>JASVER010000007.1:9145805-9531549 GCA_030449065.1 Oceanodroma leucorhoa | reverse complement strand
GGGGGGAGTGTTTGTTTGTTTGTTTTAAGGACATCCTTGGAAGGGTGCATGAAAAGAATGCAAGCTGTCTCACAGAGCAAAGCACTGACCTTAGCTCACTTCTGAGTAGAGGGAAAAGAATGTGTGCAATGTCTCTTTTGCCTCTCCTACTAATTTTCTCCCCAGTCTGTGGTACAGGCAGCCAGAAGAGAGGAATAGGCCAGGCCTTCTCTCGCCATCCCAGGGGAAGATGCACAGAAGCATCATAAGGAGCAAAACCCAGCACGTAGACTCAAATACACTCCATCTACAAACAGACTTTTATGGTCCCTGTCATCACAGTTCCAGAGTTCTGGCAAAATATGCCTATTTGTGCATTATCACTCAAGATAATCAGGGTGATCTATTCGTTATTACCACTAAAATTGAAATGCAGTTATTAATTAGGACTACCTATACTGTAAAAGAATTTATGACTAACTTCTAATGCCCATCACTTAAAATCTCTTTTCAGAACCCATCCCTCTTCTCCACATCAATGCTGTTTTGATGATACTTCTCAGTCTGCTGGTACAGTGTAAAAGCAAAATTATCAGCTATATATACACTGTACCAACATAAAGCAGAGATAGTTAAAAGGTATGAGATTATATTGTCTTCTCTGTCAATCTCAGAAGCATTTTGTTTGATATTTTCTAATGTAACAAGCTCTTACAGTGCAGTTGCACAAAATAGCCATTACTGACATCATATCAGCCTGCACCACCTACATATAGTAATTTGCAAGGTGGTTTGCTCATTTTCAGCTATCTTTCCAGAATCACCTTGGCACAGATGTCATATTCCCCACAAGAAAAGAAGGGCATAGTATGATCCCCATTTTAATGCTGAGAAAGAGAGCTGAGCAGATTTCCAGTGACCAGAAAGAGAACGAACAGAAATCAGGCAAAGTTCCTGGACTCCATTACTACCATTAGAGAAATTCCCTTTAACAGCCAGCTACATATAGATCCAAACCTCCTCAGTTTCATTTCTCTAACAAGGTAAAGTACAGGCTAAATGCATGTAAATGTTTGCCATCTTTGGAACTAAAACACTGAGCATGATTTGCTTTGGACATTGAATTTATTTGGTTCTCATACAACCTCAGTCATATGAAAACTGTACCTCAGAAGGCATTTCCTACCTGAAAGGTAAACTTAATATTATTTTAAGCACCAGAAATATGTTTGACAATAAACAGAGTACATGAAGACAGGAAATATATGCATAATGTTAAGCCAACTATCTGTTGGAACCTATATTTTCTTAACCTCTGTGTTAGGGAGTCTGAGTTCTCCATGATAACCTGAATGTTCATTGCTTTGCAGGTCTGAGCCCCAGAACAGGATCAGCCAGTATCAGCTGGACAGACACAAGTCTAAACCACTAAGGAAAGATATGCATATGGTATTTAGCAAGAATTCTATCTGGAAACATTCCTTTTAGCTGTCCGCCCCGGACTCCTACTCCTTCATAAAGAGCATGGGCTGTATCTGGTCATCAGTTCTCAGTTACACAGACTAAAATCAGCCAACACCGTTCTTTGCTGGTTAATATTCAAGGATCACCTCCTCCAAGCTCAGGATCAATGCATCCCAACAAAGAGGAAATCAGGCAAAATGCCAGGAGGCCTGCATGGGTGAACAAGGAACTCCTGGGCACACTGGACACAAAACAAAGCCTACAGAGGGTGGAAGCAAGGACAGGTAGCCTGGGAGGAATACAGAGAAATTGTCCGAGCAGCCAGGGATCAGGTTAGGAAAGCTAAAGCCCTGATAGAATTAAATTAAATCTGGCCAGGGATGTCAAGGGCAACAAGAAAAGCTTCTATAGGTATGTCAGGGATAAAAGGAAGACTAGGGAAAACGTGGGCCCTTTCCGGAACAAAACCGGAGACCTGGTATCCCGGGATACAGAGAAGGCAGAGGTACTCAATGACTTTTTTGCCTTGGTCTTCACCAGCAAGTGCTCGAACCTCACCGCCCAAGCCACAGAAAGCAAAGGAGAGGACTGGGAGAATGAAGAGCCACACACTGTAGGAGAAGATCAGGTTCGAGACCATCTAAGGAACCTGAAGGTACACAAGTCCATGGGACCCGATGAGATCCATCTGCGGGTCCTGAAGGAACAGGTGGATGAAATTGCTAAGGCACTATCCATCGTATTTGAGAAGCTGTGGCAGTCCGGTGAAGTTCCCGCTGACTGGAAAAGGGGAAACATAACCCCCATTTTTAAAAAGGGAAAAAAGGAACACCCAGGGAACTACAGGCCAGTCAGTCTCACCTCTGTGCCTGGGAAGATCATGGAACAGATCCTCCTGGAAGCTATGCTAAGGCACATGGAGGACAGGGAGGTGATTCAAGACAGCCAGCATGGCTTCACCGAGGGTAAGTCCTGCCTGACCAACCTAGTGGCCTTCTATGATGGAGTGACTACATCAGTGGACACGGGAAGGGCTACCGATGTCGCCTATCTGGACCTCTGTAAGGCTTTGACACGGTCCCCTACAACATTCTTCTCTCTAAACTGGAGAGGTATGGATTTGATGGGCGGACTGTCCGGTGGGTGAGGAATTGGTTGGCTGGACACATACAGAGGGTAATGGTCAACAGTTCAATGTCCAGATGGTGATCAGTAATGAGTGGTGTCCCACAGGGGTTTGTATTGGGACTGGTGCTGTTTAATATCTTCATCAATGACATAGACAGTGGGATCGAGTGCACCCTCAGCAAGTTTGCAGATGACACCAAGCTGAGTGGTGTGGTCRATACACCTGAGGGACGGGATGCCATCCAGAGGGACCTGGATAAGCTTGAGAAGTGGGCCCGTGTGAATCTCATGAGGTTCAACAAGGCCAAGTGCAAGGTCCTGCACCTGGGTCCAGGCAACCCCTGGTATCAATACAGGCTGGGGGATGGAAGGACTGAGAGCAGCCCTTCTGGGAAGGACTTGAGGGTACTGGTGGATGAAAAGCTGGACATGAGCCGACAATGTGCGCTCGCAGCCCAGAAGGCCAACCGTATCCTGGGCTGCATCAAAAGAAGCGCGGCCAGCAGATCGAGGGAGGTGATTCTGCCCCTCTACTCTGCTCTGGTGAGACCTCACCTGGAGTACTGCGTCCAGCTCTGGAGCCCTCAGCACAAGAAAGACGTGGACCTGTTGGAGCGGGTCCAGAGGAGGGCCACAAAAATCAGGGGGATGGAACACCTCTCCTATGAAGAAAGGCTGAAAGAGTTGGGGTTATTCAGCCTGGAGAAGGCTTTGGGGAGACCTTATTGCGGTCTATCAGTACCTAAAGGGGGCTTATAAGAAAGATGGGGACAGACTTTTTAGCAGGGCCTGTTGCGACAGGACAAGGGGGAATGGTTTTAAACTAAAAGCAGGTAGACTTAGACTAGATATAARGAAGAAATTTTTTACAATGAGGGTGGTGAAACACTGGAACAGGTTGCCCAGAGAGGTGGCAGATGCCCCATCCCTGGAAACATTCAAGGTCAGGCTGGATGGGGCTCTRAGCAACCTGATCTAGTTGAAGATGTCCCTGCCCACGGCAGGGGGGTTGGACTAGATGACCTTTAAAGGTCCCTTCCAACYCAAACTATTCTATTCTATCATGCAGATAAGCAACAGATCCAAGTAAGAACCTGTAACACCACAGGGCTTCTCTGCTGGGTTCTGAGCTACCTCTTCCCTGGGAACTGTTGCAAAAAAAAAAAAATGCTTGTTGCTCTACAACAGCATAGCAGAGTAACACAAGAAAGGCCCTGAGAGTTGTCCCACTGTGGCTATTAGGAGGGGAAAAGCTGTGTCTCTCTTCTTACTGAATCTGAGTTTATCATGGCTTTGGTCCCCTCAGGGTTTTTCCACCTCCTCCTCCTCTCCTCATCAGGAAGAGGATGGAAAGCATGAAGAAGGGAATAATGAATGTAAGTCATGAAGTCAACAAGGGAGTCCCTTCCATTGAAAGGGATGGAGGAGGAGGAAGGAAAAGGCGGCCTGGGGGGCGGAAGGAGCAGTCTGAGAGCTTGTTTGCAGAGGAACAAAGGCGAACTAAATGGGGAGAGTCAGAGCACRGACATCACTGACTGTCAAACACCTCTTGGGATGCTGTCTCTCAGGAGTAAAGCAGCACTGGTGTTTGTCACCTTACAACACACACCTAGCCACCTTGCTCCCATTTGCTTTGGGGATTGACACACTTTTGCATGTGTGCTTCTCAGTGTTAGTTGACTTATACTAGCTCTCCTGAGAGACCCCATGGAGACATGGGGAAAGAGAGGCAAAGAAAGACCGAACAACCGAAGCTAGTGATTGTGCATCTCAAGCTCTGGTTCTCAATTCATTTACAAGGAAAAAAAAAAAATAGACAGTTGGATAGGACAAACATTGCTGAATCTTTGCTATTAAATGAAACCAACTCTCATTATTTCTGCACCTGCCTTGTAATTGTGACAAGCAGGGTAAATGCAAATGCACTCTAGTTAATTTTAGTTTTCTGAAACCACATAAAAATGAAACAAAATCTGGATTTGGAATATTATCCGTGTTGAAACAAAGCTTTATAACACCTTCTGAGACAGCCATAAAACTGTTGCTGCATATCAAAACAACGAAAAGACAGCCCAGTGCGTGTTAATGTGGCAGCTTTACAGTACATTACACCTCTTAGCTATTTTTATAGATTTATAAGAACTGAATTTCCCAGTTGTTCTACCTACCCGCAGGCACCACTGCCATGGATATAAGTCATTCACCCACTCACTGTATGCAAAATGTTAGATACTGAGTGCCCAGGACCAGACCGATTACTCACAAAACCAAAAGGACCATGAACAGCTACCCTGTGGGGAAACACTCAGGTTCAAAGCTATCGTTTTCTTCCCTTAAAAATACACTTCTTTTCAGAAATGCAGAAGCTCTGACAAACCACAGAAACAGAAGGAGTAAAGCAGCCAGTATTTCAGTTTGATAATATATCCTAGTACAATAACTCAATACCAAAAAGGGTGGACATTAGAGCCTGGATGAACAGTTTCAGAATGCCACAGTTAGTGAAAGGTGTCTGTAACGAGCTTTATGTTTGTACAGTGAGCAAATCCATTATTCAATATCCTCAGTAGTATATGCTAGATGTCATGGATTAGGAGCTTTTGTGAAGCCTTTGTAACGTGCTTCTCCCCAGCTCTATTTCTACCTATCATTAGCTCTAGTTTCCATGGGAGCTCTCCAGGCATTAGCCTTACAAAAGTCACCTGAATTACTGAGGAACAGGGAATAAAATACCTGCAGGGATTTCACAGCTGTGCCCAGAGGTTTCAACCATTGTATACATTATTTTCAGATGATGCTCAGTTTCCAGGCATTTGGTCCACATGGGGCTATCCTGCTGATCTACTGTGTCTTTCAAGGGCCAGTTTCTTGGTCTGTTGGGTTTTTGATTACCTGACAGGAACTTCTATTTATTTCCTAGCAGTGAGGCAGAAAATGTCTCATGATGTAATGAGTCTACAGGTAAAAATCATTTTAAAATACATGCCATCCTCAGAGATCAAGTGGACTTGCCACAATTTTAGATCCTTTATGGTTTATTAAGCAGAGAATAATACATGTCACAAAAGACATTCAATAAACCAGAAGAATGCTATTTAAATGATTTGTGGATGGTCAATCAGGGAACATTTAATGCATTTACGATGATGGAGAATTATTTAATACATGTCCAGAAACAGACAGAAGTAGATATATAAAAAGACTACTGGGAAGTCATTCACCACTGCAAGTCCTCAACACCAGGCAGTTGTTGGATGCCCTATGAACTGTGAGTTTGGTGGCAGCAAAATTTTAGATGATCAGAAGCCCACATCAGTAAAAAAAAAAAAAATAAAAATCTTTTTGAGTAGTGCTTCTATGAGAAGCTTCAGGAAAAAGCTACAGCAAATCTGTAATGAAGAGTTTAGCACCCTCTCCTCATAGAGTAACTAGGAAGCCAACTTCTGACTCACCTGCTCCATCAGAGCTTCAGGCTGTAGTCTCAGAAGCACCTGCTCTTCTAAAAGCCAAACAAAATTCAGATGACCTAGATAAGTATGTGACAGGGATGGCAGAAAGTAGCATGTCCTGCAATAGAGGAAGATCTTGAATATCAGACTATTCCTAGAGTGCAGGCTAAGGCTTGTGCTACTATCTGAGAAAGCAGAGACATATGAAAAAAAAAARGGGGGGGGGACGGGTTGGAAACTGTAGCTAGAGGTGCACAGAGGAATTATTTTATTTTGGTATGACACGAGGCTCCAGTGGAGTATTGGTCCAGGACTCAGTTTCTGTACATTCAGCTACTTTTTAGGGTGAGAGAAAATGGCATGGATGATGTGCTGGTTTTTGAGCAAGGAGTCCTGGTACTGGTGTGGTAAACAAGTATGATCTAAAACTGAAGATGAAAAGGAATTTCCCAAGCTTCAGTCAAGATACAAACACATTAATTTACAAAGTCCTAGGAAGAAAAGGGCTCCACCCATTCCCCAATCTTCAGAGCCTAAATACTTAACAAAACGTGGTCTTGCATATTATTCCCTTTTAAATGGGAACAATCTACTTTTCTAATTAGCAACTATAAACAAGCCTTCTGCCTCACACTTTCTTTTTTTTTTTTCCCCTCTCCAATCTCATCTTCTACCTCTTTGTGACTGAGAAAGACTTTTCACTCTTGTGCGGCTAAAGCAGACTTGACATCGGCGAAGCTGAAAACTATTTTACATTTGCTTGACAAAGGACAGTAGCTCATATCAGGAGTAGCTGGAACAATAGAGGCCATGAGCTAGAGTGCTAGGTATGAGACTTAAAGAGAACTCAATCTGACCCCCTGTTCTGTGAGTCTTCTGCAAACTTGCCTGGTCAACCTCCCCTGTAACACCACCTACACCAGAGGGTTCTTGTAGAGCAGCTGTGGTAAAGACTGTGAGGCATGCTGAGGACAAGGGAATAGATGCCAGCAAGGAACTGCTCTTCTCCCTGTGCACTGTGTTCCTTTCGCTTCAAGTTAACAGGAATTGGAGCAAAGCCTTTTGTAATGAACATAACAAAAGACGACGAGTTGGCCTCAAAGCAGTAATAAAAAAAAATTTAAGAACTCTTACAATAAAAAACACATTCATATAACTGGGTTTTATTATTTCCCACAGTTTTATTCTAATATATGACTCAGGGTGTGGAGACAAAGGTGTGATTCAGAGCAATAATGGGACTTTAAAAGCTTGTGCCACAGGGGTGGGCTAGGCCCTCTGGTTTCCATTTACAGGAAGCCCCTAGTCAAACAAAACTACTATCCAGGACCATGAATGCTTTGTTCACATGAGGTAAAATGTGCATGAGGCATGGTGGGTACACTGGGAGGAACAAACAGGAGATGTGTATATGAAGATAGAAAATACTGTGACTAGAGACCAGCAGAAGTGAAAGTGTTAGCCTTTAGATGTTGTTAAGTATTGGTAGTACTTAACATCAGGTACCAAAAAGAACACCTAGATACATGTTGGTTCTTAGTCCTTCCAGAGTATTTAACCATGCCCTTTAGACTTTAGGAGGCTGAGCACCCTGAAATCCGTGCACCATATGGTGTCATCGGCAATCAATGCTGGGTAAGCAAAGAGAAATAGGTAAAGCAGATGTATTCAGCCATGGCAGCATGCAGGTGTTCATCCAGCACACCTGGCTTTGGCCTTCTGCACACACCTGCAATTGCTCTACTGAGAATCACCAGCATTTCAGAAAATTATGCTTGCTCCCTTTCCTTCAAGAGGTCATCTTTGGAATTGTCAGTGAAGAGAAGCAGATGTTGTTTGTGAATCAGAGGAGTATACTAAGTCTCACAAGGAAGTGCAGCATTCACCCATAGCCAAGTTAAACAAGATTCTTTGATTTGTCACTGGCTTCCCCAAAGCCCCAAAGATTTGCTTTGAGCTCAGCTTGAATGACCAACAACACAGGTAGAAAAACACCAATTTGTCTGAGCTGTCAGCAGCTCCCTGAGCTATTCCTGAATCACTACAGGACTTGACTCAACAATTTGAGACTTTCCAGCTGAAAATATTCCATGTGCCACAGGCTGATTGTGGTTCCAGTTCAACAAAGCACTTAAGCATGTTTCATTAAGAGCACTTGCCAAACAGTCTGCTGTTCTATAGCTCTACGGGTGATGCAAGGTCTAGATTATCACTATTTTCAACACTACGCGCCATGTGGAGCTGGACTTTTGCACCTCAGTGGCAACTGCTGCAGTTGGATGGCTACAGTAATCTTTCGAGCAAGATTACCCAAGAAAATGGGGGTTTGCAGTCATGCTATAGGTATGTCTGTCTCTCCACATCTTCCAGGGTTGAAAGGAGGATGAAGATGGTCAGGAGGCACGTAAGCACATATGCAGAGGGTCAAGAAAGGACATTGGGCAGAGTACTGAAGGGAGGCAGAAAGAAGCCAGTGAAGTTAGGGTGAGCTGCGGGACATGAAGACATCCTGCAGCAACATTTGTTGTGTGAACAGACAGAATACTACTGGAAGAGAGATCAGTGAGATTACAAGTAAAGAATGAGCTCTAGATTGTGGTCCTTCTCTCTGTTAGAGAGAGAGCCCTTCACTAGCTTACAAATTCCCCTTGCATTTCCTTATTGTCATGTGCAGACAGCAAGTGAATACCAACACCTGGCTTCAACTGCATCTTTCCAAGAGGTTGATGTGTTCACATGAAGGATGATTGGCCAAATGCACACACACAGAGAACAGCCCAGCTGCTTTCCAACATAATCTCCTTCTCTATTGGCAAGTTGCTCCAGAAAGAAGAAACATGCTGCCTTGAAGAATCTTCTGCTTCTACTTGCATTTGTGCAGGCTGCTCCCTGTTTGGATTGAGGGCCCTCTGCACTTTCGGTAACCCTACAGAGAGGTGCAGCCAGAAAATCTCACTGCACCCACCCACCTCCTGAATTTTGTCAGGCAACACCCGAAGAGCCTAACCCCTTTCCAGGGAAAAGGGCAAGTAGGAGAAAAATCTGATGCTATCATGAAAAATGTTTGGGGTGATGCACTGCACAGCAAATTCCCTACCTCTGTGATGATACTGTCAAAGCCTAACATAAAGAAAAGGCATCCTGTCCCTCCTCCACTTGAAAAAGCCCACCAGTAAAAATACCAAAGGATAATACAATACATAAGACTACAAGTCTGCAGGCAGATGCAATGGGAAGGAAACATCTGTTTTAGAGATAGGCAACCAAGTCCAGAAAGGTAAGAACTTTGTCCACAATCATATTAAGCGCCAGTGTCTGAGCATCATTCACTGTTTCCTGAGCCGGGGCACATAGTAGATGTGAGTGAATGGGCTCACTGGCAATCCTACCTACCCGTAGCATCCCTGCTCCCATGCAGCTTTTCTTTAAACACAAATTGTTTTGACTGGGAACCATCCAAGGTTGGCAGGTTATAAATGGCCACCCAGAAGTGAAAGAAAACCACCAATAGTGCTGCAGTACTCTTACAGTCCATATTCTTCAAGCAGTGCGAGGAAAGAAAGATTTGGTGGTGCTGGTCTAGTGCATTTGAGTGGGACAGGTGTATACACTGTCCACACCTCCCTCTTGCTCTGCCTTGCGTGTAAGCGAAGCTCAAAAGCAACCCAGTCCTTTCTGTCTGAGTGCACCTGTACCCTGCAGCAACCAGAAAGGAGGGGTGGGTGGATGACCTGATGTACTTGCGAGAGCCTGTCATCTCTGTCTCAGCAAATTTTGGGGCCTGAGTTTGCCATTAGTGGGGAAGCCAAGCCCAGATTTTAACCTCCTTGCAGCTCTGTTTTCCCTATTTACCAGAGAAAATTATTTAATAAAAATTATTCCAGCGGGTTTACAGTGTAGTTTCTGTGAACTCTTTTAATAGGTAAGTACTGGAGGGGATGTGTATGAACTCTAAGTACAATGCACTTAAACCAAATATACATTTCTGTCTGTAAGACAGTTCTTCATCTTGTATATAGATGAGCTCCTGGATAACAGGTTATCTATTTTATTTGTGGTTCTCCGTGCAAATATTTACCAATACATTAAGTGAAGAGAATGATGCATGTTCCAACTTTGTTATTCTTCTCAAAAACGATAATATTGTACAGATAAGAAATGTTATCAGTTCCTTACTATTCCATGATACAATAGATACGCCAGCTTACTAACAGGAAAGGGAGAAAAAGCTTTTTTGTATTTCAAAGACTATTAGACAATCTGGTGTGCCAAACTGGCTTCCCCATTCTCTGAAGTACACAACAAAATAAGGTTCTACAATGGAGTCTCCACCCCAAGCCACTTGCAGCACCCCTGTGAAGCGCGTTGTGTGGCTGCATTAGACACCTTCAAGCACAGCAATCCCATCTGTGCTGCACAGCCAGGGAACACACCTTTGCAGGAAAATACACTAGCTAGCAGGTGAGACATGACAGCTTCTTGTAGCACCCCTCCACTGGAACAGGCCATAGGAGCACAACTTGTCTCTTCCAGGGAAAGCCAACAGGCTAATGTAAAGTCTCTCACCCAGGGCATACAGCTCACAGGCCATTTAGAAAGCTGTTCCTTTCTATTTCTCAGCTGTTAGTTAAACCTTCCAGCTGAGACACAGTAACTGGCTGTGTAAGCACTTCTAGTCAGTTCYAGGGCAAAGTCAAACAAGTTGGTTCAAACCACTGCCAGGTGGCTCAGCTAACTTGTTTTATTTTGTCCTGGAAGGCTCAGGAGTACTCACAGGTCAGGAAGAGTTGAAAGGGAGCTCCAAAATCCTGGATGAATGGAGCTAACTGGCATCCTAAGCATTAGTCCCTTTGAAGGCAAAGCCAAGACAGGTTAGGTTAAACACCACTGACTTTGCCTTGACACAATCAATTATCAGGAAGACAATATTCAAAAAGGCAGGAGGCAACAGTCTGCTCCATCATGTCTCGGTGGTAAATCTTTGGACTAGCAGTCTGGAGATTTCCTCTAGCAGCTGACTTACCCCCTACAAGCAGAGAGCTGCTCTGCCCCAGCATCTTGAGTGCACGGGCACAGCACACGGACACACCCACACAGCCATGCTTTGGGCCCCCAGAGAAAGCAGGGTCCAGGCTCCACTCCCCAAACCACTGCAGGAACCTATAGAGCACTCAGCAAGAGCACACCCAGCAGATCCCAACTGCAGCCCCATGATGCTATCAAAATGAAGCAGTAGGTACAGTTTCAGGCAACATAAACACAATCAGAAACAGAATTCCAGAGCTAATGCCATTAGCAGAACTAATATTACTTGAAGTCTTTAAAACAGACTATACCTTTTCTATGACCTATGGATCATGGTGATAATGGTTGGCCTGATCTGAGAACAACCTCCATCCCTTCATCTAAATTACAACTGGGCCATACTCAGACTGGGAGAACACACAGCAGAATGATCCCCGGTCCTCTGTTCTTCCTGTTTTGCTTCTTCATGCATCAGGCACGGATACACAAGTGTATCACACGGCCAACACTGGAACGTGTTCCAGCCGCCCTCACAGCAATAGCTCACTCCCTCAATGGCATACTATATAAAATTGTGCTTTGCAAATACATGCTGGAGGATTATTAGATTTTTTTTTTAATGACAACGTGAACCCAAACCCACTTCAACAAGACTTTTACTACTACAGTAATTTTAATCTTAAGCTTAGGTGCCAAACTCTGAGAAACAAGTACTTAAAATAATCAGCACAGGAGGCAATTATGATCTGTTTTACTTTAAAATACTGAGTTACAGATCCAGAGTGCCATCTACTGGGCTTCTTAGAGGATGACGAGAGTTCACAGGAGGGATGATTCGCGTTGTGGTTTTCGTGTCCGATAAGGAATTTGCTTCAGTACATAAAGGGGAAGTGGTAGATATGAACTAATTTCCTTTAAACTAGAGCTTTTAACTCTGCCCAACGTGTCATGTTCATAACCAAGATAATACGAAATAAGAGCCAAGTGACAATTGTCATGTTACCTGTGTAATTGGTTTAAAAAAAAAAAAAATCCATACCCCTCTCGAGGTAATTATTCACAATGCACTGACAAACTGGAAAGAAATTTCAAGGTGGGTCTCCTGGAATCTATCCAGGGACCAATATCACTCATTTTGAGTGACCAAACGGAGATTAAGAATTCATGGGTGCACCAAGCTAAGAGCAATTGCAAATGCAGGAGTGAAGAATAAAATTCAGGATGATCTCGACTGGTGGAATGGTGTAAAGTCAGGATGCTGACATTCAGCTGAACAAGTGGTGCAAGAAGAAAGAAGGGATCTAGCACACAGATGCAGAATAGGGAAGGACAGGGTAGGTAGCAATGCAGAGAGAAAAGGACCTGGTGGTACTCTTCCTTCTGAAAAGGATGTGAAACAGGTTATGGTGAACCTCAAGCTAAAAGCCTAAGTCAACAGCACAACCGTGTCACACACAAAAAAAAAAAAAAAGTCCCAAGCTGGGAGAAATGTCACTTGTAAGAAATGGAGGTGACTGTTCCAACCCAGTTAGCAGTTGTGATGCATTAGCTTCAATTCTATCTCCAACTTAAGACACCATCTTCAGAAATTGAAGCCAGTCCTGATGACAGCAATAAGAAAAAGGTTTAGAAAGCATGTCCTCTGAGGAAAAAAATGCAGAAATCAGGGGTGTTTGCAATCTATAAAACAGGAGACTAAAAGAAGTATTCTAGCAAACTGATAAACCAAAGTATAGTATAGAAAAAATGAGACAGTTTCCCAGTGACCACTGAGGAAGAAAAGATAGAATTATCTTAATCGCAACAAAGAAAATCTAGATTGGTGACTTAAGAAAAGCTTTTTAGTTATTACAGTAGTGAAATGTTGAAATACTCCAATATTGTCAGAGATCTTTAAGAAAAAAATGCATAAAACAAATGCTTGTTCTGAAATTGATCATCCTTTCAGGTCCCTTTCACCACTGCATTTCAGTGTACTCTGATAACACACCAATTGTACCACTGCTTAACTTGAAACGAGGTTCTTTCAATAACCCTGGCTCTAGAAACCTCATTCATCAACAACCTACAAATAGCTCTTTACATAATCTACTTACACTCATCTACTTATGAGCTGTCATGAAATACCTTTGAAGGGGTGATACAATTTGAACATACAATGGCCCACTTCATATAGGTGGAAATTTAGAAATAGAGTTTTTACACAGATATCTAAGTGTTCATCAGTTCATACCTGATGAAGAATTTACCTAAAAGACAGCAAACATTCTGGTCATCAGAATCTACGGATAAAAGCCTGCTGCCCAAAGGGAGCACTAAGTGCAGTGAAGTATCTGGCCCTGACTTTTCTGTACATTGCCAAAATACGGCCCTTTATAGAGGCTGTGAAAGGACTTATTAACATTAGGCGAGCCTCTGCTGTGTACAAGACCCACAATCCTCCTAGACGAGCTTGAAACACAATGACACTGCCTGAAGAATCTCCTGAGCTTCCTAAATCATGGGATTAAAGTTCCCAGATTTTGCAGAGGGCCATGAAAGAGTAGCATCAGTCAGCCCAAACAGTCAGCCTTACCTAATAAGGCTCTTCCCAACGCCCAAGGAATACAATACATTACAGAATTCAGAAGATACACTTCATTGTCAGAAATAACTCAGATCAGAGAGCTTCACAGAAGACCTGATTCTCAGCCTGCTTTTCCAATTACCTCATCCAGGTCCCCAGTCAGCAAGCCTGGAACATACTCTTAAAGCTCAGCCCACTCAGAAGCCACTGTTGTAAGCCTGAAGATCACGTATTTGCTACGTCCAGCTCTTGGTTACATTCCTGCCCCTTACTGACATGAAGGGGAGTCTTCCCAAAACCTTGAAACAAGAGGAAGAGACAATCAAATGTTTTATTATAAACACAGACTTCCCACTGCCTTACTGCATGCCAAAGGACATTTTTGGTTAAAGATGGTTGCTGAATTTCCACGTATAGTCCTGCATTCCCAGCACCCACACTAACCCTTATGAGTCAGTGAAGGAGAACTCCACTTACCCCTTGGCACACCATGTTTAAATTGTCCTGGAGAGCAGTGCTTTGCTAGTGCAAGGCAGTGGAGGGCGTGAAGGATCTTCATACCTGTTGCTACAGAATGGCTCACACATTCTGGTTACCTAGCTCTCACGTTATCGTAAAAGGACATTGTTTATAAATAGTATTTGTTGTGAATGAAATTTGTAATAATCAAGGAGGATGATAGAAACATAAGCAACAAATTATTAGGATTATATTTAATCACAGGAATTACTTTTACCTGGTTCAGATGTTTAGCTAGTTTGCATGAGCTAATTAGCCTCTTTGACCTATTCCAGAACTGTTCCACACTTGGAGGAACCTCTTTCCTCTTGCTATTATTGCAGAGAAGAGTAGCTTCCCAAAAAAAGCCACTCTGACAATAAGAGTGGAGAGACAATAAGAGACAATTTCCTCTCTTATTGGACTAGAGGAAAAGATTCTGCCTTCCCTTTTAAAATGTACATCCCCTATTTTCTTGTTTAGATACTGGGGAGTCACACAGAAGTCACATACTAATGCGACTTCCTCTACTACAGCTTTCTGAAAACACAGAGGTACAATATCATGTTACTAGAAACACAAAGAACACCATTTTTTCCACCTTTATCATATAGAGACTGAACATGATAGAACAAGGTGATGGAGAAAGGGATGCTTTCAACAAGTAACTRATCCACCTGCACCTGGCTACATTTAGGGTTGTCTGTTGGGCCTCATTCCCATTAAAGTGGAAAGGCTTCATATGGTTCCCTCCCACTGATGTCACCTCCCAGTAAATAGGCCTTCTTCCTGCCTGTATGCTTGCTCTTAATCCTAATGCCCTACAAGGTTCTGTACTACTACAGAAAGGTGGCGAAGCACAGAGTGACAGCAATTCTATTGCAGTGGGATCCCATAGTCCCAAGTCAGCCATCAGCTGTGGGGCTGGCCAAATCCCTCTAACATGGGCTTGGCACAGGGCACATCCATAAGGACAGCTCAGCCCAGAGTCTCCCATATTTTGTATGGACATAACAGGCTTTCCACAGACACTATTCAACATGGCAAACCTTACTCTCAACTTTATTAGCAATCACTTTACAATCCCATTACTCCCCAAATTTCCTTATGCTAAACCATTCAGCCCACTGCTTTATTCAAAGATACATTGCAAGAYAGTTTATCCTTCCAAGTAACTATTTACCAGTTGTTGTTTACAGTGACCCCATTAAATTCAAAGTTGAATTTTGTTTTAACAACTATGGYATGTTTCAGTTTTGTAGGGTTGGTTATCTTTTAAGACAATAGAAATTTGTTTAGATTTGTTTAGAGGGTACAAAAATGGAGTGACACTGGAAAGAACATCTACTATCATGGAGAGTCTTTGTATTTCTTTAACCTTGCTCTCTTCCCATACACTTCACAGACATTAAAGACCATATTCATTGGAAAACTCAGTCACAGCATCCCTTCGTAAATAGCATATTAAATTCCCTTTATTATTTCTTCCCAAAATACAAAAAGCAAACTGCATTGTTTGCTTCTCTTTTTCTTAGAGCATAAATAGTAATCAATGAAATAACTGGTTCCACCAACTTTAATAATTTCTGTACATTTCAGAAYATGGGGAAAATGAGGATGAAAATAGCAACAAAAGAGAACACATGCAAGCTTCATTGCAACCTTTCTGTGCAGTTGCTATGCAGCAATTGCCTTCCTACAAAGAACTTTGGCTTTTTTGCTTACTAACATTTCATCATTCAAGTAGATACAGTATGTTCAGATCCAAAACAATTTAAAAGAAGTCTTTCTCTGAGAGCTGTCTCAGATAACTACTAATTAGAATGTACATGCCCTCTGACTTGCTCATTTTGGAACTATATTAACAACAGGACAGAATATACAACCTAAATAAGCAGCCAACACTACCACAAAAAGAGAAACGTCCTCTCTTCACCCTCATGCAAAAAACACAATGAAGCAGGCAGGCACTCAGCCTAAAAAAAAAAGAGCATTTTTGGCAGTTAATGTGGGCAACCTTTGTCACTGCTGTCTTCTCCAACAGGTTTCTGGCCCAATGCTGTTTTACACTCCTGTGTTTTGCTATGGATGCGGGCATATTGAAAGCTCATGTTGTAAACAGCCACCTGCTTACTCCTTCAGCAATAGTAAAACACTTAAAACTTTGAAAAAGGCAGTCATTTATTATGCGTACACTGGGAAAAGAATCAGTAAATCAATGTTCTTTATATGGATTTAGGTAAAGAATTTTTCCTCTTTCCAAGGACAAATGAGAAAAATAAAGTACTCTACAGGGGTCCAGGACTACAATCCTAAATTAAGTTACCAGCACAGACTTCCTGGCTGTATCCCCTCACCCATAACCATTACCCCATACACCATGTACTCAGTCTCATGTGGCAGGGAGAGACTGCGCTGCTGCTGCACAGCCACCATCCTCCTCCACCACAAACACAGCTGCACACAACCCCATTTCCCCACCCTGTTTATTACCCACACTACCAGGTAACTAGGCTAAACTGCTTACAAGCGTATTGCCTGCACTAGGAAGTACATTCTGGCAGAGACACCACAAATAAGCACCTACCAAAATAATGCTATGCATCTTGAGAAAAAGACAATCATATACCTTTATCTTCATCTCCCAGGGCAAGAGTACAGGTCCCTTCAAAGGGACATTTGTAAGATGTCTACTTGGGTGGGCAGCCGAGGGCTTGGGTCTCCCCTGTTTGAGGCCTCTATCACGGCCCAGGGAGCACAGACTGCCCAAACGCAAAGGCTGCCTATTCATTCTGGAAACAGCCCCACACAAAGGCAAGGGAACGGATGCTGCCCTCAAGGATGAAACTCACAAAACAGGATCTGGTGCTGAAACGGTAAGGTGTAATAGACAATATCCTGGCCTGGCTGAGCCACAATCAGATGTGCCAGTTTAGTAAGGTTTCTGCTGCAAAAGGTTTTCTTTTTTCTCATCTCTCAAAAAGATGAGATTTTATGCCACGGTTCTCCTGCGCCCGCTCTGTTCTTTCAGCCTTGTTCAAAATGCACCAGGTTTGAAACTGGATAGGCAGACAGAATGCTCTTAAGATTCCTCTGCTTTTCTCAGTTTTAATGGTTTGTTGGCTACCTCTCCTAAGGAGAGTCTTCTGGTGCTTTTCTCTTAGGTTTTTCCTTTCTTATTACCAGTAAGATACTTGAAAACATATAAGTAAAGTCACACAGTTGTGCTTTATGGCTTTCAGCAAGGTGAACGAATTACAGTACAAAATATTCATATTAGCAGGCAGAGTGCACACATGTATGAATAGGGGGCTTTGCCAGGGAAAATGCTAAGCAAACTAGCCAGAATGTTTTTTAAAAAAAAAAAAAAATCCTGCAGCTACTGCACAGTTGAATTGAAGGTGATTATTAGAGTTAATTGAATTCTAGTATTTGTTTTCATCATCCCACAGCCAGCATGCACTATTCCTCACTAATCAGTGTAAGAGGACTGACTGGGATTTTTATCTTCCATGCAATACCACAAAGATTATACACATATTTCAGAGCATACCAACATTTCTACCACAGCAAAAGAAACCAAGTACAGTGTTATCCTTCTAAGTGGTCATTCATTTAACAGATTCTGTGGTTGTTCTGTAAAGGTTAATTGATCCTAAACTTCATTAGGCTCTTAGAACTCAGCAATACAGTTAGTAACAAAGTTAGCAACACCATTCATTCCCATATTTCTTGATTTTTGTACTTTTTTGATAAAGTTCAATCTATTTTTTTAGCTTTTACAAAAGAAATAGACTGTCATAAACAACTTTCGCGGAGTTAATCATAATGTTCATATAAGACTAGCATGTAGAGACTTTCAGAGGTACTAGAAATTACTTGAGCTGCTACCAGTGGAAAACATAGCTCTGAAACAATCACTTAAACCACCTAGAAGAAATACCTAAAACATCAAGTTACTTTTGGACATCTGAAACTTCGTTTCTAGTCTTCACATTTCCCTGTCTTTAACAGGAGAACAGTAGTACTGTTTACATAGTTCAGAAAGTAATCCTTCTTGTAAAATGCTTCCTTATAAGTATGTAGTAATTCAATAAAAGGACATTTTAGAAGTAGTTAGTGAGGCAGTTCGTTTAGAAACAACAATCCTATAGAGCTACAGATCAATTTAGGAAACAAGTCTCAGCCTTTGAAAATCAATAAGTCTTTCAATAACAGCAGCAGTATGAAGCAGCTTTATAAAGTAAAATCACTTACAATTACCAGCTTTGTAAGAATAGTCCACTGATTTCCTCAAACAACTCGCCACATTTTCAGGTCATACTTTTCATTCTAAAGTCAAACAAAATCAGACTGACGTCACCACAGAAACTTCCCACTTTCCTTCACTGAGGTGAAGAACCAGACCTTCCTTCCCCCATTGATACCATCCTACCACGTCCAATTTCCATTACTGCGTTGGCTGCTCCACTGATACACACTATCTCCTTCCCACAACTCCCAGATACCACACAATCTTCTTATGACAATTTTATAACCTATGCACTTTCAGAATAGGTCACCCATGTGGGGATCCTCTCTGAATACAGAACTGCTCTCAGGAAGGTGTTCATCTTGACTTATAAACAAGGAATGAACCAGGGATTTCCATCAATAAACTCCTGGCTGTTGCAGCTTGAAGGAAGAGCCCAGGTTCCCAAGCTACAATTTCATTTTCTGATTTCATCTGAGAGCAGAGAAGACATCATCCATTGACACTCTTATGAAGGCAATTTGTTCACAGATTTGTGAAATGACATTATTTCCTTACATTTACCTTGGTATTCCTATGTGCTGCAGTGAAGTATTCCAACATTTATGCTCCATTCCCTATGTGAGGAAAGGAAATATTTATTATTTCCTTAAGTTTGCCAACAGATGACTCCAGCTGCAGCTTACCGACAGCCCACTGCCTGCCCAGCAAGGCGCCTGGGGCAGCTGGGAGGGCTGGCGGAGGGACGCCCTCAGCTGCAGGCTCCTCAGCACTAACAGGTGCAAAGGGAGCTGGTGCACACACGGGCTGGGGGGTTTTAGCTCCTTTCAGAGAGGTTTGAAACAAAGTGGGAAGGAGGAGAGACGAAACTAACATGAAAGTTAAAGGCAGAAAGCAAGCAGTCAGCATTTGGGCATTGCCCTGTTGATTTTAACTATGCTTGCTTGGCCACACGCTGTCAGTACYGATTAGCAATAAAATGTCTTTTCCTCTAAATTATCACACTACCACAATTAATAAAGCACGACAGTAGGCGGACCACCACTGAGAAGATTCATGTGGAAACAGTGCTGTGAAAGTGAGCCCTACACGGAGTTAGGCTGGTCGGTCATAAAAGTCATCCAAAATGAGAGTGGGCACGCAGGCTACCCGGGCGTTGGGGCAGACTCTGCTGCCTGACAAACCAAACGACCGAAYTGGCCATTTAGCACTTACCAAACTCTGCTAGCTTTGGTGTTACTCCGGTTGTTTGCCCCCGCTCCTCGGGGGACACGTTTGCAAGTTTGTCAGAGGTGGCTGGTCACGCCCGGCACACGCACCTCGTGCGATACGCAGCCTTCTCGAGCACTGTCACCCTGCGAGAGACCCTGGGGGGGGGCCGGGGGACCCTCCACCCGCTCCCCGCAGGTGCCTCGCCTCAGCGAGGCGGCGACGGCCCCAGCACCTTCCCGCCGCCGCCGCGCGCCCCCCAGCTCGGACACCCACCCCCGCCTCCGGGCCGGGGGCGGCGCATGCGCGCGGCGGTGGCAGCGGGGCAGAGCGGCGCGGGCAGCGATGGCCGGCGGGGAGCAGCGCGGCGCGCCCGGCGGCCCCGAGCGGGTGGCGCTGAAGAAGGAGATCGGGCTGGTCAGCGCCTGTGCCATCATCATCGGTAAGGGCCGCCGCCGCCGCCCGGTGCCCCCGCGGGGCAGCGCGTCCCGCCGCTGCGCGCCCGCGGGCAGCGCTGGCAGACCGTCCCGGAGCGCGTCCCGCTCGGCTGAGCGCCGCGCTGGGGCCGGGGGCTCGGGGCCGACCGGTGCCGCGGGTAGCGGCGGGGCACAGCACCCGCGGGCAGGTGTACCGGGGCGCCAGCTCCCCACCCGTTACCGCTACCAGGAAGGTTACCGGGCGATGTTGCATGGGACGGCGTGTCTCGGCCAGCGATGAGCTGGGTGGAGGGAGAGAGCGGCGGACGGGACGGCGTTTCATTATTGCCTATAACGCACGGTCCTTCTTGAGGTACCAACAAAACATGAGTAAAAGCCCCCTCTACCGCAGCCATTCAGCTGAACACAAAATCGAGCTTTTCTAGAGCGTTTTCCTGATGGCCTTTGAGCTGTTAAGGCTTATGCAGCTCTTATTTCTAAGGYTGAAACAAAAGTTGATTCTTTTATCTGAGATTGGGGTTCTTCAAAATGAAGGTTGGGCTTGGGCTTTCAGAAAGCCACCGAACATCACGGGACCCACGATAGCTGCATGGGAGTTGGCAGCACCACCGTCAGCAGCGATGCGCTCTCCCGCTTCCCACACCTGCTGATCGCTGGCAGAGCTGGTCGGTGCCTTTTCCGACAAACCTTCTGGTTTGTGTTTCAGAGCTGTGAGCCAGCGGGGCTGAGCCTGCTTCTCACACTTCTCCCATAGTAGAGTCTAAACTGATAAACGGGGCAGGCTGTGCTCAGCATCTTCCCTTGGCGTGCTCTATCACCGCGGTGTTTGAGCTAGAGAAGTGGGGGCAAGCCTGGGGAAGGAGCAGTTTCCCAGCCAAATACAAGCAGCCTGTACAAACCCAGTGAGCCTCAAAACCCTGTGGGAAGACCCAGCCATTGCCTTCTCCACCATGAGCTGTTGGAAAGGCTCGCAGTGACAGCTGGGGCAAGGTCCGTGGCAGCACGGGGAGATGGCAGTGGGCACGATAGGAGCTGCCGCATCTGCGGGAATACGCTGTGCAGTAGCAGAATTGGCTGGGACACCCTGTTGTGTCTGTGCAAATGATGTTCCCAAGCTTGAGGAAGAGGACTTTACTGCATATTACAATTTTATGCTGTTAGCCCTGTATCCCTTTATGCCCCGTTTAGGTGGATAGGGTCTTGCAAAAAAAAGAGAGAGAAATTTTAATGCCATTGAACAGGATCTCTTGCATCATGGGAGAGGCTATTCTATAAAAGGAAAATATTTAATTCTGTTCCCATACTGAAATACTAAAATCTAATGGGCAGCTATAACTGCAGTTTACGGGAAGATGTGTTCTAGGTATACAGACATACCTTTACTTTGAATCCCTTGGCATATTTAAGGGGGAAAATCTAGTTGCTGGATCTCAGTGGAGCACAGATGACCTTGCAGAAGAGTGGGCTTCTTGTGGGTATTCAACGAGGCACAGTGCTGCAAGTAAGGCAATTCAAGGGTAAGGTATTGCCTGAGTTACTGCTGGCCATAGGGAAAATTTATGGCATCTATGTCATTTRTTAGTCCTGGTATTAGATAATTGTATCTCAAGACTGCTACCCTGCTCTCTCAGATCCCTACCCAGTCAGCCTTTCATCAACCTGACTCATTTGCAACATGTTGCAAGCAGAATACATATATATATAACTCCTGTACAAAATAAATCTTGTGAAACAGCCTCTCATCCAAAGACATTTGAGTAGGGTAAAATTCTGACATTTATGATAAAGTCTAGTACTGTCAAGCAGTTTAAGTATTAGAGAAGGTTATCTGCATTGCTAAATAGAGCCTAAAAATTCTGCTGCAAATTCCCCCATATTTTGATAAAAGTTTGAAAAACAACCCTAGGATCCTATTTTTGGGTTTGATTTGTTTGTGTGCAGGTAGGTGAAATTACATCATGTATCACAAAGTCTTCAGTAACAAAGTGATATATAGTAAGAGTATAGTATAGGTTTGTAGATGTCACTACATAAAACACGACAGCCTATAATTAGAGGACACTGTAAATTATACCAAATCGGCTTGCAAGCCATTATTGAGTTAAACAAGAATATGTTATTTAAGACTCTTTCAGCAAAAAAACTAAACAACTTGATCTGAATTGGTGTTAGGCAACCTGTTAGCTCACAGATTTTATGTATGATAAAATTTAACATAAGGGGAAGACCTCTTTCCAAATGATTGACTATGTGGAAAAGATGGGTGCAGTTGGTGTTATAGCCTTTTGAACTGATGACAGACCAGGACTCCTATGTCAGCCATTTTCATGGGTTTCCCATTTCTGGGTGGGGAAGGGAAACACTTTTCCCTTCAAGGGTTTAGACATCAGACTCTGATGTGTCCCATGGCAAAGTCGTATTTCTTGAGAACACCAAGAAAAAACAAATCACCTTTGAAAAAAAGCCTCTTCTTCCTCTGTGTGGAACTAAAAGAAGATTATGGTCTCTGTTTTTCTTTAAATGTTCTTGTAGGTTATCTTTATGCAAATAGTGTATAAAAGTGCTGCAGATACAGAAAATGTAAGAGGATATTTTTGCATTATCAAATAAAAGTTTGATGCTGTGATCTGCCAGCATTACAGCAAATGGTCTGTTTTAGCTGACTGCTCTACGATTCTAATCAGCTGCAGGATGGATATAGAGAATGATAATTTTCTAGTAATTAGTAACAGGAAGAGGAAACATGAGGGAGTATTTGGAAAATACTGTAAATATGAGCCTATAAATATGTGATTAATAAGCTTGTGGTTGCCTTCTATATATTAATTCTGCTTGTTTAAAATAAAGCATTATATGATTTGTAGTTGGAAKAAAAAAAATCAGATTGTCGTCTTTGTGCTCCCTGAAATGAGGTGAAAGAAAAGGCTTGGAGGTATGAACACCGTCATCTGGTATATTTGAGAGTATTCCAGTAATGTCAGGGTCTCTCAATATTTCATAGTCCAAGGACCCCATGAAATTTCATAGTTGCATCTGAGGAAATAAAAACTACCTCTAGATGCAGGTACCTTCATCCGGCTTAAACATTACAGGCTTCCGGCTGTTAGAGCTGAGGAGATGCTCAGTCTGCCCTGCGGACACGGGGCACGTACTGGTTCGAGGAGCAGTGACTCTGTTACGGGGGGGCAGAGGCAGCCTTCATCCTGCCAGCTGCCCTGCAGCTCCCGTGGCCTGTGCTAATTCCCTGCAAAGCAGGTGTTCCTTTTCCGTCTTCTTTCCGTGTTTTGAATTACAGGACGATTTTCTGACTACTTTTACCACTGAGATATTTGTCAATACAATGAATTGCTATGCCATCTTAATAYACTCACAAAACATCCTTTCAAATTTTTATCCTCTCTTTATAGAGGTTTGAAAGGCTTTGCCCTAAGAAATACCAGTTCATCTAACAGAAAATATTCAGAAAAAATAGCGGAACAAAGTACATCAGATTAACAATATAATATGCCTGTCTTATATCCACCCCATAGGATGGTCTCCTGATTTCTCCCAGCAGCCTAGCTTTCTCACAACACATAAGACCATCCTTCATTACTTATTTCTTTATTTTTTGCATACAAACAAGCCTACTTAGAGAAGAAAGCTGTTTCCAAAGGTTGTTTCATGTTGAGGCAGAAGACATCTCTTTGGGGTATCCTAACGTAAATGCAGGTACTAAATACAAAACCTTTTTGTTTTAATGCTAAAAAGAGACTGATAATGACTGTAAAGCTGAACACAGTGTTTAGTAATAGTAACAAATCTTTCTGACAATTCATCTCTGCCACAGAATTTTGGAAAGTGCCTGAGACTCGCTGTAGGAGCACCCAAACCACTGTGTTAAACATGGTTACGTACAGTGAAAACAAATCTCTCGCGGGCTCCGACTATTAATAATCTTCTAATGTACTCAATTGTACTGCAAATTAAGCTTTCCAATACCCAGATGAAGTGATACAGCTTAAGAAGTAAAGCACATAAACATATGTGCTTTATTATCTACTAAATAATAACTTACAGATACTATCTAATTGCTTGAAAACCCAATTAGTATTTATTTAGCAGACACAAATCTATGTCATATTTAATTCAACAGTTACTTTATGCACTTTCTACATCTCTTATTTGTAGAGCTATATGTGTAATTAAGATTATTGCACATGTATCTTTTCTATAAGCACAGGCATATTAGCTATACAGAGAAATTCTTATTCAGTGCTTTCAATGAGAGTTTTGCCTACGTAGATGAAAAACTAAGTAGGAAGCTCCATGACTTGGCTCTATGTAGTTTCTGCCACATTCCACTGTTCTTTAGAAAAGTACAAGAATTAGAAACAGCAGCCTGATTAAAGTCCAATACCGGCCTGATACTTTTGTTCTGAATAATAAAATTCACCATTCTTACATTAGAAATGTACATGCAACTGTATAAACAAATTGCATGTATAAGACATTTAACAAGAGATGTTTGACTGTTTGGGTTTTTTTTATACAGATCAAGTAGTTTTCTATAAAACAAAGTTAAATATCTCTTAAAACTTTTGTTTATGCAGCTTGTAAAACTGCATGAAAGTAGCCATAGGATCACACTCACATTATGAAGTCTGTTGTATACATGAGAATAATTTTATGTCAGGCTGTGTAAGACCCATTAGAAGACCTACAAATTGAGCCACAATAAAATGTCAGCTAAAACTAAATACATCTCCTTATTTTGCTGAGCACAGGCAGTCAAATTATCTGTCAGCTGACTTTGGGTTGCTTAAAAAAATGCTTGCAGTGCTTATTCTACTCACACACAAACTTGGTGTAAGATCCACTGTAAACAGGTTCCCCATTCAAGTCCAATGATAGTATCAAAACTGTTATCAGATGGCCAGCAAGCAATACGTTCAGTTATTGCTACTTCTGGAAGTAGCTTTCTGGAATTTATCTGTTCACATCACCCAGAAAACAGCACACACTCGCTTTCTTCCATAGCTGATGTCAGTCAGCGACCTCATGGATGGTCTCAGCAGAATGCATGCAAGCTGAAAAGCCCCCTTACATTGGAGATGCTTCCTTCTGTCAGGATTGTCCTAATATGTAGTGCAAATTACTGTCCACACCATGGTAATCCATCAAGGGAATGACCAAATAAATTTCCTTGGTTGTCATTATACCTGCCTGGCATTGAACTTATTTACTAACAATTGCGTATGCATCTACAGGGAAGTTTTCATTTACATAAATATCACTTCCAAGGGCAGCGCTCTGAGATAACACCAAGTTCAGAGGTATAATTGCACTGGATGTGATTTTTCCTCCTTGCCATTAGCAGAAAACTATTTACCAGCCTTCCTTGCCACTACATCTCTTGCTGTTCTAATGTGCCCTAAATCCTGCAGACAGTCTTTATAGATAGAAATCTACTCAGGATTCAGCAAGCTGCTAGCATAACACTGGGGAAGGAGAACACATGGAACTGGAAATAGGCTTAATACTCATGTTTTTCATTTAAAAAAAAGTAACTTAAGTGGAAATGGATAGGTATTAATGCCAGCTACTTGGTGAATCCTCTAAGATCGTGTTTCATMTGCCACCATTGCTTAAGGAGACTGGTTATTGGTCATTGAATCAAACGGCACCCATCAGATCCATCTCTTTATCAAGTAACATATCAAATCATTAGGAGATAATTCCTAGACAGCTCAAATGGACTTCACTGGAGTAGTACCCAAGTTACAGGACTGCAGCAGAAACAAAAATGTATGAGAAAGAAGAACAACACCCACATCTCTAGGTCATTTCTTCCGATTTCTGTGATCCTACCTGGGGTCACAGAAAATGGTGGTGTTGCAGCAAGAGTATTCTCCCTCTCTGAATCTGTGTGAGAGCATTTCACTTTTACAGCTAGCTGAAGTTTCAGGACACACTTTTGTTCGCTGACTTGTGAGAGTAATACAGATTACTTCAGTGGTTCTCTCTCTCAAAAAAAAGTGTTTCTAAAAAGCAAGTGTCTTCCTCATCTCTGTTACACACCTTGCTAACTAGTATTTTGAGCATTCAGTTCCATGTAGCACTTGCTGACGTAGCACACAAAGTATTTACACATACATGACTGATTTTTTTTTTTTCAGGAAAATAATTCAGGATCTAGCTCTGGACTGTAGAGAAATGCAGTTCAACATCTTGTCCTCTTATAAATGCAAACTATGGTTAAATAAAGGCAGGAGTAAATTTTTGTTCAAGATAAATGGCACGTCTTCCTTAGTAGCGAGAAACCACAAAGACACTTTTGAGGCACTTGTGAAGATATTTTTCCATAAAGCCCAGAGGCTTAGGCTCAGATTCATAACTACTGAAAATTACATGTCCAGGTTCTATATGTACATAGAAGCCGATAGGTGTCTGTAATTTGGTATGATACCCAGTATTAAGGAGAGGCACATACTACTGAGAAAGATCAGACCCTACATTTTGAAAGAAAGAAACCTAGGGATACCCATCCAAAATGCATTGTGCAAGTTGTGCTTATGGTGTCATACATTTTAGGGGCAATACCGTGTTCTTGTGTTCTTTGAGGCTGTGCCAACATACAGTTATCCATCAGGATCATTTGGGGTAGCCTTTCACCTGAGTTCAGGGAGCTGAAAACAAGCTGCAGTTTCACTTGCAAGTAAAAACCATGGCAAAGTTCAAATTAGCTTGGTAAAACTCCAGAGAGATCCTTGCAGCTTCTCTGGGCTAGCGGCTTACCTCTGAGACTGAATTTACAGAGCAAGGCAAAAGGGAGCTCTAATTAGAGATTCCTGGCAGGAAGAAAAAAAAAAAAAAAAAGGAAAAAGAAAAAAGCCTTAACTTTCTATTTTTCTTAATTGAGTCTGTCTGGGCATAGAAAACGGTTTTGTTTGTCCACAGATGTGCCTTTCTGCTGCAGTGTGTATCCAGAAGAATTCAGCATGTGAAGTCCCTCATGTACAGTAYGAAGAGTGAGAGCCAAAACAGCAGCAAAGAAACAAAGTAAAAAATGTCAACATGAACAAATCCTTCCCATATGATCTTCAGGAACAGCAGTAGGGCATAAGGAAGATCTTTTGCAAAAAAACCTCAATTTGTACTTTATAAAGTCAGTGATACTTGAGCAAAACTTGCAACATTAGTAACACAATTCTGTTTCCAGGTTATTAACTGGCAGGTATTCACTGACTGGTGATTTTGGTTTGGGTGGATTTAGTTTGGGTGGGTTTTGCTAGTTGTTTTTTCTTCCTTCTTACCTTCTAAAAAAGTAGAAGATTCTGATTGGGACGCAATTACTCTGATCAGAAGGCTGAAGCGATGGGCTTTCTGCAATGGACATCAGTAGTTTAGATACCCTGCAACAGAAACTCTCCTTCTTCCTTGATAGATGAAAAAACAAAGGTAGCATCCTTTGGTAGCGTCTTACTCCTGATCTGGCAGTACAGTGCCTGCTTTCAGCGGTGCCATAAATCTCCACTCGTGTTCCCTTTTCCTGTGCCTTGCAGCTCATTTCCTTCTAGCATAATGTAGCCTTTTCTGTTGAGAAAGTCTGTTCTGCTTTGGCAGGCTCACAACAAGCAGAAATGGTTTGGTAGAGGTTTAGCTTTTTTGTGTTTGGAGCTTTTTGTGTGCCAAACTTTTCCTTTCAAGACCTCGGTTTTTGTTGGGCTGTGGGGGGAGTTTCTACTAGCTGCCACACTTTTTTGTCATCTTGATTGCAGCATGATAAAATGAGAAGGCATTTGTCAGTACCAAAGTGCCCCAAATATAAAACATCCTAACTGTGTTGTTTTATCTGCTGGTCCTGAAAAACCCAGAAGTCTCCCAAGGAGTTCTTTAACAGATGTTCCACGGCAAAGAGCAGGGAGCCAACAATCCAGTATGGACTGAGCATCTCGGCATCCTAATTCCTTTTTAAATGCCTGTATCCCTCTCTGTATAGTGAGAAAGCACAGAGAATATGCAAGCCCTGTTCTCCTGCAGAGGAAAGCCATATATAATGGTAAATACATTTCTTCACATGCCAGCCTCCACAAAATCTTTATGCAGTATTAGTATATTTTCCTTCTGGCACTGGCTTCTGCAAGTCAGGGCTGAAAAGCAAGATTAGAGGAGTGGTTGTCTACAAATTGTTCCCATCTTCAGGAACTTGTAGATTCTGTTTTTCTGATTTCAGGGTAATGAATGGCCCAATCTAGTGTTAGGGTGAGCCAATTAAATTCTTGCTCCTGGACATGGTTCATCATCTCTTTCAGACAATAGAGACAAGTTCCACTGGATCTCAGAGAAAGAAAGGTGAAGAGGAATATACTGGTGATGTTTAAGCCTGAGGAATTTCTGTATCATTGAGTAATGGAATAACCCCCACAGCTGAATTGCTCTGATTCATTTAACACTTTCTTTAGAATAGTACCAAAACTTTCAGAAAAATAAAATCTTTCTGCATCTGAAAATTAAGTTTAAATTTTTTATCTGATCCTTAAATACTGTTGTAATCACACTTCAAACATGGGGCTTCAAGATCAAGTGTAAAACATAGCATTAAAAATCAGTAAGACTTCGGAAAGGTTACTTCTGACTCCAAGAAATAGGTCAGTGATCTCAATGAGTGGCAGTTTTTCTGCTGTGAAAAACAATAGCTCTTTCATCAGTTACATGGGGCCGCAAAATCTAGATCAGGCCAAACATCTTAATATAATATACCACAAAAAATATGTTTGAATAATATAAGGACCTTATTTAAAATCACAAAAGCCAGGAAAAATCAAGTTAAGGAAGACTCTCATTCTATTGAATACACTGGGTCAGAGAACTAAAATCCACAATATTATATGATCTATGACAATGAATGTCACAAGGATGCCCATCACAAAACCTCTAGTTCACCTGTGACACTGGACAACCCACAGATGTGTTAATTATGCTACATTAACTCTGGGTCAGATAATCACACAGGGATGAGTAGTCAGGCTAGAAAAAGTTGCTTTCTAAGTATAGAGATGCATTCAGACAGTGGAGGACAGAAGTTGAGTCTGAATACTGAAACGCCTTCTCTTAAGCAGTTTTGCAAAAAGGTCATTGCACTTGAATACATGTGCATGACGTAATAAGCTACAGGTCTGACAAGAAAAGGCATCATTAGTTGGCTAGTCCCTTGCTGTTCCTAAGAGTCTTCCATCTTTTTGCTGTTAGGTTGTGCAACCACCATGAGTCAAGGAGAAAAGACTATTAACACGTATCATGTGCGATGGGTTTCTAATAGTCCCATATTGTGCTATGAGATCGCTCCTGCTTGGGCCCCATGAGGTAGGTTGATGAATCCAGAAGAGTGTTCCTTGCCTCCCTGCCAACCCATGCTTTGGAAAGGATCAATATGTGCTTCTCCATAAACCTGAAGATAGTGACTGCCAAGGAATATGAAGACTTACAGCTTTAAGCTGTGTGCTTTTATACCATAAAAATTCATCCTTTTGTACAAAACACCCAAGGGATCAGTTTTTCTTAGGGAGTTGCAAGGAATGGACCAAGAAGAATGAAAATGAGGGGTTGAGTTCCTTTTCTGCATTATTTCAAAATTCTATAGCAGCTCTCCTGAGAGCTTAATAGAACAGGGTTTGCTTGCTTGTTTTTAGGGAGGTCATCTCAGACTATATTTCATTTCCATTTCCCCGTGACTTTTTTTTCTCCGCCCAGATTTTGTCCTGTTTTGATAGCAGATTTATTTCTTTGGTAGTTGGGGTTTCAAGCCTTGTTTTATCACTAATTTAAAACAATGCAGACAGTTCTGATGTCCATGAAAGGGAGTTGAAACCATTTAAGAAATGGCATTCTAGGACTCCATAAACACAGAAGTTTCATCATTTCTGATACTCTTAAATGCAGTCTGAAAACTTGAAAAGCCATACACTTTGGAAACATAAATAATCAGCTCTTTTTAGAAGTGTCTTGAAAATAGTAATAGCATTAGTTAGTACAAGAAAGCAGAAAGTATCCAAGCTTGTTAAGCTTCCAAACACCGTACTTAGAATCAAGTAAATTAAAAAATAGCTGAATCAATATTTTAAAGAATAAGGGAAGGAAGTATTTGATTCTGGGTGGTGTCCTCACATGCCTAGCCTTCAGCTTGGAAGGGATTTCTATTTGTATGATAGAATTAAAATATTTGTAATTAAAAAAAGCTGACAAACTACTTTTTTGTACTACTGCTAGTAGATCTTGTTGCAATAAAGCCATTTCTTACAGTAAACTCTGCCAGAGACCAGTAGGACACAATGTCTACATGTATTGTTGGTTGTGGACACGGCCAGTTCCCTAGCAACGCATTAAGATTTAAGCGGACTATTACAAAAGGTACCCAAATCCTGTACATATTACGAGTGCATACAGAAGGAATAGCTCCCCTTTGCAAGCTTGGGCTCCCGATAGAAGATTAAAGACCCTTTTCTTAACAGGTCCCGAGTCCCTAAAATCCTACTGAAGTCAATGAGAGCCAAGGACTTCACTGCCTCATAGGATCAGACCCTAAATTAAATTAAAGCAGTTAGGTACGAAGCACATCAGTCTGTCATTACCCACATAACAGAGGGAGGCTGGCAGTCGTACCGCAGGGAAGTTGGGTGTGAATGGACCATATTGTGTTCAGGTTGCACAGCACAGCGGAGAGCGGTGGGGGCAAGTGTGATCTGTTCTCGTTAATTAAAGTTATAGGGGGCCAGTCTCGCACACTCCTTTTATCACAAATCTAATCATAAAAATGCCTGTCATTGATCAAACATCGACAGGGCACAGGAGCTGCTCAGCAGCCCAGCTGTCCTTTGCAGTGGGTAGGGATCATCATCTTGATTTCAGAGACAGGGAAAGCAGCATGCAAAGGCCGAGAGGAGCAAATTCACTTCCAGCCACCAACTTGCAGGACCTCCCTGAAGACAGGTCTCTGAAAACACCATCTATTGAAATCCCTACATTTCCTTTTGTGGCCTTCTGAGATAGTCCAAGGACTTATCTGCTGAGATTTAGCTGCTCAAAAGCACCAGAACTGAAAAAAACCCAAACCAATGACAAAACTTTTGTAAAGTGACATTTATAAAGAACCTACTTCAGGCAGAGGTCTATTGTCTTGGTTTTCTTTCCTAGTTACCTAAAACAAGTCAAACATCTCTGATCTGTGGCAGAACTAGAACAGAAAAGTGTATCATAACCAAGGTCCTATACATTGCGATGGCAGGGGTGTTCAGGTCTGTGTTAATCTGTATTTTGCAGGATTAGCTAATTTAATTCCATGTTTCTGTGTACTCAAAACATTCTGTAAACAAGTTTTTCCATCCCAGGGGAAGGAGTGACATTTTTTTGGATGAAATTTTTATACAGCTGATCAACTGCTTAGACAAACTTGATATATAAAGACATCAGTGAGCAACATGAAGTCTACTATTTCTGAAGATACTTAATTTCAAGAGATAGTTGCGGTATTTGCTAATACAGGATTCATGTGCACAAAAAAATATTACGTAGTAATATTGCTAACTCTTGAGATCATATTACAACAGGTCTGGCATTTTCCTTAAATTCCCAGATCATAGATATTTAACAGCTTCAAGAAAAGCTGACATTTCTTTTGGAAATCAAGAGGTTTCTAGTTCTTGTTGGTAAAATTATCTATATGTATTCTTTAAAAATAAATAAAAGATTTAAAAATAAAGTCAAGATTCAAGTCAGCACTGATTTCTAAATACATGAGGACATGGCATGGTAAGCAATGCCTGTGGAAATGTATACTAAGTATTTGTAAATCTCATTTAAACTCAGGTTGAGATAGCTAAAGTGCACTTAAAGTTAGGTGCAAGCTTTAAATCAAATGTCATTGTGCAATAGTTGTGCGCACCCAAGGAAACACAAATACCCTTTTTTGCTTTTAAATTCCACCTCAGTTCATTGACCATAGTGAAACACAAGCTTATCTTTGTATTCTTTGCTAAAACGGAGACAAAGCCATGTAGAGATGTAACGATACCATGCTGATAGAGGTAAAACCAGAATTTGCTAACACAGATTTACAACCAGAAGAATGTAAACTTGAGAACCTGAATGATTTCCGATAAAGGAGCTGTGAAACCTGCAAGAGCAGCAAGCTTTGCTAAAGGGCTCATGTCTTGTTTACATCTGCATCCAAAATAAGGTTTGTGTAAGATCCCAGGCAGTGGCAGTAGAGCTTATAGGGGATTATTAATCAATCTTTCTTCTTTCTAACTGGAGCTACAACACAGCAGTTGGTGTATTTGGATGACTTGTTACTGCTATTTTCATATTGCTTTGTTTTAAATATGTATTGCCTGGAATTTCAATTCAGGGAGGTGCTGTCAGCATTTAACTCCTTTACTGTTCAGGACAATACTGAAGACTAAGCTTTACCTTAAAGTTTAACATGCTTGAATTCCCATGATACCCCTTCAGAGATAAAGGATCAAGTGATGTCTAGTTTAGAGATGCTCTTCTTAATGGATCCCAGGTTATAACATTGTCACAGGTTTGTAGAAGCTACATAAGCACGGTCAAAAAATTGACCAACTGGCCTGAATCTGAGCGCACTTTTGCAGGGCTCATCTTTGTGGGGTCAGAGCAGGATGCATAAAACCCGATAATTTGAGGGAAAACCAGCGGCAAGAGTGGGAATTAAGTTTTGCCTTATTTACAGTTCAGCAAATCAGTTCAAGCTGTGTCTTTTCTCCAAACCTGCTCATTCCTGTAATGCTGCCCTGTGAGTCCCCCTGTGTCCATTTGCTGCTGGAGCCCTGGAGCAAAGATGGCTCACGTGTGGGTTCTTGGTAGCCATAGCTGAGGGTTGAAAGGGCCCCAATGCATCCAGAGAGAAAGTTTTAATTCGCAATGTTCACTTTGTTGAACGTATACATATTAAAGGAGGATCATTTTTCCCCAGCAAAAAGCTGCAGAGTGATGCTGTGCGAGGTAAGCAGGGAGGTGCCGCAGCGGCTGGGGAGCAGGGTGGGGGTCAGGGAGACAGTGCCAGCTTCCACTAGAGCCTAGACTCATCTAACAAAAAAGATCCTTCTGTGAACTTGTATTAGTGTACTGTGTGACTTTCGAAATTGCATACAGCCATTTTATTGCATCTTTCTAATTAGGCAAATGATGATACTTCCATGAGGACTGACGGCTTTCAGGAATGGACAGGAAGAGGCTTTCCCACTGGGCAGCAGTTGGTGATAAATTTTCCAGACTGTTTGAGTAATCTGTTTACCGTGCTTAGTCACAATGAGCAAGAACAATAGAGCTGGGGGGGGGGGGGGATAGTCTGGGCTGGCAAAAAGCTGTATCTATCATACTGTCCTTGTTTGACCCACAGCACCCCCTGACACAGCTGAACTCTTTGGCTGTTAGTAAAGCTGTTGGGGAGCTTTAGAGCAGCATTTTGTAATTGCTTTTTTTCTTGATAAATACTGAAAATCATTGCAGATGCAGAGGGCACTGTGAGAGCCATCCCAGAGGCGCAGCTGTCACTTGCAGGATTTCTCAGCCAAGGGACAAACATTAAATCAGCTGCATGGGCTGGCATCCGCTTCTTAAGCCACTATGGGGGGACCTTGCTCCACTATCAGTTGCTTTCCTTAAAATCAGGATTTATCTGGTAGTAGTCAGTCACATGGTGTCCTGGTGAAGACCCCCCACCTCCTCCAGCATGCACGCAGGGCAGGGTGTTAGGAATTGCCCAGTTCTACATCGGGAGATTTAATGACATTTCTGCTGTTTGCAGGTAAAACTCCCAAGTCAGGAGGATATTGAGGTCCAGAGAACACAGAAGACAGATGTCGGACAGATAACAAGGGCTAATACAGCATAAAGCTGCACTGTTTATAGAGAGCAGTGTGTAGTGCTGCACTTTCTTACCAGGGCAACCCAGGGATTTTAGGAACATTAGAGGGGTTTCATCTACATCCCTCTTACAGCCTCAACATAGGTTTAGCATTCAGTTTCTCTTTGGAAACTAGTGGAAGGGTTGAAGCCTTCTCTAATGCCACGGGAGAAGGCATTAGAGATGCTTCTCTAACGCTTGGCTTCAAGGGCCACAGTAGCTCCTTTATGTGCTGAAGTCCCACAGTCAAGGGGGTGGGTTGAGCCCCTGTTCCCCGCAGACCCCTGCACCGCTGCCAGTGGCGATGCAGTGGGATCCACCAAAAAGGACTGCTCTGCAGCTCTGTGTTGGGGCCCCTCGTCTTCATCTGGCAGCACTGCCCTGCCATAAACCCTACTCAAGGTCCCCGGTGCCAGGGAAGATGGCAGGAAAGGGAAGTGCAACATGAAGCTCAGCAAAGGTGGCTGGTAATAATCCCCACTCCACAGCCCTACTACTGCATAGGCTGCTTTCAGTGCGGCAGCATGCTGGAGCTCACTCAGTGTTACTCCTTTGAGAATATCCCAAGGAAAATGTCACCTAGTCCCTAGGAGAAGGCTTTTCCTGATATTTCTGCCTTATGGTTGCAGCGTATAGAGAAGGGCACGGGAGGCTGAGGTTTGCTCTCCATGGTAATGAAATGCAGCCCACATATCCCAACACTGGCAAGAGAAGAGGAGAACAAGTCAGAAGTTAAGGAAGTGGAGAAATCAGACCAAGTACCAGAGTCAGAACAGAGGAGCAGGAAATAAAGCAGTGGACTCTGTGCCTGAAAAGAGCAGACAGAGCCTGCAGCCACTGAAAGGATTAGCAGAATAAAAGGAGTTCTCAATTTAGAACAACAACAAAAATCCTATCATACAGGCTTTAACTTCTCCTTTGATATAAACACGTTGCAGCAGTGTTACTCAAATAAAACGGAATAAAACACGTACTAGCAGACATCCATCTTCTCCTTTATTATTTCACGTGCTCCTAAGAGGTGTGATCCCCAGCATCTCCTCACCATTTATCTACCTTAGTGCACATCTGTCCTCTGCACACGTCATCTAAATGTTTGGTCTCCACCACAGGGAGGCATTACGCAGGTGGGGACCAGCACTGACTGATGGGGACAACGATGTCTCCTTCCAGGTGCTAAACTGGGCCCTGCAATTTTGAACACACATATTTGTAAATTAATCTATCGTACCCAGTGTGTGCCCAAGTGCGTACTCAGGAGAGCATGATGCTTTCAAGCCAGAGAATGGGGTCAGAGTTTCCAGTGCTGTTTTTGGTTAAGGGAGCATTTGCATTTAAGTGCTATAGTGATAATATCCTATGTCATATCTTTGGTAATGAGGTCTTTACAGTACAGATGTGCCCTTCCTACAAGTACAGTCAGCACCTGCCAATGTAACCTCCTTTGAGTGCTATTCAAGCAGCAGATTATTTTGTGATGAACATGTTACCAAAACAGAGGCTTAAAAGCTTTCTCGATGAAATTTTTCTTGGTTAGCCTTCTTCTGTAGAAGAAAAGCAATTGACAAGTTATCACTAATTTTACAAAAATATAAACGAGCATCCCCTTTCAGAAAGGTAGAAATTTTAAACTGCTGCATTTTGTGTTTTTAAACTATTGGGTACCTTGACAGATATTGGACTACTAATGGTCTGAGCATGGTCAGCCTCAGCAGGCTTTAGCTGAACAGCAAAGTACTGCAGTCCCATAAATGCACCTTGCAGGTGTTGCAAGTACTCTAAGACTGCTTTCCACTGCTGGTGGAAAGTGATTCCAAACTAACAGTTGTTATTAAGCAGTTTATACACATTAAGCCAGAGCCAAATGTGCAGCTTACTACTTTTAAAGAATTATTCAAATGGCCACAGATATACTAAAGGTCCTGGGAAGACTGAGGTTAGCAGTTCTCACAAGTTTGATTTCTCTTATCTAGACTGTGAATTTTTCATCTAATTGCAACAGAGCTGCCTAGCACACCCCCAAAATCACCACAGTGCAGCCTTCATGTACAAGCAGTATCCACTTGCAATTTCTGCTCATCAGTTCTCTTTGCAATTTCATCAGTCTTATGTTTTTTAAAGTGTCGAAGACAAGAATACAGAGGTTCTTCTCTCTGAAGGGAAAGATGCATGCAATCATCTTGCAAACAGGTTGATTACAGTAACACTGAGGATAACAGCAAACCAAAAAGGTGACAGCCACAAAAATATTCCCTAAAACTCAGGTTAAGGATATTCCATCCTCACTGCAGCTCCCCGAGCTATCCAGCTGAAAAACGCTTTCCAGTCCCCCATGTTTCCCAAGTGATGGCACTGCCTGATTTGGCCTTTTTCCTGCCGTTTGTGAGCTCCGTCCAGCGGCGGGGACCGGCCCGGGCTGTGTCCGTGCGGAGCCCAGGGCGATGCCCGGCCCGGCCTGAAGAGGGCAGGGGCGGCTGCCGGGCCGGGCGGGGCGGGGCCCTGCCGGGCGGGGCGGGGCCGGGCGGGGCGGGGCGGGGCCGGCCCTTCCTGCCCCCCCACCGCCGCACCCTGCTTTCCGGGGAAAAGGGAAGGGGTGGAAAAACCGACTGTGTTTCTTTGGGGTTTTACATTCATGAAAGGATTTTTTTTTTTCTTAAGTGAAACAGTTTTGCAGCAAACTGAGCCTGCCTTATTAAATATTCTAGTCGGTGAAAGGCAATATATAAATTGCAAGTATCCTGGTGAGGATGCTGCAGCTCATTTTAATATATAAATATTAAATATTAAATATTAAAATGATTGGCAGATCTCCATAGTCTCTTATGCACTAGCAAAATCTAACCCTAGTACTAAAAGACTAACACACCTTCTGTAAGACTGCATCAGTTATTATGAGTGAAGTTATGCCTGAAATATTTACTTTACTCAGTTTTAGGTTCTACCCACACCTTCATTGTTAGAAAAAGCTGGTTCTTCAGGTCCTCATGGACTATACCTGTATTTTAGTGCTCAAAAGGCAAATATCTTCTTTATAAATCTATGACAAGTTAAAGAAAACACTTTTGTCAGTATTTTAAGTAGCCTAATTTTTAAAATCTTTAAAGTTGGGTGTAGCATAATCAGATTATAAATTCTTAACCCAGTAAAATCCACTTGGAATGCTGGAATTACAGTTTATAATGACTAGTCATGTTCTTACTTGCTAGGAATTTTGACATAAATACTTGAACTGAAGTCAGATTTTAAGATCATTTAATTTTGTTGAATACCAATCCCTGTAGACATTAAATTGTCACTCGTATTTTTATAGCCATTTTTCAGTTTTTCTTTTGCAAGTGTATTAGCAGAGGAGCCATAATTCATTTTCCACTGGTACAGTAGTTACATTTTTTACTCGCATATGAAGTTAAATGGCTATTATTTTAATGCCGAGCTCTATGGATTCTTTTATCCTTCATCCATTCTTCATTAAGAGTTTTCTGAATGCTATTTAAAAGCAAAGAAATTCAAGGCCATTACATGAAACATCTAAACCACTGCCACATAGCCTAAATTCATGCTTGACTAGAGGTTAAGAAAATGCACTTGCAGTGATTGCTGGTTTTAATTCAGCAGAGTCCCTATTGCCTAGTACTTTTTTAGGCCTGACTGCTTTGTTGATTCAGAACTTCGTTTWCCCTTTATATTTTAACTGCGGGGGGAGGCACTTACAATCTCTTGTATTAAATGCTACTCTTCTGATAATAAGCTGGAGAGGAGCTGGGCAAAGGCCGAGCAGCACCTTGTGCTCATCCATCCCGTTAAGGGCCGCCGCACGGCTTCGGTGCATGGCAGCCATCACGCTCCCGGCAGTGCCCGCACACGGGTCAGGGCAGAGCCTGAGGTCGGCCAGGGCAGAGAGAGGCAAGTTTATTTACCAGAAATAAATAGAGCTGGTGGGACTGCCTGTGCTGCCACAAGATTTCCGATTAGCACCAAAACTATGAGCTACGCATGTTACTTCTTGGCTGGTTTTGTAGGTGTGTCATGCCCTGAGTTCACAAACAAGCAGTGACAGTCAAAATCGGTCACTAATGTCCACAATTAGGAGTGCTTAACTCCTGAGAGCCAATTAGTAACTGAAAATTAGCTGGACTGGAGGCTGCTTAGTTTAGCAATTTTCTGCTAAATAAATATATAAATAAATATCTATGATGAGTTACATCATTGCCATTATTGACATAATCCACCTCATATTTAATTTGGATTTAAACAATTTGTAAAGCACAATTCCTTTTGACTAAGCTTTTTTTCTTGTTGTTAAACAGTAATCTCAAATCTTTACAATATTTCTTACTCAAATAAGAGATATTTATTTATTAACTCCCAGGCAGGATTCAGCACTTTTTATAAGACAGCTATTTTAAGCAGTGACACAGACTGTCATCCTGTTGGCCTAAACAATGTCTACTCAGATGTGGGAGCCCTGAGGATGGGTAGACTTTTGATTATTCTTCTATCCACAGCTATCAGTGAAAACTGTCTGTATGTACTGTTGAGGATACATATCAAAAGAAAGCTGTAACTGAAACCAGGTTGGTCTCAAACATTTCATTTAAAAAAAAAAATAAATCTTGTTTTGTACAGCTTCATAAAAAAGTGACCAATAATGGCTTACATACCCCACATTGGCACTGAGAAAGGATGCTGGACTTGCCCTTCATAACCGAGATACCCCGACGCATACTCAGACCATCTGTTACAACTGTAGCCATGAAACACCCAATATACAGTTGGCAATATAATCCTTGATGATGCTGAGTACCGTGTTTGACTACTCTCTTCCTAATTCCTCCTCTGATTTAATAAACATGGGACGCACCTCCGCAACGACGCTGAAGGACGCCCGGGTAACGCAAGCTTTCCCTCTGCCAGCACGGCCTGCCAGAGGCTGCCTTGGAACATCGCATCCTCCCCACGGCATTACCTGCAACATGCCACCAAGTGCTGGGTGACCCGCCTTGAGCTTTAGGTACCATCTCCCAAGGACAATAAACAGCACTCGAGGAAAGCAGGAGTCTGGCAGGATTTATGCTCATGAACCATACACAGTTTTTCAGGAATGTTGCCCACTGTAATCCCTTACTGAAGAACTAGTCACAAAGTGATTTACCTGACTTCAGCCAAAAAAAAAAAAAAAAAGGCACAGAATTTCTTTGTTGTTAATATTTCACTTTGTGGGGGAAAGAGCTGCTTAGACAAATTCCTAGTCCATATTACAGGCCCATTCAGAATTTCAGATGCGTAACACAGATCTTTAATGAAATGCACAAGCAGTAAAAAGGCATGAGTGATTTTTCTTTGCTAACCACACAGGAAATTGCTTAGTTTTATCAGAAATATGGTCTCTAAATACAATCAGTAAGGCCATTCCTAAAGAACTGCTGAATACTTTCAACAGGCTTCAAGATCCATTATTTTTACAGTCTGCATGGATTGTGTGCTGCAGATAAATAAAAGATGCCCTAAGGACTTTGCATGCTAAGTGAATATGCAAAGTATTACCAGGTCCCTTTATTTTCTCACAAGCACAGTGATATTTAGTGTTTTCCTTCAAAGTGCAGTTCTTGAAGTGTTTTAATGAGAATTCAGCTTTTGTTTAAAAGATGATTTTCAACTCCCACAGTTACATTGAAAAACATCAAAACCTGACCTCAAATGCACTCTCGTAGTTCAAAAGCCAGAGGTGAACTGAAAACACTYGATTTTTCAGTAAAGCCCCATGCCCTAATTTTCAAGCTGATACCACAGTTCTCGAACAGTTTAGCTCTGCACTGACCTACGAGAAAACTGCACGCTGCATGTGTGAGCRACTGCTCTGGGAAACCCATCCCAGGGCCAGGTCTCAACATCAAAGTTACAAGCACAAAAGATCCCAAAGGTAATTAGATAAAGGACTGGAAATGTGAAAGGACAGGGGTTTGGGCATTCTGTTTGGTGTGGGACCTACTGCCACTAAGTCGGTGCAGACAGAGCGTGCCTGATACAGGCTGAACTCACTTCACTCCCAGTTCACTGCCATGTCACACCAGCTGGTTTGGGTTTGCCCGACCTCCAGCGGGCTCGGTGGCACCAGCAAGTGCACTGGGTCGCAGCCACCCCGGCTGTTTGGGCCGTGAGTGCGGCTCACGGAGCACAGGCTGAGCTCCACTCTCGGATAAAACTCCCCAGCAGCAGGTTACAGCACCGCATACAAAGGGCAGCTGGGAAAAGATTTGTTCAGTATTAAAAAAAAATAAAAAGCATAAATTCCTATATCATAGGGGTTTTTTGGTTTATTATCTGCATCCTATTGTCTCACCATAGTCAGTTGCCACAATATGCACTCTTTCCATACACAGCATGATATTTTGTCATCTCTTATATCTAGGTGTTTGTTGCCTTCCCCCCTCCCCTTTCACAATAACTCTTGAAGTGGTATTATTCCATGAGAACCTCAGCTTTTGTTTAAAAATTACATTCCTAACCCTCATGAGTTGTTTTAGAAAATTGTCAAAATGTAAACCATGAAGCCTTAAAAAAAAAAATTACAAAACACAGAAGGCAAGTAAAATAGCCTGAAATATACCACTTCTTAAGATCTTATCCAGTGTCATGATTTTTTTTTTTTTTTTTGACAATGTTGAGAGTAATTTCCATATCCTAGAAAAATACGAAAGGGGAGGAAAAAAAAAAGAAAATTKAAAAAAAAAAGGGGGGGGAAGAAATGGCTGTATCTTTTCACCTCTCCAGTCAAGTAACACATCTAGCAGCGCTGTGCGAGAGCACCCCAGGGCCTTAGTGAATGTGTGCAACTAGCAGTGTGGGAGCAGATCACCCGAGGTCTGGCTGGCTCTGGCAGTCCTGCTAGGGTCATCTTTTCACACCAATGAGCAGCTCCTAAGCAATTTTATGGGCCAATTTCTTTAAGTTAGGAACAAAAATGCTTTGCTTTAACATCAAGCAGGCATAGCTGCGAGGTCTACCTTTCTCCTCGTCCCCATCAGACACCATTGTTATTGTGAATAAGCAAAAAAAATAAATTCACAGGTTTTGTTAAGTTCAAGGCTCTCAAATATCTCTTTTACAAACTCTCCACTGACTAGAGCAGAAAGAGTATTTTGTTCCAGAGGTCAGTATTTTTGTAGGATGTCTTTTCAAGGCTCACTGGTGCTACACAATACAGGGCTGGGTTGAGGACAGCTTCTGTCCTGCAGAAAACTGATACTTGCTTAAGGTTAGGAATATGAGAGGGCTGAGCAAGTGAGTATCTTTTTATTATTATTATTATTAGCAGAAACATTTTCACAGGCCAAGGGAGCGGGCTTGGGCCAGCAGACAGAGACAAACTCAGGCTCATCATCCCACTCTCCCCTCCTTGGCACACTTCACCTGCCACATTTCACATGGCTCCACCTCTCTCCATCCTCTGCTTTTGTGGCTGGTGTAACGCATTGAGCATCTGCGGTGGGCTTGAGGCACACGGCACCACAACACACCCAAGCAACCGTGCTGTGTGAATGCATCAGTCCCTCCTTAGGCTTAATCTGGAGGTGGCGAGAACATCACCCACATGGGAAGCTTGTAATTTAGCATTTTTAGATGAGGTGCTGTGATTACTTAGTAYGGATTTGTTGGGATTGGTGTCACAACTTCCAGTAACTGGCTCATGCCTCCGAGGCAGAGTTAAGGCTGTATTATTACCAACAAGAATTTGTATATATATAGTTCTAGACAGCCTATTCTGTATTATATTTATAAGATATGTCCGTGGCATGAACATATATGCAATTAAAGTATTAGTTCCCTTTCGGTTCAAAGAGGTAGTTTTGTAGCAAGAAACTCCAGTAGAGGCCATGAAGGGGCAGAGAAAGTTGCTGTTTTACAAGAAGGAATTAATTTTTTCCATCTATTCACATCTTAGAAGAAAAAATAAATGCAGTGACCATCAGAAGTACCAGCATTAGTAAAGCTGGAACAAATTATCGCCGACATAGTGAGCACAGTAACGAGAGTCTCCCTGAACTGCACAGCCCATTTCTTTCTTGCCCCAGAGTTGCTCACCAAATTCCCTGCAGTTCCTGCTACCGAGGCTTCCTTTGAAAAACCTATTTGTAGGTAAAGCATCTGCCTTACTGCTAAGTCTTCTGGCCTCAGAACTTCTGCTAAGGAACATGAGACCTCCTGAAAACTCTGCAGGCAGTTTCTGACACCTCATTTTCTTGGAGTGTTTCAGTATCTCCACCATATCTATTTTTAAACATGTCCTACGCCAAGTGAAACGAAGGTACTTCCCAGGCACATTTACCACATTCGTGGCAGGTTTCCAGAAGAACATTTTATTGTCGGAAGGGGCGTAGCACTTCCACTCCTGCTGATACGGCTTTTGCACATGTTGCAAGAGCAAAATAATAGGAAATTCATCATGAGGTTGGAAGATAATTTTGCCTTATCATATATTCATTCATGAAGGACATTAGATTTTTTTAAATATGATTAACCACTTAAATTAACAAAAAAAGTCCTGTGAATGTTTGTATGAAAGGACCATCCAGAAGGCTGCCGGCTCCTTCTTGTCCTGCTCCTTCAGGTAGCTGCACCCAGAAAGCATTAACCTTAAATAAAAAAAAGTACTAGCTATTTCCATCTCATTACAGACTTGCACACGAGGAGGACCGCTTTGGCAGTCTTGCCATAACGGGAGGGCGTCACTCTAAGCCACGCTGTGCCGCGGATGCCTCGGCCCCCCAGCAATTTGGGATTGAGTAGCAGCCCCGCTGTCGATGTCCCTCGTTGCCCACGCCTGGGCAGCCAGGGACGAGCAATGCCCTTTCCTAGCAGTGGAAACCYGACACACAGAGAGATTCAGGGCTGTGACAAAGCCAAATGCAAGCATTTAAAAAACACACCATAGACTTTCTGTCTATGCATTGAGACTGCACTTTATCACTGCCGCGCCAGAAGACTGCCGCCACCTTATCTCTGCAGTTAACACCTCACCCGGACTCGTCCCTCTTTTCCCTGGGTCCATCACAGCTTGGCCTGATCACACTGCTTCCCACGGCGCTGCCAACGCTTATCTCCCCAATTCCCCACCCTTCCCAGCCTGCCAGCAGGTCTGCCCATCACGCTGAAGCAGCTGAGCAGGTACAGAAGGCCAGGCACGCAGTCAGCTCTCACCCCCTCGCCAGCGTGTAAGCCACAGCAGCCCCCGAGGGTCACCCCATCAGCCCCACGCAGCGCAGGTCTGCAGGGGCACCACGCTGTAACGTTGCACATCAGCTTGAAGATTTGCTACATTTCTTGTCCGTTATCAGTTTGGGGGATGCCACGCTGTGTTTGGATTTTATCCTTTCTCCACGTACTGACACAATGAAAAGGTGACAGAGTGTGGGGGTGGAAGCTCTCACCAAGAGCTTGCTGAAGGATGGGTATTTGCATCTGCTGTTTGCTGCCAAAAATAGCAAACCTGAGCTAAGGTAAAAGAGAGCACTGAGCAGGAGGAGACGGTGTGAGAGGAGCCAGGGGACTCATTTATGGGTTATTCTGTCTTTGGGCGATTCCTGTTTGTTCAGTACTGAGGTTGCCAGAACAAGAACAAGTACTGTGCCATCCCAAAGAGGCAATTAAAACATACAGATCTATTGTGGTAAAAAGCAGTATGTCCTAAATTCAGTATGCTCCCCCAAATACCACTGGCTCCTCCCAAAACTGCAGTATTTTCAGGTGCATTGATCTRTGAAAAACAGATATACATAGGTATCTGTGCTGGCAGGTAGAGGATCATTTTTAAGGATCCTTTATAACTTAAGGCTTTCCTCTATATGCACAAGTATAACCATTACAACTGCAGCACACAGCAGTGCCACAGGCTTTGTCAAGACAGTTTTTAAACTCCTAAGGCAGGTATTCCTTTTTCAGCTTAAATTCAAGATTTGTTACAGTTCCTGAACAGGGCACAACCAGTCTTCCAGAAAAGCTTGTTTGTTTTAAGTATGTTGTAATGCTTCAGCCAGCAGGAGAAACTATGACCAAAAAGCCTCATAAATTTTATCAAGTATTATGTATGCTTTAGCAATACATTAACTCCTCATCTATCTTCTTGAAAGATTTCACCACTCCACTCCAGCCGTGTAGCTTCCCAGTAGGGAAGACCCAGAACAAATCTATTAGTGCTATGAATAATATTGTGCAACTCATCTACATCAAAACCCACTCCTTCGGCGCAAGCTGCCATGATTAATGCCGTCGCACTGGTTAGGGCTCCCTGTGCTAGTTCAGCTAAGGGATAGCTATATTTAATTTTACTGTTATTCTAATATGATCTAGTTTTGATAACAGCTACATCCCGATCTGATTTTTTTTTTTTTTTAAAATGCATAGAAAGTGCTTCTGGTCCTGGAGGATGTCTGTCCCACCTGCAGCAGGAGGTCTCAGGTGGGAGATGCCTTGGTCTTCCCCAGGGATTCCCTCCATGGCTAAAGATCTCAACGCTGCCAAGATTTTTCTAAGCTTTACCCTCAATCTCCTCCATCACCATTTAAGCTAGTTACTTCTGGCTTAGTCTTATCTGTGCATCATGAACATTAAAGAAAGCAGCCCATGCACACAAAAATGTATTCCTTACAAATATTGTCTGTACATTTACAGACTTATCTTCTCTTGTTCAGCTCCTCTCTAAAGTAAACCCCAGTCCCTCACATCGTATTTTCCAGTTTCTGGACTGGGAGCCACTGAGCACAACCCTGCCACCGGCTCCGGGGGGGGGAGGAGGGAGAGTGTGGCAGGCAGGGCTGGCTGTTCCCTTTCCCTTGCTAATCTCCCTGCTCCCACCCATTTTACACTTTCCCATTTCTCCGTAGGTGAGCCATGGTGCTGAAGGGGCATCCCTGCACTCTAGACCCCAGTTTGGGGTGGAGGGAGGGGATATGCACAGCTGTCCCCTGTGCCAAAAGGAGTATTTTAAACAGCCTTCGGGTCAATCTGTAATCCCTTTCCTTGCACATGCAGCTCCTTCCTGAACACAAACCTGCCCCTGCCTTGCATTTTGCCACTTTTTAAGTGAGACCCGTCGAGATGGCCCCGGCCTTTGCACAGTGCCGCACCCATCTGCAGAGGATGGTGTCAGACATAGCGGGAGGGTCCCCTGCGTCGCGGGTACAGAGGTGTCCCATGGCTCGTGCTCCAAAATATGTCCTCTGCAGGAGCAGGTTGAGTACTGTCACAGAGACAGACCAGCCAGCTACAGAAGTCACTTGCTGAGCCCTTTAACAATACACTAGCAAATCTTTTTTTCTTTTTACATGGCTTTCAGGGATGATCTAAGATTTAATAATGTTGCTTTAAAGGCATTATCAACATTTTGGTGCTATTCAATGTATTCACTAAAATGGCAGCTGTGGCTCTCAACTTTCATCTAAAAATAAAATTACTCTGGCCTGCCCGTGGAAGGACTCTTACACAAGGGAACATGGCCAGCTGCAAAGCTTACAAATTCAAATTAAAAGTTGGAAAATTTTTTTTCAATATCATGCCTTTTTAAACCAAGTTCACAACTTGTGGGGGTGTCTGCATCAGTTTCTTTAATCTGTACCACTATTTCCTTACTGCTGTGCATGGCCAGCCTTACTTGAAGCCACCACACCACAGATTGAAGCCACCACACCACAGTGCCTGGGGGCACTTCATCACGTGGTTCAACTGTACGTTGAAAAGCCTGCTTTTACGTGGACATAGCCCTCGTACGCAGCACTGCCCTTTCACAAGCTGACATGCCAGCAAACAGAAGAGGCACAGCACATGTCCCACCACCCCATCCCAAGAATGTATCTTTATTGCATTACATATTATTGTATTAGTCAGATTCTCTGGTTTGCCATTGCAGTGCCTTACTAACGTTTTAATACTCTGGGAATAGCTTCACCTGCGGCGAGACCCTCACGCCACAAGTGGCCCATCGCTCCAAGAAGCCTGAAACCCTCTGGGCAATCTGGCAGGAATTTGGCAGCGTCAGGGCTGCCCCCGCGGCCTTTCACCACCCCGTTGTTGCTGAGAAGCGGGCACCTGCTCATCGGTTGCCAGAGTTGTCTATTTTCTACCTTAATTTCATTTCAAAGCACAGATAGAGTATCTGCTTCAACACGCATGCTGCAAACACACAGCTACGTACGAGCACAACCAGGGCAGACCGGCTGGATAAGCAGCACTTCCAGAAGCTCCTTTAAGAAACGCGAGGACAGAATTGAAGCCAAACACAGCAAAATTTGGCATAACTAGACGTATTTAGTGAAGTTGCTATACATTACAAGCTGAAAAGCTTTTATAAAGCAGAGGGGAGGAAGAGAGCTTAGATTTGATCACGTGCAGGTTCCAAGGCTGCTGAGAAGCTGGTTTACATGACAATACCTCATTAACAACAGGTATCCAGTATTTTATTTTCGTGTCTACACTGATAAGAAATGCTGTTCAACAGCATAGGCTGAGACTCAACTCAGTCAGTGAGGATTTTAATACTAACTCAAAAGAAGAAAGCCCTCAGCAGAGTCCTACAACAGCAGGGTCTTCACGTCCTTTTGGGAAAGAGTGCTACTCAGATATCGCTCAAAAAGTCCGAAGCCTGACAAAAAAAAAAATCTCTCCTTCCAGACCCTGAGAACCATGAAGCACCTCTTACAGAGCAGTTCCCACTGGTCTAAGACGACAACCATGCCCTGGCCCCACGCGAACAAAGAGCATCTGTGATATCCAGCACTCCCCTTCTACACCCAGCACTACCTCAGCTCACACGCTAAATAAACAAAATTAGTAGGACAAAGTCCACATTGTCCAATTTTTCAGTCACCCCACAATATCCCTTTAAAAATCTATGATGACTAAGTAGCACAGGTATTGCAAATATAAAATGTTAATTAATTTCTAATATTTTGAGACTTTGAGATGACTTTTCAAGAACAATCTTAAACATGCCCTGGTGGCAAGAGCACCTCTTGGCTCCTACATCATAGATAATGCTACGGAGGGTTTTTTGACTTCCCAACCCCCCTGAAGATGGGCCTTGTCTTGTTTAGATTCCTCTCAGGAGGAGATGAAAATCTTCATTACAAAGACACTTCTAACTCCTTTCGATAAAATACTTGGGCAAGGCAGGTGACAGCAGCTGTCTGAGTTCATACCACAAAACTGCTAGTTGCAGACACGGATGCTCACCCGTATCTTACCATGCTTCCGCACAGCTGAGCACGCACTTACTGTCCTTGATTGCTGATAAATGGCAACGCTTTCCCCAGGGAGTAATCAGATAAAATACAATCAAGCAAAATCTGGAAGAGAGGGTTTGGTAGGGGAGTTCTGGTTTGGTTGAGTGGGGGCTGTGGGTTTGTTTGTCCTTTCTTTTTTAATTAAAAAAGAAAGTAAAAGTGCATTTCTTGCTTTCTTTTACCTCACTGCAAACCTTTTGTCCTTTCCAGGTAATATCATTGGTTCTGGGATCTTTATTTCACCAAAAGGAGTTTTGGAGCACACTGGCTCGGTGGGACTCGCTCTCATTATTTGGGTGCTTGGTGGCGGGGTGGCTGCCCTTGGCTCGCTATGTTATGCCGAACTGGGAGTCACTATCCCCAAATCAGGAGGGGATTACTCCTACGTCACAGAGATTTTTGGTGGGTTAGCTGGGTAAGTACCCTATCTCTATAAAGTAATTTGAAMACACATTTATACTAAGTATATTAAGTGTGGAAAAGGTATCTGACTTGGAAGAGACAGGGAATATTTGTCAATAAAATGTTTTTGCAAAAAGTCATTCTTTCTGCTTTCATTAGAAATACCAAATTGCCCCTACGCAGAGCTACGGACGCTTTCACTTCCCTCTCTGACTCAATAAAGTCCATGAAAGGAAGGAACAGCGCTGTAAGTGACACTGTGTCCAAGTGACATTCCTGCATGCCAGATATAAATGATTGGTACCTTGTATTGAGGAGCTTCACACATCAGGGAAGTCAGGCTGGAGCTACTTACCATAAATGAAAGCCCTCCTTTAACTATCAGTGCAGAAGGCAGCAAATATTTCTATGGCATTACATTGTGAGACCTTCCTACAGTCGAATACAGAAAATTACTGGAGGAGATTTGCCCACAGAAGCGTCCCAGGCACAGGTGCCCACTTGCAGCTCTGCCTCACTTACTGCAACGGTACAAAATAAGTGTTGTAAATTCAAAGAGGGGGAAATGCTGACTCAGGGAATGATTTCTCTTTGAAAATAACACGAACGGAGTAGTGTGGCTAAGGGAGGAAGGGACAAGTGAGAAGAGGTCATCATTTATACTTGACTGTATATTTTATTGTCTCTTTAGCAAGAAAAATGAAACCGATAGTCACAGCTTACTAGAGAAGCATCAAAACTTTCTGGCTAGCTCGCTCATTTGCAAGTAAAGAGGCCATGCCACATGTTGGTGTTTTATTTGTGAAAAAGAAGCACCATAACTGCAAACTGGAGAAAGAAGAAGGAAAAAAAGGAAAGAATATTCCTTCTCATTTGAGATGGGAAACAAGCTCATAACAGTTGAGCTGGCTGCTGAGCTAGAGTAAATCAGCACAGGCGTAATGCTGGCAGGCTGTCACCCTGTCCCATGGGCTGTCCCCTTGCTCGTGCCTGCCTCGGCTCAGTGCCACCCAGGCACTGGGCACAGCCAGCATCTGAAAACATGCTAGGTGACAAGGTAGTTTTCTGATGCTTGTCAGACTTAAGCCATTGCTTTATACCAGTTCTCATGAAAGTCTGTGTTTCTTCAGTCGGAGGAATCGCTCCTCCAAATGTTGTCCCACTTTGCACAGAAAATTACACTGGCATCGCAGCACGGATTGAGGTAACAACAATATTGGCTTGCTTAGCCAAAATCTCAACTCGTCTTCACTGAGGTTTGTTCTCTCACAGGGGGCAGGAGCTGCACGGCTCCCAGGGAGCCCCACTCTCCCAGGGCTCTGCAGCAGGCGGTCAGCAGCTTCCCCCATCACCTGCTCCCGGGAACAGGGTCTGCAAGCAAGGACCATGGAAATGACAGAGCATAAAACCKCACAAGCGGTCACAAGTGCCATTCCGGGAATATTGCTGTGAGGGAGGCCAGAAACTATGAGAGTTTCACAAAACCAGAATTATGCTTTGTAGGGGAGAAAAGGAACGTAATTAGAAATCAAGTACAACTAAACCTGGCTTTAGTTGTTCCTCAGCTCACTCTGTGCCGTGTTCAGAGAATTTGCATGGTACCAGAAAGCATCAGGCTATGCAATTGCCGTAACAAACCACACACCCGTTGATTGATCACTGCCCAGCTTTTACCTGGGGACAGAGCAAGGCTCTCACCTCCCAGAGCAGGGAGCTCTCTGCTGCGGCAGCAGCTCGCTTGGTGTCCAGGCTTGCGATGCACAAGCAATATCAAAAAAGCACAACCTTGTCACCTGAAGGGAAGCAGTGCTCCTGTTCTTGCTTTGCAAACAGACTTTACCTTTTCTCCCAAGGAAATAAACCGTRTTGTAAGTATGACAAAGGGTTGCCTTAGGCAAGAAACCTCCAGGTAGGTTTTGGTGTAAAAAGCAGGGGCTTAGTCATATTTTCCAGTAAAGCTGGTCTGGAATTGTGCCCTGCTGCACTTTGCTGAGCCACCACCTAAAGCCTGCAGCTTTGGGGAACTCTCACAAGCACCTTCAGTTTTCCACTTTGCAAGCGCCCATTCCCCCGCCGGCACTTGCACGTGGGGGTCCGAGCTGAAAGGGGCCCTTTGGGTGCCTGCACTATGCCTCCCCTGAGGAAAAAAACACTGCTTCTCCAAAAGTTCAATTTTCTCTTCTGATTTAATCCTTCTACAGCAAAGAACATCAAACAGCACACAAAGCTTTAGTGCATCTGCCAAAGGACTTTCCCAATGGCAAATCTGGATGGTTTGGTCTATTCACACAAGGATGTTTATTATAGGAGCACGTGCCGTACCCACCCAGACCATGACATTTCCTCTTCACTTCTGTTGTCTTGTCCCTGTCCCCCCAAATCCTCCCCATTTATTATGTTTTCCAGCATAGGTGTAAGGAACAAAGAAGTACTATTTGGTCGCAACAGCCATTGGAGTACTACATGCCCCAGCTTCTGTGCCTGGCAGTATTGATAGTTGGTTGGTTAAAAAAAAAAAAAAAAATCATAACACTGCTAAGTGTGATGTAAGAAGGTAAATGGAATARAAGAGAGAGAGGCAGGACAGGGCCATCTCCTGAGCTGGTAGAAGCTCTGGCAGCAGCCCTGCTCCGAGTCTGAGTGCAGCTAAATGACAGCGCGTGAAATGCCCTGAAAGCAGTGGCGATGGCGAAACTCAGCTGGAGATCACCCTGCAGAAGGGACACTCCCCAGCAGCTCCGGCCAGGGGAGAAGGAAGAGGCGAGGGAGGGCTGCTGTTGCACTGGGCTCTGGTCTGGCCAGAGAGCAGACTTCCTGCTTTCATCTTCATTTAGAAATCATCTTGGTTTTAAATAGCATTTGTGTATGAGCACACTAACTGCAGGGAATGTGTCACATCCCGTGCTGCTGGAGCAGTCTGAGCACAGCTCATCTTACATGCGTATGGGCTTGCATGTCTGTGCAGGTCATAAAAAGAACATTACCCAAAATAGCAAGCAATAAGCTTAATATGTATTCTTGCAAAAGACAATGAATAAATTCAGCTTCGTGAAAAACCCACTAGTGCATTTCTGATGAATACAACTTCTTCTGAATAGCAGTGATGATGCAACTAACATAGCTGCTTCACCAGCAGTGACTGGTGACTGGATATACGTCCTTACTAAAAGTCAGTAGTATTGAAATCAGCAGAGCTCTAAGCCAAAGCTTTGATAAGTGTCACTCCAAACTGCAAGTAAAACATGCTTCAAATATACTTCTATGTTTCCTTTTTGTAGTTGTTATTGTTTCAAAAATCTAAAGTTTCCAAAGGCAATAATTCTTTCAGCAATGTAGGATAACATTAATATTCTAACTAGCTCCAACTTTCTTAAACCAGTTCAGCTTTTCCCCTGATAAGGTGATCTGTACTACAGCATCTATTTCAAACTGTTTGCTTTTGTTAATGACGCACAAGTAGGGTACACTCTAATTTTCTATTTTCACAGGCTGCTTTGACTCCATGATATTTTATATCTAACGTGAGATCCTCTTGGGAGTACAGGCACATCCCAAATACATGTTTGAGAACSAATTTCACCAAGTACACTAGACTATTAGACCCAGATCAAACCATGCCATTCATTTCTTTCCACAGGTGAGGAAATTAGTATGCAGAGAATGCAAAAAATTCAGTTTTGGTCCAGGGATGGATGGACACCTTCCCAAAAGCAGCATGTCCCACCACAGATTGTCACTTATTCCAGCATGTTTCTAAAATGGGGGGGGAGGCAGGGCAGGGGGAATCTAATTAGAGATATTATCTAATGCACATGCACATTGATGGGAGGATAGTCATTAACTTCAATGGACTTTGGATCAGACTCAACAACAAAAAACACAGCAGAGGCCATCCAGCTAGCAGCTATTGGTGCTCATTACACACAACCACAGCTTGCTCAGAATACAGGCAGGGAGGTTATTTTACCAGCCCTTTCGCCATCAGCACATGCAGCAGCTCAAATTTCCCACACAAACTCCAATGCTCAGGGAAAAAAAAAAAAAAAAAAGTCACAAGAGCAGCTACATCTTCCTTTTTCTCTACATTCARCTGTCTTGAGCCTGTTTCTAAAGGTCTGATCACTTCTTAGTCAGCAACGAGAGAAGTTTTAACTTCTCAGGTTCTTGTAGTGCTGTAAATTACTGAGTAACTGAAAGCCTGTCAGATAGGGTTCAGCTCCTGACACCCCCAGTGCCACTGCCCTTGGGGCAGTAATTTCCCCTCTTTCCATTTGAAGAGCCAGGCAAAGTAACTCCAGGTGTGCCACGATGACATCTCCCTGCTTCAAGCTGGACTGTGGGCTCCCAGCGCTGGTCACGCTCCCTCTACACAACTGCCCAGGGCAGAAAGCGCACCTCCAGCCCGTCGGCTTGCATCTCGATTTGTCAAATTGTGTGCACCGCGATAGCAAGGACATCTGAAACTCAGTTATGTCTGCAGAAAATTTCAGCCCTGTGTCACTTAAATTAATTATAGCTGATCTGGAACAGTTGCTCTTTGCTAAGGAAATTGTCCTCTTAACTCTTCCTACACAACAGATGATAAAAGATGGTGCTTTAAAAGCAAAGACTTCCTAGAAGACTCAGAGTGTTGGGTAATCATATTGGGATTAATTCCTGCCTACCAGCCACAGCAAACACCACCTCCCACAAGCAATTTAACTCAAGAAGAGCCATCCCCGGCCACCTGGGCCTCCGGCTCCTCATCCTGCTCCTGGCAGCTGCCGACAGCACTGCGAGAGCAAGGCAAGTGCTCAGTGGTGCAGCCCCGGCCCCAACAGCTGGATGTTCAGGGAAGTGAACGTGATCTGAGTGACCAGCGTGGATGTCTTTTTCTCAGAATCAGGCTTTGGTTAAAACTTACCTGGAAAAACAAGATAAAAGTGTGTCTATATGTTAGGCAAGCTTCCTTCTTATTTTAATGCCATCTCTTGTTTGAACTTCCCATTTGACAGTGCAACTTTGTCACCCTCTGCTAAAATTCTGCCTTTACTTTAATTGGTGCTATCAGCCCTGCATGTATTTCAACTCAGCATGAAACAAATTGACTGTCAGAAACCTGTTGAATTATTCACATTCCCATTAAACCATATTCTACCCAATACCAACTGTAACACACTCCGTACTACAACATAGAAGCAAGGGCCAATTTTGCCTGAAATACYGTTTTCAGAGTCACTGAACGTTTATAGCTGAACACAGTTCTCAGCCTACATAAACTGTATGGGCTAAGATAAATGCGGTAGGGAAGCGCTGGTGGCCTCTGCCCACCAAAGCCCGTGGCCCCRCGGGTGCAGCTCTGCCAGAGCCCTGCCAGCTGGCAGCGGCACTGCCGGCACACAGCTGGGGCTCGTGCAGGGGCAACCAGGGCTGGACTTGACCTCGCCCAGCACCGCCAGCATCCTAACCCTATCAGCAAATTATTAGTGCAGTCTTTAAGTCATATTTAGTATTCAGTGGGGACCAGCTGGGTTAACTCACACAGCAAGCAGGGTCGGCAGAGCTACCCCAAACTRGGCACACCCCCTGCAGCACCAAATAGCACAAAGCAATTACTGGAGGAAACTKCTCTGAACCATGATGAAAAATATTAGAAATTGAAAAAAAAAGGAGTCACACAACAAAATAAAGAAAAAAGGAAAAAAAAAGCTGAATTTAAAAACAATAGTGCCATTTGGGAAGGTAACCAGCTCTTGCATCATGCCAGTTTACCAAATTAACTCTCTGGTAGTTAATAAGATAAAGGAAGCATCAGGTTGCCCCATACTTTTCAGAAACAAGGTAAAGTAAGGGTGGAACTGAGAGACACTCACCGCCTCGGCCCAGGGAGCACCCAGCAAACAGCACTCCCTCCCTCCAGGTTAACAGGACTAGGAGGGCCCCCCCAGCTGTGCCAGATTTAAGGGGCTAGCAGCAGGCAGCATGCTGGGAGGGGGCAGCCTTTAAAAGAGCAACCCATGTAATCTAGAAATTACACTATCTTATTTGGAAATATCATTTCCGATCCTCATTTGTGCTRGGCATGCCTGTACATTACATTTGTGCATGTATATTAATTAATTAATGTGTATGTACCTGTGTGCGTATGTACATGACAAGTAGGATTTCACCTTCTTGCAATGACTACTTCTCACTACAGAAGTAATAATCCTTCAAATATTTTAAAACACTAACCAGATCCACTGCTGCTTTTATAAGTATTTTTTCTCCATTTTCCCAGTGTGAGAAACTAAAATATCTCACACTTTATATTTGCAAGGGTACCTCCTTCGGTGCAATCACCTTCAGCTGCAGCTAGAGGCAGACAACCACCCCGGGTGGACCTCAGCTGAGCAACACAGAATACTGCAGCACTGAGCTGCCCTGGCCCAGGTCGCAGAGCCAACCTGAACTATGACAAGAAACCCCTCAATGACTGGCGGGGAGCTGGTAGCCGCCCCAAGAGTGCAGTTGGCCTGCAGCTGGGGGCCCTGCTAAAACCCTTCAGAGGTGCCTTCAATGTAGGGACTGCTGTCTGCTGTGGTAACATGTCAGCCCAGGAGCAACAGAGATGCTTTCACTTTGACATACAGAGCTAAATYAAAGTGTGCCCACTGGGCATAATCCTCACTCTTCCATACGTCCCTAAACTGTGCTTTCCTTAAAAATGCTTAATTTAAAATCCAGATTACACGAGGAACATGGGAAAAGGGAGGAGGAAAGGCAYAAGTAGGTGACTGTTAGGTGTGACCAGGACAAAGGTGCTCAGTCCTGATGCCTCGGGAGCCATCCCGAAGCACTGCACAGCCGAGCGTTCATTACCTCCTCCAGCACACCCCCAGCGCTGCTTTCTTGTGCTTTTTCTTGTCTTTTCAGGTTTCTGCTGCTGTGGAGCGCGGTGCTTATCATGTACCCAACCAGTCTGGCCGTCATTGCACTGACCTTCTCAAACTATGTCCTGCAGCCCGTCTTCCCTAACTGTATCCCCCCCTATAATGCCTCCAGGATCCTCTCCATGGTGTGTTTACGTGAGTATTTGCTTCTCGTGCACACACAAAGCTTGCCTCGGTTTTACATGGGACCACTTGAGAGGCTGCTCCAGCCAGGCTGGGGTCACGGCCACAACCCAAAAGGCAAGCGGGGAGGTCCCAGGACAGGCACCGTGACCAGTGCGGGATATTCAGTCCTTTCCCACTTGCCCGCAGCAAGCACAGTGGGCTGGAGCAGGGCACAATGGCACCCGAATTACTGCAGGCCCTGGGGAAAGTGGCGGCAGGTGAGCTTGTGGGATGGGGCAGTGCTGTGCTCCCTGCAGAGCCATGGGCACCTGGCACAGGTGACCCACCAGCATGGATTATCCACTAGCACAGGTTACCCACCACCATTTGAGCCCTTCCTAGTCTTCTTTTACATTCACAAATGCGAGCGTGTAGGAAGCGCAGCATGCCACCAGCTCTGCATTAATTACTTACGGAGCTGGCAAAAGCAAACCAGAGCTACGGGGACTGAAGACGTTCACTGTTTCCATGAGGAGGCGGCGATCCCTGCACATTGAGCCCTACTCAGGCACAGTTACTAGAGCTGGGGGGAGCCCCGACCAGCAGCACACGAGGCAGGAAGGCTGCTGGCTGCCAGGGATGCCCCTGCAGCTGGGAGTCTCCTAGGGAAAGGCAACGCTCCTCCTCACCCTCGCTCCCGGCCATGCTAGAGCTCCCCGCAGGAACGTGCGCGTCAGTCTGTGTTTTTCAATGCTTTGACTGTTTGTTCTTAAATAAACATAATTTCACTTCACTGAATTCAGTCTTTTGCTCTCCAGTCCTCCTGACCTGGGTGAACAGCTCCAGCGTTCGATGGGCAACTCGCATTCAGGATATATTTACGGCAGGAAAACTCTTAGCCCTGGCCCTTATCATTATTGTGGGCTTCATACAGATCTTTAAAGGTACTCTGTGACACAGCTCTAACACGGGTATGGTACTGTTGATAGACTTGATTTTTCCYACCTACTGCACTGTTTCCTCCTTACAAACCGACCCAAAGGAGTGCTGGGTTTAGCCAAGCTGCAGGGCTGGATACTCACACAGCTGTGGAAAGGATGGCACAACAGAAAAATCAGCTGTATCCCCTTAAAAAAGTCCCTTTCCAGCCCACCTTGTCAGTTTTGATAGAATAAAGGAGGGCAGCTGAGGATGTTTTGGAATAGTTACTGAAATTTTTTAATCTGTTGTAGGTTCCTTAAATTTGAAGTGCTCTGGGTGTAAAACGAATAAGCGATGTCTTGCCCAGGGCAGGAAGACACCTGCTTCATTTTGGGCACTAGTCCAATTTCCTACAAAAAGTCATTTACAAGATTGAAAATAGGCAAAAAAAAGTCTTGCTGATTCACCAACTTAATGGAAAGCAGAAAACAGAAAAGGCTCACTATGTTTTTATCGTGTGTATGATGAGTCATATAAAGGAAGATGAAATATGACATTTACAGAGAGCAGAAAACTTGTTTTCTCAGTGGTAATAGTCCCACAATCTTGACAAATCTTCCAGCCCCATAGACATTTTATTTCTCAGTATTTCTTCTAAACACCACCAAACTCTTGTAAAAGAAAACTGCATTAAGAAGAGGTAGGAATTTACCCCGCCAAGGAGCCATCCTCAGACAGTGCAGGTTGGCAAAGGGTCCCATGAGTCACGGTGGTGACACCGGTGCCGTGGCACAGGTGGTAGTGAGGAATGCCCGTGCGTAGAGCCCGAGCTGCCTCCCCAGGACACCATCCCGCAGAAAGCACTGCAAGTGCAATGCCAGCCCATGGTGACATGAAGAGCATGAAGTCCCAAATTCAATAAGGAATAAAGAATAAAAAGCAAAAGTGTACCTATTTTCCGGTGTCTCTGGTAGGTAGGGGTGGCTTAACCTCTTGCTTGTGCTCTCTGTGCAGGAAACTACGAAGAGCTGACACCAAGCAACGCATTCAATTTTTGGATGACTCCATCTGTGGGGCATTTAGCATTAGCTTTTCTTCAAGGGTCGTTTGCATTCAGTGGCTGGAACTTCTTGAACTATGTAACGGAAGAATTGGTTGATCCCCGCAGGCAAGTATCCATTTCCATGCCATCCACATTTTCTTGAAGTGCTGAGACATTGGAGTCATTTGGTAATATTATTCATTTAATAAGCTGAAGCGATGTCCTTCCATGTCCATGGGACTGGTCTTTCTAAAAGAGAGAGATATTTTTTGTATAGAACAGATAGTGGGCAAGTTAAAGAAACACTGAAATGAAAAATACATTGCACAAGGCATTAACTGAATCAAACCAGCCTATAGACAAAGCAGTATCTTTATGGCACTATTCAATCATACAGTGCTTCTATAGCAGAAAATTAACCATTGATGAGATGCCACACAAGTACCTATAGGGAGAATCACTCCTGTTAGAAAAATGTTGAATTATGCTGGAAGTTGCTTTGCTTTTTCACCCAAAGGGGCTCTTCCACAGACACCTGAAAGAGAAGATTAGAAAGTCATTGCACGTTGAAGGCAGCGCTCCCTGCCCCAGCGTGGCTGCGGGCACCTGCCCGCCAGGGCAATCGATGTCAGGTCACTGCTGGTCMTGGGTACAGGAAGGACCTTGGAAATTATTTATCATGAGCAGGCTGGGAAAGCTGGAGGGAAAGTGAATTTYAGTAAAGCAAAGCTCAAATGTTTCAACATTTCTGAGCTGATGAAGTGGAATGACAAATGCCAAGAGCAGCTCTCGGAGTGTTAGTTATTTCTGGCATCCAATGCACACAGCAATTAAACAAGGAGAAATTATAAACTTTTACACAGCCTAGATGGGAATGAATTAAAGCTACAGCCTTATGAGTGGCTCTGCACATGCCTTCACACTAGTGAGTGGCAAAGTGCATGTCCAGAGGTCTTGGCAGGAATAAAGAAGGTGTAGTAATGTGTTCCCTCAATAAAACACCATCATTTTAATGGACCACCACAATTTCAAAGCTGAATAATGAAAAGTTATGACTTAAATAAGGCAAATATGGCCTTAGTTGAGAAATAAAGAGAAAAAGGAGTGAATGGCCTTTTTTTTATTTTTGCAGCCTCTGAGGGGAAACTAAAATATAAAAAAAATAATTGGATAACCAAAAACACTTCCCATTTTTACTAAATCTGTTCAAAATCACAAAGGTTAAATACATTTTTTAAAAACTTTTTTCCAAATCTGGCACACAGAGAAAAATGCATATTGTGTTAGATACAGAACAGTTCAGGTGTCCACCTCTAAAGAGGTCTCTGGATCGGAGCTCAAGTACATCTGTACTACTGTAAGTTGCCAYGGTGTTGTATGACCAGACCAGGGTTATGGCATGGGACAGGCCAAGGCAGCCACCCGAACAACAGGATCCCATCCCTTTTCAGAGCAGGTGAAGGTGAAGGTAAAGCAAAACGAGGCATTTTATTCCACCACTGTTGCCCGCACATAGGGCTTTTGAGAAGTGGCTATTTCATTTTTCAGCAACACGCTGCCTCAATCCCAACCAACAGCCCAAAGGGAGCACGTGGTATTTTTGTCCCAGGGAGCTCCCCTGCAGATGTGGCATTTCGTAGCACTTTTAGCCTTCTCCAACCTGCCGCGGGTCAAAGAGCCAATGGAAGCGCTGCTCCCCTCCAGAGAAACAGCCGATGAACCCACCCAGCTGARTGACCTCCCCCGGGCTGTACACGGTTGTTGTGGTCTCGCTGTGCATGACTGTAATTTCTTATCTACCCTCCTAATTCTTTTATTAGGAACCTACCTCGTGCCATATTCATATCCATCCCATTGGTGACATTTGTGTATACGTTCACCAACATTGCATATTTCACTGCCATGTCACCCCAAGAACTCTTGTCCTCCAACGCTGTGGCGGTAGTAAGTAAACCATTCCCTGGATGTCTAAAATACACTTTRATTTCGGTTCTGTGCTTTGCAGTGTATTTCAGTTTCTCTGCCTTCTGTTGCTTTAGACATTTGGTGAAAAGTTACTGGGCTATTTTTCCTGGGTTATGCCAGTCTCAGTGGCCCTATCTACATTTGGAGGAATAAATGGATACCTTTTTACCTCATCAAGGTTAGATGGAGTACAATTTTATGAACGTTATCTAATTTGGGGAGGGGCTATTTTAATTTCATTTGCTAAAGAAATGCTAGCTAGACGTTTTGGATGTTGTAGAGCATGAGGTCGTTGTTGGGTGCGTTGGATACATTCAGTGATGAATTGCTCTGTTTCAAATCAGCAAATGTAATATTGAATTGCGGAATCTTTTGCAAAATGATCCTTACGAGCTACTGAAAGTGTCTGCAGATGTGGAATAACTCACGGTAAGAGCCAAACATGGCTTTAGCATGGAACCAAAGACATTTTAAATCAATAAAGTTCCAGTAGCTACAAGCTAAACTGTGCTTCTCTCAACGAGGAGTTTCAGGGCCTGGTGCTGTTCCCAGTTACAGACATTTTCATTCCCATGCTGGAAAAACTCTTTTCAGGCAAGATGCTTTGCATGCACACTGCTAATAGTGGGGCCAGAATCTGTAAAGTCTATTATATTGTAGTCTATAAAATCTATTTATATTAATTGATCTCTCTGAAATTAATTAAAAAGTTATAAAATTTTTTTTGAGGAAACGACTCAAGTCTTAAGTACCTTGGGAAAGTTACTTATCTCAGCACTTTCATGAGTATGAGATGCACAAATCTGAGTGCATATGTAACAGGTTACGCACTTAAAAATGAAATCTTAACCTTATCCAAAACCCTTTTGACACTGGAAACCTTATCTGTGAGGGTTTTTACGCCTTGGCTATGTATGGCTGATCGCCACACAACCCCACAGTGCCCATCCCAGCCTGGCAAGGAGGCAGCGCTGGCCGGCGGGCAGGGGCTGGTCAGGTTTCGGTCCTCCTCCTCAGAGGTAATTCCGCGTCTCAGAGGAGGTCATTTCACAGATGGCGTTAGCCATTAAAGGCCTCGTATTCTGAAGGGTCTGGTTTAAATAACGTACGGCAGGTTACGCAGGCAGTCTCTACTCATCTCCCTGGTCACAGCCCAGCACCCACAGGCCGCAGCTCCCTTCCACGGCAAGGCCGGTGCGGGGGGTTGARATTAGAGACGTTATACGGCTAGGTATTGAAGAGACCGTTGTACACCCAGTGGATTCAGCATTACTATCCTTATTTCCAGGTTATGTTTCTCCGGTGCCCGAGAAGGCCATTTGCCGAGTTTGCTCGCCATGATCCACGTCAAGCACTGCACGCCCATCCCCGCCCTGCTCGTCTGCGTAAGTTTTGCCCTCCCTGCTCTGTCGCCCTGCCGCCTGCTCTTAGAAATACTGAATCACGGAGAGGAGAGATGGAAAAATCCTTGAGAGGCCATTTTACCCCAGAGGAGGAGAAGCCAGTAGGCCTGGAGTGCTGCTGGTGGGTGTTGGCTGCGCAGCTCCGACAGCCCCGGAGAGGAGCAGCCTTCAGCCTCCGAAATAACCTCTCCCACTCCCAGCCACCCGTGACGCTTGGAGGGTTTCCCTCGCACCTAACTTCAGCTGCAATATAAGCCTGTTACCACTTTCCTACCCACAGCAGAGATAAAGACTGGCTTCTGAAACAGAGATACTTCATTTAAGAAAAGACGAGCTCTTTTGACCAATTTTGCCTGCTTTCCACAAACCTTTGGAAATCCCCATGGTCACTGCTAATCCCACTCGAGCAGGGCTGGTTTAGATCCTGCCGCCAAAGCCAGAGACGTGGCGGGTCCCAGGGAGAGGACAAAGTGCTCCAAAAGTTACTTACTCTCAATGAGCAAGACATCTTGTGAGGGATGATCGGGCAGCGCTCTGAGAACCAGGGGTATTTCTTTTCTGTAGGCCAAAAAATTAAGTAGGGACAATGGTTACAGTGGCCCTGAATAAAGCATCTGCTGAATGGTACATCAGACAGACAAGAGGTCACCTGCAAAGATCAGAAACCAACGGGCCAAGCGTTGGGAGGGCTTGGGGCTGGTCAGGTTGCCAGTGTGCTCCCCCGGGAAAATGACTTCGCTAACTTTTTATACAGCAGAAACGTCCATGATACTAATGACTTACAGAAGTTGTTATTTGAAACAGACCTTTATACACTTCTACCAGTAGTGAAGCTAGAACAGGTGATGGGTTTTACTGTGGCGTAGRAGATGTTAAAGAGGGAAATGATTCCTGGTGCTGCCGTCCCCAGCTGCGTGGCTCAAGCAAGGGAATTCCCTGAAGGTCCTTTGCTTGAAATCTCAGCTGCATCAACTGCTGCCAACTGCAGATTTGCCACTGATATAAAAACAGTGAGGCTTTGACCCCAGATGCACTAGGAAGGTGCACATTTGTGTGTCTCCCGGCTCTAACAGCAATTCTGGCACAATACAACCCAGACCAAATTTCACCAAATAAGCCTCCTGCACATTCCACTGTTATGACAAAATACCTGTCTAGCTGAGGCTTTACGGCATTCCTGGGGCTTAGTGCCCTACCACAAACACCTCGCGCATTGCCCGTGCAGGGTTTCGGGGTAAACCGCCCACGGTCTGCCCTGCCCCGGGCAGCCAGAGAGCGCTGGCCCCATCACGGGCTCCGGGCAGACAGCTCAGCGCCGCTGGTGCAGATRAAGCAGAACTCGTTTGTCCTTAAAAATTCATCGGCTGAAATAACACGCTGAGTTTTGGAGGCTGTTTCGCTGGGACCCAGCCCCGACACGAGCGGGCTGCCTGAGCCGAGCTGGCCGATCAATCAGGCACACGCCAGGCCCCAGCTCTGCTCAAACCATCCCCTTGAATTACAGTGCAAATCACAGAACCAACGCTGCATATCAATTCATCATTTGAAGGTCTTTTAATGCAGCTCRGGGCATATCAAATACTGCTAGGAAATATTAATTTATTAACAAATAGAAATATAAAAATAATATAGTGTAGGCAGCTACAATAGCAAACTGGGTCAGACTTTAGGAAAACCTAATTAATACATCAGGTTCCTTTTTCCCTTCAAATGAATCACACCTAGCTCTTCGCATGGAGAAAGGCTTCTTTGTACATGGAGAAAGGCCTTTTTAACATCACCAGCGAGACTAGTATTTTTACTAATCCTTTCAAAAATCAAGGGGCCAAGCTAAATGTAAAATAAACAGACTGGGTTTTTTGTAAGACAGTGGGGAGCGGCCGGCTCTCCCGCCTGCCGTGCCGAGGCTGTGGCCAGGCGATCGGGGGGAGCAGCACGCCCCTCTCAGCCTCGTACCACTCGGGGATCACGCCCACGCCGTGAGCAGATCTGACACATCAGTGTCACCTACGCACGAAATCTCACGGCTCCGAGCGGCATCGCTGCAAAACCCGTTAGTGGCAGGAGAGGGTCTGTCAGAGGAAAGCAGGGAACGTGTTATATGACATCGCTACAAAACACTGTCTTATTTTAAATCCATTTTGCGGTGAGATTGCTCAACGTGTTGAAATCCCCTGTCCCCGCCAAGCCTGTGAGGCTTTGAATGGGGGAACAGAGGGACCAAAGGCTCGTTTGATTGCAGTGGAGCATAACTCCTGGTGCTGGTGGTGCCGAAGCCCTCCCTCCCGAGAGGTCTTTGCTATTGAAACAGCTAATTAAGAAAAAGGGACATAAGCAAAAAGAGAGCCTGGATTAACACAGCCCCAGATCTTGAGTGCTCTCTGGAGGGATTTGGATATTTAGTTTCCCTCAGGCTCCGGCCAGCAGCAGACAACGTTTGTAGGATCGGTACATGGTGCAGGCAGGGGCTCACCTCAGCTCCTGGAGTACCGACGGGCAGGGGCGCAGGACTCAAGGATCAACCCCCTGGACCCTGAGTCAGCTCTCCTGGCTTAGAGTTACGCAGAAATACCGTACAAACAAGCAAGCATAGGCATGGAAATTTCCACCATCCATCTGCCAGTTTCCAAACACGAGTACTGCTCAAAAGATTAATGATGCCGGTCATCTGCAGCATGAGCCATGGGCCAGCAGGGGGAAAGGGCAAAGCTCTTATTCTTTATAATATACAGGGCACCTGCAACAACGTAGTGCACTGACCACAACGTGTTAGTCTGCAAGAAATYCTTCTTTTAGCAGAAGTCCTCACCATAGGGTTCAATATCTTTTAAAACACGCAACAGAAATGGATGAATGGGGCCACAGGGAGCTCTGCCCAGTCCTCCCAGCCCTGCCTGCCTGGCCACGGGCAGCAGAGCCACCTCTCCCGGAGCCACCCCAGCACCCCGAGGTATTTACGAACAGGCCCGCTGGTCTCGGGCTTCGGCATGCTCCAGATAACCCTGAATCCCCATTCAGCCCCAGCCCTGGAGGCACAGCTTGGGGATAACGCATCGAACTGCAGAAGGGAGCAGATGCCCAGCGGAGGCCATAAGCAAAAGGAGTTTAACTGCTTTTATGGTTTTTTTGCTTGGTTTTATTGCTTTAAAGCTACCTTTTCTAGTAATGACCATGCTTCTCTCTTTGCAGTGTTTGGCCACTCTTATCATCATGCTTGTTGGAGACACATACACGCTAATCAACTACGTGTCATTTATTAACTACCTCTGCTACGGAGTGACAATTATAGGCCTGATCGTCTTACGCTGGAAGAAACCCAAAATCTTCAGGCCTATCAAGGTGACAATGCTAAAGCTAAATCTCTTGGTCGCAATAGCGATGCAAAGGGAGGGACGGGCACACCAAGCCCTCCGTCCTCCCGTTTTGAAGAACAGATTACTTTTTGATGCAGTGGTAATGTTTAAGGTCCCGAACCGTGTCCTAAAGTGCCATTAGTGTAAAAACAGGATACACAGGCAGACCCCTTGTGAACTTGCTGGGACGGGCAGAGGGGATGACAGCGGTGGAGGGAAGGGGGGCACGACCCACGGGGGGTCCTGAAGCCGCAGCGCTGCCCACAGGCCCCACAGCTCCCTGCTGCCCGTCRGCCACTGCTGTTGCTCTGCACAGTCGTGCTCTGCTCTGCTCTCTCCTGCCAGGTGAACCTCCTCATCCCCATCACTTACCTGGCGTTTTGGGCATTTCTGCTGATCTTCAGCTTATACTCCGAGCCGGTCGTTTGTGGAGTTGGACTCATTATCATTTTAACTGGAGTGCCAGTGTTTTTTCTTGGAGTCTACTGGAGAAATAAACCAAAGTGTGTAAATAGGCTAATAGGTAAGCCAGCGCCGTGGTGCCTCGCTGCGCTCCTGGGGCCGCTGGTTGTCCTTGGGTCCGCAGGGATCTGCTTGCCCTCTGACGCATCGGCACTAAAAAGCCAGCGAGCCGCCAGCTCGTGCCCGACCACCGCTCTCGGTCACAGGCAGCCCCTGGGCACAAAGTGGCTCTGGCTTCAGCGGCATTTTTATGGCCARACAGCACTTGCCTTTGAGCAACTGCTTGTCTCACTCCTGGGCACATCTGCCTCCTTTCGTGCCCCTGTGCATCTCCCCACCCACTCAGCTCGCTCACAGCAGCCTGTCCGGGAGCAGATGCACAGGGGTATAACTTTAAGCATATGAAGACTAAACGAGCCATCACAAAAGGACTAATAAATGGCCGAGAGCTTTGCCTCCCTCCTGCCCTGCTTTCCTCCCACTGTGCCACCAGCACGTCCCGCTGCACAAGCCCCGCATGGCATACTCAAAAGATAAGAAAGCCTTACCTTATCACTCACGTAAAATTAAAACTGCACCTAAGTCTTTTATGTTTTGGTTGTGTTTTGGCTTTTAATTGTTTTGCTCCGAGGTGAGGACTTTCAAAGAAGCACGTCAGGCCCTTCACTCTGACCAGAGGGTTTCCACCAGCTGTGGTGGGGCTCCGCTGCCGGCAGCTCCCCAAGACCAGTGGTCCCCACCGCTGCCGCAGGGCTGACGCCGTGCCGGGCAGCTCTGCGAGGGGCCAGGGAAGGGCTGTGGGTGGGCATCCCTAAAGCTGCCCAGTCTTAACCTGCCCCTGCTCCGCAAACACTGTTTTGTGGCTGAGCTGGGGATGAAAAGGGTTGGAGGGGGTGGTCGGCTGTGCAGCAGGGTCGAGCGGCCCTGGCTGGGAAGATGCGCGTTCGTTCACACATTGCATCGCCCTGGCATCGCGCTTTTGTCTAGAAGAGCTCGAGCATCCCCATTAACCACCCGCACGTTTGCTCTTTGCAGAGTCCATGACGTGCTGGGGACAGAAGCTGTGTTTTGTGGTCTACCCTCAGGGGGGAGTTGCCGAGGAGGAGGAGACACCCTCGGCCCGCTCTCAGCGACCTGCGAGCGAGACGGCCACAAGGAAATAACGACGTGGCCTCCGAGGCTGAAGTGGCTTCTTGTTTACATGCCGATTTTTGCAAAAAGTTTTTCTGTAAAAAAAAAAAAAAAAGATATTTTTAGAGCTCCAATAGTGAAGCCCATAAAATGAGCTACACCCTTTATGGCATCTGTAGCTTTTAGTTTTTCCCTAAAAAAAAAAGAAAATAAGAGGAAAAAAAAGAAAAAAAGAAATAAAATATAAAATAAGGTACTGGTTGGTTTTTTCTGGCAGCATACTTGCTCAGCAGGGGAAAGCAGCATGGATACAGCTCTGGAATACTGATTTTAGCAGCCATAAGGGTCCATCAGAGATATACAAATTTAGGCATTTCAGAAGTATGGCAGCTCCAGATGCAAAATCAAAGTAGAGAAATCAAGAGAAAGCGAGGAGACCCTGGGACACCCATCCCAGCAGGAGAATTCCTGTTGCTGTCCCTGGGTGGGGTGAATCCCCACGTAACACATGAGGTTTCAAAGTTACAATCCAAATCATCCCCCCACATACCTGCAAGAGCACAGTGCATCCATCCGAGCACCCGAGCACCGGCGCGGCCGGCCCCGCCAGGGACAGGGTCATCGTGCTGAACACTAACCAGCCTGGGCGGACCTTAGAGTAAAAGGTACAAAATCAACAGCCTGCTTGACTGTTCAGACATCRTTTGGTGATACAGAAAGAAAAATATACAGAAGTAGCGATAAAATCTCAAGCATCTCAATTTTGAAGCGTTCTTGCAAAGGCGGAGCTGGGCTCCTGTATCGCGGACGGGGACGGAGCTCATTGCACCGCCCGGGAACTCTTGCGTGAAGCTCGGCACGATCCGGGTGCCAACAGGGGAGGACGGAGATGTGGAGGGGTTTGCAGTGGGCTCAGCAGTGGGAACTCGAGGGAAACATGGGAACGAAGCCCGACGTTTCTCCTTTTTACTGGAGTGTCAGGTGACACCCCATTGCTTCAGAGACAAATTCCCCATTTCAACTATGCTCAGCCAAGTAACAAGCCTAAATCATTCTCACATCAGATGCTTTTTAGAACGTGTTTTGCATATTTCATTTGTGGCAAACACTAGAAAAAATCTAGTTCACGTATTTAATTAATATATAGAGATTTGCTGCTCTAGCAATATGGCCACTTTCACAGCAAATGCGAGAACAGCTCTGAGCAATATTTTGAATTGCTACTATTCTTTTGCAACTTTTGAAAACAAAAACTATCACGTTCAGTATCCTTGGTAATAGCCATGTGAATTTAATTTTTAAAGTATCTTTCTGTGTGTTACAGGCCCTGGTACAAAAATTAAGGGTTTATTAATCTCTTAGTTTGTCAAGTACCATATGCTCTACAAAGATCTAAGAATAGACTCAAAATAAGGAGCCAGTTCAAGGAACGTATCTTTCCAACACAATTCATTATTCAGAGATATTTTTTTTTAAATATCTATCCATTTCTCTCCAAACTTTCAGATGGTAGACACTAAAAAGAAACACAACTTATGCTCTTCTCTTTGTGTAAAGCTGTTAATCATAAGAAATTAAAACATATATTTAGCTAAAAAAAAAGGTGTGCGTTTGTATGTACATATGCACACATGTAAAGAGAGACTCCACATTTTAAATAATGTTATRAATATATAAAGTTTGCTAATGAAAATCATATATATTCAGCTCGCCTTTTTTTTTTTTTCAGTTCACAGCACACCTCCCCTATTTCTGCAGGCTAAGCAGCACCCAAGCACATAACCCGTGTCTGAGGCTCTCGCGGCTGGGTCTTATTTTCCATAGTTCAAAATCCAYTTTCTGTGGTATAATTTCAAACAGATTAATTTTTTCAAAACCTTTATTATCTAGTGGGAAAATTAAATGTATTATAGCACTAGCAATAATGATTGCTTTCAGAACTGCTAAGTTTTGGCGTGGTTTTATTTTTGTTTGTTTAAATAATTAAGGTATGGAAATTAGCCAGCATGGAAACTTTGTAGCTCTTGAGACAACAAGTCTGTATGGTAATAAGAAAGGTAATAGTAGCAATAATAATAATAATAATAATAATAATAATAATAATAATAATAATAATAATAATAATAATGTGCCGTAACTGCTACCAAGGCTTTCCTTGGCTATTGTTTAAGGAAATCAAAAGCAAAATTGAAGGACCAATTGCCTCATAGTTGTTAACTGGGTTTGGCTCAAATTTTCCCTGGTTATATTGCCATGCTTTAAAACAATCAACATTTGGCCTTAGATCAGAARGCTGAGTTTAGAACAGGACAGTTTAGTAGAGTTCATCTTCGAATTACATACCAATCCCCAAAGCTGTTCCGTGATGTCTTATTTAGTGTTTAGGAACAGCTTCATCTGTGCTCTCAATATCACATATATTCTTTTTTAAAGACTTTGCAGAAGTTAGTTCCCAAGATACACAATTTCTAACCATAGAAATCAATGTACAGAACTAGAAAGAGAAATTCAAATGCTAACTGAAATTTAGCAGCGTGCTCAACCCCATGTAAGTGTGATTTTTCCAAAAGATGAAGCAACAGGCCCAAAGGAGACATAATCACTAGTATATTAAAGCCCACTGAACAAAAGAAAAACCCTGAGACAGCCGACACTATGTGTCAGCATGTCAAGAATACTGCGATACTTGACACGGAAAAGCAAGTTGTTTCCAGAAGAAAGGAGTTTAAACAAAGCTTTAAAAGCAATGCAATACTATATAAGACTATATATTATATGCTATTGTATTTATGTAGCATAAAATATTAGAGGCTGTAATGCAGAAAAATACTTTGTGCTTTTTATTCTTTTAGCCCTGGCAATAATACAGCATTCAGAAAATTTCAGAGGGAAAACGAGGTAATGCAAGTATTAACAAGAGTATTACCTGTAAATCAGCTTAATGCAAAGTCAATGAAAAGTGTATTGGATTATTCTTATCTGTGTTATCACAGTATCGAGAAAAGCAGCAACAGATCACGACGTGACTGTGCTACGTGCTGTGCGAAACGGCGACTGGGAAGATAGTCCCTTTCCCAAATAAGACACTGTTCAATAGGAGATAGGAGCTGGGTGGGCACCGATGGGAAGCACCGGGAGAATGAGGCTGAGGTGCTGCTGCTGGCCCGGCCGCTCTCAAGCGTTTTCATAGACTTGACAAAGGAATTGGTTGTTTTCAGTTCACGTTAGTACACAAACCAGTAGAGTTTGATCTCAGCAGGGTCAAGGAAAGAGATTCGTATCAGTTCAGAGCTTTCATCCAACTGAAGAAGGATTGATGAGTCACTGTGYATTTAATAATACATTTGAGTTGGAAGCATCTTTACAAAAAATGTACCCAAAAATACGCAGACAAGGTTTCATGAGCCACGCTCAAYCACTTCTGAAAGCGCAACCCTGACTCAGCCTTCGAGCACGGGACTAGAGCTGGTGGCTCCAGCAGAGCACCGCCGTCGCCTGGTGACGAGCTGCGGTGGGCTGCGAAGCCATGGCTTTTCTGCCAACAAGCTAATGCTGTGAAAGCAAACGTGCCTCTCCGCGCCCAAGAGCTGAAGCTAAATAAAATGAGTCATCTTTGAGGGGAAAGCAAACGAACGAACAAACGTGCAAACAACCAACCAACCCCCAGCAAACGTGCAGTCCCACGCTTCATTTTCAGAGGCCTTTGTCAAGGTRTTTCTCATGTTTCACTCTCTTATTTGTGAATTCTTGAAACTTTGAAAACAAAACACGTTAGCTTTCCAGCCCCTTCATACCAAGCACCAAATGACAATTCAGCTGCTGAGGACTTTTATCAGAGATATGGAAGTACATGTCATAAATGAAAACGTAAAAAAAATGAAGGGTAAACCTTGCCTGGAATTTGTCTTTTCCTAAAGCTTTAGAGTTCAGATGGGTGTGCCCTGTCTCCAGTTGTGAATACAGGCAAAGCCTCTTCGTTTTTTTTAAAACTCCCCTCCTCGGTCCTTGACACTTCTCACCAGTACTCTACCTTCAACGAGAAACTTCTGCACTTGGACAAGTGAAAATGGAAAATCCAAGGAAAAGGATTAGAAAGTGACCAATAGATGCTGAGAGGCCAAAAAGAAATTTGCCTTAAAGTCCTAAGGTAAGAGAGAGCGATAGAAGGGAGGGAGACCTAGAAGGCATCGTAAGACAGGAAACATACAGAATGAAGAGGGAATAAAACCTACACCTCTACCACTCACACCCGCCTTGGTCACCATTTAACCCCTGTAGCCAAGAACACAAGAGCCGGAATCTGAAAATGGGMGGATGGCTACTGAACAGGGTTTGCTAGGGTAACAGACTGACAAGAGACAGGAGATGAGGTTTGCTACCTGCGAGGTGCAGGTCACGGGCAAATAGCCATTTGTACTGGATTTTAAATCCTAATGCCTGCCTGGGAGATTAAAACCCAGCTTCCTGTGAAGACCAAAATTCTTAAATAAGCAAAAGCAGTTCTTCTCCCTCTCAGAGAAAGGTCTGACTAAAAAATACATAATTCCCTCAAGGCTTTTTGAGATAGCTCCTTGGGTTGTCGTAAGACACATCTATTGCACTGCACAGGCTGTCAACAAACTCTGCCGCGAACGCACAGGAATCATTTATTACTCTATTTCCATTTTATGGGCTGTATTCATTTCAGCCTCACTTACATCAGGATATGGTTTGTAGTATTACTTTTTGTGCCACTATCATTGCAGCTGAATCAGCACTTCACGACRAAGCAAAGCAAAAACTCTTTCTACTAGGTTAGGAGGTATTATCCCTCTGCATCAAGCTGTGTCCTCCCATCCTTCATGGCTACGGATAAATCTGGACGACCGTAAAGTCTGTCCAATTCTCTTCAACAGAGATAAAGATTTCCAAGTCTGTAGAGTACATCTCTGTCAACCCAAAATACCTCAGCCTCCACCTTCTACTGAAAAACAGCAGGATAGAGGCAGCGGTACCCTCYGAAGCACAGACTGGGAAGGGCATCAGCAAAACAAGCACTGCCCTCAGCAATGGGAATGAGAGGCTGTACTTCAGAAATGATTTTTTTTTTTAACCACCTAAAGAGTCATACACTTCAGGGCTTCTTTTTGTTACTTGGGGTATATGCATACATGCATTTTAAAGGCAGTTGTATACAACAATGAATTGTTAGTGGTAAGATTTCATATGCACTATCTAAAAAAGTGATATACCTCCACAGCTTCAGCTACCAGAAAAAGCAGATAATAAAAAAACCAAAACCAAAACTACCCAAACCAAAACCCAAAGCAAAACAAAACAAACCCCCACCTTTCATATTCATGTCAACACATTGAGCCCTGGGTTGGCATATGCAGAGTCAGAGGCTGTGGCAGTACAATTTAGGCACCCTCGATCTTCGGTGTTAGAGTGACAGTCAGAAACCCACAGTCTCTGGGCACGTGAAATTTTATTAAAAATTAAGAGATCCAAAGCACGAGCAAAGTATGATGATGTGCAGCATCTTACTTGCTTAGTATCACTGTCCAGGAACCACCAAACACCGGCAACCATGATGCCATACCTGAACCATACACCTGTACATATGTTACGGTAAAACGTTGTACCCAAATGAATATATACAACATGTAAAAAAAAAAAAAAAAAAAAAAAAAAAAAAAAAAAAAAAAAAAAAAAAAAAAAAAAAAGCAGAGAACAGAAAAAAAGAAAATAAGTACATTTAAGGGATGTTACAGAGTCATACACAAGCCGGTAGGTGCCAGAATTTCAAACAGAAATATTCCCTGTTTTAGTAGCAGTAAGAGAAAACATAAGGCAGTCACTTTTCCCTCAATGCTGCCTATGAGCTTCCATTCTTCTTAAACCAGTGTAGGTACTCTTCTCTATTCAGAGATTTTTTTTAGGGAGGTTTTTTTGGCTGCTTAGAGAGAGGAGTTTTGATCTTTACAAAAAAAAAAAAAAAAAAAAAAAAAAGCTATCTTAAATAGTTTGTTTCCCTTCTGTCTACAAAAATCTTTAGAGTGCAGAAAAGCATTATTAAAATAACAAAAATTTTAACAAGTTTATTAGCTGGTTAGTGTTAGGTTGTATAGTAATTAAAGTGTGATATTTTCCACTGAGCAAAAAAATGTAACACTGAGCTCTTCCTGTTCACATGTCTGGCACAGTAGCAGTTTTTCACCTTTTTTTTTTTTTTTTTAATTTTAAGAAGTTCTGAATACAAGGGGGCAGCTTACATGAAACAGAACTTAGGTGTCTTTAAGGATAGTTGATTCACTGCTAAATGCTTACAAGAGCTGGAGGAGGGGCAGACACACACTAAGGCAGACTTTGTGGTTTCTTCAGGTATTGACATTCCAGGACACTGCAACACACCTGTCTGTGCTCACAGCGCAGACAGAGAGATTTTTTCTGCAAAATTAGCAGTAAATTTGTGACACTTCTCTCCAAGGAATGAGCCAGGGGAGCCAGGAGAGAATACTGTCTTGCAGAATACAAAAGTTCGGTGCTTACAAAGAGCACCAGGCTTGTATCTCTCGCTGCAAGACTATAAACTCCAGTAGTGAGGGCTGTGAATATTTCTGTACACTTTAAGCATCAAATTTTCATTAACCTGGATTTTTTTAAGTTTCTAAAAATAAAATCTTCTTAGTGAAATTTCCACTGAGTTACCAAATGGATCAGTACACAAAATATGTATGATATATGTAAGACATTATGTGAAGTTACACATCTTAAAATAAAATACAGTGTTAGCTGTTCAGGGTTGTTCTCAAAATATAGCAGTATTCTGAAGTACATATATTTCAACTTTAAGAGCCTTACAGTGGCGATAGTTTAAGGCATAGATTGATCAACACTATTTTATTATAGAAATACATTTCTGTAACAGAATTAAATATACACATATTTCTAAGGTCCTCCATATCTGCACAATATTAACCTTGAAATATTATCTTCCTCCCTATTATAATTAACTACTTTACACATACAATTCTATGTATTTAAAATTACCTTTAGACAAAAAAAAAAAATTACACTAAAACCTGTAGCCTTAGATGCAAACAACAACCCTGGCAGTGTCATGACTACAGTACATGGCCTTGCAAAGGCGGAATGTACCTAAAATGTTTACAAATGCTATGAAAGCAAGGTCTCTTTCAAAACTACATTTCCTTCGATGAAATGAATTCTGATCACAAAAGCACTTGGAAAAAATGAGTGAGCAGTATTTATTTAACGTAACTACAACTCTTACTTGTTAGGCATTTTGCCACAAGCCTTTCTTGCTATTAATGCCCTTAAGGAGTTTGAATCTTCTGCCTCCGGAATGCACAGTATGAAACCAATTTGCAACTGAAGAGAAAAAAAAAATTTACTTCAATTTAATTCTTCCATGTTACATTTCAGTAAAGCCAAAGTCCTATTCCTTGTCCTTTATTAAGGCACTCCCCCAATGGGAGTCCTAGTAAAAGATCCACAGCAAAATATAGCCCATTTAAAGGAAAAAAAAAAAAAAAATCTGAGACACTTTGATGTAAACTTAAGTGTTCACTGCGAAAGCCTGTTTGCCTTCACAGCCAGGAGGGTCCAGTGGACAGCAGAGCCCAGGTCCACCTCAATTTTACAAGTTCAGTTAATAACTTCGGGCAACTTAAATTCCTACAGCAATAAACAGGTTTCAGAGCACTCGGGTATTTACAGAGCAGCAGCATCAACTTCCTTGTTAATTCCTACATAAAGTGTTTTAGTTTGTCACTGTGTCACGGGGGAACTGAAGCAGAGTTCTTGTTAGAGCATGGGGGAGCCTGGCCAATGCCCCCCATCCATCGCAACAGGGCCAAGCCATCACACRGTCATGTTCTGTCTTTCTGCACCGAGTCACTCCTGGTTCAGCAATGTCACCCTTTTTCCAGCTAAATAACTTGCCTGCTTTTAATTACACTCTAAAAACCAAAAAGGCACCAGTTGACATTTAAGTGTTGTACAATCCACACAGTGTCAGCTTTGAAAATGGCATTGATCTGTTTCAGTTCTTAAAAGAAAAAAGCAAACAAAATCTCTAAAAATAAAAAAAAATATTTATACATCTGTACCTAGGTAGCAGATTTACAAGCAAACTTGTGAAGCAGATTTTATTTCAAAATAAAATAGAAGTCTGATCCTGACAGTTACCAAGTGCTCAGTGCTTGCTACTGCAGCCAACRGGAGCTGTGAAGCCTCAGTACCCTTCAGGGCACACCCAAAGCGGTATAATCATAAAAGACCCTGAAAACAGAAGGGAGGAGAGGAAAAAGAGGGTAGGGAGAAAGAAAACAATTCTTCAACCTTCACAAAATCACTATGAAGAGAATGTAACATATGACAATAAAAGAAAGAAATATTGCTGCAACTGGGGTTCAATGCACTCCGCTTATACTGAACACTGCTAATCTCTTATTACAAAGCTGTAGCAGATAAGACACCTGGTATCATTCTGGGTATTCAGAAACTTTGGTTTTAGTGGATGCTTCAAGGTATATATGGCCATCAAAACATTTCTGAGGGAAGCAAAGGAACCGAACAATTTCTGTAAGGAGGAAGCTACGAAGGATTTTATTTCCTTCTAAGTATTTGTAATTAAAATTATTAAATTTTAATTAAATTATGATGTCTAAAAAGACAATGTTATTTCTAGTTTAGCACTCGTAGTTACAATGACTGGTGCCTGCCCCAGGTTCCAACAGAGTTCTCTCTAGTTTCAGTAAGACCACTTGAAAAGCAAAGAAACACTAATTCCCTGAATGCAGAGTGAATAAATGCACAGAAGAAATACCAAAGGATGGAGCTGCCTCCAAACTGCAGTGACACATTCTTGCTCTCCTAGCCCCCGACACCACATACTGGCCTACTTCTGCCCCACTGGAGTTTCAGGAATAGCAATGAGGACAAAAACTTGTCCCATTTAGTCTTGTACTGCACTCCCTGGGGGATTAAAGCACACTGGTTTTAAGAGACAAAGTTGAGAGCACAGACATACCACCTATCATCAAAGTGCACTGTCATATAAACAATGAAGTTACAAAATTTACAGGGCCAAACCAAAAATTTTTATTAGCAAACAAGTAAAGATTCATCATCACTGGTATTGATTTCAGAGAGGGGAGTAGAGGACTCTAACATTGGCACTTCCACAGAATGGCAACAAGCCGCATGAATGCCCAAAGGCTCCTCCCGGTATGAGTTAGGGCAACATCGGTTTTGTCCATCCACCTGGATATGAACATTCATAGGGCTGTCTGAATAAGCAGACTCCCACTTTTTTAAGGGTAACCTACATGGCTCTTCATTCAGCGGATGACTTCTACTTAAACTACTGCCCTCTGGGACAGTCCTCCTGGATGCTGACCCTCCATGGATCGTTTCTGTAACACTTTCAGACAACGGATCTCTGAAAACCTTTCCTGAATCCACTTTACTGGACTGCTTAAGCTCACTGCCAGAGGTCTCGGCACCTAAGGATTTATCAGCGTGTCCAGCCTCAGGCTCTGCATGTGCAGCTGTGCAAGTATTCGGTAAGACATTTGAAGGCGATGGCTCTGGGATTTCAGTCTCTGGCTGCAAGCTGCTACATCCAGTTTCTTGTAGGCCCCTGGCTTGGCCATGGGCATCTGCCTCTAAACTAGGTCCTTCGGGGGAAGGCGGAGGACTCCGAGTAGTCCCATCAGCACGGTTGATGATTCCATCACCCAGTGTAGTCTGTGAAGTGCGGGCGGGCGTCAGGAGCGGGATCTGTCCTCTCACCCGAGGTCTGTGGAAGAGTCTGTTCCAGAGCCTGCCCAAGCGCCGCCGAGAAGAGCTCCGTCTTGACGAGTGTCGTCTCATYTGCCTCCTCATAGCCGTTCGAATGTTCTGCAGCACTGAAGCCTGTAACACAGATGTAACAAACTATGATTTCACACATACTCAAAAGACTCCTCCTAAACCCTGTTCTTTCCACTAATATCTCCACCTTACCAGAATTCTCAGACTTGATCTCTGCACTTCTCGTTAAATGCGTATTTTCTAATGAACTATTTAAGAATACCAAAGACAGCTCTGCCTGTACCAAAAGACTCTCCCTTGAAGTGTTTCCTTTATAAGTTTAAGCTCTACTTGTCTGCCCAGGAAGATGCTCCACTCACGCAATCAGATAACYACTAAAGAACCAGACTGCAGACCACTGAGTCCTCCATCATCAGCAATAGCAGAGGATCCTCAAAAGCTGATGACAACAGCAGAGAAGAAAGGCCAAAGCAAACTACTTCTCCACTTGAGTAACAAACTACAAGAGCTTTACCACACTAGGAACTGTATCACAGTTGGATACTTTTGACAGGGCACAGACAATTTTTGAGAACTCTGCAATGAAACAGAAGAATGACTTAATGGCTTCCCAATGTAATGTATTTGTAAATGAAACATAATTCCAGAATTTCCCAAAAATACTGCTAGAGACCTTACTTTCTTATCGCTTCAGGCACATTTACAGTTTCAGCTTGAAAAGCCTTTTTTCTATTTACTTTCTGACCTTTCTCTCTGTCTCTGTTCATTCAGTCTTGATGTACAGCAAAACAGCATGTGCTTATCTCACTGCTGTTCCCTAGCAAACACATTTAATGTGTTCAAAACTACCCACAGCACCATGATGCGTAACTGTGGTTCTTCAGCTCCAAGTAAAACATACACATTTTTATATGACTGCCACATAATTATCACAGCTACTGAAAGAATACAGTTCCAGATTGATTCTATCCAATTTATAGTAGTTTGGCTGCTGATAGGTTCATTGGCACTCRTGTCTCCATACTTGTGACGCATTGTACACAGGGAAGTCTTCAACCGGGGGGATAAGTCCTTGTGCAATCAGCTGCCCGTAGGAAGGTGGAGCTTCCCGCCGCACAAACTCTGCCTCAAGTCGCGTCATCTGGGTCTCAAATGCTCTGGAAACAGAAGCAGAGGGAAACATGGAAGAGAAGTAATAGTTGGTCCTCCCTCCCCCACATTACTCTGTAAAAGCAGTGCAGAGGGCTTCATGCTAGCAGCAAAAACGCCAGCGTTCAACTAGGCTCTGTGAAAAACTTACCAGGATGCTAAAATAAACAAAAGGAATAAGAGTAGAAGGTATAAGCATCAGTGAATCAAATCAGCAAACTCTTTGGTGCAGTCCCAGGTTGGACTCTGCGGCAACTGAAGTTTTTTCGATCAGCCAGCTTACACTAGTAACTGTGGCAACTTGTTCAGCAAGGGCCCAAAGGTTATTTTTGGAAAAGACAACATTAAGAACTGGAAACAATCGCACAACAGGGGCAGCCTGCAGCTGCAGAGAGCTTTGGCTGTCCTGCCAGAACCGAGGCACCGATGTTCCCAACACAGCACAGCGGCTGGTTTCCAGCTCCTTAATCAYGCAGATTTGATCAGGAGAGCATGTAAAGCACACTGTGCTGAAAACCCAAACGGTGTTAGCAGCACGGCACAGAGCTGGTGCACATGACAAGAGACGGGCTTCAGAAAGTCCCTTACGACTCTCTCCCACAGGGCAGAACCAGGCTTGCACAAACACACAAAACACAGACACGGAAACACACACGCTATCCATACAGCAAGGCCTGTAGGACCGGGGGAAAGGGACAGCTCACACCGATGGGAACAGCGGAGGTAAACCACTGCTGCTSAAAACAGGCCCCACCACTGCAGGACATCGCTTTTAGTAGAACTGAGAACTGGAGTATTTGGGGAGGGCAGGAGGAGAGTTATTCAGTTCAGATTCAGCACAGACTTCACTGTGAGAGTTCAGCGTTCAGTTTTCGGAAGTCCCAGGGGTTTGTTGCAGGAGGAGGAGGTGGRAGAGGAAACTGCTCAAACCAGTTTTGATTTAAGTTAAATACAGGTTCTGCCAGGCTGCACAATAAATGTATATTTCTCATAGATCACAGAAGAGCTGACATTCCCTTCACTGCTTCTGAAAATCTTAACTATTCTGCTCTAAGCCTAATGCTGTGACTGCTATTTAGTTGTCATCAATTCCTTGGATTGATTTCACAGTATTTTGCAAATTCTCTGGTTAACAATCGACTTTTTTCCCTTTAAACAAAAAGGAAAAAAAAAACCACAGCTACTAAAGCATCATAGAAGCAAGATGCTTACCTGTATTCCCTGGTCCTCAGAGAATATAATTTAAATGCACAACCCAGTGCTATCACCAGCAGCAAGCCACACACGAGACTCCCGATCAGAGCAGCTGTGATGACCTTCCTGGGAACGATCACCAGACAGTTATGTTCATCACTTCCATCCTGGCAGTCTTCTTGGCCGTCACAGCGCCAAGTCTCAAAGATGCACAGATTTGTACCACAATGGAAGTTTCCTGGCTGGCAAGTAAAGCAGTTTTTTTCATCCGAGCCATCTGGACAGTTCTTTTGGTTATTACAGCGGTCAAGTATTGAGTAACAAAGCCCACTGTTTCCTTCACATGGATATTCGTTCTTCTGGCAAGCGGGACAGTTCTCCTCATCCTTGCCATTTGGACAGTGCCACCAGCCATCACAATGCTGCTTATCTGTGAAACACTCCTCATCACTTCCACAAGGGTGTTCCCAAGGAAGGCAATAGCCTTTCACCTGATAGGTTGCATTGAACCCGTGGCCAGTGCTCTTGGAGCGGGCATGATACGAGACAGTGAGCTGGCCCTTTGATGACTCCACGCTCACCGAATGCCTATTGTTGTGGTACGAAAATGTTTGCATTAATTTATCGCTTCTCTCTTCGATGCCATCATACACCTTTACGTAGTCATTGTAGCCTAACTGCAAATCAAGCTGCAACAGAACATGTCGATTATCTTGTGTGTCCACGTACCATGTGCAACGAAGGTCTGATCTGCTGTGATCAGCACGGAATAAGTCTGGGGAAGCAAAAGATCCATAAAAATTACCCAGCCTTTTGCCACAAGAAAGATCAGGACAATTATCTTCGTCTGAACCGTCACTGCAGTCCTTAACTGAATTACATCTCAGCTCGTTCATCAAGCACTTGGTGGAGTGGGCTACACTGCACTGGAACATTCCTGAGGGACAGATGCTGGACGGAGGCTCTGTTGGAGGGACAGTGCAGTTTCTCTCGTCCGAGTTATCACCACACTCATCCATAGAATTACATTTCCAAGTAGTGGGAATACACTTTCCATTTGCACAACGGAATTCATCTGACTGGCATACAGCCTGACCTATCTTTCCTGTGAAAGAGGGCAAGGAGAAAAAAGTCAGTATCAAAACTTTTGGAACCACCTGATGTCACTTTCTAATGTCTGCTACCCTGCATGTCACAAGTCAATCGGTCAGGCCAGTACACTTCAGGAATACTGTTAAAAAGCCAAGTGAAAATAATATCAGTGTTACCATGCTAACACCTTACAGTCATCAAGACTGGCCCAAGACTCCTGTCAACAAAAAATACTACTGTCTTCAAGGTTTGCCAGAGAGAATACAAGTGCAGCCAACAAAACTGTAAGGTTTTACCTCTAATATAAGAAAGGCGAAATCCCTGAGCCTGTCCTGAGCTTGATGCATCTGAGTGAAAAACTATCCAAACATGGTCCCTTGCAGAGATGAAAGACGGAGGTATGGAAGATCCACACACTTTGTACTCCTCCCTCTTGGAAGATGGGCCAATCATCAACCAGTCTACTGCACACTTCTGAGAGTCTTCCAAATCAAAGTTCTTAAAACTGTTAGGAACAAAAGAAAACACAAGTTACAAGGAGGACATGTTATCTGGAACAAAGCCAAACAGAGAAAAAAGACCGTAACAGCTGACTTTCTGCACCAAGCAGTGCTGACATAAAGAGATCACATTCAAAGATAATGAAACACCTACAGTATCTTGATTACATATAAACAGAGCACTCAAATTCCCCCAATTTGGAAAAGCACCCATCTCACAGGCATAAACAGCATGCCAAGGAGCTCCAAAAGCTGAAAGGATGATTCCTCTTTTACTCAGAGTCCTTAAACAAAACTGCTTCCTAAAATACAGATATGAGTAAAAGCAAAATTCCAGAATACATTATACAGAAGGTAGATTAATTTCAGCAGTCTTTTCCAACCCTAAAAGCTATGAAACTATGGGATGAGAGGAGAGACTACTGTCTTGGAAAAACAGTAAGGGAGCAGTACAAAGAACATTAAGGGATAAATACAAGAGACAAAAATCAACTCTTCAAGCTATGGATAGGCAGGGAAAGGGCAAGAAGAGAATAGGACTGCAAGGGGTGGAAATGGAACCTAAAGCCTAACGCTACTATTTTTTAATTCAAAGACTAAAACATTCCCTTTCTGGGAATGCAAACGCAGAGCAAACAAGCCGATAACATTTTACAGTCAAACCTCCAGCCCTTCCGCTGACCCAAGCCCAGTGATTATTCAGTAGTAGCTTACCTACTGCAAAGAGGTGCCCCAATTGTTTGCAGAACACTGAACACAACCAGATAATACTCCTTAACCTGTAGCTCGGGAACCATACAGGGTATTTGTTGTCTGATGAAACAGATTACATTTGCGTTCAGTAATCTGCAATGACAATAGCATTGCACAGAGAAGCATGCTCATTAGGAAAGGGCACACTGTTCAGAACACTTAGAAATTAATTTTGGTCCTCCTTCATATAACCCAGCTACAGAAAATTAACTTGGTAGAAGTTTGCACATACTCCGTGCAAATATCAAGATAGAAGTTTCAAAGGCTGCAAAGCTCCTACGAAATACGGACCTCCTTCCACAAAGGACTTTTCACAAACATAAAAGATGAATTCTTTGAAAAAGATAAAGGGAAAGATAAGTTTCTGATATCACTGTGTATTTATAAAAGGCTGTCAATGCCTGCCAGATCTTGCTGTTTGAAGGTGAAAGGGAAAGAGCAGCAACTACATAAACTAGCCAATTCATTTAAGCAGGATACCCAGCCTACACACACCTGTAGGTTCTGCCAAACAGATCAGCTTAATAACTCTCAAAAAAAAAAAATTATCAGCAAGAGAATAAGAAGTAAGAGAGCACTGAAAGTGTTAAGTTAAAATGGAAATTAAGAGATGTCCAACAACATATGTGCAGGCAAGGACAATCCACCCTTCCTCTCTTCTACCTCTTTTTCTCCCACCATGCTCTATGTGTCTTCCCAGCTGGGAAGAAATATTCCCACAGCACCTAATTCTTTGCTGTAAGAGATCTCATCAAGCTTCTGAAACCAGCATATTTTGCAAGGAAGTTTTAGACAACTGTGCAGTCAGAATGAAAAGATTTAAGTATTCAGCCATGCAAAGGTAAACTAAAGACTATCTGTCCCAGGCGTTCTGCAAAAAACTTTTTAATGACCAAGAAAGCGTATGAACAGGCACTACAGCATGAAAAGGAATTATACAAAACATCAGTGAAACTATAGGTACCCACGTCAAGTCTGTTGCAAGAGATGTGAGACAGCATTACTGAGCTGCCACATTGGTTTTGCTCTCTGTAACTCATTTTGGCACCAGACATCAACAAGGGTTTCTAGCATCTACTTGGAGGACTGTTTGTAGGGTTTTCTTGTCATAAAGACTTTTTGGGTAAGTATTAGAAATATCTATCTGCCCAACAACAAAAATTTTTAAAAGGGAACAATCACTAAATCAAGAAATGGAAACTCAGAACTGGGAAGGGGGAGGGAATGACTAGAAAACTTCTGCTTGTGAGATACAAACAAGATCATTTACTCAATCTTTTGATCTCTTACTTCTATAGTTATTTGAGATGTACCAGGACCAACCTTAAAGAGCTAAACAGTTTGTTCTCCTTTCCTACCCAGTTCCCAGCACTCCAGCCAAGTCCCACAGCCACTCATTTTCCGCACTCCACTGAAAAGAGCTACTTTTGTCTATCAGGTAAATAATTCACCCATAGTGTTGTTACACAACACAGACTGCACACACCCAGGGGAGAATTTGCCTATATAATAAGCTGTCTGCACCTTACATTAAAATGCATTTCTTTCAAAAAAAAAAAAAAGTTTAACACTTTTAAGATTCACAAAAAGGAAGAGTACAGACGTCAGCTACATGCACGTACCTTGTTTACAAACTCTTTTGCAGATAATAGCGATACCTCTGGAGAGCCTGCATTTGTGTATAATTAACAATATCTTCTACTTGCACCTTGAGAATGTAGTATTGTACATTGCTAATAAAGGGCTTTTTTTGGTTTACTATAAAGGGTGTGGAAGTGGAAGAAACTTTAGTCCCACCTTCCAAAGCACAGGCATACAGAGGATAACTGACTTTCCTGAGTGTCAGTTGTGGATCTGAAATAGATTCCAAGCAGGATCCCACACTTCTCCACTAAGAAATCCAAGCTTTAGCCACAAAACCAACGGAGTACCGGGGTGATGAGGCAGAATAGACTTGCAAGGAAGTATCATCTTTAACAGCCTCCCTGAAAACACCGCGCCTCTCAGGGATGCACAAGCTACTGAAACAAATGCCCTGGTATTCAAAAAAGGGCAATACAGAATATTCACAAGAATGAACTCTTCTTAAAAATCAGTAAGTGTCTCAATCACAGGTGCCTAGGAGTTTCAAACACCGTTTAATAAACACAATTTCTCTGAAAATGTATAATAGGTACCATAGCAGTTACAAAATTTCTTCTTCTAAGGGCAAGAGCAAAGTCAAAGCAATTATGTTCTACCTCATGTAAATTAATCAACAGACATATTTTGAACAAATTTTGCTTTGACTAAGGCATTGTCACTCCACTCCAGCATCCTTTTAAGCTATATTGTCTCCACTGGAAGCAAATTTTGCCCCATTAAAATTGATGGTGATTTTACTCAAGACCAAAAGCATGATGTATTTGAATGAGCCATCAACAAACCTCACCACAAAAAACATTCCTTTGTAACAAAATACAAAACAACATGAATACATGTGTGCACGTATAGATATATAAAATTGGTTTTCGCTTTATAACGCACTAGCAACAACAAGGTTTTGTGTCAGAAGTTTCTGCCACAGTAATCTAACATTAAATAGCCCACTGATTTATTTTACCTAAGAATCCTGAATAACGCATTCAGTCTCTACTTCATTTCTTTCATCATCTGTAATTAGATCTAGCGCTGTTGTTGTTACAGTCTTCTGAAGAATAATTTAACCTGCTACCCACAAAATAGAGCGCAGGGACATTTACTTATTCAGYTGAACTTTCTCAAACTGGCACGCCATTTTTTCTGTCAAAAGGATTAGCCCAATGGTTGAATGATTGAGGGTATACAGTGGAAATAAGGGACAAAATCTTGTGCTCCTACTGCTTGTAGGACTGCACAAACATCTTACAGTCTTCGGAAAAGTACTGAATGAAGTCTGTAGTTATGATTCTTGAGGGAGGTCTCAGGCCCTTTGTATCCAAAACCCACGTCATTTTCTGTGAATAAAACAAGAAGCAGAATCAAGTCATACTGAAACAGAGAGTACTGATGGACAATGTCATCCATACCTCACGCAGCGCCAGTCAGTACTGCGGCATTTTTAAAAACCTTGCACAGAGAAGCACAAGGTTTGGGAGGAAAAGCAAGAGAAGGCAGAGAGGCTGCTGGTCCGTTCGGCCACTAACGTCCGCTCCAGCAAACCACTCGGATGCATCTGAAAGAGCGGGACGTGGACGCAGAGGTCCAGCCTACCACGCAAGCTGCAGTGCCCAGTGGCACTGAACTCCAACCTTCGCACCCCCCAAATACAGCCTTCCCACAGCTGCTCCTTGGGGTGCACACATCCCCCTTCACCCACACGCTTCACTGCTAGGGCAACACTACTCTGCTCTGGCATCTCAGTGTCCGACAACAAAGGGAAGGAGAACCCAGCGTTCCTCCAGGCTCTTCTCCTCTCCACAGCCTGAGCTCAGAGGGCAGGGAGAGGAGGAGCACCCAGGCACAATACTGCAGGAGTCAAATGTTGGTATTTCAAGTACGTAGAACTGCAATATTAAACTACAACACCCATGACGAAAACGCAGGGCATCCTTTAAAATGCTTTGGCCCTTAGACTGTTCTCACTGTTACCTGTGGATCTCCAACACAACACAGGAACAGAGGAGGAGACTGGTGTAAAAGATAAAAATTATCAGACCAAATTTTGCAGGTTTTCTTTCTTCTGGAAGATGCTATTCAAAAGCACTAACTCCAGTTATCTTGCTTTTCGAACACCTCTTCCACAGCTAACTCCTTTAAAAAAAACTAACTGTATACAAAAGTACAAGAGTTTAATAGTCCGCTAAACACTGGAAGCATTCAAACTCTGAGGATCAGAACAACTCAGTGTGAACTAACAAATACAGCACTAAATCTGTTTTTACAGAATTCTGCAGAAATAGGTAAAATCATGATTTTTCTTTCAGTGGTATGATACTGAAAAAAGGTTACCTCCAACACCGAGCAGGACTCCAGGAGCTTACAGAAAATTACAGGATCAGCCATATATCAGATCTTGCCTGTAAAATTACTCAAGTGAAGCAACAGTAGCCGACAGTGATATTTTCCTATTAACTGTCAAGTATTTTTATGTTGCTGGAAAGAACTTCATTAAACCAGCTTATCATAAATCCTCATTTACATTCTGAAAATATGAAAAAAATGTGCTACCTGCAAAGCTAATGCTTAGCAGAGCTAAGCTTTTTGCCATCTGCACTGAAAGGAACAGTAGCAGCTAGGAAAAAAAAGTACTTCTATAAATAATGCACGGAATTCCCTACAACCTTTTTAGTAATTTAAGCACGAGCAACTACAGATTAAAACAAACAAAAAAAAAAAAAAAAAAAAAAAAAAAAAAAAAAAAAAAAAAGCATTCTTAATAACTGGAAAAGGACAAACATGGAATGCTCAGGAAAATGAACAAAAAAAGGGTAAACTGTTGGAGGCCCAGCAGATGTAAAATCTGAATGAAAGTAATTAGTAAATAAATAAAAAAAATAAATGTCCGATTTGGCCCTCTAAACTCATTAAAAAATGGGAGAATAAATATTATGGGTAGATCAGTAGAGCACAGTCCCAAAATAAAACAGACCAGCCAATTAAGCAAGAAAAATTACTTCTATTTGCCAACCTCTTACAGCAAGTGCAGACTGTGAACAACTGATGACTTAATTGGCTCATTAAAAACTCTGCTTAACCACTGAAGCACAAGGACCTGGAAGTCAGGAAAGCTCTATTCTACTCCCAGCTCCCAAGCACCAGCTAACTGTGTAACCTTAGGCAAGAGACACAGGGGTTGTGTTTTCAAAAGCTGAGCACATGCAACTGAATGAAATAAATGGCTATTATGAGTTTTTTCCAATTAATGTCAAGTCCTGAAACACTGTGAGTTTGGTAAAAATGAAGCAGTCCCTTTAATTCTTCATACAATTACAGACCAGCAAGCCTTTACATGAACAGGCCTCAGTTCTACTCAGAAATTGAAACTCAGATGGTATCTGAAAATTTCCTTTTTCAAAGCCAATGACGTGAATCACTGAAGTAAGTGAAAGCCAATGCAGGTGATTCCCCCCCCCCCCCCCCCCCCCCGCCTCAATTAATAAGAGACAGCTTGAGTGGATCACTAAGTAGATCACTTTTCAATACTCTCATCTTGAATTCTGAAGATGGAGAACATTTTACTCTCAGTCCCATAAATTCCTACAGTAAAACGCAATTCATTTATACTCTGCCCACATCAGGTTAGTTACAACCACCAGGTAAGAGCAACTGCTGAACAAAAATGATTTTGATCTTCTTCTCAGATATAAGGAAACATACACACATAAAGCCTGTAAAGGATAGTACAAAAGCAGTTACTGCATATGACATCTTTATCTGATCTTACAGGATTTTTATGTAGTTCTCTGTGAAAACAGGCATAAAAATAGAGAAAATGGGAGGAAAAATCAAGTCCAAAACAGTAACAGACTGATTACCTGAATCTAAAGTGACACAACATAGTCCTGGAAAACAGTAGCTATACACTTGTTCCCAGGTCTCAACAGCACCATTCCATCAGACACACAAAGTTGGAAGAAAGTACTGAAAAGTGCATAATTAACAGAGACATATAAGCACAAAGAACATATATTTCCTGTTCTTGTGAAGTCTCCCCAAGGATTTCTAAAAAGTAAACTATAAAGCAAAACAATAAGCATGAAAATGTGAGGATATGAAGAAAAATCAATACACACACATGAAAGGTAGATATTAAGACAAAGCTTCTAAAGGACATGCCCACAGAGGCCAGCATCTTACATCCACATGTGAATCTGGGTACTGTTCTATTGAAAGCTGCTGAATAATAGGTTTATAAAAAATGACTACCGACTGCAAATGTTTCAGAAATCAAAACTACTTTCAATTGCAATTTTATCGCTTAATGACTCCTGCTATATCTCAAATATGATGCTTATATAACATTGCTGTCTTACAGTCAATGAGAATTCAAGATCAAAGGAAATGCATTCAGCATAACATAACACAAAGGAGGTGCGTTTTTTTTTAAACCTTTCAAAATCCAGATGTTATCACAAGAACTGTGTTTGATTTTCCCAGGAAAATTTAAAAAGCTACTCTTTTATGCCCTTATCAGCACACTCTTAGGGCAAGAAGCATACCCAACTGCTAAGAGGAAAAAATGTTTGTATTTGAACCCTCTTTCCCAGTTTGCCCATATCATGCTAGCCTAGGAAGTCAGCTGCTTCTTTTACATCCTTGGCGTTATGAGGGCTACAACCTTCTAAACAAATCCTCTGATGCTGTGACATTTTGCATTTCATACACTGGAGTGAGTCATTCCAAGTACATTTATAGTCAGAAATGTAACACCACAACACTACTCCCTAGGATGTAAACACATAGCTCCCATTGTTTGCATGTGCATAGGAGGGCAGGATATGGCAGTGATAGAAAACAAACCCATTAAGAAGAAATCTTTCAAATCATATTGCTATGCACACATCTAAACTGTACACACATTATTACCAGTTTCCTCATCTTACTTTCCTTTATTTCTTTAGCCTCTGTTACACTCGTACTTACAGAAGGGAATCCTAATTCTAACTGGGAGCTCCAAGACATTTTCATAGCATAAATTGCAGTACTATTCTCCAGAGCCAAGTCCTGTGTCTCATTTGTATGCTTCCTCAGAGTTTCCAACAATCTCTGCTTTGAAACAAATTCCCCAAGTCCAATACAATTTAATGGGGTTTAAAAGCATGTTTCTATTTATGGATCTCAAATGCTGGCAGGTACCTACTTCCATACTTTTGATGAGTAGTTCCTATTTTGAACTACGGATGGTGGAGCCCTCCTATTATTCCATCTGTAGCAGATTTGTTTTTAATTGCTGAGCATCTGCAGTTGAAGAGGTTTGCAGTCCTTTTAAGCAGCTGAGCAAAGAATGAGCAGATGGTGTCAAACACAACAGTACTAAAAACCAAACAAAAAACCCTCTCCTAGGTTTGCTTTTTTTTCCAGTAAGAAATTCTTGGTTTGAGACGGATACTACGATCAGCCCAGAGAAATTAAGCACATTCGCAGTATGCTGATATTATAGCCTAAACATTCTTAACAAACCATTTGTAACATATTCTAGTCTTTCCTGAATAGTATTTTTACAGAATGAGCGAAATTGTGCCACAAATGCTAACTATTATTTAATTCTGTTGGAAATAAATATTAAGCAGAAAAGCATGTGTCTTTTGGTTAACAAGTAACAATAAGCAATTATTATCTTCAACTGTCAATTAAACATAGCACCATTTCAAGACATGACAGAAAAAGCCACTTTTGCTCTACGAATTTTACGTATCCCACTGAGGCTGTTCCAGGTCTTATAGCCTTCACCTATCCCTATTTATAAGCAATGAAGAGAAGGGGGACTATTTAATGTGAGCAAATATATCACTGTTTCCCACCTCCTCGTCTATCAGAGGTGGATAAAATCTCCCACAGGTATTGTGAAGATAAATATATTAAGAGACTACAAGTGACTTGCATGTATAATAATGGATGTCAGAAGTAGCCTACAGAAACAAGACACAGTGGAACATTTCTAAAATGAGAGAGGTGTCCAACCTGCAATCATGCTCCAGTGCAATCACCTTCCGCTTCCTTCAACCATTCAGTAGCTCTGACAAACAGCCTCATACTGGTGTATCAGATAAGAACTTGCATTTTGTTTCATTCCAGCAAAGCAATTCTCCATCTCCATGGAATATCAAACCATACCTAATTGTTATCATGTCTCCACGATCTCCTTGAATGTGCCAGCTGCAGTTTACAGCTGGAGGATAGTTCAACGGCCAGGAAGGACTATAGATGACTCCCCGTCTCTCTGTGTGCTGTTCTCCACTGCAAGCAGCTGTTAGTAAGGGAGAAAAAATACTATTGTTAATGCTTTGCCTAATCAACAATTCACATTAGCTAGAAGAGCTTTCATCAATTTCTGGGGATTGCAGACAAATGAGAGTCAACAGTTTTATCCTCTTACTACTTTCTTCCCTGCCCCGGTTTTTAATTAAGACACCCCCTGTAAGTGTAGGTAAACACAACCTGCATTTCAATGCAGGATCAATCAATTACCTTGTATGAATCTACCAAAGGCTACAATCAATATTACTGCATGGATGTGCCAAAAGGATGTAATACAGAAATCCTTCTTACCAGCTTCCCAAGGCCTGGGTACGTCACCCAGCAACTGAAGAAGATCCATATTAAGTGTAAAGTATCTAAAAGCTCATTTTGTTGTAACATGGACATGTTGTTTATTCTCCTAACCATACAACAAACCTGAAGAGTTTGTAATGGTTAAAAAAAATCCCCAAGAAAAARGTAAACTGGACTCCGATATCAAATCTTTTCATTGACGATCACTAAGTACTCCAAATTTCTTCTGAACTCCCATAGATAGGAGAAATTTTCCAGACAGGGAAAGGAGCAAACAGGGCTAAATAAAGCTCAGTATTTCCAAAGCACTTTCAGATCTTCCTATGGAAAACAGCAGGCCAATTAAGGCTACATCAAATACTTATAATTTGTAATTAAGCAATTCAAAAATGAAAGTGAAATGTTCCAAGGACAAGTGGGAAAGCTGTTCTGATGGGAAAATGTACTCTCAGCAGACAACAAGAGGGGAAATTCTGTGTAATGCAATAGCTATTCTGAACATCCTCCAAAAATATTTTTAAAACTATTTTTAAAACAAATGACTATCTAGAGCATGACTTGTGGATTCCAGCTGAATATTCCAATTTTTGACAGAAGCTTACTTTATAGACGCTTAAAAAGGTGGCAAGGAAAAAAAAGGTTGCCTATACCTTAAGTTTCCTCATACGCATATGCGTGCAAACATACTGCATTATAAATCACAGATTTACAGTATTGCTTGAAATTCAGCCACATAAATGCATCACTTTCAATTCACAGCCGGGATCAGATTTAGCTGCGCTGGAGGCACGGGGTGAAGAAGCACCGGCAAAGCTGCCTGGCTGCAATCAAGTCAGGTGGCAGGGCTGCCTGCAGAGCTGCTGGTGGGGCTGGGGCCAGGCTGCAGTATCCCCCCACCAGTAAATCTGTGCCTGGCGCTATTCTGTTTGTTCACAGTAAGCACTTTTGAAGTGAGAGCCACAGGAATATAAAAAGCATGAGGTGAGTAACTTACCTGAGGCAAAACATATAAAAAGCCATTATTTTTACTCTCCAAGCAGGGCATTCCACTGAAACGTATGCATACAATTCCTACTGGTTTAAAAGGCCACAACAGCATACAGAATACATAAATACACGAAAACATCTATTTTCCAAACAGATATTTTGCAGTAAAGCAGTTACGAATAAACAAGAACATTTTTGTTATCACATTTCTAAAACCAGAGAGGCTCCATGCTAGATGCTGGCAAAACACTGAGATGCAGATGCAATTACAGAATTATAAAAGCAAATGTAAGATCCACAGGACTTTTCAACTCTAGTTCTCAGTTTGTTTAGGTCTACAAACGTGCTCCTACACACACTTGTCACTGCAGCAACGTATCACGGCAGCATAAGAGGACCTAAAGCTAGCAACCACATAAAAGGAGCTGGAAAGACTGCATTTCGTAACTGCCAGATTACTAAAACTTCTCAATGGGAAGGAAACAGAATGCACAAAGCAGAAACAGCAAATACACCAGAAAGCACTATCCAGAGGCTTCCAGCAACAGCTCTGCAAATACTTCTGTTCCCCTTGTACCAAATACTGTTCTGGATTAATATCCTTTATTCATAGTATATGCGTTAGAACACAGAACAGAATCATAATTACACAAAGCTTATTTTAGTTTCCATTCTGAGGAAGTCCCATTGACATGCTGGTAACTCCGCATGGCACTTCCACTCACGCATTCATCAGTGCAGTTAAGCAGACCTTTTATTCTCCCAAATACTTGTTTCTCAGTTTTAGGAAGTATTTACAAAGATCCTGAGCAATAGTTATTCAAAGCATCCCAACTTTTTCTGAAGTAACATCACTAGCATTTCTTCTTTTGCAATAATGTATAGTTTCCTAATTTGTAAGCAGTGGATCTGAGGTAACATGACAGTTCAGGTTCTCCGTGAGAAATGCCTTTTTTTTTTATTAACACTGCACATCTGCTATGAACGTGGGACATGGAAAGAAGAACAGACAAAAGAAGAAGATTTTCCATTTTAACAGAGGAATTGTAGCTGTGAAAATCTAAGGACATAAGCAAGGTAAGGGCTCCACTGACACTATATACTATTTTGGGCAGTTCATCTGCCAATGGTCATTGTTGCTCAATACTTTCCCATGGCTTTATCCCGCTGATACACAACTAGCAGGCTTGCCCTACTCAAAATTAAAAGAACAACTGCTTTGTTCTTACAAAGAGTCCTGATTTGAATGGACCRCTAATCTGAATTCATATTGCCAAAGCATAATTTCACTATTTCAAGGATATGCCCACAGTCCCCTAAACCTACTGGGGACACACACTCATCCACCCCCCAAAACTACTATTGTGTTTACCCAAACCTCGCTTAATTGCCTTATGCTTCTGATGCCCTTCAGTTCCCATCAATGCTCATCACTATGGTATTTGCAATAAATCAAGAGATCTCCTTCCTAACCAGTCATCTGCCTCTACTCCTTCTGCACTGACTGCTGCGTGGCAGACAAAGTGAAGTATCTGAGCGCTGCTTTCAGCAGCTGTTCTTTCACCTACATACATTTTGAAAGAAAAACCTGTACTAAACAAAGCCTTCAGTGCTGGCAACAAAACAGAAAAACCACACAAGGGCATAATTTCGTACTGTTGGTGTTTCAGGGTCAATAAAGGGGCCCCACTTCCCTCCTCACCTCCTGGCTGTGAAGTTCACAGAATCACATACGTGCGTAAGTATTGTGTTATTAAGTTGGGYTTCAGCATGACAGTGTGATTCCTTAAGGAAAATGAACAAAAGCCTTTTCAAATTGCCAAAACATCTAAAGGAAAGGGAAGTCTCTAAATAGAAAGGTACAGCCCTGGATTCTGAAGGCCTTATCATCAGCAACGAGAAGAGCGGTGACAACATTCTTTCAACAGTTGTTCTGTAACTCTTTTTCTGCAGCCTTTCTGCACAAACCCAGAAAAAAAAGTGAAAAGCCAATTTACTAAAAGCCCCAAACAGCTTACAKCCCTGGATTGGCAAACCAACCCACCAAAAATCTGAGATGGTGCTTTTAAAAAAAGATAAATTCTCAAGACAGACAATAATGAATCTTTTATAGATTTAAAAAAAACTTCAAACAAACGCCAGAAGAGGTTTGAGTTCAGAGAGTTTCTGTCAAGCAGGTATAAATCTTAATGAGGCTCTTTCTGTAATAATCAAATGGATTTTTTCTACTGTAAACAGCAGTAGATTCCCCCTACCAGTTAAATATGCCACAAATACTTGCAAGAAAGTTTCCAAAACTTTACATGAATAATATTACTCCTAGTTTTGCAAAAGTGACTATAACAGAACAGACGTCGAGCTCCACGAGCTCCACCAGAGGACAGCGCTGGGGGGGCACTAAGCTGTGCAGGAATAAATTTTCAGACGATCCCAGCAGAAAATAAATCCTGCAGTTTCGCACTCTTCTCCGATGCCCTGGGGGTCTGCCCCCATCCCAAGGGACACATCCCAACCATCTGCTCCAGGATAAAGGATGGTTCGCACCTGCCACAAGGAACCTTCTCTCTAAACCGAACACTTGGCAATATACGCTTCCTCAGTAGCTATGTCAGGGTCAGCAGGAAACCCTCCCCAGGTTCTCCAAATGCTCCCTGAAGGAGGCCTTGCACACATTGCTTAACGCAGATCCCTTACGCCTGTGGACAAAAAGGACTTAAGGCTCCCCTTCACTTTATCCAGTCTCCAGCAGGCTGCTTCTGCCCCCRATACCAGAACCAGCAAAGGCACAGCCCAAGGGTTCAACTCACTGATCTGACAAAATCTGAGCTCGTGCTCCGCTGGCTCAACAGGCTGAACTGGCTCACGGCGAGCCTGGGGAAAGGGGGCTCAGGGGGAGGACTGCTCCCTGCCAGCAGCAGCAGCTTTCCAGCTTAAAATCGCTGTACAAATACAGCCGAGATGGTGACTCAACCTGTGTTCTCCAGAACTCATTATTTCTGCTGTTACTTGCTTTCTGAAAAGAAACCGCACTACACCTTATCACAGAGATCAACTCTGTAATAAGCCGCTTTGTGAGGACGCGTTTAGGACAGCAAGCATTCCTCCCAACTTTTATCAGGGCTCCTAAGGAACACCTCCTGTGAGAYGATTCCTGGCAGGGCCATCTGCCTTACAATTGCACTATCCTAACCTGTTATCCTCCAATGCACAGATAAAAGAAGCTACACATGGATCACACTATCGGAATGACCTTTTATGATCATTTTTCTTCCCCATTCTAGTTACACTGTCAGGAGACAAATTAGCTCAGAACTATATCAAGACCAAAAAACTGTATCATGAAGGCTACAGTACTCTGAGGTTTTCAGCATACTTGAAAGAATAAAAGCCAAATGTTACAACTTTCTGTTTCTAGCAAAAGAACAGCATTAGAAAGCAGCAGAGCCAACTGGATGAAGCATTATGTATTTCAGGCCGAGACACTATCACCAGTCAAGGCCAGCCACTGTAGAATTACTCAAGTTACACTTTGTAAACTCATATACCATACAGCCAACGGATGGCAAACTCCATCAAAAGCCAAAGAACCATCCAGGCAGAACAGACTAGGACAGAGATGATATTCTGGATTTTTTTCCAATTAAAGAATGAAAATACGATGTTGCAAACAGCACATGTCCTACATGGTTCATCCACACCTCCCCTAAGCTAAATTTAAGGAACTTACCTATTCGTAAAATTACTACCTTCTCCTGATTTAAGCCTTCTCTCAAACCCCCATGTTGACTTGAATGCTCCCACATTAATCAACCCACTGCCTTAGAATTATTTTCATGTTTTCCCATTTCCTTTCCTCCTGTTTTCCTTACTTGTTTTTTCTGTTTTAATTTAAGTTGCAACCTCTTTGGGYATAAAGTATGCCTACCAATGTGACTGTGGATTGACAGGCACAAGAGGGCCCTTATCACTAAGAGGACCCTGATTGCAATGTTCTCGTAATGTCAGTAAGTCACAGTACTGCTATAGAGAAGGAAATTGCACTAAGTGCTGCGATTCTTGTTGAATTTCCACTTTGACATTCATAAGACATTTTTAACATTCTTGTTTTAGCTCCCCGAGGAATGGGCCACTGTCCCTGGCTTGATATTCCCAGGCACATTTCCTAAAGATAGAGTTTTCCCCTGAACATATCAGCACGTACTATGACCTCAGCCTCAAGCTTACGATTTTTTCCTAGCGCAGTGACACTGATGGAGTCTATAACCCCAGGAAGACTTAGAAGTCCTAATCTTCCTAAAACGTCATTGTTACTCTCTCTCAAACAAAGGTCATACTGTTCTGTTAAAAGATCTCTTCACGTGGGGAAGAAACAGTAACAACTCAAAAGAGCAGTAAATACAAATAAGAAAAGTATGTCTTACCTAATGAGGTAACAGCACTTTCTATTTTCCCGGTCAAGAAGAGATTCACTGTGTAAAGACAGAAAAATAATGTTGATACAGGTTCCAGTGGCACAGGGTGGCAGTCAGTAGTTAGCCATTTCTAGGTGTTTGCTGGGGTGTTAATATATATGCATTGCAGTCTTCCAGCAAGAACTTTGCTTATCTACACAGGCAAGTCATGTAATCAACTATTATCCTTCACTGTAGCTATAAGAAAAGTCAACACACAATGTTAGTTTAGTATCTGTCAAATATGCTACCAAAAGAAACAACTGCCAATCTATTCTTGGTTGTCTTCTGCAGAAGACTTYTTTTAACTGGGGAAGACAGAAGAACAATTACACTAAAACATTCATCATCACAGCTTGTCACTTTACCTGCTTAAATGCTGGAAAATAACTAATGAGATTATAATCTTTTAATATGTCTCCTCTGCACAAACCAAAGTTTGTTCCTCTCAGGTAAATGTCACCTTGAAAATAAACTGCTAAAGCTAACATGACTACCTTGACTAATCACAGGCAATGACGTTTTCAAAAAGGTCCACTGGTAAAATCGAAACAGGAAGAGGCAGTGCTTGCAACACACATCTGACTTACAAATTCACTTTCTCAGAAGTCTTCTCTCACAGTATATAACGTTAGAGTGATCTGGTAAGAGTAGCTATTGCCAAAAAAAATTTCTCTTGTGTCATTGTTGCTCCAGAGGTCAGCGTTAACATGTAGTTCCATATTAGTTTCCCCATACATTCTTTAAGGCAATTCTCTAACAATTACAGCGTATTTCATTACCTGCTCTCATTTTAGTGGTATTCTATAATCTACAAAGACAGCCTATTAATAAAATGACAAATGTTTAAAAGAATTAGAAAGGTTTAAAAGGTTACCAAAACTTAATTTTCAACATCCCAGCCCAAGCACTCACTTTGGCTTTATTTTGCATGTGTTAAGTCCTAAATCTTTTTGTAGTCGATCTGTTGGCAAGCATTTAGTAAAAAACATCATTAAAAAATGAACAATAGGAGAAGAGAGGAAGAGAAACTGTCCCTGTTCCCAACAGTCACTTGGGAAGCCGCTGACAATTAACACTATTTATGTCTCAGAGTGGCATGTATGAGCGCAGGCCCCCATTGTCTTCAACACTGTCCAAACACACCACAAAACAATGACCCTTGCCCCGACCACCTGGTACAACTTACACCAGCACAAGAGGAAAAAGGTACCTACCACTAAAGGGGTGGAAATAGAAGAGCTAAAAACAATCCCTTAGCTTGCCAGTTGGAGCCCAAACATGGTTTTCAGTCAGTGGTGTACCTGAACTATCTCCAAATTGCAGCAGCGCAGGTGCCTACAGCGGTCCTTCCCTGACTTATGTCTGCATGCCCACAGTTTGGACTTTCTCCTCCCTGAAGCCAGAGCTCCAAGACCTAAATGCAGACAGCGATTTTGGCAGGCGTACAGACTGCTACGGCCCTCAGCCTGAGGCCAGGCCCTGCAAACCAGAGAGAACGACTGCTCCTGGCGTCACCCGTCGCAGAGGACGTGGGGTACTACCACAAGGGCAAGGGGAGCGACTTCTCGCTCCTTCTAAGTGGCTGCAGGATTGAGCTTTTAGTAACGCACAAGGAAGGACAGCAACTAAATGGCAGCATACGTATGCTGTGGCTGGCGAAGAAACAGGCCCGAGCTGCAAATTCGTGTTAGTAAGTATTAACACAATGTTCAAAGGACCTTAACAGCACTGATTTTATTACATAATTAACGTACAGTAACATTTGTTATATGATAATAACAACATGCCATGTAATTATTTTCTTTGTTTCGCGGCGCTAGCTTGCTCCGATAGGTCAGTAAGCGCACCCAGGAGCAACACTACCATCCTGTACCAGGAAACAGCTCAGCTCTGTTAACTCTTACTCTGTGACAGAGCAGCACACCCATCTGCAACAAACCTTGGATCACAGCAATAATGGCAACACAACATTTTCTCACACAGTATTAAAGCACCGCTATTCCTGTAACCATAGTAATATAGTCATAAAGACTAAGAAGAAATTAACCAGTGATTAAGTCACAAATTTAATTTCATGAAAATTAAAATATCTTGTTTTGCTCCAAAGAAAGTACATGAATATACTCTGCATAACTATTATCGCCACAACCGAAAGGAGTGTTTGAAGATGCATTGTATGGAAACGTCTAGGTCTGTACTACCATTCTACAATCTTTTTTCACATCTCCTACGCGAATCTTCCCAATGGCCATAACAGAACACGACCTCCCAAGCAGAGGTTCCCTCGCACGGCTGATGAGGGGCCCCTATGCCCTTTAAATGGAAACAAGTAGCATGAAGACAAGGGGCGTGATAGAGTGGAATTAGCCAACTCAGAGCCACATTACTTTCTTTTGAGGACTGTTTAAACAGACAGCTCTAGTTTGCTACCAGGACAGTTCTAGGCAGCTTTGCACACCAGGCCTGGCAGATACCTAAGAAAGACAACTCCCAAAAATGCTCTTTTACCTCTGCAAATGCAAAACATCTCTTGGCTGCTGTTGCAAGTTCTTCGCTCTCATTTTCAAACTCTTTCACACTAAGAAGTCAGCAGTCAAGAATGGTTCTTTAAAATAAAGTCTAAGTTTCACATCAGGTACTTTCCCYGGTGATTGAATAAGCTTACAGTTTCCAGTATCTGTTTTCCGCACTCTCGGTCTCACTCAAGACCGTCAAATCAAACCACAAGAGCACTGTAAACCAGCATTTTCTGAAGCACTCAGCTCTCAAAAGTGTCAGAGGCCCAAAAGAAAGAACAGCCATTCCCTGCTGGTTTTCTTGTCTCTTGTCAAAACAAAAGCTTGTCAAAATAAAAACAGGTGAGAGACTAGGGATATATTAGAAAGTTTTCTAGATGTTCTTTTTCTTAACTGTTGGGCAGAGTTATGGGAAAGCCAGAAAAAACAGAAGCGGTTCAGTTGGCTTGAACGCCATGTAGGAAAGTTACTGTGCCATTCATTTGGATTGCTAAATAATTCTCAGGGTGAGGTTTTCAGCTGGGAAAGCGGTTATTTGGATCAAAAGGGAAATTTACATCTTGGCATCTCCGAACCAAATGACAGCTACCAGGCTTTTCCCACAGCCAGGAGAGACATCAGCTTCGCTGTTTTATTACTTCCTATTTGATAACTTTCTATGTCCTCCAGAATTTCTCAAGAATGAGAAGCAAAATGGCCTCATGAAAGAACAGTTGCGACAAACCCACTTCCAGTCTTTGGAGCAGCAGTTTACAGACGAGGTCACATACAGCAATGGTCAGTGGCAGTGCGTTGATACAGACACCAAACACCACATACAGGCTACAGGAAAACAAAAAGTAAAAGAAWAGAATGGCAAGAAGCAAGAAGCAAGAACCAAAAATAGGGACGAAAGGAAAGGACAGACAAGCAGGAAGTAAAATACAAAAACAGTTAAAGCAGCAGCAGCAGCATTATATTCTTATGGGTTTACTGAAGCAGAATACCTTACAAGCTTCCCACCTCTCATGTTTCTCAACTTCCACTACTGTCAGTTGTGCAAGGAATAGGAATAATACATTCCAGCTGAAAAGAAGAGCCAGACAGTGAAATTCTAGAAGTCATAGAAAGCAGAAATCTACTAAACTTTCAAGCTGGYGTTACCCACAGCTAAATACAAGAAGTGTTCTCACTTAAACTYTGGAGTTTACATAATCTTTTATTATCTTATTAGTAATTTTAATAATAACCACGCTTTTTCTGTTAAATAACAAAAGCTTTAACAAAGGTCTGACCGGGCCACAAAAAAAACCCCAAGAAATTCAGAGATATGGCAGAAACTTGTATCTTTCTCTAACTTCAAATAAACAACACAGCAGACGTTATCCTCATGCTATGCACATACATCTCTGACATCCCTTTAAGTCTCTGCAAAAAAAAGTTGTACTAGCTAGAACGGATRTTCAAACTGTTTTGTAGTTTAGAGAGCTTTTTACATTGCACTTCCGTTAATTAAAATAGATACATTTGAAGTAACCAGAGCAGCTTTTAAACTTCAACTTCCTACATTTTTCTAGGCAAGCACTGATGTTAAAAAAACACTTTTACAAAAATAGAACGAGCAGTCTGGCCACAGATACCCATTTCTGATCATTTATGGAACAAATACTGTCATTTGGGATTATTAAAAATGAACTCTAATCCACCTTATTAGCAAATAGCTGTTGTTTTAGCACATTCTAGTTCAAGGAGCTGTAACAGTTTACCAAATAACCGTCAGGAGAGTTCAGAGCAGCCCCAGCCCCGCTAAGCTGCACGCAGTGCTTCTGACAACGCTGCTCCATCACAATCTTTTGGCAGCATGCAGGAACGGAGCAGTCAGCTTTAATAACTCCCAATTTCTACGTGCCCCTGTTAAATACGTGGGGCCTTTTGCTCGCTTGTTCTAGTCACAGCCGTCAACGCTTCTCCYTAACAAAAAACATCTTCCCCGACAGAAAGGGCTGACAGACTGGAAACCAGTAATACGCTTCATCACGTTGCCATAACTTAACACCTGCTGCGAAGCAGAGCGGAGAGCAATTGCTTCAAGCAGAAGGGAAGGAGGAGAGCAGAATATGGCAGAGAAACGGGGAAGGGGGGGAAATGTTTTTCCATCCTGCCACTCACAGAAGTGACAGGCAGGGGAGAAAGGCGACCGAGCGCCGGGCAGSCGAGGCGGCACGGCGGGCAGTGTCGTAACCGCCCCGGGATCGCTGCCCGCATCGCCCCTCGCAAGAGTGAGAAGTCTGGAGAAGGCACCGATAATGGCTAAACTTTTTTTTTTTTTAAGCGCTACGCGGGGTTACCGGAGCGGTTGCAAAGCCAAGGGCAAAACGCCGGTTTCCGCAGGGACCGGGCAGAACTCCGCTGGGCCTCCCCGCCGCCGGGGAGCGGCCGGGCACGGCGACCCGGGCGGGCCCCCTGCGGGACCCGCGGCCGCGCCGCCCCCCGCCCCGTTGTAAAGCGGAGGAGCGGGAGAGGGATCCACCGCCCCGGGTCGGTGTGTCGTCGTCCCGTCCCGCTCCCCCCCGACCCCGGTAACTTCCCGCAGCGGGCGAGGGGCCCCGGCAGCACCGCCGCAGGTGCCCGCGCCCCCCCACCCGCCGTGCCCGGACATGCCCCGCCGCGCGGGGAGCGGCCCGGCCGGCACTCACCCAGGCAGATGGCGGTGAGCGGCACCAGCGCGCCCTGCCGGAGCTCCGCGGCCGCTGCCTTCTCCATGGCGGGTCGCCGCCGCCTGCCCTTCAGCGCGGGGGGAACCACGGCAGCTCCGCGCCCGCCTCGCCTCTACGCCGAGCCGCAGGAGCCGGCGGCGCGGCCAGCCCGCGGTGCCGCCGCAGGCCGGGGAGCCAGGAGTGGCGCGGGCGCCTGCCGCCGCCGCCGCAGCCCCATGGCCGGCCCGCGCTCCCCGCTCCGGGGCAGGTGGAAGAGGACAGACCGCAGCGCCGCCGCCGCTCCGCCGCCCCACGTGACAGGCCCGCCGTGCAGCTGCGGCGGCCGGGCCGGAGGGCGAGGGGAGCGCCGCCGCGCTCCGCACCCCGCCGCGCACACCTGAGGGGCCGCCGGCGGGCGGCGCAGGCGGAGCGCGGCGCGGGGCGGAAGGGAAGGCGAGGGCCGAGCCCGCCCGCGCAGCGCCAGGGCGCCGGGCCGCCGGGCTTCCTGTCAGGCACCGGGCGCCCCGCGCCCGCCTCGCCCCGCCCCTCTCCGCCGCCGGGCCCGCGGCCACGGCGCGTCCCGGCACCCGCGGCGGGCGGGGGGGCGGCAGCGCAGCGCCCCGCGGGGGCTGCCCCTGCGCCGGGCGGGCCGCGGGCAGCCCGCGGCCCCATGGCGGGAGGCCGCGCCCAGCGCCGCCGCGGCCCGCCGGCCCCCCCTGCCGGGGGAAGCGGCCCCGCAGCGCGGGGGCGGGCGGAGCTGCCCCCCGGCCGCCGCAGCCGGGCTGGGGGAGCCCCCTCGGCCCGGCCGAGGCGGTGTGTCCTTCCCTGACAGAGTTCCCGCTGAAGCTCTGCTGCGGGCCCGTGGGCGGCAGCGGGGGCTCGGGAAAGCGGCTGGCGGAGCTGCCTCCTCCGCGGCTCGCGAAAGTGAACGCACTGACGGTTCTAAATGAGATGTCATCGGTAATGTGCACAGGGAGAAGAGCCTCCGAGACACTCGGAGCCCTGCGCTCCCTTCAGAGCACGCAGCGGGTCACTCGGCAGAAGGGATGGGACCCAGATCCTTCCAGGCCCTGCCGAGCGTGAAACAAGTGATCTGGTCATACAAACAGCGTTACGTATCCACAGCAAGTCAACACAATTTGGATCAATACAAGCAACATAAAACCATCCTGTTCTGCTGAAAACGGACRAAGTCTCGTGTTTACAACAAGCAGCAAGACGACAAAGTTAACTGGGAACTTCAYGAGCAGAATAGCGAAACAGTGAAAGATGCCCTTGTTCAGGTGACAAACTGCTAAAATGAACAAGCTCTACCTCACGTATTTCCTGAACTTTTCATTGTTTTCCCGTTTGCAGGTGCTCACATCCTCCCTCAGAAAACCCGTACCAGCTCCTCTGTTGGTGGCACATTTTCTCTCTTCCAAGGAGCAAAGCCCTGACAGCGCTGCCGCACTGCTGCAGCCCGCTGAGCAGCAGTTTAATTCAGCTACAGACACCAACAACAATACAAAACTCCGTGGCGGCACCTTTTCTTAAACTACACAAATGAGGGCTGTGCTACAGGGCACAGTTTAATCCTCCAGGGCAAAGATGAGGTCTTGCTGCATTTCACTGTAAACACATAAAAATTTCCCTACATGCTTTAAAAAAATTGCATCTTTGCATTCTGTGGTTGTATCACAAGAGGGATACCAGATGTGCAGTCTGTAGCTATTTACAACAGAAACTCTCTGATCACTACATTAAATATTGATTGGCAAAATCAACATCACAAGACAATCAATAGCATATGTTATTGTACCCAGTTTCCCATGAAAGGGATGCAATTCCCAAGTAAAATTCATATTTAAGGGGTTTCCATCCAGCATTAAGGTCAGCTGTGCTGACACACGCAGAGGAACTCACAAGCACTGGCTGGCGTGCCCTCCAGGGCGAGCTGCGGTAGGTGCAATTCAGTTATAAAAACAGGGACTCAGTTACTCTGTCATCAATGGGCCCAGGTTCAGGTCTTTGCTCTGACTAGACCTGGTGGAGTGATGGTATTGAGAGGGCGACGATCCCGGGGAAGAATGAGAAAAGCGAGAGACAGCAGTAAGAGGAACTGGGATGCCGAGGTAAAGCTGAGGCGTTTGCCAACAGTGAACATCCCCTTTTAGCAGCATGAGCAACATGCTCACTAAAGAGATGCAACAACATAAATTGCAGTTGCTATGCTATATTGAAAGCTTTGTGCTGTTTCAAACTTCTGATTGTCATCTTAAGAGTCAGGTTTAGATCAGGTACTGCCCAAAACCAGGTTAAAAATAAGCACGTGCAAGAATGCTAATAAGCTTGTGTAATAACAGAAGTGGATGCGGGGAGGGAAGCGAGTGGCTGTGGGGGGAGCTGGGTTTCCCGAGCCCATGACACGTAACTCGCCCAGCTGTGTTCATCATCAGGTCTCTCTTACCAAAGGCCCACTTGATGCACACCCAGCTACACATTCGGACAGATTTCARATACTTGTTAATTATGTGTGCCCCATCGAGAAAAACGGCTGCACAATTCTAAATGTCTGTTTATATGGTTAAAATATAAGAGAAAAGCATACTTAATTTGCCTGGGGTGCCACACAGTTTAAAAATATTAATTAGAACTATGATCTTCATTTGCCCATAAGCTCATGAGTGTAATTTTAAACACAGTTCAGTTAAACAAATACTTTCAAATGTGTCTACAATAAAACCATTCCACAGAGCTACTCTCATGGCACCGTATCTTGTTTAAAATTAATCCACTCAGCAGAAAGTGTCAGAGTCAGATTTGGCCAGGGAGAGAAAAAGACCGAATTATAACATGGGAAAGAAACACCAGGTAAGAAAGAAAAGGCAGAAATGGATGAGAAAATGCCAGGCCAGGCTGAAAGTACTTTAGGGCAATGGTGATGACAGATGCTTTCTGGAGTGTCTACGGGAAGTGGATCGCGTTGGACATAGAAAGCACACTAAAGTGGAAGCACAGACTCAGGTTCCCTTTTGCTTATTCTTATTTGATAGTGAAAAACTCTGGCAGAGTGGTGAAACAGAGGGCTGAGGGCTTCAATGCCTGGAAGCACCACAGTTCACCAAAGGACATCTCTCAGCACACTGAGATACTGCTTTAGGCCTTTTTATTTCAACAATATAAAGTGTGGCTACAGTAATATCTTGGGGGGTCAGGTGATCCTTATCCTCACTGAGCTACAGACTTGTGCCTTATCTTAGCAGCCCTTTGATGGAATTACAATAATTGTAATTCACATTTGTCTATCACTCTGGATCTTAATGGATGCCTAATGGATGATTGGCCTGAGGATCAATAGTATCACATCTTGTCTACTTGGGATGAGAGAACTGGATGTTAAAATAAATACTTCTACTATGCTAAAGATGTAGAAATAATAAGCAGATCAATACAAACAACGTTTACCCGTAGGTGAGAAAGCCTTGCACGCAGCACGGAGGGGACCTGGCTGTTCTGCAGATGCTGCCTGCTTTACAAGTACATGCGTCTCTGCGCTTTTTAAGCAGCATAATAAATCACACAACATTTTCCACAACTAAATTCTTCCTAATCTAACCAGACAATTCTTAAACTTTTAATGGGCCGATGATTGTAAAATCATTGCGTCTGGGTTTTTGAGCAGTAATCTTCAAATTACAGCTCTGTAACAGCAATAATGGAATGTGGCATAAAAGAGTTTTTTTCCTCAGTGAGTCTATTATTGTAATAAAGTAATGTATCTAGTCACCTCTACATTCCACATTAACCTTTTTTATAATAATTATGAGTAAAGTGCATCTCTCATTTCCATTAAATCATATCCTTGCATCTCACTGAAACAGTAGACTATACAGGACTGAAAGCAAAGCGACAGATGCACATTCTTTTTTAGCAGATTCTATCCATGCCACTAACTTGTTGTTAAGATAAAACCCACTCAGTTTAAGAATTATTCTTTTACTTCAGTGTTCATGTAAGACTAACTTAAAATTCTGAATCCGGATTTTCAGTCACACACTTTTGTGTTCACAGAAATGTATGTACAAATTAGAAAGTTATATATGAAATTACATATACATATGCTCCAGCATCTGCTGGCATAGGGGAATACATGATCATATTACAACATCCACACARACACCTTGAAAACATAACCAGCAGAACCCATTCTAGGTGCTTTACTTCAGAATGATTTGCAGATCATTTTAAAATTACTTTAAGAGTTGCACCAAGCTAAACCATCGTTGCAAACCAAGTGTCAAGCCTTCATATCTCGTTTCAGAACATGCAATATGGAGATGGCTCTAGGAAATTTCATTAGTAGAAGTTATACCTTATATACGCTGGAGCTATAGGCATGTTCATTCATTTTAATGCTTTTGACAGAACTGGATCACAGAAAAATCAAGTAACACCACCAAAATAAGTTCTGATGAAGTTTTACCAATTGTAATCAAAGGATATTACAAGTTATTCTTTAAAATATGCAGTAAAAAGACAAAGACGTCATAAAATGATAGACAATGCTGACAAAGAGATTATGGATTTCATCAATATTAGTACTAAGAATGTTAAAATAACTTGGAACCTTATCCTGTCCATGTGAGTAATCTCTTAGTCTGACTACGAATAATTTTATTGCATTTTCCACATCAGTTCCCTCTGTATCTGATTTTTGTAACTCATAAAAGCTTATGCTTCTTTTATAAGCATCTCTTTCTTTGGATTAATTTGGTTGAGATTTCTTTAAACTAAGACTATAATTTTACCTGTTCCACAAGTTCTTTCTATGCATTTCTCTCTTTTTCACCATCAATCGATTTCAATGCAAAGGTAGCACGTACGGAGTTGTGTAGATAAGTAAGCCTGCAATCCCATATATTTTAATGACCACTGTTCTCTTTTGAGACCTGTCATTAAAGAAAAGTTGGTTAGAAAACATTAGGTGTGGTAACATGCATTATTTGTCTCAATCTCACATAGTTTACCACCAGTTTTATTTTTACAAGGGTTCAACACTATCAGCCTGGATTTAGTAAGGTTTACATTTAGTGACAACTACACTCTCCCTGGAAGGGGAGAAAATTCTCAAAGGTACTTTGCTGCACTGACTTTAATGCTATTCCTGTCTTGATCCATTATAGATCACTGCTAAACTTCACAGTGAACTATTTTCCTCACTCTTCTTTAGGAATTTGTTATTCATGTATTCTATGAAGAGCTGAAAAAACCCCGTTGTAATTCACATTCATTTTATTAAATGTGATGGGAATAAATATAAGCAACTTGGTATTAGAGGAAAGTGAATCCACATTGTTTTATGGAGAAACACTATAATAAGATCGCCAACGTATGAGCAAAGAGAGTGCAAAGCTGTGATATTCCTCTGTGACACTCTGAATGTTCAATGAAATCCTGAATTTGTGTCAAGCAGACCAGATTATGAGTAGCAATTACATTAGGGTAATTGCTTGAAAAATAAAATAAAATCATTCTCTCTTGAAAGGGTTCAGTTGCCTTTGTAACTAGTATCAAGAAAGCATTAATTGCATCTTAATTTTTTTATATTTATAACTTAGCTCTCTTCAGAAAACTGAAGGTCTACATAACCTGCTCCATTAAGTAAATTAGGTCTTGTTTTTATTGAACAGTGTTATTGAGATCAGAGTTTTGAAGCATACAGCATAATTACAGAAGAGGATTAGAATTGTCTTCGTTTCTAATTTTTACAGAAATAATTTGAGTAAGTTTATCAGGGTTCCTTATCAAGATCGCTAAGCTGCACTATCAATAAGCTCCACTGGACAAGTCATTCTGGACACCTGAAAAAGTGTGCTGGTTTTGGCTGGGCTAGAGTTAATTTTCTTCACAGTAGCTCGTATGAGGCTATGGTTTGGATTTGTGCTGAAAACAGTGTTGATAMYACAGGGATGTTTTCCTTACTGCTGAGCAGGGCTTACACAGAGCCAARGCCTTTTCTGCTCCTCACCCCACCCCACCAGYGAGCAGGCTGGGGGTGCACAAGAAGYTGGGAGGGGACACRGCTGKGACAGCTGACCCCAATGACCAAAGGGACATCCCACACCATATGGCGTCATGCTCAGCATATAGAGCTGGGGGAAGAAGAAGGAAGGGGGGGGACGTTCGGAGTGATGGCGTTTGTCTTCCCAAGTSACCGTTACGCGTGATGGAGCCCTGCTTTCCTGGGGATGGCTGAACGCCTGCCTGCCGATGGGAAGGAGGGAATGAATTCCTTGTTTTGCCTTGCTTGCAGGCCAAGACCAACACCGTTTAATTTCTCTCTTATTTTTGCCTTTAAATATATTCAGCGTGACTCAGTTTTAAAAGTATAATCTCATGGTGCTGTTTTATGCCAGCAATTATGTCAATTGTTTCATGAGGCTCTTGTCTATCACCTGCCAATATACCCACCTCGTTGCCTGCAGCACACTGCCCGGCTCTGGTTCATGGGTTCTCCTGAGCACCTTCTCAGTCCCACTACGTTGCCCAGAGGTTCTGCAGCTTACACAAGTAAAATGAGCTCCTACAAATTTATTTCACTCRTGACTTCACAGTAAAAGGCTATTTCAACATCACACCTCCTTCCTCCCCAGTGACTTTATCATTTAATAACTGTATTTGGATTGATTTAAACTGTAGTGATGTTAGTTTTTATTGTCTGTGTACTGGGAAAGCACTGCAAGAGAATAGCGAGTCCCCTGATCTACTAAGATGCTAAATTGATTTCTCTCTTCTGCCCATTGCTTCGTATCTATTGACGAGCTGAGTTTGGATGATTTAATTTAGTTTATGATAAATCCTTTTATGCTTTGGTTATGTTAGGGGCTTACTCTTTGTGGTAGCTGGAGTCATTAAAGGACTTACTGCTCTTCTTGACATACAAAATCTTTGGTAAATGAGGGCTAAAGTAACTCACAAGTGAGTCTCTTCTGCTTCTAAATGATAGAAGAGCAATGCCAAAATAAGGCTGAATCACGTTTCAGTTGTATGAATGTGTTTTTAGATTCCCTTTCACATACAGAAATTCAGGGAAATAAGGGGCTCAGTAAGGCCTGACGTYGTCTTTATTACTTTACTTTGTTTCATTTTCTTCTGTAGAAAAGAACTATCAACACTTTCTTAGCCAAACATACACTAGCTGCATGAATTACTACAGACTTATTTTAGAATTTAAGTAGGAGATCGAACAGATTGGAATTAGAAACATGAAAGCTCCTCTAAGTCACAGGACGAACACAGTGAATGTGCATTAAAACTATCTCCTAGGGAGAGAACAAATATTTTCTTTGCTCAGTATGCATACTGTTATCAGAGCAGATGAAAACAGCCACATGAGGTTGCTCAGCAATGTGCTTCCAGCCTCCAATTCTGTTTTTAAAAAAAAAGAATAGAAATTAAATAAGGTGTTGCATGCAATCGGGCATATCTAAAATTAAGCATGCATGGAAAAGCAAAACATACAATTAGGACTGAACAGACACCTTCAAATGAGTTCAGTGACTGGCTTTTGTACTGTGTGGAGAAGGGCTGGACACAACTGCAACGCAGATGGAGAGGCTGCAGAGCAGATCCCCTGTCAGCTCCCCTGTAGCGTTCCCACTACCAGCCTAGAAAATGCTCTCTGGTGTAACATTACCCATAGGCTGGGAACACTAATAATATTTAGAACTGTCTTCCATCCATTCTTATGGCTGGGAAACTTGTGCAAAGACTTCAGACTGATATAAATTAGCCAGAGCATGACATTCACCAAGCTGACATTTGAGGGGATGGTGCGGCAAGTAACTCAGAGCTGGTGCTCTGCCAGCGCTACCTGCAAGCGCTGGGGTAAAAATCACTGCAACACCCACAGTACAATTCTGAACTGGACTCTGAGCACTGCAGCAATTCCACTGTAAACCGAATATAGTTATAGTCTATACTATCCAGTATACTTATTATAGACTGTCATTTTACTTGCATCCAATTACCAGTTCAGCAGAAAAAGCACAACAGAGGCTAAGGATAACCAAGCTTCTCATGTTTCATTGACAATTAAATAATTTTTCTTTTTTTTCCTCCTACTCGTTGTGTTACCAATACCTAAAATGTAGCTGCTACGGCTGTTCTTTTTCATTAAAATTTGGCCCAGATACTTCCTTAGAGGCTTTATTTTGTCTTAGAGAATGTAACTTGTATTCCACCTGTCCCAGGAGTTGTCGCTAACACTGATTTATGGCTTCACTTCCCTTATTTGTCTACTATAGTTACAAAGTTCAAGTGGCATGTTTTTGAGTATAAATTTCTGTTAAACCCATTCTGCACAAAGCATTGCRCTTCTTATTCACTGCAATACCCCCCATAGTTTTAAAAGTCCTAATGATTTTATGGTATGAGTGTGTCCTTGGAATCAGCTAAAATCATTATTAGTAACAATTCTTCCACATTTTTTTCTCTCTAAGTTCTCAATACATATTCATAGCACAGTGATTTTTGGGTTCATAAAAGAGCAAATTACMGCTTATTTCCCAAATGATTGCAAAGCTCTTCTTAGCATGCATAGACAGAAAACACAGCAAAAATTTGGAACTATGCATCAGTGAGGCTGTTCCACAGAAGGAATGAGAAAGGATGTAAAGGAACACATGAGCTCACCTACAAAATTCTCCCTATTTTTCACAGGGATAATACAGCCAGACTCATAGTATGGTATTAACAAGGACATAAGGATGACAATGTATTGGCTCATCAGGACAATAATCTGTTCAGCTAATTTCACGAAAAGCCAAAGCAAGTTCAAAGCACCAGGAAACAGAAATACCAACATGTGCTCACATGAGAATGTCAGATCATTATGCAGACTGTGTGCCAATACTTACCATGAGAGGGATACAGGACATGTCGAATCCATCGCTACTATGTCATGAGGTATGTTTCCGTGATATAAAAAGCTCTGCTCTCTTTGCTGTGTCACGCTGAATAAACAAACACTGTCTCTCTGGCACCTCAGTGATTCTACCAATTGTTMGCAGCAACAGCAAGAATGGGTATTTATTGTGTACACAGTGTCCCAAACAAAAACTGGAAGCATGTCATCAGGGATGGCGGGTTAGTTGCTACAGACAGGAAATTAAACCTGCCCTGAAGGTGTAATGATTTCATCTCTGTTCCTTGCTGCTTAGGCTATTTTTTAGTATTGAACAGTGTACAAAAATCTCTAAAAAGCAAAAGCTGTCTGAAGCGTGCAAGTGARCTTTGATTAATATAAAACCGAGTAACATTTTGACAAATGAGCATGCTAATTCAGACCACATTACTGAAAGAGATGAAGAAAACAAAAAAAAGAGGGTAAGCATAAACCATGGAATAAAACTCATGTCAGAGATTTGCAGAAGAATCAAAGCTGCTTCAACCTTCAGTGGAGCTTAAAACCACAAAAAGTCAGATTTTCTTTTGCATAAAGAAAACCCCATAATCCAGTATACCCTTCAACTATGACTCAGTCTGTGCAGCAGAGCTATGGATGCCAGTTGTATGTTCTGACCAAAGCACATAAATAGAAGAGCCTGTGGTAAATGGGCTGAAGAATGTGAATTGCAACAAGTTTGTAAGAACCACATCATAATAAAGTAGCTGAATGAACAAGACAGCAGCCCTGTGGATTCATACACACATAGTCTACAGGTATGCCTGGAGGGGAAAAAAAAAAGAAAAAAAGAAAAAAAAAAGAAAGAAAGAGTATGAGGATACTTAGTGATTTAGAGGATCAAAACTGTTTTAAGAGAGCATAGGTACTTGTTTTCAGAAAGCTTTCAAGAGATTTTTGAGAAATTCTTCACGCTATTTAAGACCTGCACTATGTAACTGTACACATTGTTATAATACAGCATCATATGGAAATACGATGCCAAACAAAGGCAGTAAAATATTTGTCAAAAATTGAAAGACAAAAGTCAAGGAAAATATGAGAAAATTCCTGCCCTCGCACTTCCCTTTTTCTGAACGTAAAGTCATCCGAGATCCTCTTTCAAATGCATCAACCTCTCACACAGGATCAATGGTACTTCCCTGAGCTGACATTTGTTTATTTATCCTTGAGGGCAACGGTGGCATGGTTGCATGCACTACTGCCCTGAGATGTCATCCCTTCCCAGAATATTTATGTGGCTGTCAAAACATTCCAGTTAATTGAGTGGGAGATGAAGGTGCCAGATAGAGAAGCGAACTAAATTAATGAAAAATACTATTTTAACAGAAATAAGGAAATAAAATTGAAAAAAAATTGCAATAGAACAACTTAAGATAATATCCACCAGTATCTGGAGTAGTAGGCAGATGAACAGGAATGTTACAGAATGGTACCTACTTAAACTCAGAATTATGTGAAGGTAATTTTACCTTTCCTAAATATATCACTTCTGTACAGAGTTCTCAGTCTGGGAAATCTCAAAAGTAAACAGATGTTCCATAAGGAACTGGGGAGGGTTGGCGGGGTAGAATATGGCAACAGGCAACAATAATAAAAAACAATTTATACACGTGTTTCTCTAAATTTATACGTTACACGTTTATGAATTCTCTTAAACAGAAAGCAGTCAAGCTGGTAGACAGAACCAGCAGGGTCACAAATTCTAAATTAAAAGTAGCTTACAGAAGAGTACTTTGATCTTGTACGGATTTGAGAGTTCAAGGTTATGCAATATACATACCACAGAAATTCCCATGATACCCAGACCGGTATATGCATTTGCARCTATCAGTGTTCAAATATCATTCATTATAGCACTTTTTCCCACAGCAGCATATTCTTTGGTTTGTCCATGTCTGGGGAGGTGCTGTGAAGATTAAATCAGTTTTAAAACCTACTTGAATAAAAGAATAAGTATTTATTTATACTTAGATTTGTATTCACTTTGTCAGAATCATTCATAGACAGGTTGTGTTGATTTTTCAGTTACTAACTCAACCAACCAGTTGCTTTGGGAGTTCACTGTGATTAGCRTTTATGAATCTATCATTATTCACAGACCATCTTGGAACAAATGAACAAAAATATTTTTATGCATTCATGTTGTTGAGTACTAAAAATATGGCAGCTCACGTATAATTTTCATGCAACTTAGGAAAACCTATGCATTTAAAAATATTAATCTGCTATAGTAACTTGACAACTTTCATAAGTGACAGTAATTACGATAATTGTTATTTTTTTATCTTACTTATGCAATGCTCTTCTGCTCCAACTATAAAAAAMACAGTGGTAGTTATGTCCATAAAAATGGCATTGTACTAGCTTGAAGAAAAATAGCGATCCAAAGAGATAATATTTAATACCATTGTTTCATTAGCCAACATGGCATCGATCCATTTCCACAGCCACAGGTGTAGCAATCAGAAATTCAATTCCTCTTGTCTCCCCTATTGCAAAGAACTTTTGTATTCTGGTTAGTTCATTTGTTCTCAATCCTACATTCACTGAACTTAATGGCAAAGCAGTGCCCATTGATTGCAATGATACAGAGGCATGAATCACAAAGGTTTCCTATTTCTCAAAAGCGAGGCACACTAGCAAATATTTAACTGCCAAGCAATTTTAAATATTTCATCCCATGTCTATAGATTTACTGAAAGTACAGTAATCCCACTTGGAAACAATTACAATTACTCACTGCAGTGCCCACATTTAGCTCGGCACAAGTCTAGCTGTATTTGCAGGCAATTTACTTGATGCATTCCAGCACAGAAGGGCTCGTTAGAATTTCTGCAAAGCTCTGTAACGTCCAGAGTTCAGGGGACAAAAAGTTAATGCAAAAAACATTAGCGATACGTAAATCTTGATGTGCAAGCATTCACAATTTTAGTATTACCACAATATAACTTTGTTTCAGAAATATTTGTATTTACTGAATAAAGTATGCTGTCTTCCTTAAGGGCAATTTTCACCCCAGTGGTCATTACTGAATATTCTTCCTGAAGTTCTTCACAGGGAAGAACAGACACAGAGCAAAGATCTGGATCAATTTCAGATTGTACAGTCCCAACCAAGAGCTCTGCAGCCAAATTAGCTGTGAGCAGCGTCAGGCAGGCCTAAAGCCGGCGGTGCCAAGACAGCCCCAAATCTATTTTTATGCTCTTCTGTGGGCCCCGCGTTCAGAGTTGCTGAAATACGGAAACCAGCAGCAGCTGCATAATCAATTTATGTGAAATCATTTGGAAATTATTAAGTCAGAGATTCAACAAGATGGTATCAAAAGAAGCGACTAAATCCTTCGCTTACTTCTAGTCATGTAACACTGAACTTGGACCACTGCATCTCAACTACAGTGTTACGGGTCTTACTAGCACCTTTTTAAGAGATATACTAACTCAGAGCAGCCTTGGGCTCTAATAATTCCAAATTTGTGTTTGCAACTACTAATTCATTAATTCTCCCCTAATCTTCCAGRTTCTGTTTCCATAGACCGCAGCCAGAGAGACTGCCAGAAGAAATGGCAATTGAGCTCATGGCGAACAATATTAAAGGAGCACATGAAGTTCACCCTGTTCTTGCCATCTTAGAACAGGGGCAGATTTTGGCCATGGCAACCGAGGCAGTATACTCATTTTGACCAAGTGCCCCAAGTTAACTGTTCACCGAACGGTTTATTTTTCTGGGTAGTCAAAGAACTGCAGGACACAGAGACCTGTATATCTTTTCAGCTGGTTAGAGTCGAGAAGTAAAAATCTTAAGCTTTTTTTCCTTTTCCATTCAATATGCAAACCCTCACGTACTCTATTTTCATTTAAGGAATTTGCTAGAAATACCTTGGATAATTTTTTTCAGGCAAAAGAAAAGGGTGTCATGTGATAATGGTACCCGAACAGTCTGCATAATCCCAATCTTCATCACACACATGTGTGCAGTTATAGTGATTAAGGACACGCAGCTCTTACACTTTAAAGGACATTCTATTAGAAAACAAAAGAACAAACTTTAGAACTCAACTAATATAAATAATACTGTACAAGGATTGGGTTTGGGTTGCTTTAAAGGCAGGGAAATAATATGATATTGGTACTCTGCTCAATTAAGATAATACATCAATGCATATTTATTATATAAAGATAACCCAAATGACCATGAGAAGCACTGAATAAAAGAGCATAACCCATACCAGAGAAAAAACTGAGTGATTCTGTTTTGCCTGAAAATGACATGCAAATTAAAATATTTTTTAAAAAAAAAAAAAAGTCTAGTGCTGAACATAATAGCCACTTAGGGCTGGCCAAACAGAACTGACTTAACATGTAATTTGACAATTTCTGTTACTGACAGTAAATATTTATTCTAACAGAAAAGCACTATATATAATTAATCAGAAATAAACACATGAAGTTAATGAATAGTTTATATCAGACATTTTTCCAAATATTAACCCAAATCCATAATAATTAGGGACACTGTAATAAATTATTTCTGGGCTATGATGTTCTAGTATGTTCATTCAGTGAGATATGTCAAAAGAAATTATAGGTATAAATGGTCATATTATTTGGTCTTACGATAGTTTCTACCACTACATTTTGCTATCACAGGAGAAAAAGAGATTTTTAATGTATATAGTATACATACTAAAAAGCACATTTGTTTAAAAAAATCATACAGAAACAATACCTAATCAACCTTTATGTCATAAAAAAGCTGTCATTCAGATGACAATTTCAAAATACTTCTTGTGTTAAAATATTGCCAAGAGATTTTCAGAAAAACTCAKCACTCAACAGTTTCCATTGACAACAATGAAGGCTCAACACACGCAGGAATAACGTAAGGGCTAATTGTGCTTAGTTGCATGTAAGTAAAGAATGATCATGAATACTAYGGCAGATAAGGACAGACCTTGCTGTTTTCATGGCACTGCACAGTTGTTAACACAGGAAAAACTCTACCCACACAGCTTGGGTTGATTCATCTTTTCCTCTCTTCACTATGAATCAGATTCTTTATTATCTTTTTATTGAATGAAAACCTGACTACAGCACAGTCAGTGGGAGTTTTGCCATTGACGTCAGTGAGGTCACCAACTAATATTAAAAATATCCTTGCATATTTAAACCTTAATTACAGCTTAACTACAGTTTTTTGAAGTAAAGAGAAGACCTGTTGCAAAAAGGAAGGACAGATGCCTCCCTGTTTCATATACCTCAGGCATTATCTTTCAAATTACTTAAACCAGAGATAAGTTGCTGGCTTTTCTGTTGTTGCTGAATGCATTATAACTTGCATGCTGGCCCTTCCAATGCGTGAAACAGAAGTTCCCACAACCACGTCTGTAGTACGCGTGTTCCCGTGCAATCTTACATCTCCAGGATTAGAAAAGCAATGTCCTGGAACAAGGCTCATGCAGATGAACCCAGAGCAAAGCACTCACCTGCACGGCTTGTGCTGCGGGTTCCACAGGTCCGTCTGCAACATCTGCACCTCACTACCTTAACCATAATGAAAGAGATATACAGAGACTGAGCAGARACCACAGCCATTAATAAATACCTTCAAAATATACTAAATTTCAACTTATTTGAGGATTGAAAGACACTTTGGCTGAAAAGGACTGTTATATGTAGGAGGCCTTAACATTGTAGATTTTATTTCATAGGTGTTAACAACACTTGCCCTTTGCTCAAGGTAATTATTTTTAAAACAGTTCTCAAAATGAACAATAAGGCTATATACATGTAATAGGTTTTAGTATAGCCCATTTTCACACCACTTGAATCACACTTAGACACAGGTCTCCTGTGACGTCAGGCTGTGTAGCTTTCAAATCTATACTACTCCTTCACAAAAACAAGATACAAAAATTAATTTTTATGTATACACATTTGTTAATCCATTTGTACCCTATTGGAATAGAAATAGAAGGTTAAGCTGAAAAGAAACTGAATTGTAATGGTTTCACCATCTAAGAAACCGAATCCAAGTTGTCAAGATAGGCAATATACATTTAAAACATGAGAAGTGAAAACACCTTCAAGAAAGTAAACTTCTGAACATGAGCCAAGCATAGCTAATGAAATAACATTTTTAAGAGTGGTCAAAGAACATCTCCAAAACTGCCTCACTTCTCCCGCTGGTCCCACAGAACCCCGCGTTTTGTGGCCATGGATTTCAGCCTTTTGGATGAAAAATTCTCTGTTTTGCTGAAGGAAGCCACACAACTCACAATTTTTCAGCTAACCTGCCTCCCTGCTTGAAGAATCTTGGTTTTCACTCTGAACTGAAATACAGCCAAGCTTTTAAAAACATATTATTTCTTTTTCCTATTCAGGTGTACGCTGGGTTGACTGGGGAACGGAGCAACACAGGTACTAAATGGGAAGAATCTAAATTGCTCAGTGCCCATCTTTTACTCTCTCTGCTGCTGCCCTCTGTTGTGTTTCCTGTCTTTTAAGTGACACTCTAGGGGATATCTATCTCTAAGTTCACAGGCCAGTTTTACCTCCATAAAGGTCTGGACTGTAAATATCAATAGCAGAATACACATGAGGGACTGATCTGCTGGGTGATGGGGGCTAGTCACCTTCTTCTCAATAAGCAATGACATTAAAGTGTCTTATTTTGTAAGAACAGACAATGAAAATCTTACAACAAGCCTACAAGTAACAGGTATCATTTCTGCAAATGACTTACAAATTAAACCATCCATCCCAATATTTTCTACAAGCTGCAAAGCAATAACTGGAAAATGTCTTTGTTTTCCAATATGCAGACTACAGTATCCCAAACAGTCGTGTCCCGCCCCCGAAATTCAGAGCTGACATATTACACTCTGGCAAATCCTTTCACGACACACACATCACATCACGTTATACAGGCATGACACCGTGCAACTGGACATGCCTGTCRAAGCATGACACATCGCAGAAGAGCATGTCAGGAAATACAAAAGGGCAGTCTTACAAACTGGGGTTAACAGGCAATGTGGCTTCACTCGATGCATTCATCAAATGTTTTCACCCAAATCTTTGTGAATAACRTGCAGGCAGCAATGCCAGCTCACAGGCAAACTGGAAAATATCTTCCCCTAAGCCTATAGTCACTGCTGCAATAAACAGCCACTAAACATTTGACTGCCTCTAATATTTTCCTTCTTTAGGCAACTGTCCCTATGATAAAGATGTCTCCAATATGCACATCTGCCTGCAGGAGTCACTTCACTTCTTCCTATTCACAGGCATGGAGAAATGAAAAATTAAATTTGATCAGGTCTGTATGTGAGAGTTCAAGACCCTGAGCTGGAAATCACCACAGGCTGGTAGGGTATTCTGGCAAAATATCACTGCATGTTTGCCCTATGCTTCTGTTCTGCCCTAGACATGTGCTATTGGCCACGGTTATAGAGAGGACACTGGGCTAGATGCACCTTTGGTCTGATTCAATTTGAGTATAGTTATTTTCTTGTGTTTAGTGATACTTAACATACTCAACTTCATTGAGTCAGTAGCACAGAGTCACCATGATTGTGCTAAGTTCTGGATACAATTTCACAGAACAAGCTGGTTATGAAACTCCTGCAAAAATTATTAGTCGCAACAGCATAGGAGTTAAAGATCTTCCGAAGCAATTCCTGCCACTTTGAGAATTCTTTAAAATGTCAGACACTGGCTTTTTATTTCACCATTTCACATTATTTTTATATAAATGCTAAGCTGTTGAGATATTACTTCACGTGTTATTCTTCTATAGCACCTTGATAGAATCTCAGCAGCAGATTCTCAAAAACAGGTTAGATTTCTGCTCCTAATTCAGCTATAAATCAGTAACAGGTACAAATTTTGGAGTTTTTGCCAACTGTCTAAGGTAAAAGATTATTAAAATATACTTACCAGGATAACTTAAATTTATTACCCTACAGCTCCTTAGAGGTGCTGTATATGCTGTGGTTAAGTCAAATAAAGTATGCCAATGTATCATCTTTTTCCACCACTGGTGTACACTTTACACATGAAAGTCAAATATTAAGTGTTCAAATTATGTCAGTTAGACACCAAAAGGGAAAACCTGCAGCAGCTGAGAACAAAGCTAGAATCTAAGCTGACACCTCACAAAACGTAGATCCTGGGCTTTAAAAGTCACTTGGCCCAATCCAGAGCTCTATAAAGCAGTGTTATTTCAATAGTTTAGTCTCCTATTTAAAAAAATAAACATTTTCATTAGAACACATTTTCCAGTGATGTAGCTGCTGTCAGAAAACAAAAGGAAACGTAGTTTATTTGTGAATATACAGGCAGTCAGATTCCTTGTTTCTAGCTTTCTCATCTCAGTAAATTTGCCACCACTGGGATAAAGCATGAAAAGCTGCTAGAACACAGAATTCTCTTCCAATTACATACATAAAAAGGTATTTTATTTATTAATCCAAAGTTCATTTTTAAGGCTTTCATAAAAGCCCGGAACTATGGTCTTTTCTACTCCAGATGGAAAGTGTTTTATTAGACTAATTTAAGGCAAGGGTTTACTTTCAACTAGTAACACATGAGAATGTCACGTGAAAACCATTACGCAGGTTCAGGCCAGAGCACTGCTATACCTGGTTCATGCTGGAGTCACCTGACCRAGTTCTTTTGGCATGTATTTGGCATGTTTAGTATTTAAACCATATAAGAGCAAGTCAAAGGCAGGTGTCATATAAAGAGCCACTGAATATACAGAGGCAACATACTTAATTATAAAAACTGCCTTTCTAAACTGAACATCTTTTTGCCAAGATTGAGACTGCACTGTTCTACTTACGTGGGGCTTTGGTTACAGACTACGTGTGAACAATCCAGACCTTCCTGACCTGTTCGTGAATCCAACTCTCACGTATTTTATTCTTGCCCACACAAGCTAGAAAATTAAGGTAAACATGAGTAATGATTAAGAAAACACAGTGCCTTCTAGGAAYCATTAGAGAAAATCATGGTTAAATTACCTATGTGTAATATCCACACAGAGGACCCAAACAGTTACTGCTCAAGAACTTACACTGTTTACTTCAACCCAAATTTTCAAAGGCAGGTGGATTTGCTCTCCCAGCTTAAATAATAAAAGAGTATACTTGCTATTGGCAATTAAATTATTCTTTGGTTCCACTTTACTATGATTTCAGAGATTCATTACAGCTCTAAAAATGCTGAACACTGTATGCTCTGTGGATAAAAGGACCAAAGCACAATTAACAATTCTAGGGATTTGTCTCTATCGCATGAACTGGTCAGGGTCATATGTGAGCTCCTATAATATGCTTTTACAAAAGGTTATAGTTTATCATACTCAACTGGCAAGGATTCCCTGTCTTTACCAGGTGTTAATTTGTTCCATTTGAAGGAAGCAGTCATTATGGGAACGTGTCATAAGAAATATGGTATGCATCCTTTCTTAGAGATTGTGGCCACTTGGTTGGGTTTGGCATAAAAAAAATAGCATTTTTTACAATTGGAAAGATCTTAAAGTATTTTCTAAATACTCGTCATAAGCTACCTATTACACTTACTTCTTTTCAGGCAATATCAATCATATATTGATATAATAATCACACACCTTCATGTAAAATGTTGCAATATTTTGAGATCAAAAAAGGAAAAGTATCTTGACAGAAAAATACCGGCCTGTAAAAACATGTATTACATATATTTCTGCAGGTAAACATAAAACAATCTGAATAGCTAATAAGCACCTTCAACAAAAAGACTAAAACAGTACTACATACTAAATTTGCAAGGAATACCTTTACTTAAGCCCTTCAAAAGTTTTATTTGCAAGGTGATTTTCTACCCCATCAATGAGGTGAAGTCAGTCAGGCCCCTTTTCCCAGAAACAGTCCAAATGCATCTGTGAACGTTGCCAGCACTATTGAAGAGGCTTAGTACCAGCACGACCTAACTGCAGAAAGACTGAACTTACTGAGAAGAAAAGTAAAAACATCAATCAAATAACATTGATTTTAGCCAAAAGATCAAAGTGCTTCATAYAACATTAATTAACTCTCCCAGCAACTCTGTGAGATCAGTAAGTATTATTGTAATTCTGCAGATGGCAAAAGAGATCAAAAGTTAAGAGCAGTGTGTCCAGAGCCAAACAGCAGCTGAAGAGCAAAGAGCAGGTCTCAATGTGCAAGGCCAGTCTGACCAGGCTCTCTCTTGCTTGTTGGGAATTAAACAGGTCACACTTGATTATATGTGTATTTTCAAATACAAAATTGCAAATACTGGTAGCGTAAGGGCCAGGGGGTCTATGAGCACTACTTGCTGTATTTTAGAGCAGTTGATGACATGACTATATACAGAGTACAACTGCTTTACTTCACTGTTTATTGATGTGATGGTGTAACATTTGCGTGGGGAGTAGAAGGAAGCTTATTCAGATCACATTGAAAATAAAAATGCAAATATTTACTCAAAGACAGCTGTTACTACCTGCTACCTGGCAAACCACATATAAGCTTTAATGCAGTTTTAACACTATTGACAAATCTGTAACTACAATCTAACTTTAGATTTAAGTGGCCTTCATCTGGCCTATTCCCACGTGTAAATGTAAAAAAAAAAGACAAAACCAAAAAAACATATACACTCAACATGCACGTTTAGCTTAAGAGTTAGTGATTTGTTTGGTACTTTTAAACTATCTTAGAAACCTATCTTTGTAGAATTTCTCATAATAAATAATAGAGAATCTTTTTGGCATTCAGTATTCTGACATTTTAACAGAGGTTTGTTTTTTTATCACATGCATTAAAACACTTTACACAATCCCATTGATGAGTATGTTTCTTGGGTTTCTCGCTCTAGCTCTCATCTTAGGAACTCAATATTACTTGTAACAGAAGAAGAACAGCTAAAGGCCTTAATCCTGCAAAAACATTTGTATGGGAGTAGTTTCACTGAAGTTAGCTGGACTAACTGAATAGTCCAGCTGACTACTCCTGCAAGGAAAATGAGTGAGGTGATGCAGTGCTCAGCCAAAATCGAGACCACTTTCAACAGGCATAGGCACTGCTTCCATTCGTGAACTGGAATCTACCCATATTTCCTGCTGGGGACACTAACTTGACCTTTTTGGAGACAGTTGAATTTTGCATGCTCTGTAGACAGCACTTATCCTTCCTCCTTGCAGTTGTACACAAAGGACAAAAGGCAGTGCAAAACGTTAGAAAAAGTGAATGAGGAAAGCAGATGGACTTTCACCTTTTTAGGCTGACATATTACMGTCTGAAAGTATCCAAAGCCCCTCTGCAAGGAAAAGGCTGGTAGCAAATCCTGGAAATAACTGAACACTGARATATTGTTACTGTCAGCAGAAGAGGCACATTTAAGTGAATTTCACATTGCTGAATTTCTTATTAATGTAGTTACCTAAATAAGAAATACAGCAAATTGTCCAGCACAGCAGGCCCTTCACCCATACCCTCCGGGCAGCCAGTGAAAGCTCAGTGCTCAGATGAAGGGATTTCCTGAATRCATATTTAAAACATGCGAGTATGAGCCACAACAAGCAACCTATATGATGTATTTATATATCATTAAATCTATGCAAAAGAAAAATATGCCACAGTTCACTCAATCTGCTTAAATATTGGCTTAAAATATTACTTCCCATGTAAGTATGCAAATTATCCTAGAAATCTGTTACACAAGCCAGGGGTCCATGTTTGTGACTAATATATAAAAATACGGAGTCACTCGTACAGAATCCAGACGAATCGGGTCTGTGCTCATGAATCGATTCAGATTCCAATTTGCCCTTCTTCCCAAATGTTTTGAGGCTTTTTTTAGGATGCCCATGTTGAAGTACACAGCGACCAGCCCATTCCGGTGCCATCCTGGCTGGCTTGTCATGCCGTTCCTGCTGATGTATCAAAAAAGAATGTTAACGATTTTGATACAAACACCTAGATACTCATTAACACTGGTGGTTCTCATCTACAAGCTAAAGAACAGAAACTAGATGGGAACTAGCAGAGTAAGAGCACATACAAATACCCAGAATAAAGAACCCTTWAGTCATCTCTCTCTACTGTGCAAGAGCCGAGAACAAGTCTGTCTGGTTAGAAACAGCATGTGCAAAAACTAMCAGAGTATTCGTTTTTCTTTGTTCTTCATTTCAGGCACTATTCTCCTAATGCACCAAAAAGCTGCATGTGGAGGCAGCAGGGCCCTAACAGGAAAGAAGGTGTCCAGCGAGCACTATCCCCACAGCCAAATCCAGAGGAGAGGCCGCGGGGTCCAGGCGCAGGCAGGCAGGGAGGACGTGGACATGCCTCTCCACTACACACCACCCAACACGGCGGCAGGCACCCCAGCCAACCCCCTCCTCCAGAGTTTGGTCCCCTGGTGTCGCTGTTCGCGACTGCAGGATTTATTTGACACTAAACTGCTGGGTTTTATTGATACTAAAATTTCACAGGTCCACGGACTCTGCACCTCATCTGTGGCTCAAAATCAGTGCTAGAAAGTTACGTCATTTTGTATCAGYTACAAAAGGTGAGAGGAACAGAAACATCCTCACAAGATTTCTATTTTCAAAATTCTTGTTTCCTGCAGGGTCCAAACTGCTGCTGGTTGAGGAGCAGCAAGGGACCTGGCTGACATTCACTGCAGCTTCTTTCCCCCAAATCTTCCTAATTTGCACTTTCCAGTTGTCTTAAATTCTCATTCTTTTTGTTTTCTTTTAGACAATGCCAATCTATGGGAGGTTAATCTCAAGATATTCCTAATTTTTAAAAAACATATTGCAAGTTGCAATTATGGTTTACTTATATTTATCACATATCAAATACTATCTATGTTGCATTTTTACAGTAAATACTACTCAGAGAAAGATTCCTGCAGGTAAATGTTATAACCAAAGATGCTCATCCTGGACATTAGACTTATACATTGCATTTGGGGCTACTGACAGCTGTGATTTGCCCGCAGATCTGAGTCCTGAAAACCTGACCCTCCAAATATGCCTGTGAATCCATTTACTCCCATCACTGCTGCGTGAGCCCCAAAAAATGCCTGAGGATATGGCTGCTAGGCTAGGACTTGTATTAATGGGTTTTAAGCCTTTTGTCTTTAGATCCGAGGACAGATTCTGCCTTTGTTTACAGTAACACAAATTTGGATAATTTCACTGAACCTAATTCACAAACCTAATGGGGCAGGATTTGGCCTTTGGTTTTTAAAGGTGTGTAGGAAAACCTTCTGTCCCTCTGCCGTGTCACTGATTACATGGAGAACAGCACAGAGCACTTATTACAACTGCCACTTGGAGAAGCCAGACTTTATGTGACACAAGCAAGCAAGAAGAGGTGAAAGGTCTCAGYACCGATGGGTGACAAAAGCCTCAGCATCAGACACCTGGACAACATGCACTCAAACTGTAAGAGGAAGAAAAAAGAAGGCAAGAATAGCTTCGTTTACCTAACCAACTGAGAGGCTACTGCAGATCTGGAGACAAGAAAAAAAGAAATCTGAGAGGCACTTTCTTGGCTCTATATGGATAAAGACCCGGGGGGGTGGGGACGTGACCTCCGCTGTAAAGCGCGCAGGGGGCTGCCGAGCCCGGGGGGTGCAACGCGCGTGGGGCCCACTGCCTGAATTGCGGCGTCTTGATTTTGGCACCTATAAGGGATCCTTCCCTCCTACTTGCAGCGGCGCTGCAGCCCCGCGCCCCCTCCCGCGGCGGCGGCACGGGCGGCCCCGGCGCAGCCCCCTCCCGTCCCCGCAGCGCCCGGGGGCCCGTCCCGCCGCCCCCGCGCGGCGGCGGTAAAACAGCGCCCGCGGGCAAAAGGCGGGCACCCTCCCGCGCAGGCACCGCTGGGATTCGAACCCAGGATCTCCTGTTTACTAGACAGGCGCTTTAACCAACTAAGCCACGGCGCCGGGCGATAAGCTCACCCTCCGCGCGGCCCGAATACAGCGGCCCGACAGCGGCCCCGCTCCCAGCCCGGCCGCCTTTGCGGAGCCGCGGTACCTCTGCCAGCACCGCCGCCGCAACCCGGCCCGGCCCCGCTGCCAGCGCGGCCCCGCGCCGCCCGGAGCTGCCCGCGCAGGCCGGCGGGATCAGGGAGCCGGCTCAGCCCCGCCGCCAGCTCAGCCCCCGGCCAGGTGCCGCCGCAGCGCCGCCGGGCGAACAGCGCCGTGTGCAGCGGCCGTGAAAAGAACGGCTGCGGCCGCTGCTCTGCGGGACTTCCCTCCCYGTGCGGGACTGTAAATCGCACACGCACGTTAGCATTTGTTTTGGCACAACACATGTAAAGACTGAAGGAAAATACGTAAATGTCAGCATTTCAAAAAAATATTTAGGCAAGATTGCTCCAGTCCTGCCTTGGCCCACACTGTCTCACTTGCCCAAGGCTCACAGCAGAAGATACCAAGGGAAGATCAGGCCTCAATTACATGCTGCAATCGTCTATAATGATGCAAAAATTAAACTACAATATGCATATGCACACACTGCTTATGTGCTTTATGATCTGTGCACACACATAACACTGAAGTGCCTGACCAAACATTCACGTTTGTATGAGGGAAATAATCAGAAAAAATGATTTGGGTAGTTTTCTAGAGCTGATCAGAATTCTTCACACAGAACTGATGCCGCCACCAGTAAAACGCCCTCCCTCAGGGCCCCCCCTTTAGCCTGTTACCTGCACAGGGCAGCAAACGAGGATGCGCCACACCAAGAAACGGACGGTGTTACCAGGCAGGAATGAGCCACACACAAACACGGAGCCTGGCCCACAACCCAAGGTTATCAGGAAAGGATCATCTTCATGAATAGACCTGATGACAGGCCTGGAGTGTAATCAGAATCTGCAAAGCGTAGWGATTGCTTTGGCAATTTAACAGGCATCTAAGGCATATTTACAGCCAAATTATAGATGTTATTCTTCAAATAACTCCTACAGAAGGGCAACCATGCTGACCTGATGAAAAACAGTCTTACAACTTTCTCATCAGGTTAGAATGGGGACTGAGTGAATTAGTCAAACTACAAGGGTACAAGAGCCAGAGAAAATGCAGATAAATAYCTTATGAATTGACTGTAATTATCACATTCTCTGCACAACCTACACTGCATACAAATATGAGCCTACTGCTGCAGGTGAGATCAGTTTAGGGCTGAAGACAAGCTGACTCACGTGGCACCCAAGCACTAAACAGGTGATGGTAATGGACAGAGAACAGCAATAAGTAATAAAACTTACTCATTTTACTAAAACGAGAATGTAAGACTTAATTTTTCCTTGTTTTTCTCAATTTGGGAAACAGAAAGAGGATTCATTCAAAAGAAATTTCCAACCTATTTACATTAACGCAAAATGAACCAAGCCTCTGTAGAGCAACTGCTTTTTTTGCAGTTTCAGTGGAAAAAAATGGAGCTTTGATTTTTCTAGCTGAAAAGGGTAAAGAAAGAAACAAAGAACACTTTCAATTCTAATATAACATTAATTATTCTAGGACTAATATTTTCTAACATACAGAAATTAGTTCAGTATTACTAACTACATTAAAGCCAAATTAATTCAGCTACAAAACATGCATATTTTATGTGATATGTTTTAAAAAAAACAAAACATGAGGAGCATAGACACAGCATTTTCTTTTAGCCCCTGTAACAAAACAATAATATTTAATTAAGGAGTGAAGAGGGGAAAAGAATGCTGGAAGATAATACAATTTATCACCTAATACTTATTCAAAGCCATAAATCTGCACAAAACATACTATTCCCTAGAAATATTTTTCATTTAACCTTGAATTCAAGTGTAATTGTTGCTACACAATTCACACAATTTAAACAAGGGAAAAAATCTACCTACTTAGATTTCTTTGTATTCCACAGCTTGACTGCATTCCAGGCTGTCACATGCCCAGTTCCAACTATTCTCCCCACTTTAAGTTCCTTTTAGAAAGAAATGTTRAAAAGGTTGAAAACACTATTTTTAGGAATAGGCTTCTAAACATTTTGAAACACTTAATCTTTTCTTAATTGACATTCTCACATATACTGAATAGATACAATCCTCTCATGGATGCTTCTAAGAAAGGGTAGAAAAAATACCCCACTTCTTGCTGGGGGGGGGGGGGAGCGGCCTTTATTGCACAGAACTAATTTGTGCTGCATCATGTCAGACACGAACCACAACTTACTCTCAATGCCTGAAAGTTCTTTTACAAAATTTTTGTAAGGGRTATGGCAACAAGTTAGAAAAAAGTTCACGGTCTTACTAAAAAAACTCTTTCTGATGTCCACTGACAGCACAGATTCTTTGCTTGCCATAGTAAAGAATGGTTTATCTAAAGAACGGAAGGAMACCTGTCAATAATTTATATATCCACATATTTTCTTTAGTAAATTGAACTTGGAACTACTGTATTCAAAGGACAAGTAAGTAATTTTATTCTCTAGTACCACGCAGCATCAATCAGATTTCTACTCCTGGTGATTTTATTCTTTACCTGATACATCACAGCTATTTAATGGATTAGTACAATGTATTTTATTATTCTTCATACAGAATACTACGGTAGAGCAAGGTTAGAGGAAAGTCTTAGTTTTACATGTGTATTACATAAAGATGTACAGATGCTCCATTTATACTTAAATGTGTTAACATCCCCAAACTGCTAGATTAATTTAAAGATCAGGAGAAACAGAAGGTGGCAATGGCAAAATTTTTCTCACTGGAGAAGACAGACGACAGAATACACACTTGGATATCGTTTCAGAGTCACTACACTGCAGGCGTAAGAAAGGGTTTTCACATTCTTCACACTGGCATAAATATAAGAAAAACAGCATTTCAGTCATTCATCTGTGACAGATGTGCATTATTTCACTCATGAAGGTACAGCTCTATAGACACACATAGATCTAGGCCTGAYTTTTGAGATGCACTGAGTGCGTATAGCTGTCATAAACTTGACACMGATAGTGCTGCTTAAAATTTACTCCTGTGACGAATGGTTTGGAGTTTTTTTCCTGAATAAAACTATATTTTATGTGAACTCTGATTTTATTTTTTTCAACTAATACAGCATCATATTTTACTTTTTGGGTGGCTTGATGGGTATCCAGTTTTTAGCTGTTCTGTCTTGGTGATAATCACTAGGTGGTTTGGGTCTTTTTTGGTTTACTTTTTTTTTACTTGACCATTATCTGACTAAAGGAGAAATGTAGAAAGAAAAATAAAAAAAGAAAGGAAAATTGATACATAACAATAATTTTAGATGAAATATTAACCCACTATAGTCAGTACAAAAGTTTTTCTGCTGACTACACACATACTCCTGAAGTTTCATCCACTTCTATCAGAGTCAACATAACATTGATTCCCAATTTACTACTTGTGAAACTATTTACAAAAAATTTGAGACATTTTTCTAACTGTTTGGTGTGCTTTAAGTATTGCTAAAATGCACCAAAAAATCCTTTCCTGTACCAATTTTAGCCATACTCTCAAATTTCTGTTAAYTGATACTTTTAGGAATGTACTCGTTTTCACTGCCGGCATATTTATAAAACTTATTTARAAGCTTAAAAAGCTGCATACTGCTCTTGAATGCCTGCTATTCAACAAGAAAGTCTGATAAAAATATTATAGAGCTAATAAAAAAAGTTAGTTCTTTTTCATGCYGTTTCACTTAATGGTTATTGACAAGGAGAAAAATTTACACAAGATCTTGCAAATCCRCTACCAAAACCAGTTGAGGGACTGTAACAAAAAGCATGTTTCAATAGCATTAAGCTTGTTAATGTTCTTTCTTAACATCTATTTATAATTCATGTTTTAGAAGTCAGAATACATACAGTCTCAGCTTTAAAAAGACACTTGTCAGAATTCGTATAAGCTGATTTATGTCCAGGAGCACATGAATATTACCTGCCTTGGTTTAGTAATACTCCTATATAAGCGSCCAATTACTCTGCAGAAGTATCAGGTATAGAAAACCAAAATATGTTTTATTTTTAAAAGTACACATATACATTGTTCTGTTTTCTAAAAACAAAAATGCACCTGTGTATGAAAACTGGTGTCCTTACCAAAATCAATTTTAAAAAGAACTGTTATTACTACATCCCACTCCCAAAAACGGATTTGACAATCTTTGCAAATAGAGAACAAACACAATCAATTTGTGTTTTCAGCCTAGAAATCTGACAGCTTTCCTTTAACATTCAAATTTTCTTTCTGAATAAAGCATGAGGTGTGGTTAAAAAACAAAGTGATAGGAACCTGAGCAATGTTTGAGCCTCTTGCTTTTCTGCTTTCTATCACTGAAGGAATATGATCAATTTTTTCAATATTCCACAATCTCAAAGTAGAATCCTGAGAAAAAGATCCAATTATTTTGATGTATTTGCAGATTACCAAAAGAGTGATTTATATCATTTCCATAAGGATGAAATCTCATCTYATCAAATGAACCCTCTCAGTATGAGAGCTAAACTCTCTCACATTTAAATATCATGTCTTTGGAAACAACCTTTAGCAATCTTAAAACTGCCTGCACATTTTAAAATAACCAAAAATAAACATACTTATCAAATTATTTTAAAGATTTTCTGTAATTACCTGAGGTAAATATTGATTACAACTTAGCACTTTMATGAACAACTTCACCATTGTTAAATTTCATCGAAAAAAAGCTGAAAACAAGGGGTGAAATCTTCACATCCATTTACAAGTTAGCTCCTGAAACCACATCAGGAATTAGTGATTACCTTTGAGGCTGAAAGAATCCATTTGTTGTTTTTGCTAATTGCAACATCTGTCACCCAGTCCCAATGACCCTACAGTAAAGCAAAATTTAACTGTAACACAAGGAAAAAAACCTTTATTATTATTATTATAATAAAAAACCTACTTGTATCAGAAATCCATTTTGAAATGCAGTGAGAAAATTCTTATCTAGACTGCCTCATGTCCAGTCAAGAAAAAATATTGTAATGAAGTTCATACTTTCCTACATATACCTGAAAACAGTGGCTGTTACAATCTCTGGTAACCAGACCACCAGTTGTAGCACTCAGAAGAATGACAGCTACACAGTTACCATGGGTAACATTTAACCATAGGTCTTTTCTATTTTTTACACAGTTTAATAAAGAATTGTAAAGAGAGAGTTGAATTCTAATACTCATTACCTAAAAAAACCTTGAGGCTGTTTATCATGTGATAATGGAGGGAAGAGCTGTGGGAATAGACAGCAGCTTCCCCCCATTTAAGGGAAGGAAACCAGTTCTGAAAGCAGGCCAAGTCAAGCAGCTGTACTGGATATCCTCCTTCTGACAACAGCAGCACAGCTGATTTCAGGTTAACAGCATTAAGTTGGCATAAGAATAGAAACAGGTTAAAACATAAAATTAATTATTTATTCCAGCTAGGGAGTTTATTCAAACATGAATGGTATTAACAGATAAAATTCCTGGAGTTAAGGAAGGCATGGTGTCATTTTGATAGACAAATGCCACACCTGAGAAATACCATAAAAAAAAGAACATATATTTTTCTAGCACAGAGTAGTAGTCAAACATGCATACATAAAACATGGGTTTTATAGCAGAATCTTTAAAACATTTTTAAATTTAGTTATGAGCCCAGAATATAATTATACCAAGGCACGGATACTAAACTGGAATTCTCCATAGTTACAAAGATATTAGCATTTAAACAGATGCCTTCCTTTTTGTGGGAAACTGAGTTASTTACAGTGATTGCCGTGAACTGGGAAATCTGCAGTAGCTGTATTATGTAAAGCACCAATGCTGGTGGAGAAGGCGTACTGTKTACTGCTCAAAAGGTTTAATCAGTACAGTTCCAGTTCCGGAGGGTAGGTAGCTTACATTTAAGGTAACGGGTGTGAGGCACAGGCTTACGAGCTCTCCTATGTGAAGATGCTACCTTGAACGCAATAGCAGTTGAAAGCTATTTTTAAGCCCAAGGTTTGGAAGGAAAGTGGTCTTTTCTGAGATCTTCTAGGTGGGTTTGTTCATGAGTGTTTTAACTAAGCCTTGAATAGCATATGCAGTAAGTAAAAAAAAGTCCACTAGAATCATATTTTCATAAGACAGGAAAGAGCCAGGGTTGCAAATCTGAACTCTGACATTGCTGGACTTCTGTGAAATTAACATTTGCAAAAAAACTCATGCATGTAACTTAATGAATACTGTTAATCCTTTTCCTTGACCCACATGTCTGATCATTAGTTCATCTTGTGGATTGTCTCCACTAAAATAAGAAACAAATGAAAAGCATCATAATACAGTATGGTATGTTTGCAAAAAATAAAGTCACGATGGCACAAAAACCACTTAATAAGAGTTRGACTTGTTTTTTATTTTATGCAGGTATTACTTACCACCTCAGATTTTGGGTAGTATTACCATGGATATGGAAGAAAAGAGGAGGCCTAGCTCTAAGCAGGGATAGTTAAATACTGAACAGCTACTTCATTTACAGAATTGTCCATCCTAAAAAGTACTGTAACATGGTGGAGCACATCCCCGTCACTATAAGCAGTAATGCAAACTATGTAACCGAGGGACTGAGCTGAGCTTGACCACCTCAACACTGATATTTACATTTTTTTTTAATGCTTCCCTTTTAATGTACTGTTTTCTGTGGACATAAGCAAGCATGTAAACATACAGATACACAAGAATGCAGCATTTCAAAATGCATATATGGACTATCCAGGCTCTTGTTACTTGCTGGAAGAAACTCCCTCCTAAAACATAGGTACAACTCCATTCAATATAATCCTTAAATGAGCTTGTTCATAAAAAGAGAAATGTAATAGCTTATTAACAACTGACTCGACAAAGGTAATATCTTTGTAGCTAATTGTGTAAGAATATACTGTTCTAGGAAATTAAATCACACAAATCCAGGATATATTCCTGCCTGTATCTAAAAAGGATGGGCAAGGGTATTTGTCAGGTAATGAAATATACAATGCTTTTAAACCAGCAATACATTTTACACCTTCTCATCAAACTAGTGACCAAATAAGAGCTCAGTACCTTTAAGCTTAGCTTTTTATAGCGTGCCTCTGTATCCCATACAGCTATAGTTTTGTCATATCCGCCAGACACAACAAGTGATGCTGAAATATAAAATCAGAACACTGTATTTTATCTTTGCTTTGACATGCAGACTAATAAAAGAGGCTCCTTCTAACAGTGAGTCAGACTTTACAAAAAAAATTAAATAATGAGCTATTACTCATGCCTTAACAAGATAGCAGAAGTTCCTTTCAGCTACTTGTTGTTCATGTTCTTAGTTTTGTAAATATTAATACATAGATTATTTAGCAAACAGACAACTGAGTGGAAAAAAACATACATARAAGTTTTGTTGACTTAGAAAATTAAGGAGATACTTTGTTTCAAAATTAAAATATAGAGAATACTTTCAGAATTGTTAGGTCAACTGTGAATAAAAACAAAAAAGTAGAGTTTAGTGTGGAAAGCATGCTTTCAGATTCCAATATTCATAGGCCTATGCATGCGCATGTCTGCGAGCCACAGGTACATTTTTTCCCCACAGAGTTGCTATTTATTTGAGTTGCCTAACTCAGAAGGCACTCTATGAGCATGACTGCAGATGAATCCACTGTCAGCAGTTCAGGAGTCATCTTTACTGGAGTATTCAGATGTGAAGTTGCAAAAGAAAACAGCCAATTAGATCACAATGTACAGAAATTCATATTAGTCCATCCCAGTGAAGAGAAGAGATTCTGTTTCAGCGCAGTAACAGTTTGCAGTAACACTAATTTCATGTTGTGGTGGGACTAGGAGTTGTCTATGATCTAGTGAAAGTAATGGAACTAGGGCAGTAAGAAATAGCTACTCCACTCCAATACCCCACTACCTCTACTCAGATAGAAACTCCACTGGGGAGTCTGTTTCTTCCTCCTATTCTCCTATTCATCCAAGCATCAAGGAGACACCAAGTTCCAGGTGCCAAATTGTCTTGCTATAACTCTATATATCACCTACTTTGAACATGGTAGTTTATGTGCTCCATCAGTGTAGCTGAGAACAGTTTTTTGGAAGTACATTACTAGCATATGTTGTTCGGGGTGTGAACTAACATTACTTTTGAGGGTACTAACAAAGGCATACACATTTTCCTAACTATTACAGATCAGTACAGTATTTAGTGAACATGTTTTTTCAACTAACTAATGTTAGGAGAATATCCGCAAGTGCTAAGTTAATCTTCTAACATAGTATTGTGCTTTTACTCCATTATGATCTTTTTATTATAATTCCTGATGGGTATATCAATTAAGCAAGTGTGCCAGTTGCCTGGTTAAGATAGAACACAGACCATCAATTTCAATTTACTTATTTACATCATTTTCTCATAATTAAACATGTTATCTTGGAAATGATGAATTAATTACCTACATGATTAGAGTGGTCACTCATGGCTTGTCTGAGATGTCCTATACATAAGTATTGAGATACATCATGCACTAGTATTAAGATAACTCACCATCTTGGCTAAAAAGGCAGGAACTAACAGAACCTTCATGTCCTTCGTTCAAGGAAACAGGTTCATGACACTGAAATTCTTCTGTCTTTATGTCCCACATTTTTAAGCTTTTGTCCCAGGACGCTGTGCACAAGTAATGACCATCAGAGGTAAAGCAGCAGTCTGAGATAGCGTTGCTGTGTCCCCTGAAACACAGATGAAGAACATAGGAAGAATGAGCTTTTGTAACCGTTACAAATATCTCAAAGAGCCTCCTGCAACATTGAGCACCGTGTCTCCATCCGGTAAAGCACCATAAACATATTCTGAATTTTAACCACACGAATAGTTCTGTAAACTCTCTGGAGCTGCTTACAAGCTCACAGCCAGCACGTGCTTAAATCCCTTATTGGATTAGGTCATTTTGCAGGATTGAACCCTAGCTGTTAAGTGACAAGCGACCAGCTATTTTTTCTGTTGAACACAGCTTAACAAGAAATTGTTTAGCAGCTACAAMACAACCACATTTTACTAAAAATAAAGTTACCAAAAAAAGCCACCCATTTTTCATTAAATAAATAGCATGCATCTATCTCTACATGTAAATTTCAACTCAAACATTCAGAAAAAAAAGATTAAACAATTCTAGATTAAAATTTGATTTTGGAAGCAGTGATACCCATCAGAAAAGAAATCTGGACGTTCCAGAACTGGGCGAGGACCCTAGTGCTTCCTGCAATCTACAGTGGGGAAAGGATTATGAGCATCTCTTACAGGAAACAATGCTGTAGTCACTGCAATTTAAAAGAAACATTATAATGTTGCAGATTGAATTTCCCATYCAAAGTAATTCCTAATCCCTCAAAGACAATATTATTACAGTGTTTAAAGGCAGACTCTCTCTCTGATTATTGTTTTAAGAATTCAAAGCTAAATTGGTTGAGTTTATTTAAAGCCATTGATATTTTTAACAATTGATCTGACACCTCTATTGTTGCATACTTCCTTCTTAAAATTATAACAATATCCTAAACTGACATAACATTTTTACTGTATAACTGACTTCAGTGAGAGATACAAGAGTTTAGCACATGAAGGCTCAGGAGATGATACTGAGCAAGGCTTCTGGCACTGGGCATGACCTTATCCAAAAGCATATAAGGAAAAATGACCTGGAAAAATGATCTCTGTACTCAGAGAGTGGCCATAATTGGTTCACTGTGAAAACGAAAGTACATATTGAGCTGGGGTCCACAGCATCTCTCCTGAATCCAGTCCTATTTCATAGTTCCATTAACAATGTAGATAATGAGATAAAGAGTACAGATACAAAACGAARTCAAAGAGGGCTTGCAGTTACAGAAGGGAGGAGATTAAAATTCAAAAATATCTTCACAAATTGAAGAAATCATCAAGAAAATAAAAGGGTTGTAACAGTCTCTATAGGAAACAATGCTGTCATCACTGCCGTTTGTAGGAGTGTTACAGTGTTTAATCAATTATCTAATACGCATACTGCATAATCTGGCCAATTTTGTTAAGTCTGACATTCTGTAGTAACATACAAATAATCAACTGCACAGATAAGAGGTGGGAACAATGAACTACACCACAGTTCTGCAAAAAAAGGATGCAACAAATATTGACTCCTCTTTACCATCATGCTGTCAAAAAAAAAAAAAGTAAGTGTCATCCCAGGATGTATGAACAGAGGCACATCCACAGAGAAGCATGTAATAATTATTTCTATTTTTTTCCGGTTAGAGGGAACACTGTTTACATTATGGGGCCATGTAATTCACAAAAAATGTGGGCCAACTGGAAAGATCTCAGAGATCAACAACAAGAATGATCGGTAAAATAGGAAATAATAATTAAATACTAAATGAATAAGGATGGTTTAATCTACTGAAAAGATGACTCGGCAGATATAATAGAAGTTCTTGGATATATATAAAAATATAGAAGAAAACAAGGGAATAATCTGATCTCCATGTCTGAAGTGGATCTAAACAGAAACATGTGAGTTTAAGCTGCAGCCAAAATAGTCCACCTTAGGAAAATCTTTCTAATGATTAACACAGTGAGGCAACGGAACAAATTGTTTGGAAGTCTGTGAGGTCTTCACTGGAGCTCGTTGGGAGCAGAGTAGATCATCCTATGGCTGCTCTGAGGCCCATGAATTTTATGAAGAGCTAAGGTCATCTGGTTGCAGTGCAAAACCTAATTATCACAAAATATTCTGTAAGAACCCATGGTYAATTATCAATTCCCAACATCTAATATATTTTCTCCTTTTCTTCTGTATTATTTTTGCTTCACTCCATAATGCTTTTAAACAYTTCACTATTCTAAGTAATATTTTATCTCCTCACTTGTCAATTATTATATATTTTTCCTAATTAGTAGAAATTAGAACAGGAAGTTTATATATTGCATATGCTATCTTCTGCCTCTATATACACCCAAGAACCTAGAAGCTCTAAAAAATTAGCACTAGAAATGCTTACAGTCATCAAAGTACAATTTTTCAATTATTTACAGCAGGAAGCTTGAGTGGACCACTTTATTCACACTTTCTATATATGTCATTTGCTTGCATATTACTTTATTTAGTTCAATAATTATTGTTCATTTTCTCTAGTACAAATCTTGACATAAATCTCGCTGGTAATTGTGAAAGACGCAAATAATGCCATGCATACTTTAGTATTGTTTCTTACTCATTAATTGTAATTGAGGTGGATCGTGTTATCATATCCCATAGCTTTATGGTCTTATCGTATGATACTGAAGTCACTCTTTGGTTATCAGGGTCAAAACAACATCTTGTGATTGTACTTTTGTGATGACCTATACAAAAAACATCAAGTGAGACTATTAGTTACTTTGAATAATTACATCTGGAWCTCAGAACACAGGTCTGAAAGGCAGAACTACCCATAGTATCTATGCATCAGTCTATTTCTAAAACACTGTAATTTCAAAATTGCTGTTTCACTGGCTAGGACACCTCTGCACCCACCTCTCAATGAAAGAGAGGCCTCAGTTACTGCAGATAGTATGAACATGAACCCGTACCCAGGCACTCAACATACAGTTAACGTAAATTCACATGCTGCCCTGTAGTAACTTACTTCTCTGCTCAATTCCTGAAAATAAGTCTGAAAGTGTGGCCCCATAATGCCAATGACAGTTAATTACTCAGACTCTTAGGGAGCACTTACCCAGGTAATTACACTTAAGAATGCAAATAGCTCCATTAAAATAATGTAAATAAAATATGTCCTGATAGTGTCACCTAACAGAAACAGTTCTATTTGTTGCACTTTTTATTTTTAAATCCAAATTATTTTACCATCAGGCTCTGATTCATAGGAGCATGTTAACCATATGCTAATTTAACATTTGCAAGACTGCTCATATATTTAGAAGCTGATTCTGCAGGAATGGCAAACTCCCTGACCGGCAGTCCTGAGTGGAAGCCTCATGRGACTGAGGTCTCACTAGTGAAATTACCTCCAAGGGAAATTATGCTTCAAAAAAGAATCACTGTTGGTCTAATGTTGGCCCATTATCTTCTTTTTATAAGCCTACTCTAAAAAATACTGGGTTTAATGTCTTACAGATAAGTTTCTTTTGCCCTTCTCAAGTAAGGATATTTGAACTGAACTAAAGTAATTAACTTTCTCGATTTTTTTGTAAGAAAAAAAAAAWTCAAGAGCTGCACAAACAAGATGTAAAAGTCTTAAATCTTACCTTGGATATGTGCCACTACTGTTGCACTTATTGCATCAAAAATATATATAGTATTTTCTTTGTCTGAACCAGATACCACATATCTACCATCACAAGAAATATTACATGACGTTACAATGCCTTCATGTTCTACYGTCCACTAAAGAGAAAATGAAAGGTTTTAGAAACATGCTTGAGGGTTAGAGAGAGTTTTACACCAGACTTTCTATAATCTGTAAGCAGGTTCAGAAAGAAGGCTTTTGATATTACTTTGTTTTGGTGAAAGCTGATAGATGTCTTTATATCCAATTTTTATATTTTTGCATTAGCAATAAACTTAGACAAGGCCACCCTGTTCAAATCCTAAAATGTTAAGTTAATCAATCTTAAGTGTATCTTCTGAGACAGGTTATTATTATCATACCCCTTTGTATCTGAAATAACATCAAGAGACTTACCCAAGATCAAGCAATTATTAGTACCGGAACTAGGACTAAAAATCAAGCCTACCTACCCTAACTACATTGTATTGTGCTAACAATGAATGTTTTGTTTTCTTATCAATAACAAAGCAATAAATCTGAATTTTACAGTTGTACCTTCTGCAAGATGCATTCAAAAGGATACATACAAGCATTTTTCCTGTTTCCATATCCCAAGCCTTGACAGTGTTATCATATGATGATGTTACTACTCTAAAAATGATGTTAGCGAAAACAGCAATCAATATTTTCACTTAAAAGAAAGTATTTAAAAAATACATGACAAAATTGAATTCTGACAATGATTTGACATCCTCCCACCCACTAATTTTAAATAGATTTTTAAAGGCCACAGCAAACATCATTGCATAGCTTAGTTGAAAAAAGGATTATTTATGTTTCAGATAGAAACTAATAACAAAAATGCCATGTATGTAATTTTCAGTGCAAGCAGTCAACTCAATTTCATTTTATCAATTATAAGACATTTAATTATTTCTAACATTAGAATAATTTTAAAGCCATTATGATGTCTTTTCTTTAATGAATGTGAAGTGTTCTTGTCAGTAGGGTTTTTTGGATTTTCAGTGGTTATGCTGCTGGGTAACGCTCTACCACAAACGCTGCTCTGCACAAACACAAAGCCACATTGGACAACGCAGCTATTCAATAAAGTTTACTAAAACTGGCAGGTTTCCATGAAATGGGAGCTCAAAAATTTTTCCCTCGCACAGTTTTATTAAAATATTCCCACATATCTACGGTAATATTTATATTGAATGTCACTGGATGTGACAAATATTGTTAGTACCATTGTGGCATTTTATTTTTATAAAGTTCACAAATTGTCACTTCTATACATTTTGCCAAAGAAACTTGATGCATTAAGATTCTAACAACTAAAAATACAATTACATTATTAAAATATCTTTATTTTCTCCATATGTATATACTTCCTGCAGCCAACACAATCTCTGCTCCTAAATGGAAACATGTAACGCAAAAGACCACATGAAGTTTATGAACTGGTAGCATTTTGATTGGAAAGTGGTTTCCAGGGCCATACACAATGGTATTTTACTTGCTGTTTAGCAATTTTCAGAAATATACATAATAGCAGTAGGCAGCGTAGCGTGTGTACTATTCAGTGATCAAAAACCTAATCAGTCAACTCTACAATCTGATAAAAATTGATTTAAACTATGACTTAATGATAAAATATGCCAGAAATAGTACCCCTGGAGGCACTGCATGACCTACTTAACCAAATGTTAATATATGCTGCAGTTGTTTTAATTATTATGTCCACAGATTGACACTGAATTAAGATGCATTTCTTCTTTAATTGACAAGACAGGCTTAATGGAAAGGCTATAGAATATTAATAAACAATACAGACAGAAGAGAACCTTTATGAAGGTATAAATCTCACTGACAGATGAACCCCTGAACCTTGGCTAATTCAATGTTGTTCTTTTATACAAGTGATATATATTTATATACCCTTTCCAGAACATATGGCAAAGATAGACTTCCAGCCCCGTATAACTCAAAAACAGTATTAGACAAGTCCTCTGCCCTAAGAGAGGCCATAACCTATCAGGCTATTCCAACATGCATTTAAGACAATAAAAAGATTCCTGTTTAATTCAGCAGAGATCATATGCAAAACAGAAAAGATTTAAGAGCTCCTGTACAAATTGTAGGTGAGATTTATGGTAGTTCATGTGGATGAAGGAGTCTGGTAGTAAACAGTCTGCTAGCAGAGTATGGACAGCATAAATGAAAGTGCAAGGATGGAGAGAAGTAGGAAGAGTGTATGGAGGAAGGGAGATCTAAGGCAAAATTATAATAGAATGACTTATCGTGGAGCACAAAAGTAAGCAAAAGAAGTTTGACTTTGATGTAGTACAAGTTAGGAAACCATAGGAAGGATTGAAAAAGTAACTTATTTGTTCTAAATTTTGTTCTGAAGTTTCCACATGCACTGAAATTGAAACTTGAAATCACAAAAACCATCACTTTTTTTTTTAATAAATGAAGATAGAAAATGGTCACCTTCTGTCATCAGGAGTCAAGTTGCACTCAGAAATTGGGGCGGTGTGTTCTTCAAAAACTTGAATAGGAAAACCTTTCTCAAAATCCTTGAATAAATCCAAGTAAGTTTGATTAGGAAGTGCTTTGCTAAATTGTAAAAAAATACAAAGCATCATACAATAAGAGAAAACAAAACTTGTGAAATCAGTAGTTAGTCTTACTTTAGTTACTCTTACAATCTCACWCTCTATTCTTTCAAGACTGACTGAAACAGAGTTCTTCATCTATCACACCCAGACTTCATCTCCTTCCCATCACAACAGTGTTTACCAGAAATTTCTTGAAAAGAGTTCTCCTTAGACTCTCACATCCGTGTCCAGACCTAAATCCTGGCAAGTCTTTCTTCATAAACTAGTATTTTCATTCACACAGTTAAAACTCACACTCTCAAGGCCTGCCATCCCTGCGTCAATTATTGAAACATCATTTTCTTCACAAATGCAGTCTCCCCAGCTTGTATCCATGTGCAATGCTCTTCCACACATTTCCCTTTACTGTCTGTATTATGTCATTCCCTCTATTTGTCTTCCTTCATTGATTCCTCATTCTCACTCACAAATACAAGCCTCTTGTCTTCAAATACAAAGCGCTCTGTGATTTATCCCCAGACATCATCTCCCTTCTGCCCTACCTTTGATGCCAGCCTTTGTCACTCAGTTGTTAGATTTGCAAAATTTATGAGTTCGCCTGTGCTGTCCTTCATGTTTTGAAGAAGTCACCTATAAATAACCGGAAATCTCTCTCATAATACAAAATCCCTCATAAATGTCTGTTTTGTGATTCCTACAACAGCAATCAACAGATTGCTGAAGTGCTGAGATGATGACCTATACTGCATTGCTGGTTCATTTATATTACTCCATCATCTTCTATCTACTCAGTCTGTTACACAGAGGGTTTTAAGTGATTTCARGAAGGGACTATCTTTTTGTCATACGTGTATAATGTTCAAAGCATAGTGCAGTCCTAMCCCATGAGTAAAGCCTTGAGGTTCTTTAGTAATACAAATAAAAATATGAATCAAATTTTACAAATGGGTCATGGTGCCTGATGTAAATATCAAAACAACACAAAAAAAAACCCAGGAGGATTGCTGACATGCAGAATAACTCACAGACCAAAGTATCACAGGATCAGTCATCATACCTTCACCTAGGTAAATAATCTTCTATTTCCATGATTAACACAATTATTTCAATTAGATTTTTGTTTGCGGAAGCACCAAGAGGTTTCAGAATCAGTCTAGAAGCAGGCAAAAAAATCCCTTCATTGTGTATATGTTCTTTCATTTGTCTTCAATGAGAATAAAATCTTGCTCTCCTGACTAYTCCTCCCCTTTTTAACATCAACTGTCACGTCTCAGATCTAGAGCTGCTTCCTGACAAGGACTTTCACTTGAAGGAGCTAACCTGCTAACTTGGCAGCTCTCGATAGCAGACAAAACTGGAGTGAAAGTAAATCTATTTTTCACTTTTTCACTTACCTTCGGAATGTGTGTTAATGCACTACAGGCCTAACAACTGACACTAGGATCATTAGGAATGTCTCTAAGACCGAAGGGGAAAAAAAATACAGATCAAAGTTACCATATGTTCTTGTTCTATTTTTCTGAATCAAAAAAGCCTTGCAGTCACAACTRCCCTTCTAGACTTCTCTAGTCTTTGTCTGCTGTGCGCACTATTAATCTTTGTTTTCCAAAAGATGTGCGGACTGTCAGTGAGATACTGTCTGTCCTCAAGAGGAACTTCAAATGCTTTCTCAGTACAATCAATCATTTGATACCCACTCTTTCAAAAGAAAAAAAAAAAAATAAAGAACCCCAAAGTGAAATTGTCAGGGCTGGCCTAGTCCCCCGTGACCAAGTCATCTGTACTCTCCTGAATTCTAATTGCTTTAGCTGTTCCTGCAGAGGAGGAAATTAGGCTTGTCCAGACAAAATTAAGCTTATCAAAATAAACAAACATAATCTTGCCTACACATTGCTATCAGAAAGTTCCCAATACTCAGGCAAATACTGAGATAGATTCTGAACAGTAAGTATTGGTCAACAACTGTTGAATAAAACTTTCTTAGATAAAAATTATAAAGATAAAATTTCTTAGACAGATTAATCCTTCCACACTTGAAGCAAGTGACACATTGTAGCCTTTCCYGCAAAAAGAACACTCATGATCTACTGTGCTTAAAAAAATGAATGGATTATCTTCTTATTCTCAGGTCTTGATTTCCGTTCACTTACACGTAAGACAGTTGAATAACATTTCGCTAAAGAYAGAAAAATACAAGCTCCAGTTCTGAGTTCAGACAAAGCAGGAAAGTTTGGAACTGTCAATCTGACAGYTATTAAACTGTAAATGTCGTGACTAACACGCTGAGATACACTTCTTTTTGTTTCTCCTATCTACAGTATTTGCTTAAGATCTCCACATGTTTATTTACTTTGGAACTGATCATTAAAAGACAGGACTTTTTTCATTCTAGACTTCCTGATTTATTGGATCTAGCCATCCACAGCTCTTGGATAACATAATGGTACTAACCTGAAAATTGCCTGGACTTTTTACACTTTTGGGGTTCTTGTTTTTTTTTCAGTACATTTGAAAAAAGATTTGGATTATGGTAGAAATTGCATTGGTAAAAGTCAATCCTTTAGAACCTTTATAAAATTATTTCATCTGTATTCGTCWCATCATATTAAGGCATTACTATAACTCATTACCCATTCTTGAATCGTCGTGACTGTTTAATATACGCCAGATCTCAATGCCTGTAATCTATTTACCACAGCTACGTTGTCATTTGCTTGCATAAAATTCAAGGGCTCACATAACTATGTGTCTCCAAACTAGCTTTTAGACTAAATTTAGATTTGTTCACCCAGAACCTGTATACTTCCCCAATTCAGATCTCACCGTTGCCCTGCCCAGGGTGGCTAGAATTTTAGGGAAAMTCCAACTAACTACACAAAACTTGGAGGAGCAAGAAAATAAAGAGTGCAAATCAAGATTTAAGTAAAAGGAAAAAGCACGCAACAAGTATGAAAACACCATGGCCGTGCTGATAACAACTGTGTGACCCCTAACTTCTACGTCTCCTCCACAGCCATATATTGAAACAAGTCAGAAAAAGGAACTTTCAGGAGAAAAAGAGTAAGCTTTGTGTATCAACTTACAGTTTTAAAATATTAATAAATTAGAGCTCTGATTCAGTGTATGCTACATATGCTTACAAAGGTCACCTTTTAACGTCAAAATAATGTTCTGAGTATAAAATAGGAGTTTTACTATTTATCTGTGACTGCAAAAACATTTACAGTTGCTATTTTTAAACTTCAGTAAAATATCTTCAGAAGGCTCCCTGATGATTCAGTCAGTCTTCATGCCTGTAKAACACTCCTTGTTTGATTTCAGCTTTAAGATGTTTTTGTTTAATTTGTTGTTGTTGCATTCATAACATACCCAGAGCTTCACTGTTCTATCATAAGAGCATGAAAGTATTTTTGTGTCTTCAAAGCAAAAGTGGCAGGAGCTCACAGTATCACTGTGTCCTCTCAGAATTTTAAATTGGATCTGTAAAGGAACAGAGGAAAGTTTAGGAATATTTTCCCTTGAAATTATTTTTGACGGCTTAGTCCACGAGGGGGAGTATGAAAGCAAGAACCGGAGGAGAATAAAAATTTTAAGTTCCACTTCTCTGAGCAGAGTTCACATCCTCTCCTCGGTACTAGCTTGGAGCGGATTTACCAAATCTGGTTGAGAAAGAAAGGTTGACAGATGTGGATTTTATTTTTATTTTTCTGGAGGGGAAGGAGGTTTGGTTTGGTTTTGTTTCCCAACTCTTCTTCCTTGCATGAAAAGTACTATTTATCTTCAAATCTCATTAAGTCTCTCTCAAGCCTTTCAACCACTTGTTTCCTTGATTCTGGCCCATCAAAGGGCAGCACATCAAGCTCTTATGCCACACGTTTTAGCCAAGACTGTTACAAATTCTGTCAAAGATATTTTGAAAAGGCTTTTCTTCAGTCATTTAGGAGTTCACTCACGACTGTTCAATATGCCCCTGTGGGAACAGAGCTAACAAAAAACCAGCTGCCGCGAGCATGAGGCAGAGAGCTTTCCAACCCTCAGCTTCCAGCAGCCCCCGACTGCCCGCGGGCACGGAGCCCGGCCTGCCCCAGCCCTCGCCAAGGCCCTCCCTCGCCGACCTACCTGCGCCGTCGGCTCATGGTCGCCCCAGCAACCCTCCGCCGGGGAAAGCTCCGGCTGCAGCTCGGGCGGCGGCCCCAGGGCCGAGGGGTCCCCGCGGCTGCTCCCCGCCGCCATCGGGCCCCGCGCGCGCCGCSTTCCCTCAGGCGGCGGCGGCCCCGCAGCGCAGAGCGGGGCCCGGGGCCCGGCCCCAGCGGCCGCCGCCGCGGAAGGGGCGCGGACAGGGGTTCGTGCGCACCGCGGCTGCGGTACTGCTCCCGCCGCAACACCGCTGGAGCTTTGACAGGGACGGACTCCGAGCAACCGCCGCGCAATGCAGCTGTCGGGGTCATTTTTTTCCTGTAACGGGGGCAACCTCAGGGCCCAATTTCTTATTTGCCCTTCCAGCACTCAAGTTCTTCTGTTGACTTTACATTTAAAGCCGCACAAAACAACCGTCAACGCAAGACTCTTATATCACTTGGCTCTCATCAAGAGCTGTCACAAAGCTCTGGATACYGAAAAATACATTAAATCAGGCCCCAGAGAACTGCCATCTACAACAATGAATTTCAGTTTAAGGCTTTTGTTCATAGTTTTAAGCAGGAATATTCTTTGTTTCCCTGTGCACCCGGAAAGAAAAGTTCTGTGGGTCTATTTTAACAGCCTGATCATTCAAAAAGCAGTTCAGTATTATTTCAAAGTTTATATTAAAATAATTCTACAAGATGACAATCGCCTTTTAAATGTACTGCATGAAACAAAAGTGGTATGAGCAGTTTTCATTGTAACTACATAAAATAAGGCAGATTATAATTATAGTACTAATCTTTTAGTACATTAGCCTTAATAATTTGTGTCAAAATGACAGTTTATTGCTTTAGATCTGCTATGGTAAATCCTATATACTATACTCCAAGTACAGCCAGAKACTGCAAAACTGCAATGTGAAAGTCTGCATTAGACTCATTAAAAATACTTGCACCCAATACAAATTTTACATTGCTTTAGTTTTTAACTTCCTAACTTAATTCAGACTGAAACTTACTCTCCATCATTTTAGAGGTCCTAGGCAATGATTTACAAAAATGAAATACAAAAATGATTTAAGTTTATTAAAATATCTTGCTTCGTGTTAATTAAAACAGAGCCTGCAGTATTTCAGATTATGCTGCCCAGAAAGGGGTCTTTTCAACATTCCATAATCCATACAKTTTGAACATACGAAGCATCACAAAATAAACATATGCACATTTACTTTCAAACAAATTCAATATGAATACAGTATCTACAGTGCTTCAAAGTAYACATGATTGATCTACCATCATGGAGGAGATCAAAAATTTGATATCAAGTCACACAGCAGTGAAGAAAGCAAGCCACCTCCTCAATACTGAAGTTGTTTTAGTCTAAAAGGGAGAAAGAAAAAGAGGTCAGACTGAACAGTAACATGCAACATCAAGAACATTTAATTACTTGAGCAGTTTCTCAAATCTTAGTTTAAGAGAGAGAGCTGATTTATGTGAGAGAAAAACATTTTCTCAGTGATTTAAAGAGRGACATGCAAATGCGAAGACTTCCGAAATGACTGGTTGCACAAAGAAGTCTRACTATTTTGTGCAAAATGCATAAACACATATTGTAGCTATTTAGAAATCAAAKGAGAAACAGTTTGATTTAATAGAAAACACCAGTACATAACTGAAGCTCAGTTCCAAAGGAATGGAAGGCAGAGTCCTTTCTAATGCCAGCTTTTCCATTGGTATGTGTCCATTCCACTAAATACCTAGACCCCAATCATTTTGCCAGTAGGCCAGCTGGATGTGGTATTTTAACAAATACCTTGAGACCTCTCCTTCAGCTAGTAAGAAGCCAACGCAGCGACTGTTCCAGATGGGATGCACTTAAAGGTGACTATGATCTGAACTAGAGACAGTTACTTTTGTTTGTACTTTGCTTCAAGWGTGTGAGCAAAATGAAATTGCAAATCGTTCTTCGATTTTCACATTTCTGTTGGCACTATGTTCAAGTCTCTAGTTCATAAAAATGTAACAGCACAGTCTAAATTTAGCAGACATGTACATGACTCAAGCATTGTTCTGCTTGCTTCACTGCTCCTTGCTCAAGCACAGAACTACCTTAAGCATCAATGCCACACAATGGATCTATTTGAATCAGATCTTTTGCTAATTATCAACAAACCAAAGCAGACTCAAAACATTCTGAAGCAGACAATGTTGCTTCCAGTGTTTCCAAGTAAAGAGAAGTAGACAAAGTAACGGAAATATGAATCATCACCTGCACTTGTTCAATTTTTAATTCCCATTCAAAAATACCTTCCAAAAATATCAGTCATCTTTAACTTCCATTACCTAGCAGAGCTGTGTATTTTAGTCTCCTTTACCTTAAGAGGATTCTATCCTAAAATCCTACTCYCTAGCTTAAGATGACTAATATTGGTAATCTTTCCTCACTTTATTAAAAAAACTGACCAGTATTTTATATTCATAAAGAGACCGACTGATCCATATTTGCTGCAAATAGGTTCACTAGAATGACAGCTCATAAACTGAGGTTTTGGTTATTCACTGCAAAATTTGCAAGGGTTTAAGTAAAGTTTCTGTTTACCTTCTAAGAAGTTCCTTGGGTGACAAGCCTGTGGTATCTATATCACTAAGGCTGTCACTGCTATCTGCAGTGTCTGAGCTGCTGTCTTTTTCTGATTTTTTATTCTTRTGTTTTCCTTTGTTTTTCTGTTTCTTATGTTTCTTTTTCTGTAAAAAGAAGAGAAATAATCCCTTATTTCATTGTGAAAGACTTAGGTTTTTCTGAAAGGCAACAACAGCAAAAAGTTGATTTCAGTGTAGACTCCAAGCTCAACTGAAAGAGAACACTTAAMAATAACTCTTTTCCACTACTCACACTGATCAAAAAAAAAAAAAAATACCAAAATCACCCATTTAATCTCAAGCACTCAACTCCCCCTAACATAGAAATTTMATTATTATTATTTGTATACAAGCCATGAATTATATGCAGTTCCCAGAATATGCCTGACATCTTCAGCACAACATTAAACTACCCACAATATTGTATCTGTAGTCACATTTTATATATGGAAAAAGCAGCACCCGAGTTGGATAATTTTCTGTTCTGAAGTTCAGGTTTCAAGTAACTGAGAAACTCAGTTGCTTAAGTTCTAGTCACAGTATATCYGTTTTCTACAACCTAGCATAAATAATAAAAAATTTTGACTGGCAGATCAAAGAATCAATAAACTGTTTATTCAAATTAAATACCTTTTCCTTTTTGTGTTTGTGTTCTCTCTTAGTCTTGTGTTTCTCTCTGTTCTTCCTATGTTTTTCTTTCCTACTAGGCCCAGGAAAACTTGCTGGCACCACTGGTTCTTGTTGCCAAGTAGGGCCTAAAGCGCAAAGCAAATGCGGAAACAAAAAAACATGACCAGAAAAAAGGTAATTTTATTATTAAATTCTGTATTACTTTTAATCTAATAGGATAGTTAAAAAAAAAAAAAAACAAAAAAAAAACCAAAAAAACCCCCCTAAGCTTTCAAATGGAAATGAAATGTCTAAAACTCCTAACTGTAACGTTCCTACTGTAATTAAATGTCTTTGCAATCAGTTATTAAAAGAAATTGCAAGGCTGGTCCTGTATTTTCACTACAATTTTTCAACCATTGCCTCTATAGAGCTACAACAAAATTCGTACCCAGGCAAAGAGGTTTCTGCTAGCGGATCATAGCATGGTAACAAAGCATTTGCTGATGCCAGTTTGACATAACACAGGCATTTAAGAGGTAAAGYGCCTATTCACAAATGTTTTTTAAAGAGAAATATCGTATATCTTACATACATCTTCAATGTGCAGAATTTACATGCTAGCAGTCTACAGAACCTACCAGAAGAAAAAGCTGGAGGCAACTTTGGTCCAAATTCCTCTGTTGCATCCAGTTCCTGCTTTGAAGTAGGCAACAAAGAAACGTCAGGATCAGTTGTAGCAACCACATTCTCTACRAAAAAAAACCAAAAACATCTTTATTTGAAAGGAAAATAAGGTGACACTTTTTCCAAGAAGTGCTGAAGAAAGTTAAAGGAGACTTTCTAAAAACCTCTAAGAAAGCAAACTGATCAGCATCCTCTATCTCTGTAGACTGCTTTGGCCAACTGGATAGCTGACATTCTGAAACATGTCAACATACTGTGGTTTTTTTCTTTTTAATCAAAATTGACCTTTTACACTATACAATTACTAATTAAATTAATATCAGTACATGTGTTTGCTTTCATTTAGYAACACAGTACTACTTTTCCATAATTTACAATGAATAAAAGACTCCACAAGATGTATAAAGTTAATAAACACTAAAAGTTAGATGTTAACCAACTGTGACAGTAAGTGGACGAAGTATTTCCATTGTAAGCTACGTATATTGTACATTTTGTTAATTTAATGACATTCTGAAAATACGGGAACTTTTTACAGCTCGCTTATTTAATTTTACTAAGAAGTAGAGTAAACGATTGGTCTTCTCCCTCTCTTGTGGAAGTATTCTGGCAACTTTTACAACTAGAATACAAATAAAATGCAACTTTTTGATATCTTAGTAAAATTATTCCAACATTATATTTTACTGGAATGTCAGTATTTAGAGAGCAATTTTAATTATCAAAGAAATGCAAATTATTTATTTCTAAATTTGTCAAATATCCACCACAAGACAGTAATAATTTATCAATCTATCTTACAATTTATCATAGGTATCATAGGTATAAAAGTTTCCCTGTATTTCTCAGTGAAGTATGCTCTAGCATTAGATGTTTTGTTCCCCCTCACTGTTTAACAAGCATACTTCATAGGGCAGTTTGCTTGTAAAATCTACGCAAGACACATGGCAACGTAATAACGCTATAACATGCAAGGCCTTATTCAGTGCTGATTATTCACATTTTCTACATGATCAGCTCCACCAATGCCAGATGATCTGCACAAGAGCACTGTCCTAGCAGTCCTGGACTATTTGATTAATAAATTAAGCTTTTACAAGGTATTTATAAAAATGAACATCCATTAAGTACTACCTTGTACATTAGATAAAGAACTGTCTGGTAGGTCAACTTGCTTGGTGGTTTCCGAATCTATTACTGAAGTAGCTGGTTGCTGTTCTTCATCACTCTCTTCTTCAGAGGAAGATGATTTTTCATCTGAGGAACTCACAAAGATGGCCTTAAATAAGTCCATGGATGGTCTGCTTTCTTCTTCCTGATCCTTATCTTCATTAGCTACCTGCAAAACAGCATCATAAGAAACTATTTAAACACTAAAGAAACTAACAACCTCTCTCTGATAAGTAATAACTTCAAACATGCTGACATGTATTTACAAAACACTCAAATATCACAATAGCTGTGAAATATACAATTCTTAGGAACTGCTAGTCCAAAATAGTAAAACCCTGAAACGCTGCTAAACTAAGTCAGTGTCCTGTAAAGGGTAGTGCAATTTGTGCTACACGGACAGTTGAAAATAGATCCCCAGATATTATAAATTCTAATTCATTAATTCAAACTTAAATTATACACTACTAAATTTAAGCAGAAGGAAGACATCGCCTTTCTCCCCAAAGTATGCACCCTCCTCCATTCAAAGCAGAAAAAAAAAAATAATTCTGTGCCTGTGAGCAAAGTGGTTGTAAGGGACTGAATTTAACTCCCARACTGCTGAGCTACATTTTATCTTTTCTTAAGTTGCGACTTCAAGTATAGTCATACTTGATGTCCTTGTATGCTGTAAATGTTTTACATCTCAGAGTTATAACTGCAAAATTCTTCAAAGTACAATCTCACATCTTTGCTTATCCTGAGTTGGCTCTTCTGCAAACTGATCTGTATTAAATCAATTCATACATTACCCAACCTTATTTCAGGGTTGTGAAGGTTTACAGCTATTCCCCTTTAAGTTCAAACACCGTTGTAAACTCACCTCCTCAGTGGGAAGAGTTTCACTCGACCCAGTTCCACATTCTTCTGTTGCTGGCACTGGTGGCTGCTGCTGAACATCAGCCTTTGATCTAGCAAGACTAATGAATTCACTGATAGAATCTTTTTTCTCCTTCTCTTTATCTGACACATCCCATCTTGAAGGTTTCTTTGGTTCTAAAATGATCCCAAACATTCAAATCAGTTGCATGCCAAATTATCCTGCATTTCATGGCCTACTTGATCTTAAATTACTCTGCCTCTTCAGCATAGTTTGATATTTTTTAAATCTTTCTAATGAATATCTGACCTATAAAGGTCTTCTAGGTAGAAAAAATTACCATAATATCACTGACTTCAGCTTTTGTGTCATTTTCTTTGTTTGTTTGTTTGGGTTTTTTAATTAAAAAAAAAAAAAAATCAGGAGGTTAAGTTCTCCATGACAAAGATATGCTTTTTCTATACTATTATCTTATTTATAGGTAAATGAATAAAGTAACAAAAAACTTACTGTTGAGACTGTTATTCTGTTGGCTTTTTTCATTTGTTGCTTGAGTTACAGAAGTGGTGGGCTCAGGCAGAGTTAAGAAATTAAACACAGAATACTTGTCTCGTTTCACTTTTGGTAACCCAACAATGGAAGAACTAGAGGGAAATAAAATTGTTTGTTGATTACTGTTTTCAATGCAGAAAGGGCCTCACATTATCTACAACAAGCTGAAACACCTACAGTAGTCCGTAAAATGCATACTATTTTGCCAGAGCTCACCATGCTTAATGGGGCAAATAAAAACATTAGTTCTATATTATATCTATTATGACACAAAAAGAAAACATCAAGCCAGATCTTCCACAAGCACATGAAAAACTCAATTTTCAAAAAGTGTTAAAAATATCAGTATCAATCATCTTACTCAGGATATGGATCAGGAACATTAAATCTTTTACACAACAGCTTTTCAGGATGCCATTCAAACTTGTCTCTTGTGAGTTTGCCAAACATCTTCATCTTCACAGCAGTTTCCTTRTCATCAATATCATTCTGAAAAAGTCAAACATTTATAGCTGCTAAGTAAGTTAACAACTATTACTATTGTAAGACTTAAAGACAGAAACATAAATATTTAAGTGTAGTTTAACAAATCACTGCTTTGTGTGCAGTGAGTGTTTTCAAAAGTTTGCTAAACAGAAGGGCAACAAAACATTGACATTATATCCACAAGAGAGTTTTAAAGAAAAAGAATTTTGAAAGTCAGGGTTAAGGCAGCAACTGCAGCTCCAATGTGCTAGAACACTGTAAGCAGCATATACCTCTTGGTCCCGAGGAACCTCAACTTTGTCAACATCATCTTCGTATTTGGCCCGGGTAAACCTGGATGACAGTGTTGAATTTGAGGATTTGTAGAACATTGCTGCACGGAAGAACTCCTCTTGTTCTCTTCCTCGCTCCCATTCTGTCATACTCGGGTCTAAATAATGCTCCAATGTATCTACTATAAGATAAGGAGATAAATGCTTTGCAGAGATTACTGCTTACTTAGGTCTGACACTTTTCAAACAAAAAATAAGATAATAAGCAAACATCCTTGCAAGTATTTAATGAGTATTTAGTTTAAGGATAGTATTAATCTCAACTGTGTTATTCCTTGGTAAGCAGAGGTAGTTTTTCAGGATAGCAAAAATGGTAGCATTTGCCAAATGAAAGACAGATATTTTAAATAATTTTACTTGTAATGCTGACTCCTTACTCACTGCCCTCTAAGGAATGTTCAAAATACTTAACGGATTTAATAGGTGTTTAGAACAGAAAATATAATCCAAAGCTTTATTAAATAACTAAAAACACAGAACAAAAAAGTTAATCAGTGAGTAAGTCTGGCCAGGCTTTGGTAACTTCAAGGGGCTTTCTGGTATATAAAGTGCCCACTGGTAAGTACAGAATTTGGACACAGGTTTTTGTAAACAATACAGACCCCGTTCAAAGCAACGGGTTCACATTTGCTCCCAGAAGGAACAGGAAATAACACCAACCAAGCAGACATTCTTACAAACAGAATCTTAATAATTSAAGTTATTGAAATATTTTTGCATTTTCATCATTACAGCTAAGGAGGCACTTACAGTCATAAGAGGTTCATTTTACACAGGGAAAAACCCAGTCCTGAAAGGAGGAACTATGGATTCAAAGCTCAAGYAGTCTGTCCCAATGCAGTAACCAGAAGAGGCTACTGACCAGGAAGTCTTTTTTCATACAGTGAAGAGGATTATTTAAAAAAATCCTAAAACAACAAAAACAGGTTTTCTACCTGACACTATACCCTTTCCTCTGCAAAACTTTGCTGGTGCCCTTTTCCTTCTTCCCCAATAGACCCTTTGTACTTCAAAATTTAAAAACAAACCAACCTTTATTTTTTTTATTTTAAGACAATCTAGATTCACCTGCTGCTGCTGATCTCCCTAGATCAGATTTCAGCTTTTTATGCCTTACAGAAAAATCACAGTACTGGGGAACTCACCACAAGGCATCATAAGTACCTGGTTTGACATCAGTATCATTTAACAGCAAAAACCTAAACAAAATGGAAGGAGACTGAAACAGCACAAGAAAAGCAAATGAAGGGGGTTGGGTTTTTTTGCTCTGCATGTATACTATGATTTTACAGCCACAATTTTTTTCTGAGAAAAACGTAAGTGACAGTGGCAGTTTGAGTATCCAAAGGACATGTAATACAAGCTTCAACAAGTGTGAACTACTTCATTCACTTTCGGGTCCTTATCTCCTCTGGAAGTGCAGGCTATGGGTTTTCTTCTGATTTTTCCTGTTTTATGTGGGAAAAGGCAAAAAACTGCTGTTCTACTGTGACCCAATAATCTTTCTGCTTTCATAGGATCTGTCAGTTTTACTCCTCAAAGAGAAACAAACTAAATGAAAATGCTTGTTCCATAGTTCATGGTACTGGCCAAAGCTGAAGTCTACTTTGGCAAACGAAAGAAGGGAAACCCAGAAATATAGGCAATTAAGTAGAACATCCTGGAGAACTTCACTTCTGCTAGAGCATAAGAGTATGAAATGTAATGCCTAAAATCAAATCTTGCTGACACTTAAATTACTGAGCAGTTTTCCTRAAGTCAACACAATTAAATATCAGTAAAAAATTTTTTTTAATATTGTCCCTAAAAAGAAGTAGAGGGAGAAATGCTGTGGAATTCAGGAAGAGAACTCATAGTGAACATAAAATGCATCAGGACAAAAAAGGGGAAAAAAGAAAAAGGGGGGGGAAGAAAAAAAGAAAAGAAAGGAAAAAAAAGAGAAGAGAACAGAAAATAAAAAAGAGATGAAAAGAGAACAGAAAGAAAAAAGAGAAGATAAAAGATAAAAGAAAAAGAAAAGAAAAAMTAAAATTTTTTATTTGTTTGTTTTTTAGAGAGAAATAAGGCCAAACTGAAAATTCATGTATTCATAGCTTTTAACAAAAAAGAAAAGGAGGGGGGGGGGGGGGGGGGAAATCAAGAAATATTTTTTCAGAGAAAAAGTAAGATATCAGGATTAATCTGTTGCCTTACTGATTAATCAGTTACCTTTTTCTCCTTGTTTAAGACTTTTCACAAAACTTTCATATCTTTTTTGTTTTTCTGGATCTCTTGCAAATGGTTTGAAGTCACTAGAACCGGCATTTGCTAATTGCCCCCCCAACAACATTTGCCATTTGTGAGACGCATCATCTGGGGAGGCTGGCTGGAATCTGCTATTTCGTGATCGCTGAGGCAATATTTTTGCTTTCAYTTGTTGTTCAGATGCTTGCTTCACTTCTTTGAGCCTTTCTCTATCTTTCTCAGACAGATATTCCAAAACAGAAGGAGCCGGACCTAAAACCAAAGAAAAGCAGTCAGATAAATAGAAATGAAAATTTACTACAACTATTTCTGCCACTTTAGTGGAGGAAAAAAGCCTACTGCTATGCATACACATTCAGAGAAAATGCTCCTAAGCAGCAATAAACAGTATAATGGCAGAGATGGCAGTTAAAAAATTGGCCACTGTTGCATCTTTTATCCTATTTACCACATATTTACATATTACTTTGTAAACTTTACTATTGTAGATACAAATGCGAACCACATTTACAAATTACCTTTTTAGTGAATCTGCATGTATTTCAGTGAAACCTCATTTTACAGGAAAAAAAAAAAAAACAACTCACAGCCTAGGACACAAAACTAAACCAAAACAACACAACAAAATGCAATCCCACACATACTTTTCGTCTTTAAAAGATTTAAGTAAATGAAAATACAGGCAGATATGTCAACAACTCATCTGTTGAGATGAAACTGAACAATGATAAGGTATTCTAGCTAAGCCAAGTAGATCTAGTGTGTTTATATTAGAAAATAGTGTTCAAGGCTAGACCAAACTTTTATTGTTATATAAACAAACAGGGGACCTGAAACACAAGCAAAGGTGTGGTCACATATATCAATACCTTTTAGACCAGTCTCTCCTAGTCGTTCCCTCCTCTGAGACGCATTCAAAGCATGCCTGCTTTGTTGCGTCATGTCACTCTCAAGTTTTCCAGTCGATTCCTCTAGTGCCTTCCGTAAATGGTAGTTTTCATTCCCAGCTGCTATCGCAGGTCGAAAGTAATGGACTGGTCTGTAATTTCGTGGCAGGTCAGGTGGTGGATAAATCTTGGCGGGGGGGATGACAAAACAAAAATCCACTAAGAGAGAGATACAACTTTGTATTTAACACTTACAAGTATGTTTCAGAAAAAGTCACCTCAATCTAAAAATTCCTCAATTTACATCTTAGCAGTAGAAACAGATATTACAAGCTACTGATTCTTTTAGACCCAGTCAGTAAGTGGCATCGTAATACAAACTTTGGGAACAAACTGTTATATTGTTAATATGTAACGATTACAAATAATAGGAAAACATACACATCAAGCCGCAGCAAAATTAACAGGAATCTTAATCTGCATTGCTTTTATTTGAGAAAATGCTCTTGGTATTGCTTAATAATCAATTTTTTTAAAAAACAGAAGTCACATAATTTAATCAATTAATTGGACTATTGAGTGATTACTGTATTTTAATAGTCTTTCAAAGTCCTTTCCCCCCCTCACGTTCTTCATTCAGGCTGTTACTTTAAAGGTTATCCCTGTGCCTCCTATATGATGCAATTTTATATACCATGCAAATGCTCTTCCTTTTTCTTCATGAGAAAGATGACCATGTCACACAATTGTGTTCGTCATTCTAATTTATGCAAATATATATGGCATAAATGATGCAAACCTGAGAACAGGGCTAACAAATTAACTTGTCACCAAAATAGTGAAGTGGATGAAGGGCCTCATTTTTACAGAAAACCGAATGTTACATCTGAAAGATCTAGAAGCAGAAGATGTATATCTTTTATTTCAAAGTTAAATCAAACCATTCCTCCACCTTTATGCCAAATAACAGTCGATAGTGTGGAAAGCATTTGTTCAAAGCCAGTACACAGGCAAAGTTTAAATTCATCCAGTAGTCTAACAAATTTTAGGTTTGTATTGAATAGCCTCCAATGCTGTAATTTTGCTCATTCAGCAACCTTTATTGCTGACCAGAACTTTTATTTCTAAGAACATAAAAAACATTGAGCAACAGTGAAGTCCATACAGCTCAGACGTCAATTTGCTGATGTTATTCTTAATACAAAAATATCTGTATCTGCTTACCTTGCTTGGAGTTGATGATTTTGATGCCAAGGAAAAACCATCCAAGATTTTGCCTATATATTTAACTTCTCTTTCAGACCCTGCAAAATGACCATAGAGTTGGTCAATATTTAAAACATGTATATTTAGCAAAAAGCATTTTTTCTGAATATTTTCCATTTTTCAATATATTTCGTGGAGCATAATTGTAGTTCTTTGTCTTCACTGCCTTTCATTTAAAATTAAGGGTTCTGAATCTGGATTAGTATTATACAGCTAAAAAACTACTACCAGAGAGATTGCTGTAAGATGAACATGGCTAATAGTGAGGCAACAGTATCACTACTGTGCACAGCTATTTGAAAATACACAAGTATATCTAAAAAAAAAAAAAAAATTATCTTTGCAAGTATTGGGTCATATTTTGTAGCCATGATTCACAATCATTTGTTTCCTTCAGTGGAATTGAATGCTGTATCTCACAAAGCAGCACATATTGTTCTTTCAAAAATATGATTTGGGAGTTTAATCTACACTGGGATTAGTGGAGGACTTTGGAAATTATTTCCAGATTTGGACACTTTAATATAGAAAGAAGACTAAATGAAGTTTCAGATATCAGGGCTAGAAGATACCAGTCCACTAAAAGTTAAAATATTTGGTAAATAAAGACTACACATATGTAATTTTTTTTCCTCAAATACAAATTACACTAGCTCTTCAGATAGAACTACAGTTCTTACTTTTTTTGGATTTATACTGCTTAGGTGCTGTCCAGCCATACAAGCCATCTCCAGGTTCTTCATCTTTTAGAACTGTATCATATTTTGACAGTGTTTCGGTTGCATAAATATCATCATCTTCTTCCTCTAAAGCTCCTACACCAAAAGCCTAAAATATATTTTAAATAAAAATAATGAGAATTCAAAAGTGTAAAAATAATACTTTTAAGTCACATGTCAGAACGCATCTACATGTATGTCTATCCACCTATATTATATAAGATGTCCAGTATACATATACATACTGGGAAAAATGTACAGCTTCACAAAAAAAAGTGTTACCAACTAGTGGGAAAAAAAAAMCCACCTCACCAAACACAAAAGCAAACATATTCCACTCCCTTGGCAGGGAAGGACAGTGAGTTTGGTCTGTACAGGATGAGGACAGCAGCCTAATTCCACAAGGTAACATTTGCAGTCTGACTAAGAGCAGGTTAAGTTCTCAAAAGGAAAAAAATGTAAGTTGGCATGAAAATTAAACAAGTATAATTCCCAGAAATATAAATTGACGGTGCTTCTACATAAGAACTACAAATACCATGGAGGGAAGCAAAACCTCTCTAGCTGATAGATTTAACATTACTGAAAGTAAAATTCACAAAAAAATGTAAACTAAAAACATATTGAATATTAACTTTCTCTAATCAAAGTCACACAAGAATTTTCTCCACCCAACTATTCAGAGTGAGGTATTTTATAGTTCTCTTTAACAATATCAATAAGTGAAGGCATTTAAGAGTGCTACGGATTTGCCCACGTCTTCATATTAAGTAAAAAAAACAAAACAAAAAAAATCCTGTTCTCAAACCATACTTAAGATTTATTACAATAACCCTACAATGACTAGGTGCCTTCCACAGAAGAAAAAAACAAAATTTATTTATCTTTTACTGCACTAATAATACAACGCATTAAAAAAATGTCCTTACCTGACCCGTAATACCTAGTTTTCTTCCTTTACTGTGTCTCAGATCACCAAGTAAATTGCTTGTGTCTTCAGAACCACCTGTGAAAAGATTCAGGTGTTCTCTTCCAGATACACCAAACAAAGCTTGTGAGGGGTCCAAACCCTTATAGCCAAGTCCATGGACATTCTCTTTTGGAGTCAAATCTACAGGCATTACATCTTTTGGCGCAAATGTCACATTCTCTGGCTGGTATTCATCCTCTTCATCCTTGTACAAAATAAAAGTATGTAACAGCAAATACGACTGATAAAAGTTTTGTATGTTGAGCTTTTACAACATTTAGTTAACATGAGACTAGGCAAGTTTGCATTTCCTAAATTATATATGAAAATATGTATGAACTACATATGCTTAGGTAGCAAAAAAATAAATTTAGTTATATTAAAATCTTTCTTCACAATAAGCATAGTAAGTATTTATGAATACTTTTAACAAAATTTGGAACTGCATGTTAAAATACTGTTCAAAGACATCAAAGAATTTTTCTTTTCAAATGTGTTAGCACACATTCTTACATAAGTCAACAAACAACTTTTGTCTGTTCAATACCTCAGAACCCTCAGACAGTCCAGGTGGTAATGCACAACCATATACTTTCACTCCAGGGTCTGTAAGAGACGTAACAGCATCCTATTAAATTACAATTCTTTATTAAATTTCTTCAAGATTAAAGAAACAGACCAAATGAAAGCAGGTTTTAAAATGAACTTTCTAATCAGTCTATGAATGCTAACTTTCTATTAATGAGTTCAGGAACTTGGCTGAACTTACCAGGTTTCTGCCTGCGTGGCTTTCTTTTGACTCGCGGTCCAACTCCTTGTCCTTCTTTCCAGCCCATTTTTCGTAACAGTTCAACCCCAATTGTTATTCTAAGAAGAAAACAAAAGGGAAAAAAATTACCTCAAACCACATTTTTAGTATTTATTGAGAAATAATATACATATATACCATTTGAAATTATGTTTTTATACCCCACTTTAAAGTGAGATCTGAATGTATCAACATTTGCATATACACCACATCCCAGTTCATAAACTTTTACCTGGTACAAGTCTGCACATATGAAACAAAAATCCAGGTGGAAGCCACTTAGAAAGTGTAATACTGCAGATCTTCCAGTCTCTTTCATGGATTACTGTGGTCAAACATTCCTTTTCTAACCAATACAACACTTGTTAACCAAACAATTCCTTTCACTTACTTTTATTTAAATTTACTTACTTGGATGGTCCTATTAAATCATCAAATGCGGTGGTTCCTGGAATGGCAGCAACTACTCCCGCAATCTGTCTAGCCTTCTCTTTTATTCTGTCTTTAGCTTTGGATGCAAAATCATCTGTGGTTGTGATATCTTTTGGTGCTATCCCAAATTCACTAAGATCCTGGAAAATATAGACAAAATGGAAAAATTTAGATTAAAAATATGTTTCCCTCAAATGCTTACTTTCTGTAATGGTAAAGGAAAGAAAACGGGACATGACCCTCATATTGGCTAATTTTTTCAAGCCATTTATACAGTTGTTTTTTCAATAACTTGAATGGTCATATTTTAAACAGCTTCAAAAGTATTTGTATTTTCTGATAAAGAACACAAAAGAGTTGAGTTCTGGGTTTGTTTTTTTAATATTGAGACCACAGGAGCTTCCTAACTGAATCTACRAAACATCCTATAAGACCTAGCAGTATAACACTGTATACAAATTACTTCCATTTTCGCTATTTAAGTTCTTTAGAAGATTTCATTGCCTGAAAAACCTGCTGTCATGGCAACTACTTCCAAAAGATCTGTATTCCTTTCTAAACTTACCTCTTCATCCATGAAGTCTTCTGGTCCAAGAATGGTTCTGTCTGCTCTCTTCTGCCGTGATGATACAAAAGCTGAAGGAGTCCATCCTTTAAAGAAAGTAAGTATCTAAGTAAGGTACTGTAAACTGCAACATAATATTTGAAAACAATTCAAACATTTCAATCTTACACGTTAAGGATACGTCAAGGGAACATCTATAAAAYTGCAGTCCAAAAACTCAAGGGGAAATAACTTCAACAATACTGTTTCAACTATTTACAGTATAATGAATAGCAGGAAAAAAAAAAAAGTACTTAATGTCAAGTGAATTTGTTTTCACTAACATTAAATTATGGTAATTAATTAACCTTCCCCAGAAGACAGAAAAATATCTAACCTTCCTTTGTGCCAACAGTGTTAAAGTAACCAGCAGAGAAACCACCAGTAAATGCTCCATGGAAACGCTGATATCGTCCTTTTGCATCTTTAACAGTCTGTTCTTGAAGAGGAACTGGCTTTTTAATTCGTTCACCTACAATCAGATAAATCAGAAACTAAGTCACAATGCTGCATAAAGAATGGACTCTCCACTTGCTCTGGATACCATTTCTTCCTTGCAATTAAGAACTGGATCAAATAGTAGCCAACCCGAAGTGGAAAGCATCAGCAGTTTATATTTATTCCCACCCTACTTTAAATTACACTGTTGATGTACACTGCTAAAGTAAAAGCATGAAGTGTTCAAATAGAAATCCTAAATTGTAACAAGTTCCAAGAACATTTTTTTTTCCTGTGAAAGGACACTTTTAGTTGTTAAGTATGCAAGACCCGTGACAGGATTTCATCACTTAAGTAATTGTCTTGAGAAATTACACCACATCAGAAGTGTCCAAAACTGAAACAAAACACAAAAGCTATCGACTTTGACCTAAACATTTGCACCTTTTTAACAATATTTCTGTGAATTAAGTGGCACAGACTCAGGACTCACAGCTGTACAGAAGTCCTTGGACAATGCTGAGTCCATCTCACAAATATAAGTGTAGGACGTTCACGTTAGTATAACTGCATACACTYAGGCTGTTATGTTTGAAGGCTACTTTTTTTTTGAGGTTTGGGAAAGGACAGAAAGACTCCGCAGCTCCAAAGAGAACAGCGCCGGCACAAACCGTGGGGTACCCCAGGCCCACGCCCGCATGCCGGAAAGCCGGTGTAGTTCTGAGAGGACCCGCCGCGGGAAGCCTGCCTTCCGTTCCCACACTGTTTTACCCCCTGGCCCCTCGCCCAGGGCCGGCGCCAGCACCCCTCTCGGAGGCCAGCACGGCTGCCAAGGCAGGCCCTGCGCCCCACGGCAGGAGGAAAAGGGGGAGGCAGGTCTGCGCTGGGGCCCCCACGCCACAGGTTTCCCGCAGTGAAGGCCGTAAGGAGGCGGACAGCAGCCGCGGACCGAACCGAACCAGGCAGGCGGGCCCTCCGGGACACCCCAGCGCCTCACGGGCTGCYTCCCGGCCCGCGCTGCTCCCCCGCGCCCGCCGCAACGCATGACGGAGGTACCGAGGAGGAGCAGGCGAGCTCCCCGGGGGTCCCTTACCCTCCTGCAGGGGATGCAGCGCGGTCCCATAGCTCACCAGGTCCTCCTCTTCGCTGTCACTGGACTCGGCCGCCGCCATCTTGCCGCGACGGTGGCTCGCGCAGGACAAAGCTGCGTCACRTGAGGGAGGCGGAGCGCCACCGCCTGCGCGGGGCGGGCCCGGGCCCCCGGCCGGCGGCTGCGGGAGGGGGAGCTGCGCGGCCGCCGCGCGCCCGGTCCCCGCCTCAGAGGCCGCCTTTGCTCCGCGCCGTGGCAGCGGGCCTGGCCGCCGAGCCCAGCGCGGCAGCGAGGACCCCTCTCGGTCCCCGCCGCGGAGGGCATTTCCTGCGGGGAGCTACGGTAAAGCGGGGCGGGCACAGCGGTAGCCGGAGCCGTCCCGGGCCGCGCGGGGTCCCGCCAGCGCAACCGGCGCCGGTTTAAGGTGTTACAAACCCCGGCATTTCCAGTGACCCCCGCCAGCCCTTTCGGCCCGGAGAACTCTGTGAAGAAATGTGGAAAACTCTACCGTGCGCTGCTCCAAATTAATGGTCCGAAATGTTGTTTGATGTCTTTTAAAATTAATAACGCTAGAAAATGTCAAAACACTTGATAATCAATGGCCATTCGATCAACTACTTCGAAACATCTAAAGCACCTGATGAGGCCCACTCGCAAAACACCTCAGGACTAAGGGCTAGGAAAAGGACGGCAAAAATACTGTGAAACAGATTTTATGTGAATCAAGGTTTAAAGCGAACTCCACCCTGAATCAATACGACCAAGGGAGGTGTGGATTTAATTGAATTACAGTCTTCAGCAGATAACATGGCAAAATTTGGTTAACCACATGGTTTACGAGCTATTAAAAAAGAATGTGCACAGGAATCGGTGCAAGAGTCTCTGCATTCATACCTTTACTAAAAGAGCTTTATTCCTCTACACTTTCAGGTATCTCTAGACCTCTTTGGGGAGTCTTGTATCATGAGAGAAACACTTAACTGAATATATTTTATACAAAGACCACATAAGAACCAATAAGTATTCACCAGTAAGACCCAAGTGTTCAAAATTTGGATTTTAATTTTGTAGCTTTCCACAGTGTTATCCATGAGAAACTTGTAAGTCGATTTTGATTAATTTGATTTCTCAAGCTTACATTTTACCTTAATGCTCAGATTCAGTACAAGCACAATACATTATAAATTTTAAAAACAGTCAAAAAAACCCCAAACCACCACAGACCCAAACAAAACCCACTTCATTTTGTGCTGAAGATAGATTCTATCAATCCACAACTTTTGTTAGCAAGTATCACCAGTTTCTTGAAATCCTTGAAAATAAATCACAACACAGTCTTCAGAGATTCCTGCCCTTAACAGATAAGACTTGCACAAGTTTAGTGGCATATTCTCTAATCCGGTATTTGTGTTTATTTGGATATACAGAACTGGTTTCTTTCAAATTGAAACTACCTGAGTTTCATGTGGTTTCAGGTTTCCATAGGAAATATTTACACGGTTTCATGCAAATAGGAAGTACTCTGTTTAATTTAGGTCTCTAATTCACTTAAAAACAATATAGTAGAAGCCACAGACATTTATCTACATGCATTATCTTTTCTCATCATTACTAATTAGTAAGCAGTTAGCTAGAACATATAGTGGCAAGATGCGTTGTTAGCACAGCTGCTGTTTCTCTTTGTTTAGGAAATAATTGTTCCTGAATAGTCAATTCTATGTGACTTTGATGTAACACGCAGGCTTAAATAAACCTTTTTTGCACAATGTTAACAGAAAATCTTTTGAGTGTCTTGTCTGTTATGTTCAAAGAGTTGGGGCAATCAAATATTGAAGTTTTTTTCCCTTTAAGGCTTTTATCAGATTAGAATTACTTTTGCATCCCAGTGGTATTTCCTTGTCCATGGTAAACTCTATCTTCTGTTTACAATTGTTAAACCAGGTGACAATTGCTATTTGTAGCTTTTAAACAAGACAGTAATTCCAGTGTCTTTTGATAATTGTAATGAAACTAAAATATTAGTAGGTCTGGATAGCTTATGCTTAAAATAAKTTTTTTACAGTCATTTGGCTAGTGAAAAAAGAAATCAACATTTTTGAATGAAACCTCAAATACTTGCCGGTACATATAAGGCTGAAGTTGAGCCCCTAAGCCATAGATGGACCTCAGACTTTAGTTTTCTAATACATTTTCAGTATCTGTTTTTGAATTAGCTCATCAAGAAGGTCGACCATGAAAGTATCTTCCTATATCTTTTGTTATATTCTTTAAAAACAGTTCCTCAAATAGATAACTTCTTGTTGATTAGTTTTAAGTTATGTGAGTCACTGGAACTTTAAACTAAAAGCAGCATAATCAGCATATAAAAGAAGGAAGCAAAAATATGATTCATTTACAGGGGTGTTAAAAACACATTAAAGAAAAAAGGAAAACATAAGTACAGGAATTATAAAAATACAATATTAAATACACTACCTTTTTATTTTTCAAAACACAGCAAAAAGAGACAGACAGCTTGACTTCACCTCTGCCTTATCTTGCATTCAATGGAAATATTCCCCCGAATATTCTTCCTACCAACACATGGCTACTGTATCAGTTGATGAAACATGAAGATACATGAAGTACAGACCCTGAGGCATTGTTTTAGCTTCTACAAAGTGCTAATTTTCATTTTTTAAATGAAATGAACAAAAAAAAAGAGATAACGAATATTGTCCTTAAGTACACAGACTTTTATCTATGGATCTCAGCTAAAGGCAAGGCATTATCTGGGAAAAGTGCTGATGATTTTGCCCATGTTTGGCCTTACATTCCTAATTCCCACTGAAACTGCAATGTCTTGTTTCCAATATGATCTCACAGTAGCATAGGGAAAGCATATTAGCTATTCAATTGTAAATGGGATTTTTTTTTCAGTGAAGATAAAGCTGCAGTTAACACGTGCCCCCCACTGTTAACTTGAAGAAGCAGCAATGAAATGCTGCACCTGTAGCCAACCATATCATGGCCATCCAAAGCACTTATACTGAGTTTGTGTACCATTTTTATACCATTTTGCTATCACTCAGTAAATTTATTGGTAAGGAAACCTTCTACTGGCACGTCTTACTTGCAGTTCCTGTCTGGTCACTTTTCAGTTCATCTGTCATAAAATGCAGAAGAACTACTTTTGTTTATGAGAACACCTTCCCATTCTTTACTCTTAAGCTTTTCTAACTTGAAAATATCCTACATTTGGTAAACTTATAACAATCTCAAAGCCGATTCACATCGCTATTGCTACTGTGCCCCCATGCCCTTTTTTTGCCATTCTCAATCTCTCTTTTTTCCCCCAAATACATACTTGGAAAGAGTTGCTGGGGGGGGGGGGAATCAACCTATGATCCCTTTTCATTTCTCCTCACCTAAAGCCTCACCTACAGTAGCCAGACATTTGCTCATTAAGAACTGCAATCTTCAGAAATAAAGGATGATACTAACTTGACTAACTCTCTGCAGTTGAATTCATTGACTGTAAAGCCATAGCCTGTTAGGGTTACTGACAAAATCTTTTTGTCTTTCYTCTCAGAACAGAAGTTTAATATTCAAAGCCAACAACAACAGGAGAAGAAATATGTAACCACGTGTCAGGTTCAGAATTCAAGAATCTACCTTCAGAAACAGCAGGAGTTGATGCATTCTTCTCCCTTCATACAGTATCGTTCTAACGTGCTTTTGCTGATACGCCTCTGTGTCTCTCTGGCACAACAGCTGTCTTTGAGCACCTGTTACCATCCTGTAGCCGCAAGGGCTGTAAAAATCACAAAAAAGAAACATTCTCTTTCCAGAGAGCAGCACCTGTCCTTACTAAGTCAAACCAGATTCATATCTTCAGTATGTAACAGTGCATTGACACACGTCCCAGCAGGAAATTAATTTCCCAAACTGAGACCATTTCCTAGTGGCCAAAGAGAAGACTAAAGATGGAATTTCATATATATTCACATATTTTGTCAAGATAGGGGAGGGGGAGAAGGACAAGATTGAGCAAGTGGAGTGATGCAAACATAACAGAAATATGGCACATAATGTGTACATGTACATATATATATCATATATACTATCGTGTGTCTGCAGTTAAGGCTATCCAAATTCTGGTCCCTCTTACCTTTACTATTGTGGGACAAAATTTGGGACAACTCAAGCTCTGCCATTCTGTGCCTGTTTTCAGCACAGTCATTGTTCAGATCACCTGGCTGGTTTATCTGTGAAGATGCACAAAGCCAGATAGCACCTAGTTCTGTAAAACAAAGACAGACATTTGATGCAGAGATAAGATTCATTGCTTTCCATTTCAATACTTCAGGCACAACATACTGATCTTCTTTGGACACAAATTCCTAAGCATTTGATGCTTTCTCAGAGACAGTGACACGTCCAGTGCACCAGATCACTGAATTTACTCTCTTCTAATAGTAAAGATAAATATCAACCAAACATCTGCATCTATATGGCCCTTTTTCTGAGTGCATGAGTTCCAGATTCCTAACCTGTTATTACTCAATCTTTGCAATGCAGCAAACCAAACCTTCCAAGTAATGTAATTGTAAGAAACTGAGAAAGTCTGCCATTATGAACCCACCTCTATTTAAGAATTCTAATAGCAACCAAAAAGCTACTGGAGACAAGATGTTTAACCAACTGGTGAGAAGAACAGAGACATGTTTTTTTGAGGGTAAATCAGGTTTTGGAATGTTCTAAGCTGTAATTTACATTCCAGGGTCAGGGAGCACTCCTACCCAGTCATTACACAGCTCAGCCCTAGCTACTGAGACCATACAATCAACGTGTGCGCCTTTTGCAAAAAAGCATATTCACCACATGCAGACAAAACTTACAGTGACTTACTGTAAGAAATATATCAGTCCTAATGCAGTCATGATGAAGTACCCTTTATCCAAGTGAGGGGAAGGCACAGTCTAATCTGGCAGTTGTGAAAGTGTTGGGTGATATACCCAGGACACTAAAGATGGTGGAGGAAGCTTGTAAGAGCTAGCTTGGCCTCTCCTGAATTTGCTGTAGAAATCTGCTGTGTGTAGCACTGCTGACTTTATTTTATTCAAAGACTCCACCAGCAACGAAGAAAGGCTGCATTTTGTCACCAAATATGTTAGAAGTTATCTTTGATATTGTACTGTGCAGAAACTTCTGCAAATTTGTCTTTTACACATAACCATGGTAATAAGCACTCATTGTGTTGTTAACAGTCTGACCCTTTGGCCTGGCTACAAACTCTTTGGACTTTATTTGGCATAATAGCTGTAGCCTTTCAATGAGATCAGTTTTCAATAAATCCAGTGAAAGCAGTGCAAACTCCCAAGATGGTCACATTAATAGTTTTAATTGCCAGATTGTATCAGCATGGCCTATGCTGGCAAATGACTCATTTATCTCTCATTTATATTAACTTGAACTAATTTATATGTATTGCATTGGAGTTTTACACTGATTTGCAAGATTTAAATTTTAAAATCCTTTTTAGTTTGGCAGGTAAGTACATTTTCTAATAGCATTTTTCTATTTAACATTTCTATATGTTTCTATTTAACATATAATTTGATACATTCATCCAGTATCTTTAGAATTATTGAAAAAAAGGAAAAAGTACTGGGGTGAGAGTGAACAAAATCGGGAAGAACAAAATGCAGCTGACTTCAGGAGACACAGCAGCAGATCTTTGGATCCCAATTTCTGAGTTGCTGACTCTAGTCTTCTTCCTTAAAAACAGGCAGTAGACACACAGTTTAACTGGACTGCTCTGCGTAACTCTCTGGAGACACCGGTGTTTTCAAAGAAAGTTTCTGTTAAGGATGTAATTCCAAAGATATTTTTCCTTTGATAAAGAAACCTTGTCTCTGCAGATTTTTTCCTGACACAACTACACCATACTTCTAAGAAAGATAAAGAGAGAAGAAGGGAGGGGGGGAAGACAAGTTTGGTAATACTGATTTAGGTATTTTACCGTATTGCATCTTTAGATGCTAAATGCCCGCACAACTCTGTAGGTTAGGCCTGGCTAGCAATAGGAACAGATATTGGCAATTCCCTTACACGAGCGTCCAATAACAACATTTGCAAAACCGGTTACACAACGGAATATTTCGAAGACAGGAGGTTTTCAGCGCGAACACTGCAGATTTTTGCAATGCTGTGGTCGATCCCACAGCAGTTTCCCGGAGCCGGGGCCAGCCCTGCCTTTCACAGAGATACTGCTGCCCTTATCAGGGGCCAGGGCCGGAGCCCCTCCAGCTCTCTCCCGGGCTCCTGCCCTCCCCCAGATGAGGGTGCGGGAGCTGGGGCCTCCCCGCGGGCCGGGGGCAGGCCTGCGAGCCGTGCCGGCAGGCCCACAGCATCCCCAAAGCCCCTCGCTGAGGCACAATGTGGCTGTGCGGGCCCCGGGGACTGTGCCCGATAAATACTCCCCGCTGCGAGGGGCACCCCCCGGGTTTGGGGAGCAACCCGCGCTGAAGGACGGCCACCCGTGGGAAACCTTATGTCCCCGAGGCGGGAACCGGGCCCGCAGGAAGCTGGCGGCGGCCCCACAGTGCCGGGGGGGCGGGCCCCGCCGCGCACGGCGGCAGGCGGAGGCCGTGGGGAAGCGGCAAGAAGCGAGCGGTCCCTTCGGGGTGGCCAGCCAGACCTCGCCACGCTTCAGCGGAGCGCAGCCGGAGGGACGGGGAGGAGCGGGCTGAGCCGCCGCCGCGCAGCGGGGCGCCGGGCTCCGCTTCCAGTCAGTCACGGCCACCGCCTGTCTCCAGACGAGGGACACCTCACCAGCCTCGCCGGCCGCGGGGCTCCCACGGGGAGCGACCGGGGTCCCCGCAAGGACCTCGCCGGGGCCAGTCACCAGCGCGGCCCAGGCGGCGGAGGGGCAGCGCTGTGGGGCGGGGTAGCTCCTCCCCGCCACCACCGGAGGTGGAGCCGGGCGGCGCCGTGGGGCAGCGCCGACATTTCCCGGAGGGTCGCGGCTGCCCGCAGTAGCGCTCGCCTCGCAGCAGCAGCGGAGGGACGGCTGGCTGGCTCGCCCGGAGATGACAGACGCCCTGCCGCCCCGCGGCTGCCAGGCGGCGGAGCCGGCAGAGGACGGCTACTTTCGGAAGGTGGGAGGCGCGGCGGCCGGCTGGGGGGCGGTGGGCTGCGTGCCCCCGCGGGCACTTCGGGTTTGGCGGTCCCCTGTCCGCCGCTCGCGGGCTGCTTTCTGCTGGCGGAGCGTCGGGAGCTCCGTCCCTCGGCAGCCCGCGGCGGCGAGGAGCTGCCTGGGCGGGGGGGAGGAGGYGAGGTGAGGACCTCGGCTGTGGCTGGGCGCGTCTGCCTGGCCAGGGGGTGCCCGGAGCCGGGCTCCGGCTGGGGGGGTGCGCGTTGGGCTGGCGGCGGCGCGGGCGGGGCGCTCCGCGGGGTCCCGGGCGGCCACAGCCGGACTGCCGCTGGCGCGACCCTCCGCTATCGCTGGGCCAGGCTTCACCTGACAGGGCAGGAGCACTCATACCTCTACATAATTCCACCTTCTTTTTTTTTTTTTTTTTTTTCCTGCGCTCTTTTCTGTTCGCTCCTTAGCGCGTCTTCTCGCTCGCTCTCTAGTAAATTGCCTTGTGTACCTGTAAGAAAGTTTACTGGAGTAAGGCAATGAAGTTAACAGACTCGTTAGGAAGTTTTTAATGAACATCTGCCCTAATTACTTTTCAGACTGAGTGGGCGGCTTATGCCATACCCTGCACCTGAGTTCTTTCAGCACAACAGTAATTATAGTTAAGTATCGCCTGTAATGCAGCCCTGTGGGCTGCTGTGAACTTCACCGGAGGTAAAGGGCAGTAAGCGCCGTTTTCGGGAGCTTTGATTCAGCCTTCCCTTACTGTTTTTAAGTCCTCCGCGCCTGTAAGTTTTTTGTTGATGGGCTTCAAATAGGGGTGCAGGTTCACGGGGGTTTCGGTGTAGATTCTGGATCCGAGACCATAAACTGTTTATTCTATGGAGGAAAACAAAAAGCCTCATACATAACGTTGCTGCTGCTCACCTCTGCCCAAAAATATCCCTACGATGCACTTCAGCTACCACCTGGATTACACGGTAGGGAGGCACATATGCTTTGCCCTGTTACCCTCTTTACAGGCTGTTCGTTTTTTGCCCCCAGTAGTCACCAAATTCATAAGCCTGCAGGAGCTTAAGCAGCAATATTCCCCTTTAGCAGAGGGACTGCTTGCAGCTGGAAAGAGCGGAGTTTTACCTGTGCCAGCCGTGCTGCAAGGAATYAGTACTACCATATGAATAACTAGGCAGACTGAAACAAAAATTTGACCAACTCTTGTCTGGTTTCTTCATTTGAGTAATCCTACTGTAATATTTTGGGGAGTAACCACTTCTTTCATAGTAGTCCATAGCAGGAAGTCGTGAAGTGTGGTAAAGTTGTAATTATTTAGAGTTTTCACAGGTGTGTTCTATAGTATGGGATGCTCGTAGGCTGCCTCGAGGTATGTTAGTAAAAAAGTTGACTTGTCAAGTTTGTTAAGTTAGATAAATCAACTCTTCCACCTATTTGTTTTTACTGATGGGGACTAACTGAAGTTTAATAGCCAATTGTGCTTCATAAGTCATGAAAGTATATTTTCTGCACTCAGACTTGCTAAAGGACTGAGTTTATTTTCAATTAAATTGTTGTATGTTAGGGTTAAGTTCACCAAAACAGCATTCAATCAGTGYAAACCCCATATCCTGACCAGGAATGAATTTTTTCTCATATAGGAAAATACTGTAAGATCAATTTTATACCTAATCATGAACATCTTTCCCACTTTTGAATTACTTATGTCTTAAAGCAGTAGCAAATGGATATGAATCTGATATTAAATAAATCTGGGTGAGCCAGTATTGCAGTAGAACATTCTTCCCTCTGTTCACTCAGATCTTTGAAAAGTTCATCCAGCTCATAAGTATCTTTAATAAAGTTGTAAACTTCAGATCAGGCTAGAGGCTCAAAGCCTTCTGTCCCTAAAAGTTAGATGTAAGCAGGAAACCAGTATTGCTTGTTATACATTAGTTGAATGGTCGCAAAGATCAGAGCTTTCATTCTGACTCAGTAGTTCTAGGAGAAGAGGGGAGGGAAGGAAAAAAAACACTCGTGGAATCTTGAACAGAYACAAGCTGTGAACCCAAGGAGTTACTCTGGACATAGTATCTTTAGGCCTTACATGTTCATCTGAATGGTATGCTAAGTGATTTCATGTAACTGAAACTAGTGGTTGAGCTGTTCGTGTGTGTCCATGGGTCTCCCCCACCCCGAGTTCCTTTCTATCGCTTTCCCCTCCCTTTTTAAATCGMACTACTTCTGGTTTTCCTGAAAGGATTTGAGGGTTGGTTTACCGGTTTTGTTGGTGCAGAATCACATCAATTTCCAAGGCGCTAGTCCTCATGTTTTTAGATCAAAAGACGTTTACTTAATTCACCTTTTTATTCTATAAGCTGCGGAGCAAGGTGAAAACACTTTGTATCAGTCCTGCTCACAAAAGGGCATCGAAGCACTGTTTACACAATGAGGTTGCCTTCCATACTTCGCAAGAATATTGTGCATAATAAAATTTTATAATTGAGAAAAATTGAGCAGTTCATACAATATCCATTTGTTTTAGACTCTTGATATTTTCTTTTGATAAATAGATAACTGTGGGAAGTATGCTGAAAGTTTGTATAGTGCCCTTTTGTGTATTATGCTTTTTGAAGTCTTAAATACAGCATACCAGAAAACAACCCTTAGTATCTCTAAGATGCAATATGTAAAACAACTTATTTACTTAATTCTTGCTTGGTGCTTTTTTTCTCCTGTAGGGAGGAGGCCCTGTAAAACTATGACTGGCTCTATGTAAAGGGCCATGACCAGAAATGGGGAAACAGATACACAGTCCTGTTTCCTGCTTTGACTTCTGTTGCCACACTAGAAAGTTAGGCTYGCTGTGATGCTGCCAGGTGAGTCTGAGATGTGATGGGTGGCAGCTTCTGCAGTCCACTTGCACCGTTCCTCAAACTCCTTCTCCCCATTCCTTTCCAGCGGTATCAGAGCTTCTCTGTAGGGACCTTTTCCCCTTTCCCTTGCCCCATCTCTGTCCCTTTCTCCCTATGGCAAAGGCCTGTCATATTTAAATAGGCAAAATTAAATTTTCCTTAAACCTGTAAGATGCTTTGAGCTGACTGGGATGCTGCTTTTTTTTTTTTTTTTAATATCTAGTTTTAAAGAAATTACCTGTGCAGCCATACAGCGTATATGCAACTCTGTCAATGTTGCCCCTATCCCCTTATATCTCCCCTCTAAAACAACCCTCTTTAACCATTTGATTAGCTGCAACTGAACTTGTGAGAAGAATTTTAGTTTTAAAAATAAAACCAACAACAACAACAAAAAAAATCCTTGCTGGTGTCCTGAAGAGAATACAGCAAAGTGGGAGAAGCACCTTACTTCCCATCAAAAAGAAGATGGAACTTCTATACAGAACTTTTTACTTTCTGGGACGATAACCCACCAGGAAACTGGTTCTGCTACTGTTTTGTTTMTCTCATCCATCACATGCGGATAGCTTAGTTCAGTATATTCCATGGTACATTGCCAGGGCAAACTGTACCTGTACTCCTGCGTGGTGCGAGTGCTCTTGGACCGTCAGCCTCGTGCCTTGACCTCCTCTGTGCAGAGTTCCACATTCTTTCGCTATTACTGGCAGCAACCTGTGAATCAACCATGCGTATCCTGCACGTCCATCCAAATTCTGCCCCCGGTCTTTCTTCCCTATGAACGAGTCTGTGGTCAGCAGAAAATAACGACAAAACTAATGATAAAAGCAAAGGACAATTTGTTTTAAAAGTAGAGCAAGGCATTTAGACAGGAAGGATTTTTCAACAGACCAATAGTAATTAAAGCAGGTCTGTCCTCGTGTGCTGCTTTGCTTATGTGAGATGCTTCTCCCACCTCTGGAGAAGTTATTCTTTAAGCCTGCCATGGCTCTGTGGATTGCTTGGCCTCTYGGACCTCTTCCTGTTTTTTTAGTTACTTTTGAATTCTTGTGGGAGAAACAACTCTCTTTTTCAAGCTGTTCTCCCCTTCTTTTTTTTTTTTTTTCTTTTTTCAATTACAGCACACCACCCCACTAAACCAGTAAGTTTTTACAAAGTAAGTATCCCCAAAACACATCAATATACAGAACTTGGGATATTTATAAAGTAGTATTCATCCAGTCACAGGATCCAACTCTTGCGTGGTGATCTACTAGTAGGGCTATGCCTTTCCTGKKTTTTTTGTTGTTTTTTGKKKTTTTTTKGGGGGGTTGGGTAGGAGCAGAGCAAGGAAGAGAGATCCAGCAAGTTCCTTCTACTATATCTTTCCCATCTTGGTTTTCTGCTCTTAACACCTTACGCAGACTGTAACTTTTCAAATTTTAATCAGTCAGGAAGTTGCAATAAGTGATAAGAAAAAGCCATAGTTAATTTTCCAAGGTTACCCTTTCTGTAGCTCTCCAAGCATCTGTTGGTACAGCACTAAGCATCCTGTCTTCAGTTTGGTTGTTTTGGATAGCAGTCCATTGTGCTACATAGAGGCAGAGCAGTAGGACAGCTAGCTTAATGAATCTTTATATTCTGATCAGTTTAATGAAGATGCTTATCTTCTTTTCTTTTCCCTTTCTTAAAGCTTTGGTTCCATCTGTGAGGCTAGATACTTATCATATAGACCAAGCTGATGATTCAAAAAGACAGACAGTATATATTAGTCCTCCCTGTCAGGGGAAAAGGCTAAAAACAGAAAACAAACATTTCCATAAATGAAGCACCAGGCTGAAAATTATGATAGGTATGGTAAGCAGCTCGTGAATCAGCACTTCCCTAATTAACTCTCTCTCTCCTTCCCCTCYTTAGCTCTTGGGGTTTCTTCTGCAGGGCTTCCCCCCCAACTGTGGTTAATGTATCAGTTTACCAACCTGCTACACCTGTGCTTCCACTGGGGTTTAGCTCATGTGGTTCTTTTCAGTCATTAGTAGCCAGGCAACCATCAACATTAGCATTGACACAGGAATATTTATTTGCTTATTTGTTCTCTTTCCAGTTGCCTGGCGGGACAGAAACAACGTTGCGGTGATTCATACCCCCAGTCATGCCATATCCACTCATTATATAGAAATTCATAAAACCTAAAACTGAAAGTAGGCCTTCATGTGAAACTAAGAATCATCTGAAACTTGGTTAGTCAAGAGACAGATATCTCTGATGAAATATTAATTTTCATTTTGCTTAGTGAGCGGTGTGACAAGATAGAATATTGTATAGAAAAATATGTATTTGGAATTTAATACAATATTTAGTTCTAAAACTTTATATTAATCTTTGGGGCCAGGCACTTAGAACTGTAAAATACTTGTTCATGGCACAAGTAGACCAGGCTCTGGAAGACCAGATCTTCCTCCTCCCTCTCCCTCCCTCCCCCCTTTTTTTTTTAACTCAGATAAAACTTCTACTACTGAAAGACTTGCAGTATATAGCTAAAATTTCAAAATTGAACTAGTAGAAACATGCAAAGAGAAACTTTAATTATAGTAGCAGAAGAAGGCAAGAAAGTAATAATTTAGCAGGACATAGGATCAGTTCTAGAAATACTGGTGTGAATCATGCTGTTTACTACAATTGCTGTTACAGCCGAAGAAGTTATGTCCATAAGTTAAATTACATACACGTTTAAATATCTGGAGGATATGGCCATTTGTGTACACTACTGGGCTTGACAAGCAGCACAGGTTGCACTGGCTGGAAAGGAATGTTTTATTTTAAGTAAGAAGGCACGCCCAGTCTCAACTTTGTGTCACCTTCAGACAGTGTGTGGCTCATCTTAAAAGTTCAAACCACTACTTCATAAATGATATTATGTTAATTTCAAATGCTTACTGTGATTACTCATTTTTTGGCAAACAGTCATGATTTGTGTGTCCATCACAACTGGATTTCTGATACTAAAAATTACTTCTGTCTTGAAGAAAGAACTTCCTAGCATTCAAATTAAATACAACTGCCTCTTTATTTGGGACCCATACTTTTGACAGCTATCTTCCCTCTCTGATAGGTAATTTTTCAAGGCCTAGAGCCTAAACCTGGAAAACCACAAAGATACTGCCTATACCCCTTAGACTGGGGGACTTTAAGGCACCTTCAGATGGGAGGTAAACACTGGTGCCTAGTACAGAGGCAAGATACTGTCCCTCCATAGCTAACCTGGAGTACCTGACTGCAGGCTTGCCTAGCTACCCTCCCTGCCTCCATGTAATCTGTGGAATAAATCTCTCCAAAATCCCATGTGAGTCCTGAACAGTCAGTCGGCCGCTTCTTAGCTCTGCTTGCGCTCCTGCTGTTGAGCTGGCTGTGCCTGGTCTGACAGAGACAGCGTCCCACTGAGATCCCACAGCCATTCATAGTATAACTGTTTGGCAAACAAGTGTGTGGGGGGTAATGTTTATAAACTTAAAAATAAAACCCACTGGGATATCCTGCCACCTAAGGTCAGGCATTAGTTCTAACAAGAGATGAGCAGCAATCTCATTGGAATCTGTGAGCATGCTCCATTAATTAGTCAGAGGATTGCTGTCAAACATGCAGGCCCTGCACAGGCCAGCCTTCATCAGGAGGTGCATGTTTATTTGTCTAATATCAGTGTCTGTTTCTTTCCAGATGTTACCTGACTAGGTATATAAATAACATRTGGCAAGAATCTATAACTCTTGTGCAGGTCTTGCTTTTGATAATGATATATTAAAAACATACCAGCTTCCTGATTCTGCAGTTCAACAATGCTATGCAACCAAGCAGGAAGAAATAAAGTAACTAGCTAAACAAACTTTAGGTTTTAAAAAGCTTTTATTGGTTCAGAAGCTAAGGATAATAATATTTAAGCACTTTAAACACTACTTTATGAAGTGCAGCTATGCTCTGAGGGGAAAAAAGGCTCTAAAACTGATAGCTGAGTTTACTATTTGAATTGTCTTCACAGGAGATTTACTCAATTTACTTGTCTTTTCTCTTCCCCCTCACCCCCTCCCCGCAAAATGCATGCAATGAATGCTCAAAAATACTCCATTCTTGGTCATTTTTGCAACTTCCTTAGTAATAACCGTTCTTTTCTTTCTATTTAATTAATAATTTTACTGATAGTGTATAAGCCAGGGTAAAATCCAGTTCACTCTCCAAGTTGTCTTGGCTCGGCGAAGAAATAAACAGTAATTAAATGAAGCACCTAGCATCCTGTTGACAAGAAATGAAACAGTAGGTGTGGAAACCGCTGGGAAGTTTGGCTGCCAGATACTGTAATGAACTGAACATTAACATTCTTGGGATTGTCCAAAAGTGAACCAAGTACAAACGCTGTCTGGGAAAGGGATCTTCTATATGGAGGAAGACAAAATGAAGCACTTTCTTGGACCTGTCTGCTAAATAACTTTTTAGTGCACAGAATTTGTGCTTTACACAAGGGGGAATCTTCCCCAGATTGTGTATTTCCCGTGTTTTTTTGAAGATATTGGTTATTTTCACTGTCCTCTATGCAGACTTCTAGCCTTCAGTTTTCTGGCAGCCTGATTACAATGAAGAGTTTAAGTCTGCAAATGAACACAAACTAGCTGAGTGGCCTCATCCCGTGTGCAGGAGATGTAAAAAGAAATGTTTTCCAAAAGGTAAAATATGAGTTCCTTATAGGCCTTGAGAAGTAAATAGGAGGTATATGCTTGCAGCAGGTGAGCCTATCCTGAAACAGACTCCTCTATCCACAAGAAGCTTTTCATCAAGGAAACAAAAGTGCAGCACTTCCAGGCACGCTGGAGGTGATACGGATGCCTTAGTCTGTCAGTGCCTTGTCCTCTTAGGCCCCAAGGCTGTTTTTGCATTAAAGCTTCATACAGAGATTAGTGGCTGGTCCTGAAGTGCAGAGAAACATTTCTGCCATTTTTTTCTCTTTGCACAGAGTTTAAGATCATTGCAGTTTTGTGCTCATCGTTCAATGGGAGCTTGTTTGATTTCTGGGCGGGAGCTTGATCAAAGGTCCACTGAAATAAACATATCACTTATGCTGAGCTTCATGGGCTTGGGAATCAGGCAGTTGATCTTCCTGAAGAATTTCCCAGAAGTAGAGCTGTAAAGAAGTATTTGAATGATGTCATGAAACTTGTTTGGCACATAGGAAGGGCAGGGAGTTCTGCAAAGAAGCTGCAGCTTTACAGAGAAAATGAAGACAAGGGCAAGGCAACAATACGTTTAGGAAGGATGCTTGGACTAAGTGGTTGAGAAAGAAGTTGGAAGAAAACATCACAGACCTATACAGGGATATAGAGATGAAAGGCCCAAGATGAGAATCAAGTAGTCAAACTGAATGCAAAAAGCAGGAGGAAATAATGGGCAAGGTTCAGACGACAAATGGCATGGATAGAATGGAAGAAGACTTTGAATACCAGTAGTAGAGCAAGATTGTACAACACAAAGTGAAGAAAAAGCAAAGTGGGAAAAACAGTGGCAGCCCAGAAAAAGAAACAGGCTAAGAGGAGAGAGCAACTTGTGGATACCAGACCATGTTGTACCTTTAAGTGTGCCTTGCTTATTATGTCTCTGTGTTTAAATGTGTCTAAAGGAGCATAAAGTATTTGATAGTTAAAGGACTACTCTTAATCTGAGAGGAATGAATGCGTTTGCTACATGTGCATATCCTCTCCAGTAAGAAGTTAATCTTCTCTGTATTGTGCTTGCTGCCAGTGCTTTCTCAACGAAGAGAGTATATATTGCGCACCCAAGTTTTGGGCTTCTGCTGTAATTGGTATTTCAATGCAGAAACAGTTCTGCAATAAGACTAATTTACTGTGGCATGTTTTTTCAAGTTATCTGGCAAATGGTGCTTCTGAAGATGTTTGCACAAGCTTCCTGTCACTTTTCCTATTTATTACAAACTTTTCAAACTAGGGATTTAAAATTAACAATATTAGACTATGTGCTTTCTCAGTTGAACTAGTGTAATCTAGATTGATCAGCTCATTTCTCTATTGTCAAGTCAATTTGCCTTCACTTGGCAACCCAAATAAGAACTCGACTTCAAATAGATTATTAGAACTTCATGTTCTATTTAAATACTTGCTTTTGTTGTGCTGGTATGTCATTGCCTGACCACTCATAATCAGAGCTTGTTGAGAGACTTTTAAATGCTGTTATACCAAAACCAAATTCTTCTAGTCAAAACTAAGAGGAAGAGGTCCAAAATAGTGCATGATTTAGTGGCTGGAGTACTTGAGGGAAGGCTTGTATCAGACAGATCTGAGCCTCCTTCTTGTGTAATGCATGATCCAGTAAGACCCTGATAAGCTTTGTAATGATACCCAGCAAGGCCACTCAAAAGGACATGCTTTGTTTAAGGGTAAGCCTTAAAACAGAGTGGTCTTATAAGTGGCTATAAATGAGTATTAATGTTCAAAGACACTTGATACTTTAAAAAAAGAGGGGGCGGGGCAAAGAAAAAAAGGTGGCAGTGAAACTTCTAACCTATTTAAAAAAGGTGTTAAGATTGTGTTTCCCTAACAAAAAAAAAAAAAAAAAGACGAACATGCAGTCCTATTCATCTATAATAGTTTTAGCTTAACAGTGCTCACCAGAATACAATGGCTCAGTCCTGCTTAAACACAGGTTGCAGTGGTTTGAGTCTAGTGCTTGTGTAAGGTATGSACGTACACAGGAGCATTCTTGTGAATTCTGGATTTCATGCTTTACTTTTTAAGGGCTTAATTTGATGAGTTTCTGAAGGTATAATCATCATCTTACCCTGTCAAGCTCTACTATTCCATATCCCATCTTATCTTGTCCCATCTCATTTTATTCCATTTCCCATCTTACTTGATACTGAGCTATCAATATGTAATCTTCGTTTGGCCAACAGGTAACAAGAAAAACTAATGGGCGGATAAATCATTGCATCTGACACTGTGAACATATACAGATGAAATAAATTATAAAGCTTATTCATATTTCACATTTTTGGTGCAGTATGCAAAGGTGCTGTTGGGTTAGGGCAGGGTAGACTTAAAGATCCGAGAGCATTTCCTGGGTGTGAAGAAAAGCTGTGCAGATAAGCAGTACTGTGGCAAAAATTAAGTTTGAGATGTGAAGAGAGGAACCTAGGGAAGGAGGGGTAGGAACTGTACTGAAGGCCTGAGCACCAGAAGGAACAAGAGCAGAGATCCTTAGAAAGGTTCTTAAAACTCTGAGCAGTGGTGCCACTAAAGCCTGATTTCTGATTAGGGTTGTATTTCAAGGCTGTATATATCCCACTATGGAACTCTGATATTTTGCAAAGATTAAGCAGAAGCTTTGATAGGAGTTATTGCCTTGCCAGATACAGTTTTTATGAAACCCGTAGAAACTTAGTAACACTCCGTCAAATTTGGTTGTAAAAGACTTGGGGGGGGGGAACAGACTGGCTCACACATGTACGTAAGCTTTAAAACAAATATTTTATGCCTGGATTTTAATGTCAAATGCTTTGGTAATGGTGTCTCTTTTGCTTTTAATGAACAAGTTTGAGAAAAGAAATGCTGTCAGTCATTCATCACTGATGTCAATGTAGTTAATTTCTATTTATACAGAACCCATGCCATTAAAGTTCATTCAAATTCAGTGTTACTCCTTTTTCAGACTCCTTCCAATAGCAACAAAAAAACTTGTTTCCTTAATTCTAGGGATGTAATCCTCTTGCTGAGACTGGTCGAAGCAAACTGCAAAATCAAAGAGCTGTCCTAAACCAACAGATCTTAAGAGCAGTAAGAATGAGAGCTGGTGCTGAAAATCTTTTAAGGTATGTGTCGTGACTTCCTAGTTCTCTTGCCTGAGCAACAAAATTATTATTTTTTTTAATTTTTAGAAGTCTCTTAGCTATTGCTTTTTCCCAGTCTGCCTAACATGCTGCGTAAATTACTGCTGGATGCTTTGTGAATCTCCCTGGAGTTTTTTTAATGCTGTAGCTCTATAGAATTATTACCTGCTATAAAGCACACTTTCAAAGCTGCTGTGTTGTAGCAAATGAGCTGAATGTTAGACTATCTTATGTTGCTCTGTTTGATCAGCTTTATGGCTAGTGGCAGGTGAACCTTGCTTGGTATTGTAATGAGTCCTTTTTACACCTTAAATCAAATAAAGGTTTTGTCACTATGCTGTTGCTTTTTCCAAGATCCACTAGATCTGTGCTCCCCAGTGGAAAGGACCATCAGTTGTCTTATTTATTCCATGTAGTAGTGATATAGGAGTAGTAGGGTAGCGCACATCTAATTTGAGCTGGATTACAGTTGCCACCAAATTATCCCACAGTTTGAGGTAACTGGAAGAGACTTTGCCCTTTATCTATTATATTTTGTCCCTCAAATCTTTTTTTAAGACACAGTTTCTTATGTGGCTGTCCCTATAGGAATAGCCTAATGTTGACCCTGTCTTGAGGCTATTAGATCCTGTGATTAACTGCTTAGCAACAGTCCTGTAGCTTTCCAACAATCCATCCCTCTGTTACACAGAAGGACAGAAAATTTCCCCAATACTCATCTGTAATAGTCTCCTATAGTGTCTGTTTCTCTGCAACTGGAGGAACAATGGGTCTCCAAGAACAAAATAGTCAATATCTTCCCTTAGAGAAGTGAAAATGCTTGGATAAATTCACTTTTCTTAAACTTGCCATTAATTGATAGGTTGCCCTTTGCCTGTCACCTGCCTTCATCTCCACTCTTGGCAAGAGAGGCGATAGGCAAAGCTTCGGTAGTTTTAGCCTCTGACTGACTACATTTTGCTTTGTTTTCTGGTAGTTGTCTTAAGGAGTAAGACTTAAGGTCTTTTGCTACCTGTTGTATGCATAGCAAAATTCTTATATCTGCTTTTGAAACTGAACACTGTTCATTCAGTAGGTTTTTCTGCATGCCAACTCAGGAGTGTTTTGGAAAGGCTACAAAGACAAGTAATATCTAATGTGAACACTGGTTACTCTAACATTCAACCTAAAGATGTCCTAAAGTTAGGCTCCTGATACAAATATTAACTGCTGAAATACTGAAGTTGCTATTGACAAAGTGGGAACTCAGCCTATTTGAAGAGTAGAGGATCAGACTTATTTCTAAGTTATTAAAAATCTAAAATGAATTTGCACCTGTTAGACTATTAAAACTTGCTAGCTTTTTGAAAGAAGCAATTTTAAAAGTAACCTGACCGCTAGATAGTTCACATGACTAGATGTATTTACAGTCTCCTAAGGAAAAACAAATAAATGAGCTTTATGTTTTCACATTCTATTTGCAAGTTCTAAAAGAAGAAAACCAGCTGCTGTCCACAAGGAGCCTCCTGCAATAGGACTTGAGAAAAAACTGGAAATGCGGGTTTCTTGGCTGAAAGTAAATGCTAGGCTTGAAACAAATGATCCACATAGCGCAGAGACTTTTCTTTTTAGAACTTCTGAAAGTCACCCTCTCCTTTTCATTGTCTTTTGTTCTGGAAGTTCTGAGTTAAAACTGAATTTAGAGTAGAGTTATGTGGATCTCAAGGATATCACATTGCCCCTGTCTTTTGCTGTTTGTCATTACAAAGAATGTCTACAGTGCAACAACGTGAAAAGGTAATCAAATTAACTCTAAATTGGCATGGATGTTGAGAGCAAGATAGCCACATTAGAGAAGTTCACCTGGATGGACCATTGGGGTTTCTGAGAAAGTTACTAGAATCCTTCCTGTGGAGGGTGGTGAGCTAGACCAAACATGGAGCCTTAATAACATTGTAATGAAATTGCTGCTAGCATCAAAGTTTGCCCATAACTGGTGGTGGTACTGCCTTTATCAAGGAAGATCTGCTCCACCCTATATTTCTGTCCGGTTTGGCTTATGCAGGCAGCAGATGTTAACATTGCTTAATCTAAGCAATCTCAGGTATTCAGTAAAGTACAGCATAGAAAATTCACAGATAACACATATTTATAATATGAAGTACAAGCTTAGAATTTTAGCCTTGGAGTAACTAGTTCTTCACCAAGCTGCTCCACAAAACTGCAAGATTGTTCCAAGGGGAGCCTAGATGTATGAGAGGGTTGTTCATAAATATTTATAAGGGTGAATTTTAACTTAAAATAAAAGTAAATGCAAAATGCTGCAAACTTAAAATAAGTTTGTTATTATCTAATGATTTGGACTGGCTAATATAGGGGTACAGTACCTTAAGCCTGGATATGGATCAAGGCCTTTTATCTTAAACTCATACCTGTGGTTATAGATAACAGTTTAAGTCTCTTGAAAACAGTAATACTGTATGGAGAATCAGGTTAGAAATAGTGATATAATATCCTGAAATACACAGATAAGAAATCATACAGAAATGCTCGGGGGGGCTAAATACTAACATCCACTGTGCTAGCAATTCAAAACGTTGTCATGTAAATATATAAATGGCAAAGGAAACAAGCAAACAAAAAAATCCTATTTGCATCTGACAAAAAAAATTATAGAGAAAATTGTATTGTATTAAAAAGAAATATCTTTCTACCTGTATATTTGGTTGTAAAACATTCTGTAGTAACAGTTTTATGGGAAAGTTGTTTTCTCTTATTCTTAAGATCAGAAGTCTCAACAGATGATTATTCAATTTATAAAGTGGGGAACTCTCTTTTGAAAAAATATCTCCTTACTCCACCCACCTGAATCCTCATATCTTCTTCTAGGAAAAGATCACGTAATCCAAAAATAGGATAGTGATTCTGTTTAAGATGCTTTAGTTCTGTTGATTAATGTATCGGAAAATAAGCCTGATCCTTAATCACAGAAAAAAAATTTAGCACGTAGCAAACCTTCTATGTGTCTGTGTGCTGTTATCTGGAAACTATCCCAGGCTCTCTCTTGACAGAAGAACCTAATAAATTCTGAAACATGAGGTCTTGTATCATCTCTTAAGGAGATAAAAAAAAAAAAAAAATCTTAAAAATGCTGAGAATGCTAGCAAGGAGGTCAACCAAGCTTATGTACAAAACCTTTTCCTCAGCAATAAAAAAAAAATATGTCTCTTTCTGCAGAGCAACCACCAACAACAAAGTACGAGAGCAGGTACTACTGGAACTGAGTTTTGTAAACTCAGACCTGCAGATCTTAAAGGAGGAATTGGAAGGACTTAATATCTCAGTAGAAGTTTATCAAAATACAGAGTAAGTATAAAGCTAAGTTACTCCATTATTAACAAATCTTCTGTTTACCACTGAAAACAAAATTGTTTCTAGGTGAATGTGAATGCTGGACAATAATTACGTGAAAGAACAGAGAGCTTGATAGGAAGAGAACATATTTGATGGCAGAGTTGTTGACTAAGGGTTAGTCTGCATGTTTGTCTTTCACTTGGGAAAGGTATGTACCACTAATCCTTAGATACAGAGTTCCTTCGTGAAGGAGAGTATTGCGAGAATTGAAAACTCTTGGGGCTTTATGAGGAGACACATGGCACCTAGCAGAACTTCCAGTACTAGAATGGCTAATTGCTTCAGTGCGTTCTGGAGTGAGCAAACTTAGTGATATAATATCTGTTCTCAAATGCAGTGCATACAACAGTCCTCTCTTTAGCTGAAGAGTAGAAGTCCAACACTGATTTGGAGCTCAGAGCAGACTTGAGATAATCTTTAAGGTGTGCACTTCAGTGGTAGAAATCCATAAATTAGCTGGCTAAAACTGAGAAGTTTTTAATAGATGAAGTTGGAATTGTTCCCAGATATTTTTCCAACTTTAAAGAGCATGCTAAACTTCAAACTGCAATGGATTCCTCAAAGAGAAAACTTCAAAGTTAAAGATTATTCATTGCCTGAATACTGCAATGATTTCTGTATCAGTTAGATGTCTTGTTGCTCCTAAAACTAAGTGTTTACTATTTGATTAACATTAGCAGCTCAAGACACAAATTGCAGCGCTTCATATGAGGGGGTTATAATTTTGGGTCCCTCTTAGCACTATTCTCAGTTAGGTGTTAACTTTCAGGTGGACTACAAGGAATTCTTAATGTAGAAGGACCAAGCACATTTCCAGTGGGGTATCTTTCAACTGAATGCTGATGCAAAATATCTATGTTTCATTTTTCTCAAAAAGAAACTTGTGCTAAAGTTCCTGCCCTCCACCCCCATGTCAAACTTTGACAACGATTTGATGCAAAAATGTTTTTCGTTCAAGATTTTACCAGTCTTCATAGATGCATGTGAGCACAGAGAGCAGTATGACAGTTATGGCTGTGGGAATGAGAGTAAGACTCCAGAAGCACTATTCCTTCCTCTAGCTAAAGAATATTCGAAATATTTGGATTCTCAATGAAGGGTGAGCAGTAGGTCAGGCCCCAAGGCAGGTAGAAGCCTTGTGGCTGGACAGTAGTATGTTTTTTATTCTCTCCTGATCCTACTTCCCCAATCTGTTTTGAATGGTGTTTTACCTTTCTGATGCTGTTCATTCTAAGCTCTAAATGCTTTTTATGTTCCATCAGCTAAAATAATTCACCCCCTCTGTAACTGCTCTCCAGCCTTTAATAGCAAATAGCTATTAATAGTTGCTCTCTGAATTTATTGTGCATATAGTCATCAACATGAGGTCACGCCCACATTACTAGGTTACACTATATTGTGTTACACCAATCTGAAGGGTTGGCCTTGAACACATCTCAGCTGGACTGAGAAGTATGACGCTATTTCTGCTCAGTTCTGGAAATCCGGGATCACCTCCCTAACTGTTCAATGCCTTCATGGGTGTGGCACCTTAGAAACTTAAAAAATAGAAATTGAGTTCCTTTGAATGACAAATGCTGCTGTCTACAGGGACTGTGGGTGGTACTAGAATTCATTAAATAGGTAAATTAGAATTTCTTTTGCATGTGTCTCACTTCCTTTTGGGGAAAAACTCTTGATATAATCTGTTGTAGAAGTGTTGTGGTTTCTTCTAAAAGCCTCATCAGAAATCAGATCCTTTGCACTACCTGCAGTGGTGTTTTGGCTCTGTATCCTGGGAGTCCTTTTCAAGCTAGCAGAGCCACTTTCTGGATCGTGCCAACCAGTTTAAGGACTCTTCCTCTGCTGAGGAAGCTGCACTCCTACTCCCACCTTGCTGAGATGGAATTTTCACCAGTAAGAAAGTGATTTTGCTGGCTTTGCTGATAAGACCATAAATGAATCACACCCATGGGATTTTGTAGTTGGTAATGGAAAACTTTAAACAATGATTAGACAGTCAACCCATTGTTTTCAGGAAAAAGGAAAATATCAGATAAACTTTATAATTGCCTAACACTGATCCGTTAAACCTCCTCAACAAACTATGTCTCTGGAAGCAATTCTGATCTTTCTTTTTTATAATTGTGTAATATGCTTAGTGGAAGAGCAATATGTGTAGTCCTTGAGGGATAAATGGTACCCTTTAATTCATAATAGTCATCTTAGCTAGTATTATTTACTAATATGATCCAGGTTTAAGTCCGTGATACAGATGTGTATTCTCTTGAGGATCAGATTTTTTTAAGTCACAGTTCTCATCCTTATTGTCCTTTGATATTTTAGAGGTTAACACCTAGCATTGTCTACAAACTAAGTAGTTCTCAGACTTCCTAGTCTTAGACTTTTCACTGTTAAAGTTGCTATACTTTGGCCCTGCTTTTCCCTGTGTTGGACACAATCACTTCTACATATGAAACCACTGGTAGCATGTAAAATACCGATGATAACTATTGATGATTACCATAGCTCTTACTGTGGCAGATCTAGCAGCTGTGGAGCTGTTTTCTGTCCATATAACTTGTGCAGGTGTATAAAGGTTGAGCTAAATAGCAGTTAGCCAGCCTTTGAGAGTCTCCTTTTCTTTCCCTGAAGGAAAAATAGGCTCAAATAAAAAAAAACAAAGCACACAGACCAGTAGCTTTCCTCACTCTCTTCTTGAGGAATCATAGGCCATTAAGCAGACTTTTTTGGGCAGGAAGGAACTGTTATAAATTATGTACCTTTTACCTGAACACCCATCAGCATACTAACTTTCTGTTATCAAATGAAACAAAAGTAATTATCAACAGACAAACAGAAAACAAGTATTTCTGACTCTTTTTGKTTTTTTTCCATAGAGAGACTTTCAGCATTCCTATGGTACCTCTTGGCCTGAAGGAAACCAAAGAAGTAGACTTTACAGTCCCCCTCAAGGTAAATTTCAGAGACACATTTCAGAATCAATAGTTAACATAAATAACTTCCATTTCAGATTTGTTTAAAGAAGCAGAAATAATTTATGTACAAATTATTTTTTGTTTCATTTGCCCTAAAACTGAGATCACAATGTGTTTAAAAATTAACCACTAATTATTTGGGTCATTGCTAATATCTAATTAGGACAAGGAGTCAGAGGATGTAATAAGAAATCCCACTTTAGAGACAGTAGAGTTAAACCAAAGAGAATAAAAATTCCTTCTACAGTTTTTGGTTCTAATAAGACTATTGATTACCACTCCAAGTGTGAAAGGAAGTAGTAATGAAGGTTTTACTCAGCATAACGCAGTGATACTCCAACTTGCACTAACCAAGCTAGCTCAGTTGGGAAGCAGTTTTGCAGCATTAATGCTGCTTATTTGTTGGCTAATACATTTTGCTGGCTGTTTGAGCCACCTTCTGTATTTTTTGGACTACTATGTATTGTGCAATGTAGGTTTTGCCTCATGGTAAACCATCTTATATCACCGCAGCATTTGTCTCCGCTTTTACTTCTGTAAGTTAATCTCCATGGTCAGATTATGATACCACTTTATGCCAATGCAGTTTTGTTAATTTAAGTGGAATTGCACTAATATAGCTGACAAGAATTTGGCAGTCTCGTTCTGTTAACAAGTTTTTATGGTCACTTGATTCCCCTGTTATTTTAGCTAACAGGGTTCATTTGTCCCTTTCAAAACCACTAAGTGTTGTTGTTTTAAAATCCAATGGAGTTGATGTAATAGGTGTTTGGTTCCTTTACACGAGACTGAAATTTCTTGTCTCAGGTATCAAATCAAATTATTTGTTCTGTTGTCTTTCTGTAGTCTCACTGCTATATGTTACTATACTATTGACTGGAAGGGAGTAGACAACATGCAAATCACAACTGAATCCATTTTGTACTGTTTGCAACTGCAGAAAAAAATTCATCAATAGCTTAGGTTAATTTTAGATATTTGAATTCTTTTACCTTTTTTTTTTTTTTAGGACTTTATTCTGGAACATTATAGTGAAGACAGTTCTGAGTATGAAGATGAAATAGCAGATCTCATGGATCTGAGACAAGTAAGTTCAAGTATGGCATACCATGAGGTCTTTTAATCTACAGTTTTAAATAACATTTGTATGGAATCAGACTATGCCACTGTTACTTATAACTTACCATATTCTTATTGACTTCATTTCTGAGATACGGAACGTGAATCTCGATTGTCCAAGAGCTTTACAATCTGAGTAAAGAACAAGTGAAGAAAAAGATGAAGTTATGGGAAGTGATTGAGCTATTGAAACAACTTTGTAAATCTTGTAAATCTAAGATTTGTCTTATCTATTTTTTTTTTACTTTAAAGTATTTTAAATGTAGCAGGAACAGTGTTGAAGTGAATGCATCTGGCAAAAGGTTGTAGTAGAATGCTGGTTATTTCTAACTATTGTTTGTTTCCTGTATTACACTAGAAACAAACTTTCTTTGTAGCTTTCATAAAATACCTACAATCTTTATTTAATTAACTCTGAGACTTGTCAAACAGATCCTCTTTGCTTCCTTAAAGGTTATGTGCTACTTCTGTGTAGCTGAAAACACTCTTATTTGGAATGCATCCATATGRCCTTAAGCTTACTGTTCTCAGATTCCACACATTTCTATGATATGCAGAAGTCCAAAGGAAGCAGAGCTTTATCCTTGGTGTTTCAGTATTCATGCTGTAACTCAACAGAATACACTTTATTTCAATCTTTTGTATTTTAAGGCCTGCCGCACTCCTAGCCGAGATGAAGCTGGCATTGAGATGTTGATAAGCTATTTCCTTCAACTTGGTTATGTAGAAAACAGATTTTTCCCACCCACCAGGCACATGGGAGTTTTATTTACGTGGTAAGTGTGTAGTTCGTGTTTGTCTTTTTGTCTTTTTTTTTTTTTTTTCAGAGCACTGTTAATCATTAACTGTCTTCTGTTTAAATTGAAGCATGTCAGTGTGTTTCTCCCCCCCACTCCCTGCAGCGTGTGTTGTCAATTTTTTTTTAGGGTTAAGAGTAAACGTGAATACAATACACCCTTTTTAATGCTTAGAGTGAAGCCATTGGCTAGATTATGATTTGGTCTACAGGTTAGCACAAGGGAAAAAGAGAAGATAATCTTCATTTTGGGCAACTGCAGATGTTTCCTGAACTCTGAACCGTGGTGCACGAAGCAGATGGGGAATGGGTCAGACCTTAACCCCCTCCTTCAATTTGTTAAGAAGAGCATTTGGGCCAGAAGAGAGGAGGAGCGACTTAATTTATTATAGTGGAGTGTTTACTACATCTATGAGAAAAGTTTGACTCTGAATTCAGAATTTTTATTTTTATGATGAAAAAAGATGACTACCATGCASCCAAGAGGAACTGTTAAATTTCTAGTCATAACTGAAAGAAGAAACTTTAAAATATAAGCTGTAGAGGATCTGACCATGCCAATAGTTGATCTTTGGCAACATCTAAGTATGAGAACATAGCAGCACATATGGATACTTCCCCAGTATACTCTCAGCCTCTGTGATGTTTTATAGGCACTTTTGAGTTAGATATAATATGCTTATGGAGGCGCTGATGTAAAACCTGCTGAAAACCAAGCCTCAAATAAAGCCATTCTCTGGCTTGCAGCACTTAAATTGTCCTCACAGTACATAATGGTATTTCTATTCACCTTCATTTTCACTGTAGAACAATTATTAAGAATTCCACTGCTCTTTTGGAAAAACAGAATGAAAATATCGGTTGTTTCAATGGACTCTGCTAATCTTAACACTTCTTCTAATATTTGTTTCCCAAGGTATGATTCCTTCACAGGTGTCCCAGTGTGTCAGCAAAATCTGTTGCTTGAAAAAGCTAGTATTGTATTCAACATTGGAGCCCTCTACACCCAGATTGGAACAAGATGCAATCGTCAGACCCAGGCTGGACTTGAAAATGCTGTTGAYGCTTTTCAGAGAGCAGCAGGTACAAATTTAAAAATATTGGGAAGGTCTTTATGCAAATGTTCCTAATCTCATCCTGACATCCTGCAGATTTCTGCATTTCCCACTGACTTCATTACACAAAAAAGCAGGAATAGGGAAATTCAGGAAGCCTAGTGAAGAGCTGAGATGAAGCTTTAATTCAAAACCTGGAACTGTAGTCTGAACATGAAGATAAGGGCAAGTGAATACTGTGGTTAACAATTAATGAACTGCAGTTCAAAGGTCTGAGTAACAGCCCTAACGTTAACTGCTTCATTGTTCATTCTTTGTTTCACCAACATAGCTGCTTTTACCTCAGTGATATTACATTGCTGCAAAAGCTCCAGAAGAAACAATTTAAAGGGTTGATAAAGGGCTTAAAACCTAGTTTTCCATATGGTCTCTTCAAAATTAATCTTAATGTGTTCTCTGGTGAAATTTGCAATTCACTGGAAGTTGACTACATATTTGCCTTTGGAATCTATGGAAAACAGGTTCAAAATAATCAAACTCTGTCCCAAGCAAAGAAAAATACAAATTCTAATAAAGGGAATAACATGTTATAGAAGCATTTGTTTTGTTTTTTTTCCCAAGTAGATTTTCCAATTTTTTGTACATGTCATCTGTGCTACACATAATGCTTTAAGACATGACCTATGTAATTAATATGTACTGTAAGATTTATTTCTGCACTAACAATCTGTGGCTATTGGTTTCCACTATATGGGTAGCTTTATCAGCTACAAACTGTGGACCACAGAGTTGGATTGTCATAAAACCCCTCTTTGAATACACAGCTATCAAAAAAATTTGATAGTATTTCTTTGTGCATTTATTAAATAAATTGTTCTTCAACCTTTGTATTTCATCTAAAAGAAATTTCAATACTTGAGAAATTTCTCCGTTTTCGTGCTGCTCCTTCCATTTTGCAAATAAAAAAATCACTGCTTTTCACTTCAGTGTATTTGGAGAACACAGTTAATTCACAAATTGAATTGCATCATTTGCTACCACAGTACCTTTGCAGGGCCCCAAAGCAATGTGCTCAGGAGGCATTTCATTGTACCTGTGCATGGCTCCGTAACACTGTTCATTATGTTGGTAGAGACATGATATAGAGCATGTATTAACCGTTTCTCTCTGCTGAGTGGAAAATGTTGCACAGAGTTTATCCTCAACAAAGCTCTCAGTGTGTATGTGCTTACCACATAAGCAGAAATATGTTGAGAACAAAAAAAAAAACACCACTTTTTTTTCCTCCTGTACTTTCAATTCCTTTCAGTAGGGCACTCCATGAGTACTTGGGATGTGCCTGGCAAGTCTGGGGTTGGGTTTTTTTGGTGCAAAAAGGCAGAGATGGCCATTCAAATTTGTGTCAGGGATATTAATAAGTTAAAAGATACAAGTATAACATAAAAAATGAAAAATCTTAGAAACTGGTAGTAGGAAAATGCAGCACAACATGGCCAGAACCGAATGTAGTGGCAAAAAGTAAGATTACAGAAGCTGGCACACTTAAAAAGTAGAGGTCTTATCATTACACTTTTGTAGTATTATCAGCAATTAGCAGGCTAATAGAACTAACTAAGCCAGTTGGATGACGTGCACGCTGAAGGTTACGCTTCCATCCGTGAAACTGTTACTTAATATTTGCACTACAGTTAGTGTTTGTTTTTAATTTGATAAATGATAGAAACGATTAATATGTTGGTGGAACCAAATGTCTAGAGCAGAATCTAATTTTACCCTGTTAAATATGCTGTTCTAGCTAACTTACAGGGATGGAACTGAGCTTTCACTGGGACACACAATGCACTTAGCAGCATCTGAAAAGGAGATTAATAATTAATTTTCTATGTTTGTGTTTTTTCCTTCCATCCAAGGGTTCTACTGTCACCTCCTTATAGTTGCGTAGATTTCTTTTTCTTTCTTGTCCTGTGTATAAGCCCTAGCCTACCACTCCCACGTACAAGTCACATTCAGTTCAGCACAGCTTTATGGTCAATCACAAGAACTATTATAAGCAAATCTGAAGGTATYGCCCTTGAAACTTGCAGCTTCTGTTGCTCATGAATTGTAATTTTGAGAACTGTGCCTGGAGATGTTTGATGGGAATGCAAGGCAAAACCTGTAGGTCAGTTTAATTTCACGTGTACTAGGAATCCCTTCAGATTGCTATAGTGCAATACTAGAAAGCATGCTTTCAATCTTAATTATTATGGTATATGCTAGAATTAAGTTCACTTGTTTCTCTCTCTGTAATGCTGACAAAACCATTTTGTAATTTCAGGAGTCCTAACCTACTTAAAGGAGACCTTTACTCACACACCAAGTTATGATATGAGCCCAGCTATGCTGAACGTACTAGTAAAAATGATGCTTGCACAGGCTCAGGAATGTGTTTTTGAGCAGATTGGTCTTCCTGGGATACGCAATGAGTTTTTCACACTCGTGAAAATGACACAGGAAGTTGCCAAGGTAAAATATGAGACTTAGAATTTAGTCTTTAAAATAACTGCTTACAGTGCTGTGTTACTAGCTACAGCCTCTAGTAATATTAACAGAATTTATTTAATCTAAATGTTAACAACCATTACTGAAAACCAAAAGTAACAAGGGACAGCTCACAAGCTACAATGAGAATCACAACCTTTCAGAAGATTAAAACACGAATAGCTGCAATTTAAATATTATTCTAGACTGTTATGATTTGGTTTTAATTCATAATTCATGAAGTTTAATAGAAATGTGCTGGAACACTTGGGCAGTGAACTGGCTGAAGGTTTTTTACAAGCTATTTATCATATTGCTCTTTCAAACAGTACAGATCTTGTCCCCAGAACAACATACAAAAGGACAGGGTTGTTTGTGTAGTTCTGTAAGTATTGAACACAACCCGTCGGATATTTCCCAGCAGCTGGAGGTTATGCAAACCTAAAAAGCTTAAGTCCAAAAGAATAACTAAATTGTAACTGGGGGAAGGACCCTGATAAGCAGAGTCAGCCTGGTAGCTGCAGAGCTGTCTTGGGACTTGCCTGAAAACTGGAAAGGCAGGCTGTGCCCCAGAAGGTAGTGTTCATACTTGATTGAGGTTATTGACATAAAAAATTGGGTATGCCAACAAGATAAAAATATGCTTTCTGAGCCATTTCAGAGTAGCAGATATATAACTGGTTCCATACTAAACAGGCAAAGCCTTTCCTACCAACCCTGTAAAGCCACCCTGACTTATCTGTAGGATTGATCAGCTGCAGGGGAAAGATTTTTGGATTCTGCCAGGTGGAGTTGCTTGATCCATTAAAGGAGCATTCACTGATGGAAAAACTGTTTTATTTCCTCTGCATAAAGGATAGTAGCCCAGTTTTAACTAGACCACACAAACTTAAGGCTAGATATGTGTTTCATATTACTTACACAGTAGTTATAGTAATATGCTTCACCCTTTTTCTCAGCTGAATTAACCTGATGACATGTATTTGTAAATTAAACACCATTTATTATATGGTGTTTTTATTGAACTCTGAAGCCATATAGATTGACTGACTTAGTCCATCTGTTCTTGTACAAAATTGATTTACTTTTCTTGTAAGGGAAAAATCAGAGATGGAATTTCAAATTTTCTCAAAACTTATTTCCAACCCTTTCTAACCGCCCCCCCCGGCTTGATGTGATGCACATGAAATTATCTTAAGGCTGAATATAATATCCCTTACTTGAGCTCCTAAAAACTAATGTTAAATTCTCATATTTCAATTCTGTGCTTTATTTTAGGTGGGAGAGGTTTACATGCTGGTTAACACTGCAATGAATCAGGAACCAGTGAAAGAGAATATCCCCTATTCCTGGTCTAAACTGGCACAAATAAAGTCAGACCATTACAAAGCTCTGGCGCATTACTTCATTGCCACCATTCTGTGTGACCATGAATGTAAGAATTATACATTCTCTATATAATCATATAAATAACAATAATAAATGCATAAACAGTTATAATTTAGTCTATGAGTAAGACTAGGAGCCAGGAACTTTGGGGTTTCAATATATGTTAATCTGCGGCCATTTTCCTGTTCAGATATGAGGCCATGCTTTTTTGTCCTTTACAGAAGAATATGAAAGTTCAATAAACTAACTTCTGCAGAAACAAAAGAAATATTATATCCGTTATATGCTACTAAATTGTTCAATTCTTGTCAATATGTTCTGGCATATAAGTATTACTTGCATACTGCAGATGATAGAACTGATAAAAGTCCTAAAAACTTGAAATTCCCATCAATATATATGTGTAAAAATATTTGACTGCATTTGGAGAGAAGGTAGTAATAACTACGCAACAATACACCTAAAGGAACAGGGCACCAAGAGATGTGTAATGGTTAATGTTCTATATCAATTATTACAGTGCAGTCTGGTGATGATGAAGATCAGCAGGAGAAAGCCTTGTCCCAGTTGTATGACTACATGCCTGAAGGACTGATGGTTCTCACCGTTTTAAAGGACAAAGTTCAGAGAAAACAATTAGGTAACTGCTAGTTTCATACAGCTACTAGATACAATTTGAAAATAATCTTTTATTTATTGTCTGTGGAGGACAACCAACAGTTTCTAATTTTTTCAGGGAAAGCACATTTACGCAAAGCCATTGTTTACCATGAAGAAGCTCTAAGAGTCTGTGGTCTGTGCAAAAAGCTTCGAAACATTGATGTTCTTCAGGAGGTTCTGACAGCCGCACATAAGCGCTCACTTCTCAAATATGCTCAGCAAGAGACGGAAGATGACTTTCTCAGTCTAATTCAGGCTCCAGATATCCTTCGTAAGTATACACAGCTAGAAATAAAGGATCTCTAACCATACAGGTATATGCTTCCATGGGGATATGCCTTTATTTTATATATATGTATACATATAGAATATGTATCCATACAGAATATAAATAATGTACAGGTTTTATACTGTACATTTGAATTCAGATTCCTTACATGTTTCCTCAGTCACAGATAAATGAATTTTGTTACAGCTGCTTTACAGCGTTTCTGTCTCAGGCCACATTTTCTGGGGTAGATAACAAGGGTTATTATTAGAATTCAGCTTTTTTTGGTGACTATCTTGTGAGATAGAAAAAATAGAGAAACTTTAAAAGCTAAAATCATATGGGGGAAAACTAATAACTGTTTCTTGTAGGACAACTCTTGTACTGGTCTAAGTTGTTAACTCAATTTGACTGCTATTGGTTCCTCCTACCTTAGTCCAGCTCATCCATCTCTTTCCACTTTGGAAGCAGTGAGAAAGAATTTTCAAAGAAAAATAAATTAAAGAGGAGAATAGCATAGTTTTGTTTGGATGGATTGTTTTAAGTTTTCTTTATTGATACTATGAGCTCTGAAGATATTTTTAAGGCAATTCAGATATTTGTCTTATACATTTCCACAAAAATGAGTTTTTCTACAGCCTGGTAAGAACTTAGGAGAAATTTCTATCTAGCTTGGAATGCAAGAAAAATTTGTATGTCTTTTAACTAATACTTGAGAGAAAATTAATTTGTTTTTCTTTTTGTTTTAGCTAAAACGGAGCACAAAATAGAAACAATTGCTCCTCAGTTTTCCAAGGTGAAAGTTAAAGACTTCTTTCACAGGCTGGTACGTAACATGCAAATGCCAACCAACCTCTGTCATTTTGCTAGCAAGTATAAATTCACACTCTAACATGAGGGAAGAGACATAAGTATTTTAGCCTGAAAAAATGATTCTGTAGTTACTGGGTTTTTTCCAGAAGTTATTGGAGAGATCACTCATAGCTTCAGAGGTATAAGTCACCTTGAGACTAGCAAAGAATAAAAGTGCCATTTGTATATGGCTTTGCACAGCATTCATTCTTGATAACCTTTATAAAAGTCCCATGAGTTATAATGGATAACTACATACAGCTTAAAGACAGGGAGAAACATGTAGTAGTTGGAGATGGGCATGCAGAATGTGTAATGTTGCATGGTACAAAGCCAGTCTTTCTGGTGTCTCTGTGTGTACTGGTGGGCAAAGGGAATTGGGAGTTGCGGTTAGGATCAGAATATGCAATGTTTCATGAATTAATTTATCCCCTCCAAAATGGAGTAATATAGGACCTTAGAGCCTGCTGCAGCCACAAGATTCTGCACACCTTAACAGAGATCTCATTACAACTTGGCAGTTGCTCTCATCCCACTCTGTTTGAAGTATCACCTGAACAGTCATGAAGTAGGGCTGAGCACTTCAGGGGACACCTCAAACTTCTGGGATAAATCTCACTGTTCCACTTCAATGGAAGTAGCTGGAAGTTAACCTGCATAAAACCTACATAAGATGAGCTTAAAGCATTATAACTTAAAAAAATAAGAATGCTTACTTACAAATGACAGTAAACCATAATGTGCCTGCTGCTGTGTTACCTCCAGGGCCCACTGACAGTGTTCTCAGCCAAGCAGAGATGGACGGCTCCACGTACCATTCACATTCACCATGAAGCAGGAGAGCTAGGATTCAGTCTTAAAGGAGGTTCGCCAGTGCAGATTTATTGTCTTGATCCAGTTTGTTCTGCAGCAGTAAGTACATTGGTGCAATATTAACAATTTATCTCCAGACTCTAACATTACAATCTTCTAAACGTAACTTTAGCTTGTTCATGCTGGTGTATGGAGTATTTATTGAGTTCTACTATACATCAGTATAGTCAATTCATATAATCTTAACACATTTTCAGTGCTATATACACCTTAGAGTATCCGTATCCCTGACATCACATTAAACTAGAGTTGATTTCTTCCTCTGTTCACACTTAATAGATAAAAAGTCCCAAATAATAAAAGCAAATGTTATTCCCCATCTAATTCGGGAAGTTAGAAGGGATAAAGGCTTTAGAAAATAGCAACAACAATAAGGATGAGGATCAGGAAGGAAAGGCAAGGTAGCACATGCCCAAGGAAAAAGAAGGGAAAGAACATATTATTAGCTTCTAATATTTTGTTCTTTTGGGGGGGAAGAAACAAAGGGATAAAGCAGCATGCAGTGATGAGCACAGTTCAACTAGAGGAAAGGCAGAAGCCACCACAGAAGTACAAATAAAAACACTGAAGAAATAGAAGTAAAAACTGGAGAAAATATCTCATGGGGGAGGATAGGGTAGCAAAAAACAAGTTTCATTTACTTAAGGAGAAAAGTGAAAAGAACATAACATTTGAGTATGCCAGAATCACATTTATCAATGGTRACTCAAATAGGTAATTTGTGTACTTGAAAAAGTTGCATGTTTCTATGTTATGTATACACTTTTGTACCATGTCTGGCTAGACAATGGTTTTATAGCATCTAAGAGGGAAATGCCTTTAGGGCAGATACTGTATGATGACAGAAACATTTTGCACATCTTTATAATTCCAGAAAATAACCTGTGCAAAATTTTTTGACAGTCAATGGGCCTAAAAGAAGGTGACTACATTGTTTCAGTTGGTGGTGTGGATTGCAAGTGGCTTGGAGTGAATGAGGTGCTGGAAAAATTCAAAAGCGTGGGAGAGCAGCCCATTGAGATTGAGGTTATCAGTTGCCAGGATACTGCAGCATCTATGGTATGTAATGAGGCAAATATGTTTTGCAGACTGGATGTGTAAGAGTGTTTTTGTTTCCTGGCTTCAGTCCCTGATTAATGTTTACTGTCATGTAGTCAGATATCCCACTCCACCAGTGAATATGTAAAGCATTCACGCATGTGTTCAGTTCTAAACATGCTAAAGTACAGTCTGTGTGCATAAGAATGGTTGTGTGGTGGGTTTTTTTTTGTAGTGGAGCTACTTAGATTAATTGCATTATAAATTCCAGGGCATATTTTATTTTCCCCTAACTTGTCCCAGAGGATGAAAATACTACCCTCTTCAGCATTGGAAAAGCCACAATGAAACAATAATGGAATGAAATAGAACATCTAAGACTATATGCTTATTTTCTATGCACTGTTAACATAAATGATCCATGACTTCTGTATTAGATCATGGATTAATGTGTGTATTTTTTTATTTTGGTGGACTTTAACTGTCTAGTCAGTTACTAAGCTGCTGTAGAAGCTTTAGACTAAGGAAAAATGATCGCAAGATTAAAAAATGTTAAGCTCTAAATAACTTAAATTTATTTGTAGCGTGAGAGAACCTATAGTTCAGCTAAATCCACTGCTTCGTGCTTCTAACATTCCCTGGCAAGCTTAGGCCCTGAAGTATTGTTGCCTTGGATGTGCTCTTAATGCTGTTAGGTTTTCTCATTTTGTTTAAGAAGCTGATTTTCCTTATTGAAAATAAGGAATTGCACACCTGCCATTCCAAACTGCTACTGGAAACAAAAGGCTAGAATATAATCAAATTGCTTCAGGGCACAGCTGAGATAAGACAGAGAAGGCTGTGTCTTTCAGGTATCCCAAAAGAATGTCCTACAGTAGCTCTTGTCATAGTTGCAATCATAATGGAACCTGTCCAAAGACAGCAAAAAGACTCCCCTTCCCAGATTTGTGCAAGAACTACATACTTAAGCTTTGTAGAGAGGTTAGTGTATATATATCGTATAGTTATGCTAGAAGCCAGTAAATGCTAACTATAACACAACCCACGGAAAAGATTAACAAGTCCCTTTACGCTTTGCGTAGCATACCCTTGAGTCTACGTGGGCAAAATACCAGAATCGCAGCACTCTGAAGGGCCTTGTGTTCAGTTAGTATGTCATTGGCACAGAAGGCTCGCTGTAGTCTGCCTTGGAAAACTATTTGCACAGTAATCTTTTATTATCTTCAAAATTTTGACCTATTTTGGGTCACTGCTTCTTATAATGCTTCTGTTTTTCCTGCAGCATAGTAAGAGTGCAACTTATTCTGTGGGAATGCAGAAGACATACTCCTTAATCTGTTTAGCCATGGACGAGGATAAGATTGATCAGACCAAGAAAGCCCCACTGAAACTGCCTTTTCTAAGTTGGGGAACTAAAAATAGACAGAAAGCTGCAAGCACCCTCTGCCTTCCTTCGGCTGTGGCTGGAAGTTCTCAGATTAAGAAGAAGCTTTCTCCCTTCACACTTCTGAATACGGAAAGTTCATTGTACTGAATCTTTCAGAAGGATCTGGTAACATGACATTTTTCTTTAAAATGTGTATTAAAAAATGTCAGTCAATGTTATCTTTATATATACGTGTATATAAATTCAGACAAATGCTGTTGACTTCATTTACTGTGTATTGAGCCACTATGAAGGTCAGAGGCTGGCAAAAACTATAAAACTTAAGTATTTGAAGGTTAGAATGAAGCGGCTTGGAAGGTATGCAATAAGTTGTAGATGATAAAATTGCTCACATGAGGACTGGATTCCTTCGGAATTTCAAACTAGAGTATCATGACTGATTTTTTTAAAACTATGATAGGTGGGAGTTATTTATTACAAACTTAATGCTGCATGCAAAACAATAGGGGACACATTAAAGAAAAGATGATTTTGCTGTAAAAGTTTAGAGTAAATAATAAATCACTTAACACTACTTTAAAGAATTACCTTAACAAACCACAGGTGAGAACATAACATTATTCAGAGAAACTAGCCTTGTGCCAAGGGGCGGTGTCATGTAGTTGTGGTTTTTATGCATAGACATTCTCTTTCTGAGAGTACTAGGTGTATTCTACTGAATAGTTAATTTAATTCTGGAAGAGAATTAGAAGGCTTAGAAGTCAAAAGATCTTTTGAACTACAAAAGGCTTTTACTCTGCTCTTTTTCTGATCTAGGTTACATTTTAAATGCCTAGTGATTCAATTGTTAAAAACAGGCTTTATTCCAAACTTGAAGTTATTTAACCTACTTACCATAAAACTTGTATCTCATTAGTCTTGGTAAAATTGATAGCTGTGGAACAAATCTCAAAACTGACATATTCCAGTATATTGATCAAGAGTACATAAATTGTGGTGATGCTTTAAAATATGAGAAAAGAAGTGCTTGTGAGTCTAAGTGGCATAATATTTATTTACTATCACCAAGTAAAAAAACAAATAGATACAAAATCATCCTCCTCCTCCCCTTGGAACAATTCATGAGCAAGTATTGGCTATATATATTAAGGAGGGAGACAAAAAAAATAACCGTATGAGCATTTCTTTGAGATTCTTCTATTTTCTGAAATTGAAATTAATTGAAAATTGCTAACACTGTAGTGTTAGTTAACATTGCCATCTACAGAGTAGATATATGCTGTTTGATACTCAAAACTTAAAATAAGGGGAAAGTTTGTGTCTGGGTGTAAACTTTAAAGTTGTCATTTATTTTTAGTTTCTTATGTAATAGGTGTAAATATGTTGATGACACTTATTTAAGAATAAAAATCAGATGCTGCCATTTAGTAGTAGCTTTTTTGATTCTGCTACAGCTTGGATAATACAGCACAATTTAYAGGTTTTCACTATTTACTGCTGGCGTACCTATTGCATGTTTTTGTAACGTTGCTTACAAAGGTCTAAAACTGTCTTTCTTAAAAGTTTATATTGTATAATACAGGAACTTACAAATTATAGTCTAAAACTTGCTTCCTTACAAAGAGTGTTAACATATTTCTAGAGTCGCCCTATAAAGGTTACATAAAAAGTTGTTGTAAATTAATTGTGACTCACCTATCCTTAGTAGTTAATTCTTCATGTGTATTTGCAGTAGCACTTTTTACACACACGAGCAGCAGTAGTCATATACTGATACGCAAGACCCTGTCATACAATACTCCATACCAAAGAGGATTTACTTTGTATGTATGGCTAAAATTACTATCCAGCTAATGAAAAGTTTAACAAAAAGTCACATGAATCACCCTTCCAGCTCTTCATTTTTCTTAGCCCACTATGATAGTCTTCCTGCAAATATCTTCTCCCTTATCTGCATAATTAACTGCCTTTCTGTTCCCATTATCACACTCACTAGTCCTTGAGGAAAGGTTGGAGTGGTGGTCTTTTTTTATTTAACTAGCCACCACCCCCCAGTTCAAGTAGAAGTTTGGGCTTCTCAAGTGCCRTACAAATACATACTTACTATTTTCCATCAGCTAACTAAAGACTCATTCTACACTGAGTGGTAGCCAACAGCTAACTTAAGGCAAATATTAACTTCACAGCAAGTTACGTTCTTGCTCAGATCACAGGAATATTTGTAACAATTTTCTATCTACAAGGATGTATAGGGCTACTATAAAGCCCTAAAAATAAAGGTTTGCAATAGATTAGTAGTCCAGCCTGTAAGTCCATTAGTACTAGTTGTTACTACTTTAATTAAATAAAGTTTATTTATTGCACTGAACAGATGGCCATTTGAAGTAGTAAAAAGGTGATTGCCTTGCAATCAATAGCTACATACCTTTAGATGTGAAATCCAGTGTCCATAGCAAAGTGCTGAAGTCTGAGGGAGAGGGAATAAAATCTAAACAGATTTATAAAGAAGCTTAAGCATTCCCTAGTTGTCAGAAAGTAGTATTTTGTTCTGTAGTTCTGGAAATTCTGATGCTTATTATTCAGTAAATTAGATATTTATGGCCAAATTATATTTTCATCCCAAGTAAGGAATCAATATGAATAACAGGTCTATCTGCTGTCCACGCTAACCAGTGGATGAGATTGGTAACAGAGGTGCCAAGGTTCTATTATTCACTAATCTTTAGTTTATGAAAGGGAGTTGAAAATCCTGCTCAACTGCTTTCCTGCTGTGATCCAAAAACCAAGTAGTATAAAAGAAGCTTTTCACACCCCTTCTTAATGGGTGCATAAGGCAAAAGACATTTTTACCCTTACTAAATAGGATAAGAATATAATCTAGAATAAAATGCAGTATGTCAGGAAAACCAATCCTCCTCTTTACAAATAACTCTTGAAAAGTTTAATACTGGAAGAACAGGTTGAATTCTGAATTTTGATCAAAGCTTCCCATATTATTTTCTTTGCAGCACATCTTATTGTAATTGATATTTTAATGAATGTTTCAAAATATTTTGTGATTTATTATAATTATCCCAACCTATATTCAAAAGTCCAACATGAATTAACAAAGATTTTGGATATTAGACACAAAGGAATAAATTTGATAATGCCCTGTGAACTGAAAAAGGAACCAGAGAAGTAAGTTAGTGTAAAGTCAAAGAAGTATTCCAGTAAGACTTTCCAAAGGAACTCCAAAAGGTTCAAAGAAATTAAATCAAATAAATTACCTATAAAGCAATGTATGACAACTTTTTTAAAGCACTGTAACTCGCATTTCCAGTTACTGAGAAGATAACACTATTCACAAAGTGTTTATTTCTGGAAGACAAAAGAAAGCAAGAAAATTGCTTTTCCATTTTTTTCTGTGGATGCTGAAAGAGACAGCTTTCTCTCAGTTTTTTGTACAAGATAGATGCAAAACACTTTACAGCCCTCTTTCCAAGGTAATTTTCACAGCTCAATCTACATGAGCAGAACAGCTGTAAAGCAGCAGCAGCGGAGTAATATCTAGACAATTAGTCAACACCCTCCAGTTGTTACCAGGATTATAGAAATTAACATAATACGTGATCATTAAAAACAAAATTTTATAATTCACAAGAAAGAACCAAACAAAAAGTCTTTGTTTTCCAAAACAGCACTATACATGCACGTCAGGAACATAAAAAACTGTAAATTTGTTGTGCGACCGTTTGTCCAACTACTAGCTCAAGCTCTTTGACAGATGCATTACAAAGCTGGTGGATGCTTCCAAACTGTTGCAGTAAAAGCAGAGCTTTTGTTTTCCCAACTCCTGGAATTTGTTGCACTGTCCGAAACACTGATGGCTCTGCCAGCTGAGAACACTGTTTACGAAGAAAGGGGTTACTGTTGTGATCCTTACTTTGTTCACGGACCTGAAGAAAAACAAAACCAAAACCAAAAAAAAGTGACACTGAGTGCCCTCTGCTGGAGCTCTGCTTTTAGCTTTTAAAATAGTTTCTTTCATCTCAAAAGAGTGCAATGCAATCACTAGGAAGTTGTTAAAACAAGCTCCCTCCTTAAGTGTGCGCCTTTACTAAAGGTTTTGATGCAGGTCCACAAAGTCTCACTAGGAAACCAGCAGTTTCTTAATACGAACCATGAATTAAAACAATGATTTTTTGTCATCTTTTTGATGCAATCAGAGAAAGGATAAAGGAAAAGAGAAACAACATAAGAACACAATTTCCCCAGACTGAGACAAAGCAAAATCTCAAGTTGGTTTTGACAGCGAACTTGAGTGAGGATTGCCTAATGCTATCCAGTAGCATCTCAGTGCAAGATCACATGTTCTTCAACTTTTCTTCTTTGTTCCCAAATGAGTCCTCTCTCTGCTGAATTATACTACCACATTACTGTTGCAGGATATTTATTCCTTACGTTCAAACAAAAAAATATGTTGTGTTCCTTTACGATCCCAAATATTCTTTCTGAAATGAGTGACGATTGTGGGAGAACAGGTAATTCTCCTCATGTTTCCTATTTTAATAAATGTTTGTCCACTAACATAGAAACTTACTAGCTGAGTAATAAGTTGAGACGCTTCTCCTTGATTTGCCACAGGAAGCAATACCATTCCAAGTTCTAGCACAACAAGCTTTTGCACTGCTAAGAAATACTGATCACTTATTTGGGTTCTCTCCACAATTACAATCCCCCCAAGACTGCTGGCCTGTATTGAAAGGAAAAGAGAAGAAAAGACCCTGTTAATGACAAGCTGATGCAATGCAACGGAGAGCAAACCTGTCAAGTGTGAGCTGTCTGAAAGCAAATCAGAGGAAGAATAGAAGTTGCAGCAACAATACTGAAGTTTAGTACAGCATGTGTAATTTTTACACAGCTGTGTAATTTTTCAGTTTTCAGGTGGAAATTAACACAGAAGTTTAGCTCCACTAGAATTTAAAAATAACACAAGAAGAATGTTTTCAGAAACATGGAATAAACAAATACCAATTTAAAAACTTTTCTCTTTATGTAGTACTTACGTTTCTAAACCGAACCAATCTTCGTTTGAATTCATCCCCTGCAACCAAATCTGCTTCAGAAATATATAAAATGCAAGTTCTGTTTGAAAGATGAAAATCCACAAGCCCCAAGCCATCTTCAAAGATGAGTCTAATTTTCCCTTAAGATTGTTAAAAGAAAAAATACAGTAGTTAAAAAAAATAATACTAAATTACTTCACCACACAACCTTCCCAATGTATCAATAATCCTCGTGACTTGACAACAAACTTCATATTCTTTAAAAGCCTTTCTTCTCTTTAAGCAAAACTGGTACAAGCAACCCAAAGTACTGTATGATGCCTTTAGTAATGCCAGTTAATAGCACTTTCAAACTACAGATTTGAAAGGCTATAGCTTCTCAGTAAACTTTGGACTTGAACAAAAACATCACATGCTATTCTGAAAGGATCATCTGAATTTAGTTTGCTGTGCCACATGATGGTAGCACAGTTCCAGTATCCATTCAAGGGACTTCAGTGGAGGTCCATATTCACAATAGCCCCACTGCTGTGGTTCCCAAGAAGCAGATACTTCTGGTTCTTCACTACAGTGCTCAGCAACTATGCAAATATGACAGAACTGATCACATAGATATATGATAGACAAACAGGAATTTTCAGCCTGCTAACATAGGCTGTACCACAAATATGGGACCAGTCAGGCACATAGTAAAGCATATTAGAGCCAATCTTAACAATACTGGGTGATACATGGGAATGCTTTGCCCGAATTGTTTTTCCTCTTCCAATTTGTTTGTGCCTACCTTGTAGCCTTTGAGCTATCTCTGACCCTCTCCACTTCTCATTTCCAATCACATGCCCATAAGGGACAACTATAGATCCTGCTGTGACAGGAAAGTTTGCTTTCGTTGTCATCAGACCTCCTTTAAATCTTTACTTCAGTAGAAGTTACACCTAGAAAGAAATGYGGAAGAGTATTAACACATTACATAAACCTATTCCAAACTTAGGTTTATGATTAAAATTTGTAAGATGGAATATTCTGGAAGAGAGACTATCTCCTCCATGAAGCTACCTTACAGTTATGGTTAACATATCAAAATCTGTAAGCAACTCTGTTTACTTGAATACAGGCTGTTGGCTTGCAAATTCCACTCCCAACTTTGGCAGTCAATCTGAAAAACACCTGAATTGACACAGATGGTAAAAAAAAAACCCCACACACTGCCTTTTCTATGCCTTCATCCACCCTTGCTGGCAGAAAGTCTGCTTCAAGTACAAAGCTGACTCCAGAGGCATCTCCAGCCCTCAGCTAGCAGGTGTCTCCAGGCATGTTATTAGAAGGTAGCTGTTGGGAGAGATTATTTTCAGGTTTGCCAGTTTTAGGCAGTGTTCTGACTTTAGGGGGAAACGGGAGTCTTTGAGGCTAAGGCACGATTTAAGGAGAAGAGCCAAAGACGAGCCGGTGCCACAACAAACACCACCACCCTGAGCCACATCCTGCAGCCCGGCCCAGAGCGAGCCCTCACTGAGAGGAGCGGGGCATGACCCCAGGGGCAGCCGCCGGCCCACCGCTGACCTCCCAGAAGGGGCTGAGCTCCGTCCCGGGCGCCCCGACCTTTCGGGGTCGCAGTCACTCCTCCGGAGGCCGCAGAGCACGCAGCGCAGCCGAGCCGAGCCGGGAAGGAGGCCGCGCCACCCCCTCAGGAGAGGCGCCCCCTCAGAGCTGCCAGGCGAACAGCCCGCCTCAGAGCGCGCGACTGGCTGGCAGCGGCGGCCGCAAATAGGAAGCGAGAACTCTGCCGCCCGTGAGCGAATGAGGAGGCGGGATGGGGCGGGCCTCGCCACTGGTAGGTTGCTAAGGCCGGAGGAGGGGTGAGTAAGACACGTGCTGATTGGGGGAGTGCAAACCCGCAGCAAATCCGCCGCGCTGTTGTTACCAGGAGGGTCGTGACGGGGGAAGCGTCCGAAGCGGGGAGAAAATAGTCGGGAGGCGACGGCAGGCACCCGTTCCCTTYCAGGGCCCGATGGCGTTTAGTTTCAGGAGAGGCCGGAAGGGCCCCTTCGTGAGTATCGCCCCGTCCGGGGCGGGTCCCCGTCCCCGTGAAGCAGGGCCCGCGGGAGTGGCGGGGGGCCGTGCCCGGGCGGGATGAGCGGGGGCCCCCAGAGAAGGCGGCTGCGCCCTGCGGTTGACGCCGGTGCTCGCTGAGCAGTCTGGCTGAAGTGAAAAACGGGGAGAAAAATAAATCCTGAGCAAAGACAAGGAGGTGTCCGGAGGCCGGGTGCTGGTGCTCTCCTTTCCCTCAGACCGGGCCTGCCCGTCTTCTCTAGCTAAGCACCCGGCTTTGGCGGGGCGGGGGAGGTGGTCCCGGTGCCCTCCCCTTCCAGGGGGGCTTCTGGGTACCGGCGGGGGCTGGAGCCCCGGAGTGGAAGTGCAGCTCGCTCGCTTCCAACGCTTGCTGAGGTGATCCTCGAAGCACACGTTCACTGCCCTAAAGTGCACTGATAAAAGTTCGTAGCGAAAGCTTAGAGCAGCCAAGGGTTGTAGGATTGTCAGCTATGGTGCGGGTATTATCTTTTAACGTCCTTGAAGTAATTGAAGTTGCTTTATTATTAGAATGAAAATAAAGTATTGATCTTCTGTTGTCTTACTTTTACTGTGGAATGACAGCATCCTTTTACCTCCGCTGTATTCCCTGGTGATCATAGTAAGACATCTACAGTCAACAGCCTTTAGTAAACAAAATGGTGCATGCCAGACAGACTTCCAGAATTAGGGAGCAGTGCATTTACAAGATAAAATCGAGTAAAAAGGCAGTCTTTGTAATGCACCATTTAGTTATTTGATGCGGCTTCCTGTAAAGACAAATATTTCCCAGTTCACCCGTTCCTTATCCTGTTGGAAAAGACAATTAAAGAATAATTGCAAAAAAAAAATCTCTGTAGCAGAAATAGCAGAAACTTAGCCTGTTTTACTCCATAAAAAAGTAACATCTGTGTGAAGGTGATGGATTTTATTATGACATAGTATTTTCTGATGCCTACAGAGAGGACAAGAGGCAATGGGCAGAAATTCAAACACAGAAAATTCAACTTAAACATAGTAATAATAAAAAAAAATACTGTGAGGGTGGTCCATAATTATAATAAAAAAATACTGTGAGGGTGGTCCAACACTGGAACAGGTTCCCCAGGGAGGTTGTGGAGTCTCCACCTTTGGAGATACTCAAAACCYGACTGGACAGGATCCCAAGCAAACCTCTCTAATTGACCTGCTTTGAGTAGGGACTTGGACTAGATAATCTCCAGAGCTCCCTTTCAACCTCAACCATTATGTGATTCCATTCAAAGTAGTCTTTGTGGGGAACTCTGGTCCCAGTTCTTCTGAGCTGGTATTTAATGTTATCCTTTTAGAAAAAAATGTTGGGTTTGCTGATAAAAACGCATTAGGAATTTTTTTTTTTATTCAGGTTGAACCTTTGATTGCAAGACTTGTTTAATGACAGTTTTTTCTTCCATCTCATACTGCTATGTCTGAGGATTACTTCTGACTGACAGACTCTTTCTACAAGAGAGGGACTAATATTGTTACTCTGAAGCAGGGTTCAAATATTTTGAAAAAAATCAATTTCTAGTACTCCTTTTCTCTTGTGTATATATACAGGAAAAAACCAAACTTGAATTAAGTAAGTTAAAATTCTGTTTTTGCAGACTGTGATTTAGTGGGTGGAGAACCTACATTCATGGGTCTTACCTAAATTACATTTCTAACCTTCATTAGCAGCTGTTCATACATGTTAAAAAGTGAAACTTGGAACCATTTCAAGTCTTCTGTTTACATTAATTGCATGTAATTGTTCTTCCTTTTTATATTATTTTGCATTGTTAGTTTCTGTGCATGTTCAATTCTGTGTTTTTTTTTCATTGTGGTCCTTAAAGTCATTGTCAACTAATTTTATTTTAAATTGTTTAGAAACATATAGCTCATGGCCTGGTCCCTGCCGCTACCATAGCTCCTAAACCTGCAGTTCCCCGCACCCCTCCCCCTCGTAGTCCAAACCCTTCTCCAGAAAGGCCCAGGTAGGTTTTGAGTTTGTGGTTTGTTTTTTTTTTTTTTTYTTCTTCATCAACTACAATAGCATACTAGAAAAGCATGATTAGAAGAATTGCATGTCCTTGCTGCAGTATTTACATAAACCTTTTCATAAATTGAATATATTTTTAATTGGGGCAGTTCCCTTCTTTGGACTTTAAAGATACCTATTTTTCTCCCACTCGTAAGCATGCTAAATAATTAGGACAATKACCATTATGAATATGTGACTTATTCTAAATCCAAGTCGATAAAAGACAAATGGACTATTTGAAGTTAGGGCCATTTTTAATTTGGCTGTTACAGTAGTGTGTAGGACTGTAGCGGTACTAGTACCACGAGTCAGGAAATTTTAACTCATTAGAAAAGCATAAATTAAATGTTACTGGTATGCCATTTTATTGCATATTAAAAAAAGCAGGGACTTAAAAAACTGGAATGTAAAACCATGTTGGACTGGATTTGAATTAGCTATATAGGCAAGTTACATAAAGAGAAAATACAAATATATTTTTCTTTTCATTTGTAGTTTCTTACAGTTTTTCTTTTATGTTTTGTCTATGTTTAGTTCAATTCTGGTTGTTTTCTATGGTCTTTCTAGTGTCTTATTTAATCCTGGTTCACGTCTTCTTCCTTTTTGACCTCCAGTTGTTGTCATTCCTGTTACAGTCCTCACCATTTCTCGCCTTTAATCTTTGTTCCTACTTGTTTTGTCCTCTTCATCTTACCCTTCTCTATACTCCGCAGCATCCCACAAGTAGGCACTTCTATCTACTTACACTTGCCCTAGTTTGCAATGTGCTAACATTTATTAGCAGCTTCAGAGTCATCAGTAAAAGGTTCAGAGTAGGGAGTAATGGAAACTAGGAGACAAAATAGCAGAACATGGAACGTTTTTTCAACACAATGCCAGGTAGTATTGTTACAGCTAAAGTGAATGCTAAGTACTGTAAATTATTGATGTCAATTTTGGGAATGTAACTCAGTATATTCCATGATTTTCATGCATGTGATTTGGGAAAACTGATAGGTATTGTACTTTACTCTTAGATAGCTGTGTTACCATAGCTTGCCCAGTTTTGTGCTTTACTTTGGGAGTTAATAGTTTATAACCAGTCCCTTAGCAATTTCAGTGGTGTTTATGCTTGTTAACTGTGAACATTTTGCTTTGCTTAAATAGTGAAGAAACTTTGCAAAGGAAAAAAATATAAAATGTCGCGCACAGAGAAGACATCAGTATTGTTTCATTGCTTTATTCTGTTTTCTTCCAGATCTGCTCTAGCAGCAGCTATCCTTGCAACAACACTAACAGGGCGCACTGTTGCTATTCCTCAGCCTCGGCAGCGATCACTTTCTGAAAGTGATTCTACCTATGTGGAACAAGAATGCTTTGAACCATATGCGACAGTCACAGAGCTCGGAATGGGGTAGCGCATACTTTTTATTTTGGTATCTTATATTAGAAATAGAATCTGTCAATGGTATAATTTTACCAAAGAGTTACAGCAAACTAATTCAACTCCTGGTACTATAGCCACTTACTTTTTTCTCACCACATCATAAATTGGGTCTGAAGCATCTACAGTCCTCATTCCATTTCTCATAAAGTGATGTCACGCATACGATCTTCAGAGAGGGAGATTTGGATTGTACAGCGGTCACGAATAAAAACTTATTATTTCTGCCAAATGACGATCAATTATACAAACAGTGGATCAGTGAGGAATCATTTGAATTGCATGTCAGATATTTCCTTTGTCCTAAATAATTATTTCAGATTCTTCTTTCGGTAGAATTAGCAACCTTCTATCTTAATCTGGCACTTTCTTTAAGATAGACAAGAAAATGTACCTCCAGTGTTAATTGTCTATTTTAAAGCATACACATAGGCTAGATTCCTTGTTTGCAGCTAACAGAAGCTTAGATGTCTGTTTGTGTCGGCTCTTTGGACTTGTGTATATTCTAAGACGGATGGTTCTACTTTAGTAGTGTTTATTTTTTTGGAAGAGTAAGCAACACTGAAACGCTTTAAACTGCTTTCTACTTGCAGGCCCAACTGGAAACTTGATGGTAGTGACAGATCTCCTGTACAGTCCCTGGAAATATCAGGCAATTATTGTGAGGATGAGGACATAGATACCTATTTTTCAGATGCTGATAAAGAGGCAGAGTCCAGCTGTCAGAGTAATGAGAAAAGGGGAGAAAGCTTTAGCACCAATGCTATTTATGCTGTTCCCTGCAAAAATAAAAAGGTAGGATTTCAAAATGCATTAATTCCTTTACTGTGTTAAAATATATTAATGCAAATATTAAGTATTTCTAAGGCTTTTCATTCTCTTCTTACTCTTTAGACATTTATTCAGTTTTTATTTCACACGCTTCTTTTTGTGGTTCATTTACTCCTACACAAGTTAGGTTTGTTTGTTGATGATCCTCACAGATGCCATATCTCTGATTATTAGGAGCCTTTCCTTATTAGGAAGATGCTGGTATTGTGTATAATTATTGTGCATAATTTAGTCTTGTAAAATGTCCAATATTTTATGTTGAGCCTGATACTTATATAGTAGATTATTTGTTAAAAGTACTAGGAACTTTATTTTTACAAACAATGAAAGCTTAGTTACTGATTCAGTATTGTGCTGATGAGCAGAGACCTATATAGAGACAAGGAGATTCAGAATCAAACAAAATAAATTATCTTGTTGCCTTGAAGACAAGTGGATTTTTCTATGTTATAGGTTTGGATTGTCTTAACCGGCAATGAGCAGGTTAATACTCCTAAGGCACATTTGAAGTTCAGTTTGTATCTCTGTCCAACATGATACAAAGATTTAACAAACAGGAAGAAGTAACTGAGTAGTAAAGAGGCAACAAAATGCTATGTATGTGAAAGAAATCAGAAAACACCCCTGGGTGAAGAGAGAGTAGTCAGTAAGAGGAGGGGAGGGGAAAAAAAGGGAGTGAGTCAAATGTGTGGGACACTGGTATGCAATCAACAGGGGAAAAACAGCAGAGACAATGTTAAAAATTATTCATGAATCCCTCAGTGCTGTGATATAGTTGATAAATGGTTGATCTTTTATTAAAAGCAAGTTTAGATGGCAACACAGAACAAGCAAATGTAGGATAATTTGACAGACTCTTGTGACTGAATAAGTTGACAGGAAACATTGGCCCTGTAACCTAAATGACTATCATAGTTTCCTACCTCCTGTTGATCATTGTAAGGTTTAGATTTTTTTTTTTTTTTTACATAGAGCCCTAAAACAAAAAAAGTATGTCTTATAATTTATTATCTTAAAATATTGGAGTACAATTCCAAATGTGACTGGGACATTAGTACAATAAAGATTTTATACAGATATTGAGACACTTGGGCTATTTTCACAGTGTTACCGTGATTTAGATAGGCTTGTCTTATTTTTACATAGGAAGAGTTTCCACCACCTCCTAGTACTAATGCTGACAAGAAAGAGGCGCCTTCTCATGAAGCTGAGTTTCAGGTGCTGGTGGATGAGTCAAACGTGCAAATAGAAGGTAAATAAACTTACTTTAGTCAAAATGCCGTACCTTTTAATACCATGGGGAAAAATAATTTTTCAGTAAAATAAATTTAATACTATAGATAATGATAGATTCCTTTTTTTTTTAAAGGGGAATAGAAGAAATGCTACTAAATACTTAGCCATTTCTAGTAGTTACAGAAAATTAAAAATCTGCACAAAGAGGGAAGGTTGGTCTATATTTACTGTATAACTGAAACTCCTAAACGTCCACTATCAGTCAGTGTAAAAAGGGGAAAAAAAAAGTTTTGTGAACTTTTTGTCGTGTGTAGTACAGTCATTCTTTATTACGTTTCTGTTGATATATGTGCCAGAATCAATCCAGTTTATACTCTGGAAACTACTGGAGTGTTACTGTGCTCAAAAAATGAAATAAAGTGGAAACTACCAATGTTAAAAAAAAAAAGCTAAGATAGAAGAAAACACTTTTAATCAGTCATTTTTCTTGGATAAAAAAGTCATCTCTCAAAATCAGCAGTAAGAACTTTTTTCTTTTTTTAATAATCAAATGGCATGATACTGGGATTGTTTATCCTTTCTACAGAAGTTGAATCATTCTTGCTGTCTTCTAAGGTCTGGGCCTTAAAATTGTACATCAGGTCACACAGGAAGGTTCTGACAGAATAGAGACCTGAACATGATCATCAGTTTCAGGTTATCACCCTAAGCTCTGAACTGTTAGATCAGGGACATTTGGTTCATAACTGGACCTGTCATTAAGCTATTTTCTTGTAACAGTAGAATATCGTGGAGAAAAAAGTATGACAAAAAAGCAAGACCAATCTACCTGCATAGGATTTTTGTTGTATAGTTATCTTGCCCATTATTTTAAAATCAGGAGAACAGAATTTGTTCCAGAGCTGCGAAATGCAGTTTTTACAGAGGATGGCAGCACTTTGGAAGCTATTGGATAGGAAAGAGAAAGCAGAACTGAGTCTGTTTTGAAAAAATCTGTCTTTCTAAGTTTTATTCGTGTTGGATCCCAGTGTTGTTTCAATATTATTTCAGTGGAGTTACTTGAAAAACTTTGTAGAGGACAATATCCAGAAAGAATGGGTTGCTTTGATAAAACCCTTTGGGAGGTGGATGCATTAAAATGAAAAGAATAGGATATATAAACCGTTTCTAATCCCTCTTTTAAATAGTAAGTGCTGCAGATCTTGGAAGCTGTCAGATTTGCACTTGCCTTGTTCAGAGGTGCAATAGGATTCAAGCCCAGTAAAATCAATGAAAATATTTCATTTGTCCTTTAGTCAAATTCTAAAAGAATAGTGGAAGACAACAATACAACTTCATTTCTTCCATAGTTGCATCTATACAGTGTGAAGTAAAGGAAGGTCTCACATCAGTATCCTGATAGCCCATGAAAGAGATAAGGGAAAGTTAGTGATCTAATTTCTGGTTTTGGGAGGACTTTCTTACATTTATTTGCAGWATTTAATATGTGTACTTACATATCCATGTGAACCCTTATAATTTATGGACTTACAAATACTTTCGGTTTTAATTGACTGAAAGATCTGTTTTTCTTTAACAGACAACCAACATCTTGGCTTGAATTTAAAGGTAAGATTTATATGAAAGCTAATTTGTGATGCATTTTTGAAAAAAGGGTGTTATAAAGAGCTGATCGTTTACAGTCACTTAAAAGAAAACTAATTTATTGCCACTAGGGAATCTTTTTCTTTTGGAAGAATGGCTAATCATTCCTTTTGAAAAATACCACTACACAGGTAAATAGGCCATACAAAAGTTGGGTTTTTTTGTGTGTTTCGTTTTGTTTTTAATGTATCTCCTGTTGTTCCTGATGCGAAAGAAAGAAACAGAGTGGGAGACATCATGTTATAGCAAGAGATAGCTTTTACTGATAATTTTCAAATTCTGAGCCTGGCTTCACCAGATTTTTATCTCGTTTTCCAGCTGGGCTCATCTGATTACTTTCATAAGCTTGAAAAAGAATACCCAAAAGTTTAGTTTCTCAGATCAACTTGCTGGAACATTATTTAAAAAAATGGTCAGTTCTTCCATTGTTAACATCACTTTTTTTTCTTCAAGTTCTTGACCACATATGTTTTCTTTTGAAATTGTTCCTGAGTTTTAACTGATTTAGTCATCAGTGTCTTGGTATGTCAAATTACATGATATCATATCCTTACAGAACTTCACTGCTGTTTCATAAAAACATGGAGAAAGTTTGTATATCAATCGCGTTCAGCTCAAGTAAATACATTAGTATAAATTCGGCCTGTAGTTCTTTCCTGATGAAAGAACCTTCTGAAAATGTAAAAATAGGTACTTTTTTTTAACAGCAAAGGGAGGACAAAGTTCTGCAGCTTTGTTGAAGAACATTTTACGATTTAATTTCTTCACTGATTCTGAGTTAGGGACTGACAGTTCATATCATAATTGACTATTCTAAAGTCATATTTTATACAAACTAAAAAGTGGGAGCCATATCCATCCTGTTTGGTCAAGAAGCTTTATGTTTATGTAACTTTTATGTCAGCCCTAAAATTGTTCTGAGAACTGTACACCTCTGACAACTAAAGAAAATATTAACAGTTTCAAGTGTCCACAAGTGACTGATGGCAGTGATAAGTGACAAAATGATGTCAAGATGGGTAAATGACAAGTCATATATTGTCAGTAGTGAATCTAACCTTAACTTTTGTTGATCTAAAAGAAACTGCTTCAAAAGTTCTGTTTCTTATGCTGTTCAGAGTACATCAGAAAGGATAATTGTTAAAGCAAATTGTCTCATTTTTTATTTCTTTGCTAGGAAGAAAAATCATTAGCTGAAAATCTGATACGTGAGAAGCCTCCGCCATCCCCAGGTACTTCTGATTTTTCTGTGACTTTACTACAAATCTTCACTTTAATAATATGCATATGTATATAAAAATACATTTTTCTGCTTGTATTCTCTAAGCCTAATTCGTGGTGAGGCAGGAAGAGTATTTCTCCTATACTGGAGATGAGAAAGTGCTGAGTGCTCTTTGGTATATATAAAAATAATAGTTCCAGGCTTTTTATGTTAGGTGTTTTAGACTTGTTTTTATTTTCCAATCTGAGTGACTTTTGAAGTCTTAAGTAAATGATTGTGAAATGATGTAATGAAATTAAAGTCTTACTGGAACTCTCCAATCCCTTAAGTTTCATCTACACTAGAGGATGTCACCCTTATTAAGTATCCCATCGCAACTGAAGTGGTAAACATACAGTGATACGAGATTCGTGATCTACCTTTAGCTAGTGCCTTATTTGTATGTTATTGCATCCACGTAACAATTCCAGGCACAGCACCTCTGACCTTTGTGTGTTGCATGGACAGGATATGTGCCTATCRCAAGTTCATGGGGTTTTGTGTATTTTGTTTATTTCTGTGCTGTCCAAGTATCTTACGCCTTCTCACAGGAAGTTAACAGTGACCATAAACACATGAAGCTGTCATATGTCATCAATAACAGAGAGAGCTCTGTACTTCAAAACCGATTCTTGGGTTTCATATATATCCTATACTAAGGAACTGTTCTGTACTGTTACATTCACACCTCTATACTATTAGATTATGCTGGCTCTTAGAAGTCTGACAGTAAGGGTAAAATCTCAGCCTTCATTTTAATAGGTAAGCTGTTTAGCCCATACAGATGAAAAGAAAAATTTGAAAGTGTGATCCATTACTACTGATGCAACAATATGTCCACGATTTTGCAGATGATGTAAAATTTTACTTTTGTGAGGACTGTTAAGTAACTTCTATTCAGTAACAGATCATTGAAGCATGTTCAGTGTGAAGGAGGGTAAAGCTTCCATTACATAAGTGATTAAAATAAGAAGGGGTCAAAGAGAACTGACTAGTCCATGCAGGACACATACACTTTGCTTACTGCAGTGGATATTTCTGTCTCACCTCTCTACTCACCCATGATAGGGAGAGGGAGATCTGCTAACACTTGCTTTGCCCTTTAAGGAAGGAGTGTTTTCGGTGACTGAGAGAAAAGATGGGAACTTGCAGCCACTCCACTGTATAGCTCTCTTCCCAAATCCACTTTTTTCTTTCTCTCTGGCCTTATCTTCTGGGAGCCATGAGCTGATTTATATCTTATAAAGTGTGACTCATACATAATGCTAATATTAGAAAAAATGGATTATAATTTACTGAAACTCGTATTCAAGTCTGAATACCATTTAAATACATTGTACTGTGGCATTACAGATGTGTCTATTTGGGCAAGGCAAGCACGGGAAAATATGACTAAAGAAAAGTTCAGAGAACTCAAACGAGAAAACTGGTCTCTGAACAAGGCATACCAGGCTATGGTCCAACAATTTGAGGGAACAAAACAGCAAATGGAAGAAAAGCAATTAAAGCTGAAGAGACTAGAACAAGAAAACAGAAGACTTAAAGAAGCTGCAGAGAAGTCACATAGAGAAGGTGGGAGAAACATACAAACTATTCTGTAGTTACCTTGTTTGGTTTTTCTAATCTCTTACAACCTATTTCTACAGTAGCAGGTTTCCAACTCATTGATTTGAGCAAGTGTCTATGCAGAAGTAGTTTCTAAACAGTATTTTCTACATTTGTAGAAATTTTGTCAAGGAATACGTACATGATCATGACAAAAAATGACTTGGTTGTTTGAAATTTAATGGGTTTTGTTAGTAATTTTTCATGGGATTATTCCATTACCGTATTTTGAGAGCAGTTCTTTTATGATTCTASCTTATTAAGATTTTTTTCCTTACAGTTAACAAATTATTGTGAACATTTCTTGAATTTTGATTGAACTTTCTTGTTGGATATTTGTTTTAATAGAGGAGGCTACAGAATTACTTTCTCTCAGACAACAAGCGCAAGAACTGGTAGATGAAAATGATGCTTTAAAAATGACGGTCCATCGTTTAAATGTAGAATTAAGTCGCTATCAAACTAAATTCAGGCCATTGTCCCAAGAAGAGGTGAGAATCTTGGTTACAAAGGCAGTTTGTACTGAAATGTGCCGTTGTCCTTTCATTAATCTTTGAGTTTTTAAAACTATTTTCTCTAGATTTGCCACAAAGTCTACAAATGGCATAGGCTTTTTCTGAAATTTAAAATAAGCATTTATCTTTATGTCTAACTTCAAGAAGTTAGACTTTCTCCTATATTAGTAAGATACTGAACTTCCAGTCTTGTTGACTTTGTTGAGTGTGTGTTACATATGCAACACGTAATTAGAAACATAAGGTTGTTTGGGGTAATAGTTGTGACTGCAGTGGACAATGGTTGGTGCTTCAAAAAGCAGGAAATAATTTCAGTATCTTTTTAAAAATCTACTTTAGCATCTAAACCYGAAAGGTTTACCCATGAAAGGACCACCACCACCATGGCTGGTAAGTAAAATAACATTTTCACTTACCTATTCATTCCTTTCTAAGTAAAGTAGTAGAATTTCTTTACTGCAACCAAAGTGTTCAGGATATTATTTAGTTACTCTGCTGAACTATCACATACTAGTAGAATATTGTAAACTTTTATGTTTGTTGCATAAAAAGATGTAGAGCAGAACTTTGCAATGAATGTGTGCAGCTCCAGTTGAATTTACAGTAAGCTACAGACTGCATACAATCACCAGCTTTGAACTACTGAATGCAAATTAAGTAAAGTACTGTTACCCTGAGAATCATAAATACCATCTTCACTTAGTCTTGTCTAATATATAGTTTGCTTCAAGGTCTATTGCKTAATTGTTAACCTTCTTAATTGTTAATCTTCTGTTGTGAATACTTTTAAGATGATACTAAAAGAAAATAGCATTTTTCAGTGATTCTGGTGGTAGGAATGGTCATGGATCCACTAGCGGCCTATGAACTTCTGGCAAGGAGAAGGCAAATAGTCTGCAATATTGAATGCATTTGTAATATGTGAAACAATTTCTCCTTGAAATGCTAATCAGAGCTTATATTTTCCTTCCTCATTGTTATTCAGAACTATACAAAAATAGGAAAGTCCTCCTTCTGCTCTGTCTTTTTAGCTGTAATATCCAATAATCATGTATCCATGTATTTAGTTTTAAAGATGCAGGTTTGACAGTGTAAAAGTTACTTTCCCACTTACAAAGGAATGTGGGCTAAATTTGATTATTATTAACTGTTTTCACTGTAGTGTTTCAGTTTGGTTTCGTATTCATTTGCATCCACATTCTGCTGTGTTACATATACTGATAAGTAATAGCTGCTCTTTAGTGAAGTGGGCAAGTATAGCATCCAGCCTTGTCCTTTCCAAAGCTTGCTCTTAAAGCGGTGCTGTTAAGTGCTTTTGCAGCATCATTTTGCATACGGTGGTCTGTGTGCTTGTATAAGTCCGGCACTTTTGTCTGCAAGGCGTATACGAAAACCCTTGATAGCTTTTAAAACTAGCAATATATTGCAGGAGAAGTAGTAAAAAATGTTGATGAGATTATGGTTTGTAATTGATTTATATGGATTGATTTATTTTTTTTTGAAGTTGGATATGAAGTATTTGTCACCTCTTCTGTTGGCATATGAAGACAGAATAAGAGAAAAGGAAGATTTAAATCTTGAGCATGAGGCAAGTTCCCATTTAAAGAAAATATACTTCTACACTAAAGCAGAAATAAATTACTGAATTTTTTTAAAGGGATTTGTCAAAGCTGTTTCCTGCCTAAAATTAAAAGTGACTTTGTTTTACTTTTCCATGCATAGCTATTGTGCTCTTACCCTCCTTGGCTTGCTTGTTTTTGTCAGCCTGTTCAGATGTAGAATCAGGCACTACACTGAGATGTACAAGAAYTGTGCTCTATGAATAGAGTAAACCATAAACACAGACAGTGGTAGAAAGAATTTACTATTGTCATTCATAATGGGGATGCAGTGCCCTGTATAGCTGCTCTTCCAGTTACAGGCCTGTGGATTTTGTGGTAGAAGAGTATTTATTTCTAGATATTTGAGGAATGGGTATTAAGGAATGGGTACTCTTTTTGCCCTTTAGAAGTATTTTTTTTGTCACTGAATCTTTGAAACATGGTGATTTGCTTCAGAGCTTTTCAAAATAATTTATTTCCTTCAAAAACTAAGCCATAAAATGAGCAGAAGACACTGAGGATTTTATATTACTGTAAATTCACTGTATTGTCCTACCATATTCAAATTCATGTCTTTCATACTGAAAATATATAGTATCATCTAGTAATTTCCAGAATTCAATTTTTAAATCCATATTTTAAGGATCTACAACTTGCTTAATTCAAATGACACTTGGTAAAAATGTGGCACAATTCAAATATCTATATTATTTTTTAATCAAATATTGCTAGATTGATGAAGCAATTTAGAAGTTAAGTATGCACATCTGAGTTAAAGATGAGTGAGTAGTGAGAGAGAGCTGTTAATAGAAGAATTAGAAGGCACCCAGGCATGTGTATTTATAAAAGTTTTTGTTGATGTAAAAATGAAAACAAAATACTTACCTCTAAAGAATTTTATGTGGAGTCCTTTGTCTTCCAGGAGGATATGAAGAATTTTAAAGTAAGAGTTGAAGAGTTGGTGAAGGAGAATGAAGACCTGCATGAGCAATTAAATAAAAATAACTTTATTACCTCTACAGAATGGCAAGTTACATTATTAGAAATTAATTTAAAATTTACTCATTATTTTGCTTGTTGCATGCAAACTTTTAAGATTACAGATCTTAAGGAAAAATTTTGTTCCCCTCAAGCAAATTATGTTTTGTTGAAGAGTTAATAGGGTCATGATTATATCTTGTTGGAATAATGCTGATCTGCAATGCCTGAAATAATTTTGAAGTAAAGATTAAATAGTGAATGTGCAGTTTTGCACCTGAAGCCCGTGTAATTCTGTCCCAGACCTTGCAGGTTACATACTTAACTTTTACACTTCTAGTAATAGTAGGAATGTGCCAATGACATCCATTTTTTATTAACATAAAATGGTATTGGAATATGGCATTAGAAGAATTAGATGTTTTTGAGAAGTGAAACAATGCAAACATCATGAAATTAAGTAGTATAAAACACATATGAGGCTTAAGAACAACTTACCAAAGTCAGGCATTCATGAGTTGGTAATGGAGATGGAGAAGAGACTGGTCATACTGGTTCATCGCAAGATGATTGTGAGCTTTTTAGGGCAACAGCTGTAAAGAAAAAAAAAAGGCAGTATAGTCCTGGGGTATGTTAGAGTAGGTCCTTCTAGTAGAAGTTGGACAATAACACCATAATGGTATGGAAAACTCTGGAGAGTCCCAGTCATCTATATTTAAGTACAGAGAAACAAAGCTGAAAGGGTTTGTGGTGTAGCCAAGGAAATGGAGGGCCTCTTTTATTTGGAGTTTAGACAGACTGGCCTTTCTGATTTAGCAAAACAAAGGCTGAGAAAGGACAATGTTGCTTTCTGTAAGCACATCAGGAGCAGGAGTCATGGAGTATACAAAGAACTACTTAAGCTGCATTTATAAGGCTGAAGGCAGTGTTACTAGAACAACAACTGGGTATTCATTCACCATAAACGAAGTTAAAGTGGAAATCGGAAGATGATTCCTAACCAGTGTAACAGGTTTTGGAACACCATCCACTGTGAGTAGTGAACATAAAAATTCTTACTGCACTCATGACACAGGTGGTAATTGTATGGAAGGGATCATATGGCACAGTATCTACACTAGGAGGACTTTATGACTCAAGCTGTCTCTTCCAATCTTAAGTCTTTCTAACATTGACTGACTTTGAATGAGAGGCTCCTCAAGGTAGAATTACAGAAGTGTTTAGTTTCTGTATAGATTTGGTTAAGTAAGTTGTTATGAAGGTATCAAAGTGTTTTATAGGTGCTTTAATAAAATACTCTGAATATTTTATGTATCCTTGGATGCTTATATACTGTCCACAAATTCCAAAACACTCTCCATAGAGATGTTTCAGCTTCTTAAATAAGAGTTTTTGAACTTTTAACACCTTTGCTTTTAATTTTGCCTCTCTGCAAATGAATGAGAGAAGTTCGTATCTCTCTGCGCTGTTTCAGGCTGTCTATAGTCTCTGTCTGGGAGCTGTTTTCTAAGGCTGGGGTTCAGCAAGGCAGGGATGTCAGTTTACCAAGCTTTTGCTTTGTACCTTCAGTGGCTTCTTCACGTTTAGTGTTGCAGTGCATTGCTCCTTTATTTGTATTGACATAACTGCTCATGGGGATGCACTATCAAGCACATAAAGGAGTTGGTCTTGATCAAACTAATCCCCTTTTTGTAGCAATTTTTAAAATTTTGTTTCACAACGTAGCCTCATGGTGCCAGGCATAGCTGAGGGTGAGGATGTAGCTTGGCAGTGTGGGACACATTCCTTATGCCTAAACCTGTTGATGAGATGATCTTAGTGATATCAATTTGAAAGTTGCAGTTTTACCTGGAAAATTTTGTTATTTGTTTTAAATTGTTATACTTCAAAGACTTGTCCAGCAAGATTCACAATCCATTTTCTCAACCTTAACTCCAACCTGGATAGTTTTAATGGGAAAAAAACCTTCCATTGTTTCTTTCAGCTGGTAATGCTTAGCATCTTGCATCTTACTAATTTATCCATTAAGATGAAAACATGCAGAGTCTTAAGTGGTTAAATACTGTAACTCTATCTTAGCTATTAACTGATTTGTAAGTGGCTGATGTGCATTTGCTTCCTTCTCCTATGCCCACTGCAGTAAATTTCACAGTAAATTAAGTCAGTTAGCTAAACTTACAAGCCCCTATGTGCAGAGGTTTTCATGGATACAAGTGTAAGCTGACTTCCATTTCTGTGTTTGCAAAAATCTTCAGGGTAGACTGTTTAAGACTATATTTTTTAGCTGCCAGACAACAATTGTTAGCTGTATGGTTCAGCTTAAATTTGAGTCAGAATTTCATATGATCGTAGGGGAAATTGTCCATATCTAGATCTATACACAATAGGATGCATTTTTATCTAGGTCAGGCCACACACGAACAAAGTAGATATATGTTGTGTTAGTTACTGTCATCAGAAATCCTTGGTAACAGTCTATTTTGCTAAACTTTGTTTGGGTTTAGGCTACTCTTGCTGATTGATTGATGACAACTCTTGAGTTTAAATTCATGTGATATTATCTGACACTTGTACTTCTCAACTTTTTAAGCTATTATTAGAACAGCAAATAGTTTGTTAAGCTTTTGTTAACACCAGAAAGACCAGTATTGGTTTTCTTGAAAGCAAAATTAATACTAGTTATAAAGCAGAGAGATAAGTTCTTTGCTCATGATAGTTCAGTTTAAATGCTCATCTTCTATACAGGCCCATAAAACACACTGGCAGTATTTTTCCAGAAATCAAAGCCAAGTAGATCCAAATGCCATCCAAGAATTTATTGCATGTTTTGTAAACAAATTTGGTTCAGTTACTAGTTACATAGCTGTCTCCAAGTTATCTGGCACCATTATGTAGCTTTAATTCTGCAACATGAGAATAAGTCTGAGAGAGCTGGGACTGTTTTGCCTAGAGAAGGCTCAGGGGGGGATCTTATCACTGTATATAAATGCCTGAAGGGAGGGTGTAAAGACAGAGCCAGGCTCTTTTCAGTGGTGCCCTGTGACAGGACAAGAGGCAGTGGGCACAAACTGAAACACAGGAGGTTCCCTCTGAACATAAGGGAACAGTTTTTCACTGTGAGCACCGCAACAAGCCGTCCAGGGAGGTTGTGGAGTCTCCATCCCTAGAGAGATTCAAAAGCCATCAGGACGTGGTCCTGGGCGGCTGGCTCTAGGTGGCCCTGCTTGAGCAGGGGAGTTAGACCAGATGACCTCCATAGGTCCCTTCCAACCTCAACCATTCTATGATGCTACATAGATTGCTACTATGATTCTAATTCACACGTACATATTTTTTCTTCCTTCTATAGGGAATTTTTGCTTTAGTTAGTCAAAGACTTTAAACATTATTTAAAATAATTTACATATTGAGGGTTTTGAGTTCATGTCTCTAATAAGCTTACCTTGGGTTCTGACATTGCTTTTCAATAAGGGTTTTTAATTTTTTTTTTAAAGATGTTCAAATATGATCTTGTAAGTTTATGCTGTTGAAAGTCAGTTGTGTTTTTTCTTTGGACATAAGTTAATATTTGAATTATATTTTATTTATAAGCCAGTTGTCATTGCAGGCAGCAGCTGCAAACTCAGGCCAAGCTGGTCTTGGAAGAAAATGGATTGTTGATGGAGCAACTTGAAATTCAACAAGCTAAAACAAAAGACAGCCACAGACAACATGTTCAAGAAGGTAAAGTGCTTGAGTTGCTAGTCATTTGAACTACACCAAAGATGGTACTGCAGGTTTGGGTGTGTGTTTGTTTGTGGGGTTTGTTTTGGTGGTTTTTTGGGGTTTTGGGATTTTTTTGCAACTTCATATATGCCTACAAAGCATCGCTGAATGCAGGTAACACTATGAGATCTAGCTCTGGATGTCAACTGATACTGAAAAGAAACATCAATATCACCTGTTGACGCTATACAGCATACTCCATTCTGACTTGCTTCCTCTGAAAAAGTAACAAGAACTGTTAAACAGCAATACACTTATTTTCATAATTTAAGAGCACTTTAAACTTATTTGTGAGGGATTATTTGCTTATTTAAATGTTCAGTTTAGAATTTGTAGGGCTTTTTCATTTTCTGCTTTGTAACCAATGTTTATTGCTTAATAAAATATAGTTAATTATATCATCAGTAGCAGTATTTGATTTTACACTTTTATAATTTAATACTGCTTAAATTTACATGCATCTTCAAGTAATAATCTGTTATCTATTGCTGTTTTATCAGAGGTTTGTATTTGCTTGAATTCAGAACACTTGATATTCCTTGTCTTGCTTGTAAATATTATTTCTTTACCAAGATTAATTTTTCTTCTGATAGTTATTTTTTGCATCAGCAGATTCCTCTGGATATTTCTTGTTAACAGCCTTCTGACTGGATATTAGAAAGAGAACAAGCATGTTATAGTTTAAAATCCCAAAACTGAAAGTAAGACTTGTTAGTGAAGTCTTAGTGAAGTTTAAAAAACAAGATTGAATCTTAATTCACAGATTAAGGTGTTCTGAAAAACATTTAATTATGTGCGATTAACATAAGTCACTGATGAGAATGGTTTCCTTAAGTGAACCTATGTAACAAAACTCCAATTCTGAAATTTTTTATTAATCTGCCACCTAATTCCATAAATAACTTTCCTTTCTGCTTTTAAAGTTTCTGAGTTTCTTGTTTAGAGTTTTAACTCTTTACATCCATCTGTGTTCAGAAGATAACAACTCATCATGTACCAGGCCAAAGGCCAGACAATACCCCAAAATCAGGTGTTCGTCTTTCCGAATCTCAAAATAGCTTGATCTGGTATGAGTTGTCAGAACTTCCCTGGTAAACACTGACAGATTTTGTTATCTATTGCTGGAGTTCTCACAAGGAAACAAGAGCCCTGATCTTCCATTCAGTTCCTACAACTGTTTTGGCAGTGTATCCAGTAATTGAAATACATACTACAGGAAGAACTCAGAGATAGCGAACAGAAACTAGACAGTCTCTAAACGTGTGCCCTATCTGCTAGGCTACAACAGTCATGTTCTATTTTAGGTTCTTTTCCTGAATTAGTAAAATCTGAATCAGAGGATTTTTCAGATGAAAATGACGTTTCAATGAGCAAATAGCTTATAACCCTGAAAAGAAGTAGTCTAGAAGTTTTGGCACTTTTCCAAAACCAACTGCTTGAAGCATCACAAAAAAATCCAAACTGTTAAAATACAAAACAAACTGACAAATCCACTGTTACATAATGCTATGAACAACTAGGAATGAACATATTACTAGTTTAGTTGGAGTTTCACTAGGTGATTGAATTAGTTCTGCTGTACCCAGTTTTTTTTTTTTCTCCCATAAGCTTCAAAATTGACCAAACAGATAATAATCTTAGAAGATAAGAAACAGAGTCAAGAAGAAGAGATAGCAGAGTACCAGAAGCAGTTGGAAGCTTTGCGTTCTACTTGTGAAGAGCTGAAAGCCAAACTGGATAGCAGAATAGCAGCAGAGGAACACTTTGCTTTGGTGAATGATTTAAAAAGGTATGAGTTTACATACGGTGCACAGAGAAACAATTCTGCGAAGCATTCACATGAACAGATCCGCATACGCATCACTCTGTAGGTAGGAGGCGAGTGGAAGCTTCTGCTGGTAATCTATGAAGGTAACTACAAATGTACAAAGAAAGGTAAAGAAATATTTCAAAAATACTGTCTCGCTTTTTATAGACAATTAAAGTTACAGAAGGAAATCCCAGCTCTAGAGACAACGGTACAAGTGTTTCTACCATTGAGTATGTACTGCTAAATGTTCCTTTTTAAATAGTAAAAGAGGAGGCATTAAAAATAGATTTTTTGTCAGTTTTGTCTAATTATTTCTATCAACACTGTATATAAATGTTCTCATTCTTTTGTTCCCATCCTTGGGAAAATGTCTGAAGGATCCTGAAATTTGAAACTAAAAATACTATGTTTCTCCAGTATTTACAATATGGAAATAACACAAAATGACACAAAACAAAAAGTGCTGTCATGCAAAAAGTGCTTACATACAAAGTATGTAAAGTAATGTTTTTCTAAAGACATTCTGTAAATTTGTTTGCTTTCAAGCCTAGAATAGTGCAAGTTGCTGTTTCTTGCTACAGTGCCTTCCTGAGAAGTTCTCAGACCTTCTTTTTTGGAATTGCTAGTAATTTCTTTGAAAAAAAAAATTAGAAAGGGCATACATTTGGACTATACAGGATATTTTTATAATTTAAACTCTATTTCAAGTGCAGTCAGGATGAATTATTTTAATAATTTTGTTTGTATTATGCTTCACTCATGATTTGATACGTCATGAGATTGTAATACCTCTCTGATGTCACCACTGAACACTAAGCATTCTCAATGTATCATTTTCATACCTTCAGCATGGGTATCTTACTGTAACTTAGCTTTTTAGTGAAGCAGGTCTATACATGATACCTGTTCTATGCTGTTGGTTTTTGCAGCCATTTGCAACAGGAGCAGGAGAAAAAGCACTGTGAGGTAGAAAATCTAATGGGGAAGATAGCATCACTGCAAGCTCAAAACAAGAAACTGCTTTTAGAGAAAAATAACTTCATGGCTGACAACAAGATCCTGGAGACTGAGATGGAAATGACACAAAAGACAAACAGGTCATATCACATTCTCATTTTCTTATGTAGAAATACTTATATTTCTAAAAATAACAGTAGAAATATCTGTAAAAATATTGTCTTGTCGTCGCGGAGGGAAGCCAGGAACACTCAATATGAATGTTCAATGCACTTCAACTTTATTGYCACMAGCATCAGACTTTTATACAGTAGTTAATTAGCTCATGCATATTGCAAAAGTACAGCTCCTTATTGGTCTATCCTCTGAATGCCAACTCCACCTCTATACCTTGTTTTTGCGCTTACAGCATGTCCTTGACATTCCTACAATCATCAACATTCACATCTGTTGTATTCGGTACTTTCCAAGCTCCTCGTTTACCAGCTGCACAAAATCTATTTTGCCTTGTTCAACAAGCCATTCCTCCACAATTCCCACATTGTCTGACATCCCACAGTGTGTAATTTCTACCTATTACAGAAAAAACATGTTTCCTAAACACATCTGTCACATTTAAAGGCGTGGTCGTAAAGTAACTTTGCTAAGCTTTATATGTGTTCATGCACACTTTTCTATGTCTGCATGCAAATTAAGAATACATCTTTAATGCAGGTAGTTAGCTATAGCAATTAATCATTTGTGTACTCACCTGAAAAATAGGGTATCACACTATTGGCAGACTTTCTCATGCACCCGAGTGGTTCAGGGTTGGGCTCACAATACTTTAAAAGGTAAAAACAATATTCTTGTTGTATTTCTTAAGAAATACGAGCTTGTAGCCATTGCACAAATTCTTCTTTTGAATCGTTACTGTTGTTTTTCACAAAACATACTGTAAAGAAAAACAGCCCCAAAAAGTGGGAAATGATACTTCCAGCATTGCAAGTATTTTAGCCAAAGCATCTTTAACAGTATATTTGATTGTTTGAGACTCGTACAAGTTGATTTGCACATGCAATGCAAATTCTTTTAATACCATTATTAATTCCCAGTCTGAAGATTTTCCTTTTTCTGTTAATTTTATAGGAGATTAAAGAAGAAAATAAGTCTTTTGAAACTGCAGTTGGAGGAAGCAATGGAAAAAGAAGTTGCAGCCCATCACTATCTAACAAACCTTATTGGTTTGGTGGAGAAGATAGCTCAGGAACGTGATCATCTTATTTTTTTGGTAATTATCTTTAAGTAATTAATATGACTTAATTGGTATTTCACATAATTATCATCCTACTAGCACAACTTGTTGTTAATTTCCATTATCAGAAAAGAAAGCTATAATTTCAGTTTAAGGATTTAGCTATTTAAATAGACTTTTGCGAAAGTCTATTTAAAGGACAGGAGCAGCAAGAGACTATTTTCTAGAAGAGTGGTTAAAAGCAACTACCCTAATTTCTGGAGATAACATAATTAAGCCTTAACTTACATCAGCATTAGGGTCTGCAATGGTATATATCAAGTTTAAAAGATTTTTTTAATCTGATTTTAGAGATTGCCTTCAACTGTTGAAGCTACATGTATTGAAAAATAGCACACAATCATAAGTTTTTAATATGCGTTTCTGAATCTAAAAGTAAACTATTATCCTTGAAGTGATCTGTATGACCTTCTACTGTGGAAGCACATGAACGCTATTGCTCCTTTTTGGTGAGCAGTCATTTTGACAGGCTGGTTCAGAGTTTTGGAACAACTTCTGTTTAGTGGAAGTGTCTGGCATGGAAGTTACTTTTTTTTATAGGCACACTTTGTTTCCTTTACAAGATCTTGGACACAATTTCAATTTTACATATTGGTACTCCATCTTCAAATTGGTCCTGGAAAACATTTCACTAAACTTTGTTAAAATAAAGCTTCTTTTTTTCTGTTGTTCAAGTAGTAGACAAAGGTTGTCATCAGTGTTGGGTAAAAAGATTCTATAGTGATTAATTCTTAATTCTAGAAGAGGAACAATGGTGACCCACCTCAAATCCTTGTCCGCTGCAAACTGGACTTTAGGATTGTGAAACTAGGCACAATAAGTGTCTCCTAGGAATTAGGGGAACTGGTTCTTATCTCTCAATCTCTGGTATATCTACTTTCAGTTATTCAGCATGCCACATTAGAAATACCACAGAGATCCAGAATTACCTGTAAGTACAGGGTGTGCCATTTGGCTTAATAATACCCTAGTAGATGTTCAGAATACTTTTAGCAGTAAAAGCCTGTTTCAGAAGGAAAGATGTATTAACATAAACTTCATCACCACAAGGCAGTATAAACCCTACCTTTGCAAGTGTGCGGTATTTGACATCATGTTCTTCCCTTCTGAAACCTGCACCTGAAAGTACACACTAGAAAATCAAGTTTCATGCGCGTGCAAAAAGCTCAGAGTAGGTCCATGGAAAGCAGCCTAAAATGCAGTCAACTATGGCCAGTCTTTCTTTAGACAGGTATAAATTGATCCAGCAATTAGAAACAAGTCCTGTCATGCAAAACAGAATTTATCTCTTCCTTTTGGATCACGTTCTCTTGTGTATGTGTATGAAGATGATACATACTTGCTGTCCATTATCTCTCCATTTTGTGGCTTAGATACTAAACAGTGCACAAGTCTTGCTTTTTTTTTATGAATTCACTGTGTCTGGGCTGACAGCAGAGATGCTCTGAGACAAACTTTTCTACTGAATCATAGAATCATTAAGGTTGGAAAAGACCTTTTAAGATCAACTCCAACTGTCAACCCAACACCACCATGCCCGCTAAACCATGTCCTGAAGTGCCATGTCTACACTTTTTTTGAACGCCTCCAGTGATGGTGACTCCACCACTTCCCTGGGCAGCCTGTTCCAATGCCTGTTCCAATGTCTTCAGTAAAGAAATTTTTCCTAATATCCAATCTAAACCTCTCCTGGCACAACTTGAGGCCATTTCCTCTCATCCTATCGCTAGTTACTTGGGAGAAGAGACCAACACCCACCTCGCTACAGCCTCCTTTCAGGTAGTTGTAGAGAGCGATAAGGTCTCCCCTCAGCCTCCTCTTCTCCAGGCTAAACAACCCCAGCTCCCTCAGCCGCTACTCATAAAACTTGTGCTCCAGACCCTTCACCAGCCTCGTCGCCCTTCTCTGGACATGGTCCAGAAATAGTCTAGTATCAGTAAAACCTTTAAATATCCAGTTTACTTTGCTGCCTGGTAGAGCTGAATCAGAACAACCTGTTCCTACTTTTAATTGCTGAACTTAAAACCTACCTTGGCAGAAAGTTAGACTGCAGGTATCTTGTAGTCAGGTAATCTGATAAGGTTGTCTAATGGGAAGGCCTACAAAATGAAGAAAAGAATAATTAGAGCCAGACCCCAATGATAATGAAGAGCCACTACTGTGCATGACGTATAATAATAAAAAACGTATTATCATTCCCCCCACCTCAAAATTCAGTAATGTCAGGTTTATTTACTCAGTTCTGCTACTGCTATTACCCTAGCCTCATTCTTTTTGAATTCACTAACTGAATTAAAACATTAAATTCATTTTATGCAGATTTAATCCAGAAGGACAGGGAGAGCAGAAAGGGTACAGCACTCTAAGAAATTAGCCTATATTCTTCCTTAATGAGGATTATAAAAAAAAAAAAACCATAGTAACCACATTTCCACAAAAATAAATGGATAGTCTTAAATTTACTGTTTCCAGGAACAATGACAGCCTACTGATAAATCCAGTAAAACAGAGCAGCAAAAAATTTAAAACAGTTTTGATAGTGCAACACTGATGATGAACTGTAATCCTGAGTTAGCAGCTGTCAAAATGATTCGTTTATTATATTGTATGATTCAGCTACCACACAGTAAAATCAAAATGTCACGGACTGAACACGAAGCTCACAGACTCCAGCAATGCTAGGTAATTTTGACTTCTGTGAAAGGAGATATGTCTCTGGAGTGATGTGGGTAGTTCAAGGTGGTCAGACATTGCTGATCCTAAAACCTGGTTATTTCTCTCTTGAATGTTTCCAGTGGATTTAACAGTTGAAACCTCTTATAGTTTTAATTCTTTAATTGTTTACAGCTTATGCAGGTTTTGTTTTGTTTACATTTTATATTTGAGAGAGAATGTAGTGCTTATGAAATGATTAAAACAGTCATAAGACAGAAGCATTTCATAAGCCACATGTCAGATTCCTTGCCTGAACCCCTGCCAATTTCAAGGGCTCTTTTGAGAGCAGACTACTGAATCTGACCCAGAAGGATGAGTCTCATGCATACAGATGGGATCCCTACATATATATACATATATCTGTAGAAAAATATGTAGAATTGGTTGGGTTTACAGTATCAGTAGCTATGATCCTTTCAGAACAAAACTGTTTCAAGGTATTATTTTGTTAGTGAGATAGTATTCGCAGTCAGTTGACAAACTATTAATTAGCCATTATTAGAATAATTTTCAGGATTCTTTTTCCACCTTTGAAATCTTCTTCAGACTACTAGAGCTCAAAAGAGAATAGCTTTGTCTTCCTCAGTGTATGTATTTTGTCTGCTCTGTCTAAAGTAATGATTACATTGAGTTATGTATACTATATGTTTGCAGGCCAAATGTTTGGAAAATGAGAATCATGGTGTACTCAACAAAATAGTAGAAGGCAGTCTACGCTTAGGAAGATTGGAAGAAAAAGTTAAGGTAAGCAGTATTTCTAAGTTAAATATTATGTAAAAAGTTTCGTTTTTTTAATGAGAAAAGTCAGTAGTTCATCTATGTCAATGTTTTTATGAAAGACTTGCGGATTATTTTATAGAGGGGTTTTAAAAAGCAAAATAGATCATCATTATAGTTTTCACAAATATCTTTTTCCATTGTATTTGTACGTTGCACGTCTGCCAGGTCATTGCATTTACATCAGTACCTGAAGAATTATGACTAGTTGTAAAAATAATTAAAAATTATACTTTATTTCATTTTTGCTCTGTAGTGTAGCCCAATTACTCTCTGCTATTTTTTTGAGGCCGTACTAGTGCTTCAACTTGAAGTCCATTACAATTAGATTTGGAAGAATGAAAAACATATCTCGAGTGTACAGTTATCCTCAAGTACTTTCATATGGCCATAGGGTAGGAGGTTTAGAAACACAGAGGATGTTCAAACGTCTAGCCTAATTAGAGAATACATTATAGGTTATCTTCACAACTGTCTAAACAAATACAAAGCACAGTGTGTAATTGCAGTATAACAGTGTATAGCATGAAATACATTTGAAACATTTATGTTCTAACATTTTTGGTGCTACAGTAATTGCTTTTACTGTAAACTCAAAAAAGGAAAGAGAAGGATATCTGGCATATTTGTTTCTATATATAGAAAGTAATATATATTACTTTCAGAAGCTATTTTGTACTACGTCAAGTTTGTACAGTTTACCCAAAAGCAGAGAGTCTCCATATATTGCACTTTTCCAGTCGAGACCTATGCTGCTATTCCTGCATGAAATGACACAAATGCGCACCACTATGTTAACAGAGACCAGCTCCTTCTGCGCTTCTCTTGTGAGGATCAACACAGCCCAGCAATTAGCAACAAAGAAAATAAACCAAATTGTAGTTGTAAAGAGAGCGCAGTAAGCTGAAAAATAGCTAGAATTTGTAAGGAGCCCTTCATAAAATACCTAAATGCGTGAAACGCAACCATAAAAAAATTCTCTAATTATACTAATACAGCTATAAAAAGTTTTTAAGCCATTTTTCACCCTCATTCATGTCTATGTAAATTTAGAAGACATCTCCCCTAGCAAGACAGTGGCTTGTATTCTTCTTAAATACAAATTTTCTGCAATTTAATAGATCTGTGACTATTATAAGGGATAGAGAAGAGACTTGCATAAAATTAAGAATATTTACACGCAGTACATGCTGTGAATTTTAAGTGCAAGACCAAATAAAATAAAAAAATCCTTCTTAACCCACCAACTGTTAATGGAAATTAGAAAAAAACATCCTGTAAATAAAGTTCTGAAATATCGCTCTTTCTACTTAGCAAAAGTAAGACTAATCTACTTGCAAAACCTTTTTGTTCTTAATTTTTGTCAGTAAAGCAGAGGGCTTAAACAGTCACAAAACACCTTACAATATCATCTACTTCTTGGTTATCATATTAATTGAACTTTGCTAAAAGCTAGTATCATTTATTTCTTTGCTGAAAAAACCTTAATTTCTTAAACACCTCCAGTCAGGTAATCCACTTTTCTAAATAAAAGCTTTATTAATTTATTCTCTTCAGTGACTTATAGAATGTTATGGGGATTCTTTTGTTTTACATAAAAAAAATGTATTTTCATAAGTTTAAATACATTGTCATGTTCTTAGTTTGGTTCTTTTTAAGTCACAAGACTTCTGTAATCCCAATACATAATGCAGTTCCTCAAACAGGACAGGCCATATTGCACACCCTGCTTTTTCAGGTGCTGCTGAGAAAGATTCAAGTGAATGTGGAAAGACAAAAGGATTCTTCACTTGGAAGATATATGTTTGCCTACACAGTTCATGCACAATTCTAACAACCATGAAACTTGAACAGCAGCTTACTTTAAGATTACATACTTCCTACTTAGCTGAATGAGATAGGGTGGAGGTCTCATTAGTCTGATTATACCAGCTGGAGGAATACTATCAGCTGCTTCAGGAAATCACAAACTGGGTAACTGCCCTGTGTGTTGAGTTACAGGATAAACCTCTTGTGAAGTATTTAGGTGTAATCTGTCTCCAGTAATAATAGTATTTAAAATGCATTAATTTTTCTGAAAGGGTGATGTAACTATTGGTAATGTGAGTGTTACACTATTTCTTATCTTAGAAAAGGGTGTTTTGCATTGGCTTTTAGCCACCTTCAGCTACTTCAGTGAGGTACAAGATATGAAATACAAATTATATCCTGTGAATTAGAGCATACAGTCCTTAGGTTATGATGAGAGAAAAGCTTCTAGCCTACAGGTTTGAGTTACTTCCAAGTGCCTACAATGTAAGTCTGTATTTTCTGTTTTTTAGACATAACCAGGTATTTTACGCTTACCTTTTGATAAATTTGTTGCCTCATATCTCAGCAGGCACAAGCTCATACAAAACCATGTTACAGATCAGATGCACTGTGTGTGTGTCAAAAGATTCTCTGGGGCTTCTTTCACATCACTGCCAATGTTAATTGAGGGGAGGAAAGAAGGAAGGCTAGGTGGGACAGCCATTCTTCACTGGCAACATATGGCACGTACCTATAGACAATGGTCATTGCAAAAGCTGGCAATTCCATTCCCTTTAGATCATTTCCCTCTGAAGTCAGGTCATTTGTGCTTTGCACATGAGAGTGGATCTGGTCTTCTGGTCCGGAATTCTTCCTTTTAGTGAACTCTTGGAGAAAGTAAATGAACAAGAATCCTGTGGTTTTTGTTTTTAATTGAGAAGCCTCAAAATAAATCAAGATCTGGCAGATCTGTTACTGAACACAGAATCACTGTGAAAGTCTTTAAAGCTAAGTAACAGGTTATTGCTAAAATAAAACCCAAAACCATGTAGATATTTGTATACATAGCTTTATTACATGTTTTAAACTGTGTATGCTTAAGTTAGGTAGCAAATTAAAAGTGATTCTCTTTATAAATACCCTTTTTTAGTTTGGGACCTAGCAATTAGTGTAAACAAACTTTATAAAGTCATTCACTGTGCAAAATGTTTTGTAGGTTATCAGTACGGCCATACGAAATTCAGAAAATAACAGTAGAGCAGTATCAAATAGGTTGAATACAAATATTCAGAAAAATAAATCATTTTTGCACAGGAATTATGTTAAGGAAACAAAACTTTGGTATTTTAATTTTCAAACCAAATTAGGTTCACTTCTACTTTTATATCCTTTGGTTTATGTCAGATAATTTTTCAGGCATACTGAGTAATAAAAAAATATTAAAGCTTACTTAAACTTCTTTATTTGGCCCTTTAAGATTCAGCTACAAGCTGCTTTGTTGTAATTCTCATAACTCAAAACTTTTCTGAAAAATCTGATTGTAGAGCAGAATATTTAATGCAACTCTATTTCCCTTTGACGTCAGAAAAGATCTGACTCAAATCTGAACTAGCTTGTAATGGGACTTTCGTTTTTTTAAACAGGTCATACACAGAGCATTTCTGATCTCCATCTGTTTTTAAAAACAGTGACAATTTATTTGATAAAAACAGGGTGTGGTTTGTTGTTTTGTTTTTTTTTGTTTGTTTGTTTGGTTTTTTTGTTTGTTTTTTTGTTTTTTTTTACAAAATAATAAGTAACCTTCAAATATCTATTCTATTCACCGTTAATGAGATGGTGGACTAAAACCGTTTGTTACTTAAGGAACTAAGGTGATAGTAACCTCCATCTTTTTAGTAAAAGAAAAAACAGAACACCATGTTGCTGTTTTACCAGTATTCACACAAGTTATTGTGCTTTAACAAAAATACATATATGTCATACTATACGCATTTTTAACAGTCCATAAAGGTTAAAGTCTTGTGATTAAGTTGTTTTATGGTTCGGTTAAAAAACTACCACTTGATAAAACACTGCATATCAGCTTTGTGAAGAGCAGTCACAAATTGCGTGGCAGAGGCCCTGGCAGAAGCCATAGATGAGACATACAGTTAGACTGGAGGGAGCAAAACTCACACACACAACTCAGTCACCTTCTGAATCACTAGTAAATAGATCCCAAGAGGGAGGGAACTAAAGTAAAGAAATCCAAGCAGCCATACCAGTATTCTGGGTATGTTCTTGCATAGCTTTGAAAAGAGGTCTTGGTCCAGCTGACTTTGAGAACTTAGAGATACTGACTCAGTGCCACGGTCAGCATAATAATCAGAGGCAGTACTTTGACTGGGAGTCCCTGGGGAGTCTCTTTGTACTTCCATAATTGTAATTACTAAGCAGTTTGATGATCCATGGTAAGAGCTTGAGGAAGCCAAATTTTTTGATGTTAAAACTACTTCTTTGCAGTCAGAATTCTGTGCTGTTTTGTCTTTTAATATGAGCTTGGACATAATGTTTGTATCATTGGGGAGTCCTTCAACTTGATCTTCATGCAACTTTGTCTCATGGTTGCAAAAGGGAGATCCGTCTCCTATATGAAGTATTTTAGTCAAACATCTAGCACAAATTCTGTGAACACAGTCCAAGATTTTGGACTTATGACTGTAAGCCCAAAGGGAAGACTGTACTCACTAATTTGCATCCTGTTCCTGGAGAAGATACAGCCAAGGAAACTAACTATAAAACCCATATAATCAGTATTGCATTTATGGGGTTGATATGCTGTCAGCAATAACTGTAAGAGTCCTTGACACATGAAACTTTTTATGACCAAAGTGAAATGATACACTTAGATCTGGTTTTGCGTCATGGTTATAGGTCCCTTCCAACTGAACTATTCTATTCAATTAAACAGCAAGATAGAACGAGCAAATTACTATGTATAGAGCAGCTTTTATGTACACACAAAAAAAAAAGTTAAAATATCTTACTTCCTTTTTTCCCTGCAAACGATTTCAGTATGAAAGGTTAGCATAGCAATTACTTTTTTGGTGGGTTGTTTTGTTGGCTTTTTTTGCATTCAACCTTTAGAAGACATACTTTGTTCTTAATGCCATATTCATTTTGTCATCATAATACATCCGCCTAGCCATTTGATGCTGTTTGGATTGAGGCTTGTTCTAAGCAATCATTCAATGCCTACCTAGCAAAGGATTCACCCTCTTTATTTTTCCATAGCCATTTTCTAACCATGCCTGGTCCAGTCTTGCATACAACAATAGACCTAACGAAGCATTGCTGCTAACTTCAGGAGGTCCAGCATGTCACTCTAACATAGGGGGGGAACTTGAGGGAGGGGGATAGGAGAGTTCTGTCTCTTGAGAAGATGCACAAATTTATTCTTTGCATCATGACCATCATATAATAGCGTATAATTTTATTTAAACCTTTTAAATTTTATCTCTCTTTTATAGAGATTGTAATCATAATTGAAAAAAGGAAGATCTCTGAATTGGAACATGAGAATAGCAGATTAACCCTTCTGCCCTAATTTTTATCATATACAAAGTTGGCAGAGGAACAGGAATTAAAGTAAGTCCCCCTTGCACTTATTCATCCTACCCACTATTATCATCAGTATAGATGGCTGGCTGCTCCTTACATGCAAACTTTGAGCAAAACCAACCAAACAAAAAACCCCACAGCACTACTTTTTTCCAGATTATTTAATTATCTTGTAGGATAACATCTGATAGAATATGCACCCATATTTTTGTCCCAAACTAGCAACTGGGAAATGCAAGGGCCCAGGTAGTACAGCATATAATACTGCAACACCTATTGTGTTGCAACGGTTACTTGGGAAGACAAACGCCATCACTCTGAATGTCCCCCACTTCCTTCTTCCCCCAGCCTTATATGCTGAGCATGACGCCATATGGTGTGGGATACCCTGTTGGGTCAGTTGGGTCAGCTGTCCTGGCTGTGCCCCCTCCCAGCTTCTTGTGCACCTGGCAGAGCACGGGAAGCTGAAAAGTCCTTGACTAGCGTAAGCACTGCTCAGCAACAACTAAAACATCAGTGTGTTATCAACGTTATTCTCATACTAAATCCAAAACACAGCACTAGGAAGAAAATTAACTCTATCCCAGCCAAAACCAGGACAAAAGTTTAGCAAGTTACTGCAGAAAGTTTAGCAAGTTACTTAGTTACTCGAACTTGAAGAGGTGGAGGCTAGAAAGTCTCTGCCAGGAGAGTGATGGCATGTTATAAAGCAATGGAATTAATAGTAAACATCTAGCACTAGCACATTTAAGTATCTCTTAAAATTTCACGTTAAGTCTTTTGAACCTTTTAGGATAAACCTGCAATGTAACAAGAGCAAGTATTTCCTAAATGTTGCCTTGATGCTACAGCCCAATATTTGAGTTATTAATCTGTCCTACTATTGTAGCAGTGCTCTGTTCCGTAAAATTAATAAAACTAAATTACTTGCTGTGTTGCTCAGAAAATGGAAATTCAGCATTGCCAAATCTTCCCGCAGCTCTCAAAAGCTTGCTATTACCAGGGAAAACCCCAATTTCTTCAGAAGTAGTTTCTAGCCTTCCTGATTATAGAGACCTTTAAAATTTGACAAGTTCCACGTACAAGTTCAAAAACCAGGGGGAAGGTTAAACAAGTAAACTCGAGGCTTCTCCTGTATTTATGCAAGTTCTGTTCTATATGGGAATAGAATACTTCATCACACCCCTCTTTAGCGTAGGAGAAGAGAATGAAAACAGAAATAGGTTAAAGATAAATAAGTTAAAGAAATAGAATAAGAATAGGTTAAAGAATAGAGTAAGATATGAATAAGGAAATACCTTTTATAAAGTGATTTCTCTAGGGAGCTATTAAATTTTAAGATAATTCCAGCTTTAAATTTATTTCACAATATTGGATTAGTTTGCAAAGTGTTTTATGTTCATGGTGCTTATGAATAAAGTAAGACTCAAGTAACAGAAGTTTAAACTTCTTTTTCTTGTGTCAGTTTTATCTTATGTCTCTAAAATACAAAGTTCTGTTTATCTCATACTAGATTGTTTTTTGTCGAAGCAGGTCATGTACACACACAACTATCTCATACCTTCGGACACATAGTTTTAAAGTTTCTCCAGCATAAACAGCTTTTCCCTTTTTAATTGATTTCCCAACTGTTTACCCTTCATCTATGTGCCAGTATCAATCTGCAAACAAGGAAGCTTATTTACTGTGGCACATAATATCACAACTACAGCTGAACATTTTCTTCATTTTGTTGGCTGTTGAATTTAAACGTTTCTACATTTTGCCCACATCCTTTTCACAGAGACTTAACAGAGGTTTTAAGAAATAGAAACAAACCCTTAACAGGCCAGAAATCTACTGTTCGTGAGGGAATGTGTTTTCTATTGTCACCACAATACCGTCTGTCGAAAGACATTCTTTCACTAAAACTTCTGAACATATAGGCTGTCGCTTTTCATCTGTCACATCCAGTTTTACTGGGAAGGTTATAGGTATAAACATTGTCCTTGTCTACTACTAAAAAGGGACTTTTTTGCCCCCCAATATACAACTCATCACAAAGCCCAGAAGAGAATTGTCTGTGATCTTAATTAATGTATTTTAGAAGTTTTTAGTTGCCATGGGAGGCAAATTAGCAATGCTCCATCGCACCCAGTAAAAATTTCATTTCCCATTACAACGCTATTCTGTCAGGGTCAGAATGATAACATTTTTTATAGAGACAGTGAGACAATTTTCTTCAGATGGTACTTTGATCTCTTTTGGAAGGGATGATACTAATTTTTACTGGTAAGGGATAGGAGGAAAACAAAACACGATTGATAGAAAATAGCTTTGTTGCCTCAACAAGGATCTTGGGACCAGATCATTACACGTATCATGGCCAGCAGCCTGCGTTTGTAGAAGTAATGTTTTGTTGGCTCTCTATCCAGAATTCTCCCATTTCTAGTTTGTAATTCAGTACACGAGGTGTAAAGGAATTACGGTGCCCAGGAGTAATACCTTCCTGAAACTACTTTAGAATAGTGTAAATTATGTCCTCTTCAGTACCAGCTGCTACATCCATGATCATTCCTCATCTTGCATGCTTGCTGCATACCTGGGGTGCCATGACCTTGGGCAGACTACCCTTCTCAGCGCTAGAGGAAAACACTGCCACTTCCAGCTACATGTTGTCACCCTCTTCCTGAAAATTGTCATCTCCACCAGCCTGCTTACTGCTACCTGCTTCACTTCAGAGAAAATTAATAGGTTGTCTTGAACAATTCAAAGGTGGTAGCCTGCTGTGAAGGATCTGTCGGTGCCAGCAGCTGCACGTGTCAGCATGCCCAGCACCACCCCGGCCTGGCCAGGCTCCCACAGGCGAGTATGGAGCAGTCTAGGCATTCTTCACCCATCCTGCTGAAGTTCTGCTGAGATAGCCTATGCATTTTAAATAGACTTAGTTATACTATCAGTCATAGGAGCAAGATCAGAACTACGTATCCCTCATATCTAGTTTCATGCCCTAATCATTAAGTCAGAAAATGATGCACTTTTGCCCTTCGTGCCCCTGCACGTGACACAGCTTCAGTTGGCAAATGACGAGCAGGCGTGCCAAGCCAACAGAGGCAGCTATGGGATATGTAGGAGCCACGGGCTTGAACCATCTCAGGCAGAGTGCAGCTTAAAACAGACCTCCCGGTAGCTGGATGATCACTGACCACTAGATAAAAAAATGGATTTCACCAATACTATTGGCTGCTTTCTTTATCAGCCTTTTATGCATTAAAAGAGAGGAAGTTCTCTCTAGTTTTCTAAAATAATTATAGGCACCTGCCCTAAGGAGGTCACTTCAGGTTCCAGGTCTGGAGCTGGAGGAGGCATTTACTGACAGGCGAAAGTTCAGCTGTTTTCCTGCAGTCTGCACTTCCTCTAGCCAGCTCTAAGCAACCCTCTGCTCAGAAGGAACATGGTTACCTTTATCCTCCCATAGCGTTACAAGTGCAGGCATCTAACCCTGCATTTTGAAGACTTCCCTGGGAACCTAAAAAGTTGAGTGATGTGGCTGGTTAACTTGCAGGCTTCTAATTCTTTTCTTAGACTTGACAGGGAAAAGCTGGGAAAAAAACCCTGGAAGTCAGCCTTAAATATTGAATGACTAACATTCTAAGTAAATATTATTATTTATCACTATCCTACTACCTCCAGAAAATGAAATGCCAAAATGACACACTTTACAAGCGCTAAAAAGGAAACAGTTTGTGGAAAGGATTATATAGCTTGCAGCACATACCTAAAAATGCCTTTTTTTTTTTTCTTCCTCCTTCCTTCAAAAGGCATACTCAGACTTTCTGCTCTGATTCAGATGAAGATAAATCCTTAGTGGTTAACACCTCAGATAAAACTTTATATTAGCAAGACATAAATAGCAGTATTTTCAAAGCTTCACTAAATTGTTTGCAGTTTTATTAAAGGAGGTTCCATCCCAAAACTCTGTCCAATAGCCTATACCAAACATCACATTCTGCACATACAGTAACAGTTTAAGCATTCTGTTTGTAATCATGAGAAAAAAGCTAATATTGGATAATACCTGTTGTTTTTGTCGAGAGCAGCAGCATGTAGAAATGTGTAACAATACACAAGCCGTATTTTTCAATTCCTTGTGTGCTTATGTAATTTAATGGGGATGTTATTTCAGAAAGCAAAATCACTTTGTACAAAAAAGATTGCTTGGTTTTGAGATTAAACCAATATATTTGGTTATTACTGCTAATAATAATAAGCAAAAAATCACTTGAGCTTCACTGAACAGAAGGAACTACTATGTGAAGCAGCAAAATATTTTAAAACATGAAGCCACTCTTTTCTTCCTCTTAGTATTAAACAACTAAAAGAACACAAACACTTCTTCATGGTACAGCATTGATAAATACAACTGTTGGACAAGTGGTAAGCAACATCTGCTGTAAAGTGTAGCTTTGCATCTTGGAAAACAAACCCTTTTTTGCAGCTAATTCTTTTCACTCGTAAGATAAACATATGGTACGGTATTCACTCTACACACTAGTTTTACATGCAGAAGTGTAATACCTTCAAATCAACACAGAGGTAAAAAACCCCATAATGCAACCTACCTGATGTATTTAAGCAAGGCAGCACTGATGTAAAGATTCAACTGCAAATTAGTATCTCTAGCTATTTCTTTTGTTGGTAGTGAGTTGTCCTTATTTCTCCTATAATCACATTTTTCCTATCATCTTTAACCCTTACAGGTATATAAAAAGAAGGCAGCTGGGAAGCTTGGAGATATCAGTCTCAAGATGACTGAGCAGGAAAAAGAATTTGCCGGGAAGACTGCTCAATACCACCAAGAAGTGAAGAACCTCCAGCGTCTGCTGCAAGACAGACAGGAAGCCCTCGATGAAGTGCTGCAGCAGAAAAGGTCAGTCAGTCACAGGCAGAAGCAGTCCGATTAGATCTGGTGGGTAAAAGGGCTGGGGGAGGCAAATGCACAGAGCCACAAGCTCTTGTTTTTCATCAGAGTCTTATATGGTATATTCCGGGTATCTTTTCTCACTCATGTTTTAGCTATACTGAAAATGCTGAAACGCTCCTCTTAATTCCCAGCTCCAAGAAAGACCTTTGAAGGAGGAATTTATTCTGGATGACTAGTACTGTTCTTAAGACTTCTTATTGAGAAAAATACCTGAAAAAATCTGAGCCTAGTCTTTGATGATTTGGGGGGGGGTCTGTAAATCATCAAAATACATGTTAATCTTTTAACAGCATCTTCTGCGAAAGACTGAACACTTTCCCCTCCACACCCCTCAACAGTTTTCAGAATAGGAAATTAAAGGAATGTAATGAGTATGCATATGATGGGTTTCCTTTTGAATCTACCTTACTGTTCTGTCACTAAGTGACTTAGATTGGCTACCTGCAGAATAAAAAGAAGATAATTTAACAGATTTATACAAGATTATGACTGTCAGTGTTGAAATATCTTTTTAATATACAGTCCTTTAAAGGTATTTTTCCCCTCTGGTAGTGGAAGGCTTCATAGCACATTCACGTTATCAGCATACAGGAAAAACTTTTTACAACTGAAGAGAGGTCGTTAAGCAGTCATTTTGCAAGTCATCTCTGCCGTTGTGAAATAACAGATTTAAAGACAAGAGAAAATCAGGGCTTGGTTTCATCTACCTTAGATCAGCACAGTTCCTCTCAATTACTTTATACAGATGTGAGTAGCTGGGAATTGCACGATGAACATTCCGCTAATCTCTAAAATTTGCATGAGAAAACAGTATTTTGACTATTCCACATTTCTCTGGAAATAGTTATTTAGGATTTTTAACTAATTAAGTGCCTTTCATACCTCTGGGCTCATGTTACAATTTTTTTTACAGTAGAGAACAGCTAATTAAAGATACTTTTTTCAAGGTAGGATAGAGCATGGTTCAAAGTCCCATAATATATATCATTCAAAATTTTTCTTTTTCTAGCCCCAAAGTAGGTAAATGAGATGATATAACACAGCTGTGTCAAATAATTAATTACACTTTCCATACAATGTACTAAATCACTTTTCCCTCTTCAGTCTGAATTGACTAATGTTTTCTTCAGTAAGCACACAAAATTAATACTTGCAACTAACTTTTAAGAAGCAAGATCTGCACCTGGAACTACAGCATAGTAGTCCGTTTAACAATATGATGATGAAGGAAAGTGGTTTATGGAAACAAGCACAAAATGAACCTCACAAAGAGATGTCTTGCATTTCTGTAGTCTCCCACATTAATGAACAGTGTAATTAGTGACTGCCTTTTTCTGGTGGTAGTTAAGCCTTACAGTGTTATTAGAGTATTATTAGAGTACAATAAACTCCAATTTTACAGCTCAAAGTAAAAAATAATTTTTATGTTCATCTTTCAAGTTGTATTTTGGTTCATCTCATCATCTGCTATTTTCCTTTGAAAACTATATTAAAAAATGTAGATTAAAAAATGAAATGTCACTGAGAAGTCAGCTGAACTCTACACATAAAAAAGAATATATTTTTATCCTTATAAAACAAAAATCAATAAAACCAACAAACACCATGGCTAATACTGTTCATATAGACAAGTTTCCTCATGTTCCTTTATTCATTTCGAGCATTGTGGTAAAGTAGTTTGCCAAGGTAATCCAAATACTATGTACTCTGTTGTGCCTATCTGCCAGAAGTTAAACATGTATTTTGGTCAGCTTCGTGTATTTCTGGTTTTATAAGGCTTATTATTTTCTCTCTCCCTTCCCTCCACACAGTCACAGGAGTAAGGAAGGGAAAGTTATTTGTAGTTTAGATGTTGCTAGTCATCTGTAGCTTGGCAACCGAAGTCAGTAGTGCCAGGACAGTACCAAATATTTATATTTATTTCCACTAGCTCTGTTTACAGAGTAAAGTTATAGTCCAGGAAACTGTCTAGCTGATAGTGTTTCAATTCAAAATACATGTATAAACATTAAGGTAAGTGCATACAATAAATACATTGTGTATTAGATTCTCTAATTTCAGCATTTAAGTAATGAAAATCAAAGTAGCATGCCACATTTTAAGCAGGAAAGCCAGTTTAATTTAAAATTTAGCTGGCTATTTGGACAGCTGATGTTGTATTTTATGAAAGTTACAGTTTCTCTTTAGGAAGACTATAAAACAAATTAAGCTATTTTAAAGGCACCGACCACAGTCTAGTCAAAAGCACTGTAAGTAGGTAAAGACAGAAAACTTTTTCATATAATTGCTGTTGCTTTGCATTTAGTTTTATAATAGTGGAGTTAGGAAATCATAGCAAGTCTGACTTAGCTACCATGAAATTCTTCTATCATAAAAGTTTACCATACCTACTGTTGGTGGTAAGTTTTCTTGTAAGCCAAGGGAAGATACCGGTTCAGTGCTGGGAACAGCACCGTTCTTTCAGCAAGACACGGCATCCGAGACAGACAGCCCCGCCGCATTGACCTGAACAGGACTGCGGCAAACCTGAGTGATGGCAGGTCGGGACCCTGCTACCACGGCACTTGCACAGTACCCACGTGCCCAGAGCGGGAGTTACTGCAGATCGCGGCATCTTCAAAAGTAACGTTTGCTTAGACGATTGCACAGTAGCAATACTCATGTGCTTCCTCATTTTTGTTTCTTCTCTCATCATTCTGTTTTTAACAAGTCTACATCCAAACTAACATGGACTTCATAAAACATAACAAAGGTGACTTTCCTTTGAAATTTTCCCCCCTCCTGCATCACCTTTCACCTGATGACAAAAATCAGGGTTTGCGCTACTTACCCATTGCGTCCAAGGGAACAGAATTTTTCCACTTGGTTTTCAAAAACAAGTGCATATAGATGTAATTGTTTTTCGATAAATAAAAGCTTTTAAAGCTTCTAAAGATATGCAAATTTTACCTTCATAGAAGCTGTTCTGTAGAGCCTTCTCAATAGCTGCAGCCTTTGCTAGAGAATATTGGAAATTTCACAGCAACCTTTTGCCTAAAGCAACTGATGAGAAAGCAGTATCATGTTCTGTTCTTCAGGCAGCTGATAATCATAATGACATTTTTATTGTTTACAGAGTGATCTTACAAGTCATCATTATCGCATACCTTTCCGTAAATGAAATACATTGCATGTTTCAGATATAAACAAAGTTATTAATGTGGTTCTAAGATAGAAAACCAGGTTCGTAAATGCCTCAAGTCTTATTTCACAGAACACTTACCTTTACGAGTTTTCTAGGTCACAAGGCATTTCGTAAGTCTTCTGCAGAGGAACAGTACTTGGAGATAGTTACGGCTGCTGTACTTTGGGTGTTAAATGCAGGTTTGAAAGCCTTAGTAATGAAACTGCCTTAGACTGTCCTCAGAAGAGGGTCAACAGTAGAAGAGCTTCGCAGCCATGCACAGGCAAGGGAGAGGAGCTGTCCTACCTGTAGGGTTACCTTGTAACCATGAGAAAAATTGTTGATCTTTGTGATGGGGATTATTTAAATAAACTGTTACAGGGTAGATGAAAATTAATTCTTGAGCTAGCAGCCCAAATGAGATACTCAGAGATTAAGGCTGAGTGAATTTCGTTCAGCGAGGGCAGAAAGCTCTGTCTTTTGTAAAGAAGAATCTGCTTCTGTTAAGTTTTTCATCCTCGAGTATCAGTACAGCATTGGCATTTTGCTTACTCTCAACAAGATATAAAACCTTACATTTTGGCTAGGTTAGGGCTTGAATAGAATTTTTCTTTTTACTCATTTAGGTAACCACAGCCTACATTTATGAGAAATGAACTTAATGCTTTTTGCCTAGAGACATCTGGAAGCAGGACACATTTTGTACTGAGTAGGTATCTAGTTTTAAATGCCAAGTGACAGAGGCTTGTATTTGAAGAGCTGAACCAGCTGCCATGGGCACAGTAGAATAACAAGGGTTACCCATCAGGCTGTTATCTGTACAGGGTAATGTCACAGGAGTCATAGTCAAGGATAGTAATGCTTTGCAGAGATTGAGGGAATTTCTGGTGAGATCCAGAAAAATGTAAGAGAAAGGTAGTGAGGGCCATTGCCCAGCAAAGTAGGAGCAAGGAAATTTTGGCATTGAGAAAAAAGTACAGACCATCAGCAGCTATGGTAACCAAGCTGCTCTGTAATCCGAGTTCATAAGACAGCTGGGAGGCTGTGACTAGCAAAATAAAAACACCCCCTCCCCAGCCCATTCTGCTCAATGTGTTTTTAGATTTTGATCTAAAACAGAAAAAATGCAGAGACAAACACCCTTGTCTAACTACAGTTGGGTCGTAACTGCTACTTCTTGGATGCTCACCTGAAAGAGAGCTGAAGTATAAAAGCAATACATTCTGCCACACTGAAAAGACTTACCTATGACTGCAGTATACTGTGTGCAAAGCAGGGGCATCTGCAGTGTGCTTCCTTGACAACAACAATTCTTTGACTGCTCGTTCCAAAGCAAAGGCAGCAAGCACTTTCAGATTCTGCATCTCTCAGCTCTGTTTAAAAATGAATCCTCCAAGAAGAGTTCAGATACACCACTACTTCTAAAGCCATCTGTTTCTTTGCTACTGAATTAATTTTAACCATGTGGATACTTGAAAAACTAATGTCTTTCAACTATTTTTTCTAAAATCGATGCAGCTGCCATTGAACTGAATGTATGGACTGAAAATGAGCATCCCATTTGTCAGGCATGCTGACAGCATTAAACTGCAATTCAGAATTCGGTGATTTTTAGTTTCATCTTCAAATTGTCTCTGCCTCAAGCTCATACAAGCATTCACATTGAAACAATCTTTTAAAAAAAAACCTCTTGGTTTTGGAAATTAGCAGATGAAATAAAGCCTGGGTAATGTTCTGCACTACAATAAGGGTAAAGCAGATTAAGCTCTTGTATATTAATAGTAGAACATGAGCGCTGTGCACACTGTGTGCAGACTCCAGTTGGAGACAAGCAGCAACAGAGAACAGGAGCTTGTCCCTATCAACGTACGAAAGTTCATTTAAAAACAAAATGCTGAAAATGTCCCAAGATCACAATACAAAGGGCCAGAGTCAACCAATGGGTGAAACTCAGGATGGCTTGCTGGGGGAGTTCAACCATGTAGTTTTACTCTTTGTGCCTCACATCCCTCAAAATTTAAGCTGAGGATAATGATAATTGCCTTTGTAAAGCATTTTGAAGCATATACCGAGTCAGTGGTAGTACTAGACACTCTTACAGCTGGTTCAAGAAATACACTTTGTGAGAACAAAGTCATCTAGCGTTTTGGTGTTTCAAAAGTGAGAGATTGCTTCTCAATAGCTTTTTAGAGATGTGGCAAAAATTGAAAGGTCCAACTCATTAATGTGGCTTCTCATGTTCTTGAGCAGTCTTGGGCTACTCTTAGCAACTGCCTTCTTCTGCTTTAATTCCATTCTTAATGATCTCTTCCATTACCAAAAGTTCATTCCAAGCAATGTATACAAGGATAATCTTAAGGCCGCCTCAGTAAGGTTTTTTTTCATCTTCCATCTATATATCCAGTCATAAGGTTAAACACAAGATGAGCTAGTACTACATCTGGGCCACTTTTTACCACTTTGGTTTTTTTAACCGTGCTCGGTATTATTGATCACAAAGGGCTCTGTAAGAAGTACTGGTTATGTATTTTCTAGTATATACCTATTGCCAGAAATGTAGCCTGACAGCATTTAATCATCTCAACCCATTTATGTTTTGCATCGATTTGTTTCTCATTTTTAGAACCTGGTATTCAGGAGGATTTGTGTGAAGGGCTAGCTCTATCAAGTGCTTCAGGTAGTGGCTTGAAGTGACTGTGTTAGAGTAGTCCATACCATTAAGATTTGTATGCTCATTTTCTACCCAGTAGCTTTCCTTTCCACTTCAAATTATCTTGATTTTCTGATTATTTTGTATTTTGACATATACTAGAAGTGAGTCAGAGGAAACCCAAGACCTTGCTTAACCTTGACCAAATATAACTTACTAAAAAGTCCGTTGCTGGAATACACTGCATTATTAAGTGATGTTAGCTGCCATGTTTGAAGAGTAACCTTTTTCTTGAGAAAAACATTAAATAATTCATTTATGCTTCGGCAGTCAGAGAAATCAGACCATAAGGTTATAATGCCTTAAGGACTGCCCTTCACTATCTTTGCATCCCTCTNCCCCCCCCCCCAAAAAAAAAAAGTTTACACCACTTCTGTTTGACCTCCACAAGGAGGCATTAGCCAAGCACGAAGTCCGATGCTCCGTTTGATCGGACGTGTTTAGCCTCCGAGCGGAGAGACGCAGGACCCTCGGCACCTGGCAGAAGGGACGTCCCTGGTACAGGAAGCGGAACCGCAGGCACCACGGATCCCGATTCAGGGGACGGGGGCAGTCACGGTATTTGGATCTCACAAGCACCGCTCTAAATACATGCAATTTATAATTTGCTTATCCACATACTGTAATTACATACTGCTGAAAAGTGTTCTACAATTAGGATCTCTGTTGATTTTTTTCTAGGAAAGTGGAAGGAGAACTTGACATAATTTGGGAATCCACATTCAAAGAAAACAGGAGAATGAGAGAACTCTTACATAAATCCCTGGGGAAGAACAACATGTGGAGTACAGTCACTGTTCATGAGCCACATTTAGATGAAATCTCTCAGAAGGACCCAGTTTACGGACATGATTTTAGCTATTGTGATGTGAAACCTTCATCCCCTACCAAAAATGAAATTCAACAAGAATCTCAGTGGTAAGAATAAAGATGCATTACACATCTCATCCAAGAAGGAGAACTCGGTGCCTGAATTTGACTTTTTCAACACCACAAGATGTAATGAACATTTACCCTCTTCAAAATTACTGTATTTTTAGTGTCATCAAAATGACAACAGCATATTCTCCAGCTGTACTGTCAATAGTGTAAATTTAGCCTAAAACATGACTTGTTTTTTTGAAGAAAAGGCTATTCCTTGTTAAGGCAAAATGTGGTACAGCTCCAAGTTAACATAAAAAGACAAGTATCCAGTTAACAAGATAAACAACTGCTAAGCTTGGTGTTGTAGCACAGACACATACCTTGCCACAAAAAAAGTGAACAGCAAGACAGGAATCCTCCAACATGGTAAATAAATGTCTCGATTATGTATGTTTAATTGAAAGGTCAAATTTCAATAAATTCTCCTCAAATCGCCAAATGAAGTATAGACTGACTGTGATCAGAGTTGAAAAAAAACGTGTGTTGTCTGTTCTTGTTGCTGCTGATGAAGCATCTTCACATCCTGAGATGTCCTTATACCAGACTGTCTGCCAAAAATCTTGTCATCTCAAAGAGAGAAAAACCTGACTGCGAAGCAGACAAGACAGACCGATCCTGATGAGGAGCGCTGGTGCCCGAACACACAACCGTCCACCAGGTAGATTTTCAGGAGCCCAGGCTTCAGCAAGTTCCTACCATAGTTTGCCAAGGGGATGAGATGCCAGCAGAGGATGCAGCCCTCCTCCAGATTGCCTCATTCATCCCACGTCAGATTCAGTAGCTTCAGAAGCCACTTTTCCCCAGAGCATTCTCTGCAGCAGTGCCAGCCTTTAGATTATTATGACGTGTTTTGTCTTAGTTTTCATAATAGTTGATTTTTCACAGTATTGCACATCAGCATTGGAGTAGTACGTATTGGTATGAAGTGACTTTATTTTGGTTTTACGTATGACTTGTTGGATCAACTTTTTGCTTTTGCTTCATCTCCGTAACAAAATCTAAATGGTACCAGAAAACTGTAACAATACAAAACCCCTGTAACTACCGTAGCTATATAATATTACACATAACGAAGAACATTACTGGCTTTGATCAAAGTTAACAAAAAGAGTAGAAACAAAGTCAAATACCAAAAAGAATACATACTGTTCATGTCTAGAAAGTTTTGTGCTTTCCTGAGGCGTTTTCATTCAGAGTAAGGCCGTGACTCAGAACAGGGTTACGTCGGAAAGGGCGGGGAGAGCAGCTCCTGTCACACCAGTTTCGGTGGCGTGTGTACGTACTGTTTTTAGAGCCAGCTTCTTCACTACAGTGGGAAGTCAAAGACTCTACAGACTCTCAAAGCGCCTGCAACATCTTGGTGCACTCAGATACCCCCCCCGGTGAGAGACAAAACACCAAGGTAGCCAAGTCCTACAATCAGTGGGATTTTAACATGTACTTTAATTACTTGTCCTTGGCTGGGAATAAAACAAGTGCAATAACCTTACCAGCTCATCAAGATGGAACTCAACATGCCACATTAAGACTTGGACTAACAAAACCAGCACTGCTATCTTACGGTCTCCTCCCAGAGACTTAACAAGAGGTGCATCTTCAAATTCTTCTGTTCTTCTGGCTTTTTCAACTTTATTATTTTAGGACTCAGTGACTCACAAGAACCACCAAAACATCAGAAACTGTATTTAAGCAGAGTCTTAAATAAATTAACTTACTATGTGAAGTTGTCAGGGTTTTTTTGCTGGGGTTGGGTGCGGGGGGAAGGGAGTAGTCTGTTGGTAAAGCAGTCCTGTCTCCTGTCTTCCTCGAATTTGGAGGAAATAGTTTGAAATATAAAGTCTGAAATACCTATTCAGACAAGTCATGCATAGACTATGTAGACATACACACTCCCCTAATTTCCAGGCAAGCTCCAATCTGCATGTACGCTTACAATAATCCTGAAAGAACATCAAGCAAACATGGCTATACCCACATTATTTTTCATGGTTTTGTAGGCAGGTTTTGAAAATTAAGTATTTTATATGTCATATTTTCAAGATAAGCATCTCTGAGTATGCACATGCAACCTTGGAACTGCATATGTAAATGATTTACATAATCTTATCTGTTTTTAATTGCCCTTTTGAATATGTCTCAAGATTTTGTAAAAATAAACAACTTCACAGGGGAAAAACTATCATACTGGTAATTCCTTAGAAATAGAAGTGAGACTTTCAAAACTCTCTCAATGTTGGCTTAACTGTTCTTCCACTAAACTGGTACTGTCTTAGAATTACACTTCTGGCACAGCTGAAGTGTCATTTTCACAGATCTATTTTAGAGTAGGTTTTAATACATGGTTCAAAGGACAGCACCTTGACAGTGACACTAACGCTATGTTCGGAAATGCTCACTTGCTTTTTCATTTGCATATCATTAAAACATTTTGTTAAACTTTAAATGAGCTAACATTTAATCAAATCCCTGGGAAATTATCCATACTCAGTTTCCACAGCATTTGCAAGAAAACAGAAAATACGATGTCCCATGGATGAAAAAGTCGTTTTGTGGCTCAGGACCACTTTTTTGGCACACCAAAGAATCCTATTAAAAGATACTTTAAATACCTATGTAGACATCATCCATTTAGCATTCTTGGACAGTAAAACCCCGGAAATGTTTCAAATTAACAAAAGCAAACACATTTGCAGGAGTATCAAGTATTGTACAAATAGAATTAATGATTAGACAGGTGCTGCTTTCCAATTCTAACAGGAGAGAAACTAATTTTCAACTTTATAAAGAGCTAAAAGAACTGGTTTTCCCTTAAATCTCTTTCCGATGAAAGATAAATCTTAGGCTCCGGATGTTTTTCATCTGCATTAACACACTTGTTTTTAGTATGTGCCTATGTACAAAAAGTACATGAAATAATGTTTATTGCAGACCACCAGTTTTAGGATTAGGAAAAAAAAAATATGTAAGAGACAGGCATTACATATATAGATATTCTTTCGAAAAAACAAATTTTTTATTAGAACACACAACATTTAAACATGAAGTAAAAACACCCCAGAAAAATCCCACTGAAATTACTAACAAAGTTGATAATTTTAAGAGGTAGGATTGCCTACCCACTTAAAATAATCAAACAAAAATCCAGTGTCTCAAAAGCTAACTAGAAGAAATAATGTAAAGAGCTTAAAGGATGATCACCATCACTTTTATGCCTAGGAAGCAGTTAAAAATGAAATAATCTTCTTTCAGCACTGGAAAAAAACCCAAATGAGACACTACAAACCAACCCAGTTAGAGACATTTTGTGTATTTTGGCAGTTACTGACTCCTTCCAGCTTCAGAATACTGAAAACTGAGGTAATTCTAGGAGGTGCAATTAAGCAGAATTTAACTGCATTATTTGATAACCAAACCCCACAATTAATCACTACAGAGAGTTTCTCAGTACATTTTTTTTTAATCTTTAAAAATTACATACATTAATTCATAACATACACTCCCCCCGAACATACGCACGCAACATTGAAGTCAACTGCCTGAAAATGCCATCCAAGGAAGGTGCTGAACCCCAGATGCCCGCACCAAGCACTTCTTCAGCTTACCATTGCAGATCGAATTATATGCAATTACATGCTATTTGAAAATGGGTGTTACAAAAGTGAAAAGTTACTTAGTGGGAAAAAAGTTTGGAGAGCCTGAGGATCCAGGGTGAACAAGCACAGTACAAAATGCAGCGCCCTCTCCCCGTCGGTGCCCGACCCCTTTATCCGACGCCCAACAGCATCACGAAGGCGTTGGCTGCTGCCAGCTGAAGCTGCACCTCGGCCGGCGTGCAGCCACCACGGCTGCCTGCCCGAGGGTCGGGTAATGCTTGGGAACCGAGACAACCGGCCAGAAAACACCTCCTCCTTTTACTTACTAGAACTGTGTGCTGTTTTAGTTAATACGCTTGTGTCCGTTCAGTAAAACTACTTTTTTCTGCCACTGGGAAAAGAGGTTCTTCAGCCTGTCCTTAGGTTAACAGACCTGAAAACACAGTTGCTATGTTATGTTGTGTTACAACTGGGATTAGGCAAATAAACCCATGGTGAACCACAGGAAGATGCAATGTAACCAACACACTGAATAACAGACTGAACTTAACTGTTCCAATACAGAGACCTTTTATTTCACAGACTGAAAATAATTGGAATATACTTTTTTGCATATATTGCCATAGAACATGGGCACTTATCCAGCAGAAGGAACCCTGATTCAAGTCAGATAACTAAAACAAATTACAGAATATTTTGGAAAAATAAAAGTTTTAAATGGGTTAGGTTAGAATATGGAAAATTGAAAGGGTTTTTTTTGTTTATTAATACCAAATACATGGTATCATGCAAATACAAGATCCATCCTTTTGGAATGAACAGACAACGTTCTCCTCTGGTATTAATTTCTCATTACAAATGAATTCCATAAAGATGCACTGCCAGTGAAACAACATTTTAACACCGTAACAACATTATCAGTGAATTAGATGCGAGTGCTGGAAAGTCTAGTCTGTAACAGACTTGAAATTATGTTCCATTCAAGTAAGAGATTGACATAAACAGTGTTTCTGACACTCATTTTATCAAAGGAGCAGGAAAAATGGACAGATTAAATAAAGGGGTATCAGTCAAAAGAAATGTATGCATCTCATCATAGTGTGAAATAATAGTTAAAGAATAGAGTGATCAGCAGTTCTGGGGTATGGCCACCAAGGACTTCACGGGAAGTGACTAGGCAAGACATAGTACACCGTTCTACTTCAGCTGTCAGACACAACTACCTTCCTTACCTCTTCCTTCTGTAGCTGTATTAAAAACCCAATTCAAACACGCTGCTACCTTGTGCACAGCGATTCTTCTCCACAGTCGTATTCTTGCTCTGCTGCAGTACTCAACAGGAAGATAGGAAAGAGGTGCTACAGAAGTTAGAAGCAAACAGGACAAGTTAGGATAGGACTTGAACCAATAAAAAACAGTTGCTGGTTATGTGTTCTTCCCTTTAAAACAGTATCAGATTATTGTAAGAGAATGGTGTCACATAGTCCAACCTAAGTCAATCTAATGTTTAATGAAGGATTAATTGTGGTCTGAAGATCAAAGTTGAAAAGGGCATCACTTTCACTACAAAGATGGGTCTATCTGAATTTTTCTATCTTCACTGTGGTAATCATTCTGTATACACATGTGCAAGCATTCTGAACACTACTCAACACTTGCTAGTTCTCCTCCCCGCTGGTCAAATGATTTTAATCACCTTGCAATTCCGAGCAGAGGCACAAACACTTACTTCTCAGATTTTGGTATGAAAAAATTTGTTAGCCTTTATAATCTGAAATAACACAGTCAAAAGGACAGGGGCTCAAGACGGCATTACAAGAAGTTGAAAATTAATTCTTGTGCCCTGCATTTTAGCAATGTACTAGGGATAGCTCCGTAAGCCTAAAGAACTAGTGCTCACTAGAACTACTTAGCACAGACGCAAGAACTAGAGCTTCCTTGTAATTAGCCAGTGTAAACAATTCTGCATTAGCACACCAAAACTTACAGGTGATACAAAGTATTTCAAAAGACCAACTTAAAACCCACATTTGTCAGAGAAACCTTCGGCAATGAAAAATTATTTCACAGCAGTACATTTGCGAGGAACCAAATGCAGACTTTTTACCACCATTGCGAAACAAGTATTTTTATGATGTTGAACCGCTTGGGTGATAAGATACCAAATCAGGAGAAAACTGTATTTGATGGCTTTGACGTAGTTGTACAGTGCATAAACAACGGGACTCTACTCTTACTTAGGGATTGCTGTCACCCTGCTTTAAGATACGTGAATTGTAACCACAACCATTTTCAGAAGTAGTAGGAATTCAGCTCTTTTTCAAACTTTGTATCTAAAGCTTTAGTTTCAGAGAAGTCGTCTGTGGTCCTTATGATCGGAGATTATGACAGCGGTCATAAAACATTAAATGGTCTTTAAGACCAAAGCCATCAGCTTCCAGTACACTGGAGCTTCTCTTTACAACAGGATACGCTTAGAAGAGACGAACAGCATCTAAACTGAGCACTGCTATAAAAAAATAAGAGCATGAAAAAGTGTGCAAAATAGGCAAGGGTTACAATACCAAGACAGCAGCTGATCTCGTATGATCTTACCAGATTTTTGTTTGCAAGGGATGTTGGGCTTTTACTTCAGAAGAGAAGTGCTCACCATGTAACACGGTACCTGACACCTGCTGGCTGCTGCTTTTGCATTTACATTTATCAGGCCCTGACACATGGTAAAATCCTTCTGCTAGCACCTGCAAAAGGCTGTTCAACTAACCTGTACCAACACAGTAGAAAGCTCCACATTCACCTTGGTTCAGCTGAGAAATAAATAATGAAAGCAAACAATGCAAAATAAAAAAAAGTAAACAGTACAGGGCATTTTACTACAGGTAATTCTTTAAGAATTAAGAAATTGAAATATATTATCTCTTACAGTATTAGACGTGGCTGCAGTTGACCCCCAATTAACTACTAGGATCTGATTACTTTACCTTTTTTTCTCCACAGAGTGAAAGAAGACTTCCCCCACTACAATTTTTTTTTAAACTCCCTAGCCCTAGTATCATACAATACTAGCCATTGACCAATTTAATTGTTTCCACTCCTTGCTACCACGTACAAAAATGCAATACTGCTAAACCACAAGAAAGCTGATAATCTGGCAACATTTACTGTAGGTTCATCTTTGGAGAGAGCTTCTGGGAAACACAAAGTTACAGATTTCTTCTCTAACTAGTGTGTGAAAACTAAGGAAGAAACAAAACTTGTAATCATTCTTCACTTTTCTGTTAACATCAAGGATGGAAATAAATTACTTCAAGTAACCTTTGAACCAAGCCACACTAAGTAATGGGATGAAGTTCATGGAAGAAAATAGCATTGGGAAAAAGTACCAAAGGCACAACCTGAACTGTAGAACAACTGCCTTAAGAAATTCAAAATCCTGAAGCTGACAGAGGCTGCAAAGCTTCTGTCACACATATTCATGTAGAACTTGTTACCTAAACTCCAAAGTACTACAATGTACTTTGTGGACATTACATGGATATTGTAAACCTTTGAAGCTGTACCTTCTTCAGCAATCAAATAGACAAACAAAGGTCTACTTTTCTCCTCCAGCTGGCATGATTTGCATAGAAATCACTTCGCACATACCAAAGCACATACTGCAAGTCCTGCTCAGCGTTCACAAGCATGAATTCAAAGCTTTCAGGATGTTTTGTATATGCAATAATTAAGCAACCACAAAAGCTTTTCATGATTCTAACTATTACGTCTTAGGGAGCTGGTACATTTGTTCTCACTTCTCTCCCATGCTTGCTGTAGTTTTCAGCACACTACAGAAAATCCAGGATCGCTGAAAAATGCCCTTATAGGATTTACTGGGCCACTACTGGCAGATACTGGTTTGATCTTTCACTAAAGGTGCGTAGTGAAGGAATCCTCCTAACTTCTTTGGGCAATACATTCTAGCCCTTCGCCAGCCCACTCTGTTACAGCATCCTCCCCAATTTGTACTGTTCACAAATTGGTACATTCACACTATTTTCCACCAGCTGCAACATAAACACAACCACTGAACAGAACAGACCCAGGACACACTCTGGCAGAACAAACCTTTTCCCAGCCTGACAGCGAGCCACCGCTTCTGTCTGCCTAAGCTTTTCAGTTAGTTCTTTATCCACTCTATTACAGATCTTTTTTTTTTTTTAAACTATGTTTTTTTAGACCTTTCCTCCACAGTTTGCTGGTGAGAATATAGTCTCACCAATAAAAGCCCTTCCAAAATTGATACTTATATATTACCGTTTCTTCCCTATCCACTTGGCTTATTACTTTGAGAAATAAAACCAGTTTATTTTGACAGAATTACTGATAAATTCATACTTACTGCAACTCATTCCTTTATAGTCCAGAGTCACAGCTATTACTGCTAGGCACTATAGTACTACAAAGAAACAAACAGAATACTCTTCCTATTTGCACAGGTAACAACTTCTATGAATCTTTAAAGTGCTGAAATGAAGAATTAACTATCCTGTTCTGAGTAAATCATCATCTTGTATTTAGAAACAAGTTCCAAACACACTCGAGTGTGAATGTGTTGGAATTTTGCATAAACAAGTGAGCTCGGTTAGTACACGGGTATTGAAGAAAACGGTACCTTAAAAACCCAGAACTTAATGAGTTTTTTTTAATCATGTTACTTTGCCTTGTTTAATAGATACCATACTAAATACAGATACTATACTAAATAAATTATTTGGCTGTTTTATCCTACTACAAAAACTCTACCCATGCCAATTTATCTTTTTTCTGTTACCCACCTGACATTAGCAACTTACTATTTTACCTCAACCACTGCTGACAAAGCATACTGATTCTGATATACCGCACCTTCCTTCCATTCACAGTATCTTCCAGTCCAGTGAAGTAGTTTCAGCTTCCTTTCACAAAACATCATAAAAACATGGAGTGCTCTTCAATTCCAGTATCAAGAAACTGAGAAAACTCAGAATTTGTGGAACTGTAGTCACATTAAAGTTTCATTGCTGAATTTACAGAGCATATTCTGTCCAAAATAACTGAACATGATTTTCCCTAGAAAAAACATTTGGATTAAATAATGTGATTGTAAATTCAAAAAGCAAACACTGCCACCACCTTCCCAAAACCAAACCAAACCACTGGAGAGTCTGGAGTGAACCTCAGTAGCTCCAATGCATTTCCCAACTACTGTTAAAATTTATTGGCATTACTTACTCTGCTGTCAGAGCAGAGTATCTCATACTCTGTGCTTCAGTTGTTGTGTAAATACCAGGGAGATTCTTTCACTCAACAGACACATGAAGATAAGTATGCCCTAATGTCCTGTGAACTGAGGGTCATTCATTTTCCAATTTCTAGCCTATTACAAAGTCTCCCCCCCCCCCCCCCCCGCCCATTTACAAGTTATCTTTCTAGCCAGAACGTTGCTCTTCAACAGCTCAGAAAAGAGCCTCCTAAGATTTTTCACCATGAAAAATTCATGCCATTGTACTGGCACATTGCATCAGGAGTTCCAAGAGCTTTTCCTCTGGGACTACAAATCCTTGGCTGACCAGGCACAGCTTTTCCATTTAGGAGAGCTCTGAGCACTCATCTTACTCTGCAAATCTAATGGAAATAAATATAGTAAAAATTCTACAGCATCAATCAGCTTGAATCTAGAAGAGCAGGTGCACTTTGAAAGCTTCTTTACCTTTAAAATGGGGTTTCTCAGTGAGCGACATCTCCAGATTTTTTTAGCTCTGGATTTCCTGTACGAAATTAATTTCAACATATCTATATAAACATGCATTCAGATATGAAATAGCTAAAGATATCATATTGTAGTACTTAAAAGTTGTTTTACATATCAAATGTTTGGTTTTGGTAAATTTAAAATTAAACTGAGACTTCAAAAGTAGGTAGCACAGAGCATCATAACCTCTACAGAGTGCTTCAGTATTCACTGCTTCCTTCCTCAGCTAGAAATGGGAACGCTAAAGATGCAATCTTCCAAAGCCAATGTTACCTGGCAACCCCTCCTTGATGAAACACCAGTGGAATGCAACCTGAATTTTGGACTCAAAAAGGAGATCAAAGTGAGGTGCTCATTCCTCAAACCGAAAAAAGAAGAGGAGCTGACTGTGTCTTAGGGAAATCACTAATCCTGATCAGGCTCCGAAACACTGTTAAAAACTTTAGCGTCTGAAAGCTCTGAAAAAAACTAATTCTATATAGTCAAGCTAATTTTCTTCAGAGGCCATCAAAATTCCTTTCGAATATCCTTAAGAGATTCCTTGATTTTTGTGATCTTTTGGACAGAATGACATACCCAGCATTTACAAGTTTATGAAGAGTCCCTGAACAGCTGTGTCTTACTAAAAAGTGTGCATTATCCAGGCAGGTCTGGTGCAAAACCTTTAGCAAAACTGAAGATTTTTTCAACAGCCTTATTTGTCACAGGGGCAAAACTAACTACACTGTAACCAAGAACTAAGTAGGGGAAAAAATGCAGGTATTTAGAAACCACACATACTACGGGCATTAAGAACGACGTAGTCATCTAATCTTTCCTATTGACTCCCACAAGATGCAAAGACCTTGCAATCCAGTTGCATAACCCAGCATCGACACAGCTATTAAAAAAGACTGTTTTCTTATATTCCACTTGCAGCATGTCTGCAATTACTCAGAAAAAAATTCAAATGCATTTAAGGATGACAGTAGTGAGATCACTTCTTATAGCATATCTATTAATGGTAGGATTCAAAGAAGAGCAAGTGCAAGTAAACAGACGGTCCTCTGATTAAAATTAAGTAACAYGTTAAGTAGCAAGGTTAGAATGGAAAGTACCCATTCTTGAGATACTGCTAAGCTACAATTAAAATCTGCAACTTCAAATGACCCTTCTTTGCCTAATTATTGGTCAAAGCAGAACATGTGCATTACTGCAAGCAATAAATACCAACCCTAACAAACATTAACCTTTATTATTAGTGACTAATGATAATAAAATGTCTATTTATACACCGTGCCCTTGCTATTTCCCAAATTAAAGTTGAAAATTACTTTTTACGATTTAATTGGTAAATAGCATTTGAAAAGGTTCAAACTACACTGTTTAGAGAGGACCAGCCCAYAGAATGTTTGCTTCTGCAGTCCCTTGGAATGTGAACTCCTTGATCTCTTCATCTGTATATATTTGAGAGGGAAGGAGTCTTTTCCCATGGCTGTAAAATGCCACTTCTCTTGTCCATGAAGAAAATAACAGTAGAATCCTTGAACTCAATGTTTATTTTTACCTTAAGTGGCTGAGGAAAAGAAGGATTGCTGGTAAAATTGCAAATCCTTAGCAAGTTTATAGCATCCCAAGAAGATTAAGCCCTAAAACAAAACTAGACAATAGGTGAAGATACTTTTCCATTTTAATAAGGAAACAGGCTAGTTAAGGTCAAGTCATGGGCASAGATTTAAGACACCTATTGAACAGATGGGAACTCTCCAAATACACATTCCAGGTTGACTAAAGAAACTGGTTRCTTAGGCAAAAACTCAAAGTATTGTCAATGTTGTCTTTATTGTATCTGAAGAAACAAAGTAGAGTATAARTCTGATGCAGAAAGAAAAGACATCTGAAAACATCACGAGACGTGTAGAACATACATCGGCACAAAAAATTCAAATACTACCTACACTAAACGTAAAAAAATTCCTAAGCAAAACTTTACTTAATATGGAGTTAAAAATTACATACTCCATTATCTTTTCATCAAAACTCTAGGTTTTCTTCCCTTTTTTTTGTTAGTCTGGAAATTCCAGGCGAGAGATGATGTGAAAGGTGTATCTACTTCATTCTGAGCGACAAAGTTAGCCCCATAATACGGTTCCCCCCTTCTTTTTTCTTTTCACATTAGCTATTTCCATAGTCTCTGTGRCATTTCAGGAAAAACACAGGAATGATAAGAAGATTATAAATCTTAATTTCAAAGTTATCAGCTATAGACAACACAGAAGTACCTTACATAATACCTAATCCCAAACAAGGCACCTACAACTGATGGATATAAAAACTTCAGTTTATTTAATCCTACATCACAATTACCATGAAAAATATTCTGAAGTCCTTATAAAAGAYGCAGAAAAAGGAGTAAGTTGTTGATACCTGGCTTTTCATATGCTTGCAGTGAGACTGTAATTTTAAAACTCTTTATTCTCTTTATCTGTAGGAAAAAAGAACTTTTGTCCGAGCATCGTTCAGATGGTAATTTTTGAACAAGAAGTTAGTTAAGATAGAAGAGCTTCTCTTGAAGCTTRACCCTATTTCTGTGAGAATTAAACAAGAAAAACAAAGAAAGGAAAGAGTATGACKGAATAAACCAGCTTTGGCTTTGTTTTCAGTACTGACATCACTTTGCAATCTCCATCTTGGAGAAAGACATTCACAGCACAGAGTCTGGCTCAACCATCACAAAACATGGCAAATATAAACCAATGTAAGTCTGATTCACGTTTTCTTGGAGTCCATTTTTAGTCACAGATTTACATCAATATTACAAAAGACAGGAATTCCTGTTGATCAAGCCGCATGCTTAAACAGAAGGTTTAAAAAAAGAAAAAAAAAAAACAACTGTCAAATCATGCCAGGATACAGTTTTGTTTGTACTTAGGTCCAACAACTTGGTCTTATTTCCAACCCTGTACTACTGTTGTTCATGAGGCATTATCTTAACAAGATAACAGATCTTAACATCAGTGACTTATACCAGTACATCTTTTAGCTTTTAACACTAGATGTATATCGAAAGAAGTCACCTGAAGTTAGGGTTGATCAGGACGTACTGGTTTGGATGTGATACAGGAAAGGAGCTGTACAACTGCATTGCCAAAAACAATTAAGTGAAACATGATGAAGGATTTTTTTGCAAGTATTTTAGGGACTAGCAGGAACAAAAGCAGCTACCTTTTTTCAGCATTCAGGATAACAATATCTTTTCCCTGAATATGCAACTGTATAGAAATAGAGAGGGCCTTTTTCACTAAAGCAAATTTTTAAATGTTTACAAAAATGAAAAATTAATTGGAACTGCAAGTGAAGGGAACACAAGCTGCCCACTCAGCTGCCTTCGGGTTAATGAAAAACAAAGAAAAGATTTCTGCTCACACTTCTCTACCTTCTCRAGATAAAAACCATCAACTATTTTTATAGGATGCAGGTAACATCTGGCAGATGGTTTTTATGCACCTGTAACACCACAATTACTTCAAGGTTATCTTTCCAAAGTATTTCTAAATTAAAAAGTACTTGACATAAAATCATCAAAATAGAGTCTTCAAATTATGGTTCACTCTCACTATGTAATATACTACTTAGGTACTGGACAAACATTCTCACGAATGGAACAAAGACTTTTTTTTTTTTAAAGATAAACTAATTGGACTATTGGTTTACCTGTGGTTCCTATCTCAAAGCTTCTTGGCTGAGAATGGGTTTAATAATTACCTTTTATAACCTCTGTACTTAAGCTGCTGCTKCTTCTGCGTATTCTGGTTTCAGACATGGACATGTCTTGCTGCCTAACTGGCTGGTAAATCTAACGGGAGAAGTAAATACACTATACAAAGATTCCTGGAGCCTGATTAACACCAAACAAATATAAATAAATAAGGTAAGTGAGAGTATGAATTGCGACAAGATGATGATTAAAACATTCTGAATACAAGACTTWAGTTGGGCACAAAGCTGTAATAAAATTCAGTGACCCAAGCCCCACATTCCTTACGTGGGCAATTTTCTATTGTAGGTTTAATCTTAAAAGTTGGACTCATGATTTTTAAAGGAAAAAAAAAAAAAAAACCACACAACTTGAATTCAAAACATAAACCAGATGTCTTTATAACCCAAATATTTCTGAAGACCAGCAGTACTGAGATAGCTGTTCTGTCAATTTAAAATGCTACAATTTTTGTAGCCAAGAATTACTGGATACTACCCAAGTTGCCTAAACATGACGCATTCCTGAATTACTGTCTGTAAAACTGCAAAATGATCTTCAACATTCAGATTCTAGTAATTATAGCTGGACGGTCTGAGGAGAGAAAAGACTTTTGACTGAAACAACTTTTAAGAATCAGGACCTAACCTGATCAACTTCCTTCACTATCTCAGGTTGTATTTTATTCCAATACTAGGGGAAACAAGCAAAATCCTCACAAAAAAATTACAAGTCTAAATTTAAATTCGAAAATAAACTGTTCACATTCTAATTCTAAACAGAACAAAACATTCAGTAGAAGACATTCACCCTGAGGCAACACGGAGACCGGTGACTCTGAGGCAATGAGCTGCTAATTAGACAATTAGAAGAGACAACACTTGGTTTAGCAGATACTTGCATCTTCAAGGAACTGGCCTAATTTAACGAAGAGCAGAAAGAAGGTCTCCTAGATAAGAAAACAGACTAGCTTTTGGGAGAAAGATTAAATCTGTCTGGACCTCTGGAGGAATTCAAAGGAGGGACTAGCTATAAAACCTAGATTGTTCCAGTAAGGAGAACCTCTCAACTGCATGTAACCCGAGTCAGGAGATAGAAAGACATTCACTGCCAGGTGGGTACGAGGAAAATCCACAGCAAGTCAGCTGGACGAGGTGAGGCAGACATAACACCTCTTCGATTTCATCTCCAAGCAGGCAGTTAGAGGGAAGTCCCCTGCCTGTGAGCAAGYGTGTGTGCGTGTTTGTTTTCTGGCAATATTTAACTAGTTTATTTTGGACTCATATATATATATCAGCAAAACTCAAGCGAACATTAATATGCTAGACTGATACTTTGTTTTTATTTCCTTCGAGATTCCAACAAGTAAACCAAATGGGTGAAGAAAGCTTGAGGAAAAGAAAAGGAGAGGACGATGGAAAAGAGGATGGACAATCCATTCAGAGCCATGAACCCCAAACGATGAACCTACAAAAGCAGGCAAAACTTTTTCTTTTCCCCCTTCAGTCCGCGTGCGTGCGAGGGGCTGGCGGGGGGAGGCAGCAGGGGGGTGTCTGCACACCCGCCATCGGACGGCAAGCCTGTCCCAWTTAGCAGTGAGGTACTAGTATGTTGACGGTGTGGTTGGTTTACAATTTTAGGAAATTGGTAATTACTAGTTAAACAGCTCTGATATAAACACAATTAAAAAGTAAGACTATGTATTTTTTAAGACTTTGAATTATTTTTCTATCTGATAACATCAAAGTCGATCATCAAGTGAAACACTTCATAAACTTYACCGTTTCTTTCCACATGTACATCTCAGAGGCTGAAGTGGGCTGCTCAGCTCATTGCTTCTGAAAGTTTTTTAGTGTTTATGGCCGTAAAATAGCCACTGGTACAGAAAAACAAGTGAGAATTTGAATCCTCCAGAAAATTACGAATGCTTTAAAAAACAGACATGCCACTTGATCTCAGGAGGGAGTAGAACTCCTCTTAAATTTAAAGTGATCTGGAAGAAGATTCTTTATGTGGTTTTAGTTTGGTGCCAAGACTGGCAAAATATTATTAGACTAGCCATAACTAACAGGAAAATTTAAGTAGCCCATGCCACTGTTGTTTTTTCAGGAGACGCCTCAAGTTTTAGTAGTTTCATGTAATAACATGCAGGTCACTACAGTCAGGAGAACGTGATTTTTTCACCACCTACCAGTATCAAGATAATTTCTGTGCACAAATACCTGAAGCAAGGAAAGGAAAACCACCACTTAAAGAAAAAAAAAAAAAAAAGACTCCATCCGTTTTTGAAGCTTGGAAAATTCAGAACTCCTGAAGTGCTCATAAAAGAATTTCAGAGTTTAATCAAAGAGAGGAAAGGGAATGTCCACCCGTACAAGGTTAGATTTGAGACCTACATAATCCAAAGGATGGTTTAATAAAGCAAATACATGGGCAGGCAAAGTCCAAATAACTGTACTTCTGGGAACAGGAGGAGTATGCCACAGGGTGTGTATGCATCTTGGAAAGAAAAGAGAAACTTCACATAGTTTAATATGTTACTTAGTAAAAGCTATATGTTGAAAGCTGAAAAAAATAGATMAGTGACAATTACTATAACTGTATTAAACCGAAAAATAATTATTGAATTATTAGAAGTTACTTTACCAAAATGTTTCCTTTTATTTCAAGGTGGGCCTCATCAGTGGAATCTGTATGATTGTTGGTACAATTATTGGCTCAGGTATCTTTGTTTCTCCAAAATCAGTACTTGCCAATGTTGGAGCTGTGGGTCCTTGTTTAACCATCTGGGCAGCCTGTGGAATTCTTGCAACATTAGGTACATGCATCAACAAAGAATTTGAATCTTTCTATAAATATTTGTATTTATTATTTCTCCATAATAGTCTCATTTTACAAATTGGCTAATGGCACCTACACCAAAATCAATCAGACCCTCAGGAGTGCAGCAGCATTCAGGCAAAATTTAAAATATGTGCTGTTTAGAGAACATAAATTAAGTTTTTAAAATTTTAAAGCACATTTTTAGGTAATTTTGAAAGCAAGTTTTAGTTTTGCTTCCTTCATCCACTAACTGTAATAAGCAATACTTTTCTACTTAAGTCACAGGCAAAATGTGAAACTTACTGGCAGTGAGCTAGGTACTCCTGCTATTTTTCTACTTGTGCAATTGTGTAACTCTAATATTCTATCATGTGAAAATTTAGCACTAAGCACCTCAAAATATTTCAAGAAGTAAACCAAAAAGGAATTCCTTGGGCATTGTGTCAGGTACACAGCATACGCAAAAAACCTTTAAGCAAAATGCCAGATACAGCAATAAATCTAGAAGTACCATTGTACTTTAAAGCTGAGCTTAATAGACACTTTACTTCAAAACTGTGCAGCAAGTCTCTTGTCTCCAAAAGGTAGGTCAGCCAGTGTAATCACTTAGATGCTTCTTATAGTGTTGGTTTCTTAAAAAGAAATCTAATATGAAATCAGAATGTTTGTACTTTATTTGCTGAAGTCTTAAACACAAATAGTAGTAAGTTCTGGACTGTAACTTAATATTCAATTGCTCACAAGTAATTACAGTTTTATTTTGCATATACAGTAAAATGCACTGAAATATGAAAAAAGTAATGATGCATTGTATATATCCMTTACCATAACTTTGCTACCTATAAAAAAAAAGTGATAATCTGCTCTAGCCAGTCATAGCTTCATAAGTGCATGAACTAAATAACCAATAGTAAGTGCTTTTCTTGTTATTCAGGGGCACTTTGTTTTGCTGAGCTTGGTACAATGATCACAAAATCCGGGGGAGAATATCCTTACCTTATGGAAGCATTTGGCCCAATTCCAGCATTTTTGTTTTCTTGGACAAGCTTACTTGTCACAAAACCCAGTTCATTTGCAATCATTTGTCTCAGCTTTGCGGAATATGCATCAGCTCCTTTTTATCCGGGTTGCGATCCACCCCAAGTTGTCATCAAGTGTCTTGCAGCAGCTGCCATTGGTAAGATTCATACTTTTTTAAAGACAAAAGACAAGATCCATAATTGCATAGCGATTTTCATTCAGACCCATCAATGAATGAGTTTCAGCACAGTAAGACTTCAATAGGTTCACCTTCGTGAAGACATCAGGAAGCGACCCTACACTGAAAGCAACAGAAATTAACTGTRGAGATATTATTTCTGTATTTATCAGAATGCTGTGCAACTTCAATATATATTTTTCTTGTTAAAGACACTATAAAAATTAATTCATAGAACTGTTCCTCCTCACAATTTTAGAAGTTATCCAAACATACTACGTTAAAAAACTGTACCAATAATACAGACAAACAGTGGGAGGAAAAAGCAGCACAGTAAATAAAGGGGGGAGGAAAAAGGTTCTAAGAGACAACTTGTCTTTCAATTCTGACAAATTTAATGCAGAAATTCATTAAGTTTTTCTTTTAGTGATAATTACAACAGTGAATTCACTGAGTGTGAGGCTGGGAAGCTATCTCCAGAATTTTCTCACGGCTGCTAAAATGATCATTGTCACAATCATTATTGTAAGTGGAATTGTTCTCCTTGCACAAGGTAATTAAATATACTTTACTTGCAAAAATTATTTTAGCTTCTGCTATGGCCATTAAAAATTCTCCCACTGACAGAAGTGGCACAACAATAGGGTTCTCTTTATTCAGTGTTTTAGTTCCAGATCTCTTGGGAACGATGCTATTTTCTTTTAGAGAAGGGGGGTGGGTGGGAAATGCAACACCACAGCTCAATTAATAAAAATTGGTATTAACTGATTTTAACAGTGAGATGTTTCAAAACATGAAACAGATGTTGGAATGTTTCTTCATCTGGTGGGGATTAAAGGAATTAATTTCAACACTGATCAGTAATCTACATCTTATTTGCAGGAAAAACGGAAAACTTTAAAGATTCTTTCAAGGACAGTAAAATTTCTGTTAGTTCTATCAGTTTGGCATTTTATAATGGACTCTGGGCATATGATGGATGGTAAGGTATCTTTACTAGCGTTAACAGTTACAGTTTAACAACCTTTAACTGGTTTACTCTCTTCCTGTAGAACTCAAAGATGTGATCTGAAAARGTCAGCATCTGACTTATTATTAAGAATCTCCCAATGAATTCTGGAAGAAGAACACCAGTTTGATTAAACCCCACCCCCAAGAAAACCCAACCCCACAAAACACCCCAAATCCTCAAGTTGCTCTTTATTAGGGAAATAAACTATACTAGATCCTGAAAGGGCTACTGCTTTGCTGCTGAAGGTGCTTAGATACTGTGGCAATGAAGAGAATATAATACAGTTTAATTCCATTATGTTAGGCAAAAGAGCCTCCCCAGAGCCCCTACAGGTTACCCCATCAAATTCCATTTCTTGTGAAATATGTAGTGGTGTTTGATTAGTACAGGAGAACATAAAACAAAACAATAAGTGTCAGAATTCATAAGGTTCAACTTTCAAATTTTTCCGTATTAACTTTCATTTGGAATTAATGTAAAAACACTGAAGTCTTCTTCCCTGAGCAGCTTTCAATTTTAAATCTCCACATCTGTTTATCCATTATTATCTACCATGTTAGATTTAAGAAAACACATTTGAAAATAATCACAGATATGGATGGATTTAGGTTTACATTTATGTTCTACGTACAGCATTTATATTTAATACTCAGAAGAGTGCCTTCCACAATTATTTCCATAAAATAATCTTGTTTACTGACAGGAATATTTAACTTCATCTCTGCCACAGTCCAGAAAATAGTTTACAGGTTTCACTTCCTGAAACTAAAGGGAACGTCAGTTCCACAAATCTAGTATCACGGTCTGATCCATTAATGCTATTCTTAAATGTTCAAACTGTAAAGGTTTGCATATAGATCCGTATTTTAGAAGGAATTAAGAATATAAATCTTAACTTACAACAAAGCAAGTCCCATTCAGAGGCTTAAAACTGATTTTATTTTTAAACAGACTACTCTCTCAGGTTTATGTCCAAGCTTGAGTGTCTCAGCTCAGGCATGTAAGTCTGCTAATTCAGACATTCACCTGGATTTTTTTAAGGGGGCAGGGAAGCTGGTGCCTAAATCATTATTTCAGTATGTAACCACCAGGCACCAACATTTGAAAATTAGCCTGTTGAACTGTATATACCAACTCCTCCTCACATTTTCAGAAGTGGATGAGTGAAAATCTTGTTTCAATCTGGTCTACATGCTCTAGCAAAAATGAGTATTTGGAAATTATAATTCTGATAGGTGTGATCCTTAAGAAGGTCCTCCTGCCAGTTTTCTAGACAGTGTGACTTACAGAGCAATTGTGAAACATTAGCAGACCTGCTTCAGTCCTTGCAATGGGTACGCTTACGCTTTTATTTGAAAAGACTCAGCTATTGCAAAGCTTGAAGTTCAAAGGCAATCTTGTAAGCTTGAGATAAATGTCTGACGAATTTTTGTCCTGTTATTCTGGGATAATTTATCCAAGAACTCATTTCAAAATCTCACAGATACTTCTAAAACTGTGAGGAGGAAAAGATAATGGAGGAAGAGATGGTGAATCAAGAGGCTGACATTTGGATAAGCTCACAGAGTTTTTTGTCCTGCAGTTTTACCACTTAAAAGATTGGTTGTACCATAAGTTTGGGGTTTTTTTTTGTTTGGGTTTTTTTGTTGTTTAACGGAACAGGTAAAAAACAGTAACACAAGAAATAACACCTGACTATAATATATTAGTATTCCAAGACCTGACTGCTAATAACATCGTACAAATGTTTTTCTTTCCAGGAATCAACTCAATTACATCACAGAAGAACTTAAAAATCCTTACAGGTAAAACTATGTAAGAAAGCAGTGTTTCTAACAACAGAAATGAAACACTTAATATTTTTGTAGAAGCAGGCATGTGTTTTGGTTTGTATTTTTAAAAGCAACAGTTATTCAAGGTTTGAGCACTAACAGACAGAGCTAATTAGCATTTATTACAGGCATCAGATTTGCATAAATTTGTATTTTTCCTTTTTTAAAATCCTGATTTCCATGGCTCTACAATAAAGAAATGTAAATACACCTAAAGAGCATATGGGGGAAAGTAAGAGTCCACAGTTTACTATGACAGCTCTGCCAGTGATACAGCAATGCTGATGGAGTCTTACTTTTGCATTCTTTAGAAATCTACCGCTATCTATAATTATTGGAATCCCCTTGGTTACAGTTTGTTACGTACTGATAAACATTTCATATTTCACCGTAATGACTTCAACAGAACTCCTGCAGTCCCAGGCAGTTGCTGTGGTAAGCCACTTTATTTTGTAATAGATCATCTGAAGAAGGCTGTGTGCATGAGTCGTGCAAAAAGGAACCTGTAATTTTTCTTAAGATACAATTAATTTGTCTTAGCTGTCAGTGTCACCTTTTTCCCCCCATTATCTACTGTCATTTCTTAATCTAAKATTTATTTCAGTAATGCTTAACTTAAACAGTACTTCTGCCATATCCCAAGGGAAAAAAAAAGGCAAGCGAAAGTAAGGTAGTCTTCAGCTAACGTTTTGTAAACACTACAGCTCAGAGGTTGACTGTTTTCCATAAGCACCAAAAAGAGACAGAAAACTAACATCTGACTGCTGCTTTGCCCTTTTCAGCATTTCCAATATTTCCRAGAAACAAGCACATGCAAAATGACAGTAGATCAAAGTTTGTCATTCCGGAGATAACAGCAAGTAGTCTATAATTCACCTCCTCCTTATTCTTGCTTTTTTCCCCTAACAAAGCTAAAGAAATACCCTTTTTACACTATTGCAAGACATACTATTACAGACAAAATTAAAGATTATATAAATTCCTAAAATCTTAAACACATCTGTCCCTTCAGTTCCACTCAGTAAATTTTCCGTGGGACATTTGTCTATGAAATAACTCTTGAGAGGTCATGAAGCAATTTTTCCTAATGTTAGTTTTTACTATAAACACAGTATGCAACATGCATGCAAAATACAGTGTAGCACAGGGAAGAAGTACAGTAACGTAGAAATACTTACAAATGTTAAAAAAGGTAACATTTTAAAATGTAGAACTTGGGAGCATTTCAGCACCTTGCTTGCACCAAGAGATAGTACAGCAAGGTGTATCAAGCTGTATCTTAGTATCATAGAATAGTTTGGGTTGGAAGGGACCTTTAAAGGTCATCTAGTCCAACCCCCCTGCCATGGGCAGGGACATCTTCAACTAGATCAGGTTTCTAGGAGTCCCGTCCAAACTGACCTTGAATGTTTCCAGGGATGGGGCATCTGCCACCTCTCTGGGCAACCTGTGCCAGTGGTTCACCACCCTCATTGTAAAAAATGTCTTCCTTATATCTTGTTTAAGATCTAGTCCTCTTCAGTATAGCACTAAATTTGTAATCTGTGAACACCACACATCAGTTAGCACAGAAGTCAGACYAAATAAACAACAAAATCTCAGAACTGCCACTGAGCAGTACGAAGGCAGCACAGCCAACAGCAAAAGGAGTGCACTGTATAAAGGTGTCTGTACATCTGTAAGTAGACTTCTTACTTAGCACTAAGGAGTGTCCTACTACTGGACAAAGAAACAACACTGATGTTACACCTGTGCAAAACCGGAACTCTTAATGCTTGGCTTACTAAAAAAGAGTCACCCACTCCCCAATGGAAAACCCCAAACCTACCTGTCAAAAAAGTTTTAATCCAAATTCATTTACAGTAGATCCAATGTACCTACATTACATCTAATCCATCCTGCAGTAACAACATACCGTGGCACCGGTAAAAACTGAAGTGTAGTTAAAGACCTTAGGCAAGCTTGTCCTTTACTTACTCACCCCCAAGGCCCAGGTTGTCATGCTGTCACTATTAGTGTTACTCCTTCTATACAGGCTGAAACCAGCTTGTGTATGCGTGGCCCTCTGCTGCAATGCTATCTTTCTTTTTGTTTTGCAGACACATCCCCAAAACAGGTGTCTTTAACAGAATTTAATTTCTATATATTCTTTCAATCTGTCTCCCAATGCTTCCTACAGATGCTGCATCTCCGACAACACAACAATATTATTCCACTCTTTACAGAGTGGTTCATGAATTAATCCAGGTCTTAATTTGACAAAGCATTCTTTAGTAACTACACAAAATATACAACATATGTTTTTATTGGTAACATACCTTAGATACCCATTCACTGTACTTTTAAAGAGGCTCCAACATTACTGAATATACCAAATGGTAATTAAAATGACAAAAGTGATTAATTTTAAATCCTGTGTCCCAGACATTCGGAGATAGAATCCTTTATCCAGCCTCTTGGATAGTTCCTCTCTTTGTGGCCTTTTCTACAATTGGATCTGCCAATGGGACCTGTTTTACTGCAGGCAGGTAAGCTCCCATTCTAAACATCTTAAAATGAAAATTTTTAAAGGATGGAAAAATTTATATATACACATTTATGTATCTACACACAAAGATACAGAGATTCTTCTGATCCAAATGCACAAAATGTAGTTAAAAAGTACCTGCAACTCTAGCTATATTGTTTGATTTTCAAAAAGAAGCAGTGGCTACACAGGTTTGAAAAATTAGAAAATAAGGTCTCAATTCAAAGCAGGTATAGCACAAAAGTTTTTTTCACCTCTCATCAAGTTTAAAGCTAGGAATTAAACAGTTAAAAATTACGAGTGAGAACATGACTACACCAGTAATGATAAACAAAGAACTGGAAAGAGAACCTATTCCTTTATCAGTTGTTCAATGCTTCCATTTACTATTTAAAAGTATTTTAAATTTCAAATCCATCTGAATATGACAGGGCTGTAAAGACCAATTTTTCGGACAGAAGGTTGTCAGTGTAACTTTTTAATATGAAGCAAATTAAAAATGAAATATTTAATTAAAAGGGACAGAGTAGCTAACTTTTTTCCCCAAAAATAATTTTAAATTAAAAGTGCAAACTAAATGATTCCAAAATTAGTTTCAAGTTCACTACTTTAATACTGGTTCAGAATTAGTTTCAAGTTCACTGCTTTAATACTGGTTATTTCCCTTATTTCAGTCTACTACAATCTTCCTTAAATCCCATTGCATATCAAAGGAAATACTGATGAAATTGCAGTCAGATGTAGCCACACAATAAAACAAACCTGAAAATGAATGGTACTATTTTTTTTTTTTTTTTTTTTTTTAAATAATGCCACTTAAAATCTAGGTGCCACACTAACTAGATTGCCTTGTTTTTGTTTTGTCAGACTTGTTTATGTTGCAGGTCGTGAAGGGCACATGTTAAAGGTGCTATCTTACATTAGTGTTAAGCATTTAACACCAGCACCTGCTATCATATTTTATGTAAGTATGTATTTTAAGTACAGAAAAATTATCAACAAAAATTCTCCAGTAATGTGCTTTCACAATTTCTTACTAGTAGTCTTGACACATATCTTTGACTATCTAGACAAGAAAACTGCTAAATACACATTAGGAAAAAAGACTATATAAGAACCCCCAATTTCTCAATTTGAACAGTTTCATTCCAGAACTGGATTTTAAAATCCTTTTTTTTTTTTTTCAAGAATCCACAGCATGAAAACAAAATTTAAAAATTAAATGAATTATTAGGCAAATCCTTTATTTCACAGGATAGTGATAGCTTTCTTTCAGGCATCCTATTTTGTCCCCATAAGAATGTACATCTCACTAAAAACAATTCTATTCAGTAATACATTTTAAAATAAATCTAGAATATCTTGTTATTTTTATATATTTTAACCATTTATCTTACCTTCAAGGTAAAACAAGATAAATTCAAAATTCCATTGCTCTGTCAACTCCCAGTAACTTTAATAACCTAAAMCCATATTTAGTATCTTCACTTCCTCCAAGATACACAGTCAACAACAAAAAAACCCAAACAGATTAATGCATACAATTTGTAAGTCTGTTGACTTAAAACGGAATTAAGATTGCACACAAAAATAAACACATGTTGGCAGGACGTGGACACTATCTTTAAAGGTGCTGCAATACACTTACACCCAAATGTTTAAGCAAAATCATTCACAGATCACACTCTGGAACACCGTAAACATATGCCCATATTGACACATAAGTAAAATTCTGCCTCCTTTTATAATAGACAATACTAATTTTTGTTTTCATTTTTAGGGGGCCATTGCTATTATTTATATTATCCCTGGTGACATTGACACACTCATAAATTATTTTAGTTTCGCAGTCTGGATATTTTATGGTTTAACTGTACTTGCACTCATTGTTATGAGGTTTACAAGAAAGGAACTCAGGAGACCCATCAGGGTAAGTTCAGCATTTGCGATGGCTTTTACTCCACTCCCAGAAATACTGAAACATGAASTCATCCTAAATATTTAGATACTTAAACAACTTCCTCAGGCAGATTGCTGGTTGTTTGTTTGGGTTTTTTTCCCCCCATACCTGAAACCTAGCCATTTATTTGTAGTTCCTCTCTTTGTTGCAGTGTTGCACTAGGACAAAGCTCCTAAGGACTGGGAAAAAGATTACACAATGTTTGTTTTTACTTGCACAGACCATGGGCACAAGCCAGATCTTCATGGATGGGAAACTGCAGTCAGCAGACTACCACTGAAAGAGTACCCGAAATAAGACCCCAGGTCATTGCACTGGAGTCAGGTCCCAGATTAATTAAAATGCAAATTTGAACACTGCAATTTGCAATATAGACAAGGAGATCTTGGTAAATGATTCAGCAGAAGAGTTTTCTCTATCCATATTCTTGCTACTCTTTCAATTGCCCCATATAATACCAGACTGCATAAGGCAATGAAAATACCCTTCATATATGCAACTTCTGTAAGAACAGCAAAAGAACAAACAAGTAATTTTGTGCTTTTTATCTTGCAGATACCCATCATCATTCCAGTCATAGTGATATTAGTCTCCATTTTACTGGTATTGGCACCAATTATCAGTGCACCCGAATTGCCCTATTTGTACTGTGTTTTATTTATACTTAGTGGACTTATATTTTATGTACTTTTTGTTCATTTTAAATTCAACTGGCCCCAAAAAATATCAAGTAAGTACACCTCAGACAGCCAGCTCCAAATTCAACAGAATATTGCTAAGCTTTAGATTAAAGTAATTACCATAATGAACCTCATTATGCRGTCCATCCCATCTAAATCACATGGGAGCAGGGTGTGAAAGGGGGCAATTTTCCAGACATATAGTGAGGGGCATATAGTGAGCCTTAAAGATTGCATTTTACTCCTTCCTGTGAAAAATAAAAGTGATGTCTGACTTCAGGAAAAATGAAACTTAATTCACAAAAAAGCAATACATCACTGTAGTAGTATGAAGAAACTGACTTTTAAAATGAACAGAAATATTTTATCTGGAAAGTTAGTTTTTCAGCTGTTCATATTTCAAAACACTGCTTTAGCCATTAGCTAAAGATTAGCAGACATACATTCTTATGCCAGAAAATACTCTGCTTTTAGCTCAGGTTATCAATTTTGCTATACTCACTAAAGAAAATGTTAACAGCATTAAGACCAAAATTAATCACAGTGCTGCTGAGTAAAGTGAAAGCTGCAAGAACCCAGTGTGACCATTTATAAAATGATTTTGCATGGTCTCAAGAGAAACTCTTTGCAACTCTCTCAGGGAAAACAGGATACACAAGTATTTCTAAAAGGAAAAATGGAACCAGCTGAAGAGGACGGAATGGACAGAATTAGTAGCTCCACAGACATAAAAAAAAAAAATCTGTCTCTCCTGTCCACAGGATTGTTAAATATTATGTAATTATGCAATTAAAAGCATTGTACTGTACTAAGAGCAAGTTTAGAAACCCTGGAATGTTGTAGCTTGGATCTTAAGATTGGTTTTATTCCCCACCCCTTATTTTTTAAGTTTGAGATATGAATACAGAAAAGAGACAGCTACTCAAAGGATAATTTTGTCACTTAGAAAAACAGTGTAAGTCTGAATAGAAATACTGTTCTCTCATAAAGCCTCTAACAATAACTTTTCTTCCTCAGAGCCCATCACTATGCACCTTCAGATGCTTTTGGAAGTTGTTCCAGCAGAGGAAGTTACAGAGTAAAATATTTTGTATGTACCAGGTTATTTTTACGTGCTATACTGGTTGAAGGACATTCAATTTCGTTTGGCACACATTTTACTTTTTAAATTGTTATGTTTATACTGGTATATTATTTTTGCAACACTTTAGTACTTGAAAAATGTTAAATATGTAAGAATAAAGACTTCTGAGCCAGACTACAGTGTCCAGCAGAGCTGTTTCCATTGTTTGCTAATGTTACAGTATCTTGTTTTCTCTATTAAAATTACTCAAAATAAACAAGAGGAACTTTTCAATTATTAAGATGGCAAAACTTACCAGCAACACTTGTCAAGATGCTTTTGATCACACTGCTGAAAGAACAAAGCAGCTATCGTTTACAGCATCACATTCAACAGGCCACACAGAAAGGACAGAAACAACATAAAACCAGGCTAATTCCATTCTCAGTTTCTCAGACCAAACACTAGCTATCAAAAAATTGAAGACTGAGGAAGTGGGACTCAAGTAAAAATGGAAGGCACAGTTGACAGAAAGAGGCTGATTATTTTTTTTTTAATTAAAATAAGATAATCAAAGCTTTATTTCTCAGGTATGTGTTTTCTCCAACACCATCCAAGTTCTAGAACAGCAAGTTAAGTGCCACAGAAATTATCCTCAGCATGAATGTGACTTTACAGAGGTAGCTTCATCATCCTAGATACAGTCCATTTGGTAGCTGCTTAAAATAAAATATAAAAAAATAGATGTACTATATTCCCTCAGTGCAAGTGGATAAAGGAAGGAATTTTATCAAGTCACTTGTCAATATTTTGAAGGGATTAATTTGAGAAAAGACTATTTATACTGAAAGCACAAGTCTCTCAACAACTCTTAAGCACATTCATCCTAGATAAATAACACAAGAATATTAAGCAAYTGGCTTAAGATTGTAAGTTCATACTAACTCTAGCCTAGCAAATTCAACTAAAAAAGCTATTTCTATCATCCTATTTCTATCATCCTGCAGCTACAAATAAATAAATAAAACTTAAGTGCCTATATATTTCATTTTGCTTCTACCTACATAGAAAAACAATCCCAAAAGCAATCCCCAAACCCATATAAAAATGATGGGTTCTGATTCATTTAAAGGAGATTTTGTGATTATAGTCAGATCCATGGAAGTATCAGCTCCATGTGCAATCTGGGTAAAACAAGTAAAAAGAAGGTTAAGAATGACTAAGGAAGGCAATGGAGAGCAAAACAAAATTGTAATTATGTCATTACAAATAAAGTGCCTACTTGCCACCRTGTTTTGTGCCAGTCACACTTATACAACTGCTGTTCCCCTACCCCAGTTGGTATAAACATCACTTCAAACGGAAGAACTACAAGGTTCAGGGCAAGACCAAAGGTATAGAATACTTTTGTATAAGGAATGACTAYCTACTACAATTTTGAAGGCTGAAATAGAGACATCTGATTGGGGGACAGGGGAAAAAAGTGACAGAGGTCCACAGTGACAAGAAAATGGGAAAAGCAAGCTATCTGTTCCTATTACATCTTGAGGGTACAGGATGTCAAGCAGACAGAGCAGAGATGGCTTAAAAAACACAGAAAAAAAAAAAATCTTTCTTCACAAAGTATGTTGTTTGGCTACTGACCTCCTTAGTGCAGGAGAAATGTTAGAAGTTGATGTAGGTTCCAAAATGCAACTGAATTAATTTAAGTAAGAACTCCACAGAAAACCTCTTCCTCATCAAGACTCTSATCAAAAATTGCTTGAGGCCAAGAGAATATTCTTGGAATGTACTGCTACATTTTTTTCACTATTCTTTATAAACTGGCTCTTGGCAGCTGCTAAGAATGTATGGCTAAAACCAGCTTTTGCTTCTACGTCATATAACGTGTCTTACTTTTAAAACAAAAATTACAGATAATTTGTGTCTATTAAATAACCCACTAGGTTTACCTACCAGCAGAAAGATTGCCTTACATTATATTTAGRTATCAGACAAGTCAAAGAAGAACAAATCATGCGAAGGAAAACATCCTGCCCCATCATTCTCTTTTTTCAATTAGGTGATTTAACAGTCTTCTGTTTGCATCACAATACACAGGAAGACCAAAATACAGTTATATTAGTTATTTCCTTAAGTACTTTTACAACAATTACAGCTTTACAAGTACCTGTACTCAAGTAAAGGTTATAATTAAGCTCAGTTGTAGTCAGGTTCCCAACAGCACTAATTTTTTAACCATACATTAAAAATTCCAACTATTTCTGTCACATGGCAGTTTTCCACTGGCATCATCAATATTCTTAAATATTCAGGAAGAAGCAGCTTTATTATACGCTAATACTAGAAAAATTGTAGCTGTCAGTGTAAACATCAATACAGTCCTCCTCCCATTCTTGAAGTAAAGGCATCCCAATGTTTCTTGAAAGAATAATCCCCAACAAGCAAGTATATTCTTCCTAGTCAAGAATACAACAAAATTCCAGGCTTCTTAAAATAAATCTGTACAGTTAAGTCTCTATTCTAAATCACCATATAGCTATCTTGGAGAAACTAGTGTGCTTCAAAATCTACAGATGCAAAGAGATCTAYACCAGATTCATTTGTTATAATGAATATCTTTTACATTATTACTTCACTGCAAGGCRTTCTGGATGTGCAAAAATTTAACAGTGAAAAATTATTTACTGAAAGACAGTATATTAAAAGGCAAAGCCTTAGGGCTAAATAGAGAAGATTTTATTGTTCATTTGCAAAGGAGAAAAGAGTTTTAGATAAATGAGAGGGAATGAAGTAAGAGCGTTCATGAAAAGTGAAAACGTCAAACTGAAAACAAATGCTGAATCTACTATCCCAGTGCTTGTCCCACAAAAGCTGTACAGCAGTTAGCTACTACAGTGAGCTGCACTGTACAGCATTTCATACCAAGTCAACATATTTCCAATCAAGTAACAAAAATTGCCATTGGAGTTGAGGCATCATGTATTGATGCAGAACTGACAATGTGATGACTGCCAACAAACGGATACTGCATGAATATGAGGGATATGGTAGAAACAATTGACAGATCATCAGCATTTGTGAAACTTAATTACTAACTATTGCTAACACAGCATATTCACTCAGATAAGTAAACTAGAAGCTCTGTAATTACTAATAAATTCAACTGCTTCACAACCCAAGTTTAATCTTTAGATTTTACTGTTTGGACAGCACACGTACATATGTGCACATCATCATTAAAGCCAACAATTTTAAAGTGAAGGCACTGGAAAACATAGATATTGCTCTTCTATGGAGCATTTCTTCGGATTCTCAGCACCCAAAGGTAAGGGCTTTGTTCACCATTTTCCTCCTAAAATTAAGGACAGTTCTGCAACTTGTATGTTTAGTTTTATCAATTTTAGTGGAAATACTCATGCAAGAGACACTATTTTGAATCATAATTCTTATCAGAGGAAAGAGATCTGTCTCCAAATTACTCGTCACTTTCWGTTCCACTGTCTTCTGAGGAGTCAACCAACTCTTCAGCTACTGCAGAGGTGCAATACAATTTTTTAGTTCCTAGAAGTAATTAAGAAAGTGTAACATTTATAAAGCAAGAAAAAAAACCAAGAGCTTCAGAACAAATATGTAGTAATATTAAAACAAAACAAAAACCAAAACAAAACCACACACTTTAGACTACAAACTAGGCAAAAATTAAAAATCACTTCAAACTGCTTTTTGTCTCTGCTGTCCCAATAGAAAAATACCCTCCTGCCTATAGTTTGCTATYAGGGGTCTTCTCATTTGTTTTCAGAGAATTTGAGCAAGCCAGCTAAGCGTCACATATCTGAAATAAATGAGTATTTCAGATAAAGCCTATACAAAAATGAGGATGTTAGTCATTTTATGCATTATGAACACTGACTCGTTCATTACTTACCAACTGGAAAAGGGCTTTTATCTTCAAAATCTTCCCAGTGTTCAAAATCAAAAGACACGTGAGAATTCTGTTGACAAAAACATTGTTTGAAATATCTGCACTGAGGCACAGTGAATACATTCAGAACATKAAATAATTCTCAAATTAATTTCTACTTCACCTTGTTCTTCAGTAATTTGCACCATGCTCCTTTTTTCTCTTTCACAAGAACAATAATAGCCTCTTTATCCTTAATCACACATGTAGACTTCTCTGCTAGTATATCTTGATGTAGCTCCATGTCAGCCAAATAAAGTTTGTCTCCTGAACAAGCACTACATCATAAAAAAGTTTAAAAAAATTAAATGCAAGCTGACAATCAAATGTTGTGGTTATTATACTTAAATTTCTTAAACCTACCTGAAAACCACCTTCTCTTTAGAGAATTCACATTTACAGTCAGCTACACTTGCTATTTTTACCTTCACTGTAACAGTCTCTTCACTTTGAAACCACTTCATTTCTGGATAAAAGCTAAAATAAAGAAAGGTTAGTTGGATTTTTTCCAAAACAGAAAAAAMCCCTGAGTTTTAGACAAGCTGTCTCACATACCGCCAGAATTTTCCCATTAGGTTACAACCAACCAGCTGTGTTTCAGTATCTGAAGGTGTACTCAACCTTAATAATTTGACACTGAATAGCAGTGTCAGGAAAGCACATAAGATGTCAGCCAAGCTTGCTACAAGAGCACTGTGAGCTCAGTCTTTGGAGGAGAGCATCTATTAGTTCAAGTGGGGAGACACACTCCATTAAATTTGATATCCAAAGGAATCAAACTTACTGCCTCATTTACGGATGCTATCATAGTCTAATCTTGAACTGACAAAGGAAAAGTTAACAGTAGCAATACCAACCTCTGAAAGACAAACTTTTCAACTGACCATAGACACAAATACACATTTCTCATCAAGGTTTTCAACTGCTTATTCTATAGCTGTTATGCCTCAAACTTCCCCCAAATGCTGAAAGGTTTTGACCAGTGAAGGATAAATCCTATCAGCAGACTGCAATATCTGTCCATTCAGGTTACTTCCCTTATCATACCCTCAGTCATATCCAAACCCTCATTAATTTAACTGCTAAGCCATACCTCAACATGTATTACATAAAGAAGTTCTTAAACTGTGCTAGCCAAGCTGCAGAAGGAAATACATGTGGATTCAATCACCACACCAAGAACTTTTCCAATAGGCTAAAATCAAAATACTTCCAGCAGTTGCACAAGAAAATGTTATTCATCCCTAACTAGCATTAATAAGTAGAAGAAAAAGAATAAGCCAAAGGAAAGCATTGCCTAGTCCGAAAGCGTGTAAGAAATTTAAAAAATTCTCAGGATTCACTATCTGCTGACTTTATCCACAAACGACACCTGAGATGTCCTTCAGCATACTCATATTCACAAACAAACCTAGCATTCATTTCTACTGCATGCTTCTCAAATTATTTATTAACAGATATTGTCCTATGCACAAAGAATAAGGATAATTGATCCACTTTCAAAAAAACCAAACAAAAAGGAAAAAAAAAAAGGAGGAATAGGAAATGGGCCATAGTTTTGTGTTGCAGACACATTCTCAAAATAAAATCAGATTTTCTTTTTTCCTTTTTTTTTTTTTTCCCCCCCTCCAAGAACAGAATCGCATTAAGGGGAGAGACACAAAACTGATCATCTCATTAAATACCAATACACAGAGACAGAAGGGTAGGAGTTACAACTCAAACCTCAAATAGGACAGTCTTTGGTTAAAACATAATCCAGACAAGTGCAAGTCAGAGCTGGTATTTCATACCCATGGAGTGAGCTGAAAAAGTGTTTGTTTTCATTCACTTCCTAGTACTATGGTGTCTAATCAAAGATTACATAATTTCAACAGATAATGTTAGCTKCCCTGAGTAAGCAAAAGAGCAATTTAAATTACTTAAGGGATTCATAAGATGATGTGTGTATATACATATATATCTAACAGCAACACTAATCTCTGAAGCTCAACAGTGATATAACAGAATGCATCTACCTGTATTAYACCTATTTACTCACAAAACAGATAATCTCAGTAAGGATGATTGTCCTGTTTGGCAGTTCACATAAAAAAGACAAGCATGGGAACAAATCACTGAATTTTTGTACCATTTATGCTGATGCAGGGTAGAGTCTTCTGCTTCCTTAGCTTGACCTACACCATCTAAAAATAAGAAATCCAAAAAGATATTTTATACTTCTCTATACTATAAAAACCAGATACTTCCAGAAATCCCCAGTACCATCATAAAAATAACTTGCTAGCAATCAAATTACTACTGCAAGACTATATTTGGCATTTATATTGGGTACTTCCTATTTGGAAAGATTTCATAAAAGTTAATAATTCAACTGAAAATTTTAACTAAAAGGAGTATTATAGATAGTACAAAAAAAAATTTAAAACACCACCAAAAATGCATAGTTTTCCACATCAGGTAAAGGTTTTTCCAGTTTCAAGACATTATTTATTTGAAACCTGAACATGTCATTTTAGAAACTGACTAAGAGTTTCAGGGATGAAACAACTAATATTAATGTTACCATCAACTTGAAACATGCCATTACAGCCACTCTACTACACCACCAAAAAAAGCCTTCTATGATAAACACTCCAGGATCTTAACTGACTCTTGTCTGCTGCAACTTTTTAATCACTCAGCTTTCATTGCTCCAAACTCAAGTGCCAACTCCTGCCAGATCACCCTCTGTCTCCCTTCTATGAGTGACAAAGCCACGTGTTTTTAAGACTCTACTGACTGAACACCACATCTGTGAGCATTAAAAAGGAGAAAAAAAAAAAAAGAAAGAAAAGAGCCATTTTCTACCATCCTGAATCTCAGGAAAAAAAAAAAACCACATCCCAGAGAACGATGCTGTTATTCACCTCATATTTCAACAGATTTCAACTTTCTTAAAACCCATGGCCTTTGACAGCAAAATGCTCGTCCTCTCTACAGGAGAGATTTCCTGCTCACACATTCCATTCAGAACCAAAACAATTCTGAGTCTCTCAAGGACAGAATATTTCCCAAATAGTAATACAGCTCTATTAATATGGCTTACTCTCACAGCATCTCCAGGGTGCTAAATATAAGGTATTTGTGGCTTACTGTAAACATTAGCTATATGGTGCTATTCTGTATACTCAGAKAAGTCTGCATTTGGTAAAATGACTTTTAGGTAACATTTAAGCACCTAACTTTAATGTTTTAAAATTTTTGGAAATTATGAAAAGGTTTACCACATGGATGATTCCCAAAAGTAATTTTAGAAGAATTACAGTTTTCAGTAGAATTTTCTTGCATTGACACATTCTGTGGACTGGACGCATTCTCTGGACCAGCTGTATCCTCCTTTTTCCTTTTGAACACAAAAAAAGACATTTTTAAAAGAAATGGTTTGAGTATGTTTAATATCTAAAGGATTCCTAATCACAGTTGGAAGTCCTTTTGAAATTAAGTTTTTCATTCTAATATATAAAAAAATACACTAAAATGCACTTCTAGCAAACCATAGATCTCACCACAGGGTCGCTGAACTTCAGTAACTCAGTAAGAAGCATTCATATAGAAATCCAAGTTAGAAGAACATTTAAAATTCTGATGGTACCAGCATTTCCTCTGAATCATAAAAAGCTATTGCCTTACTATGTGTGATAGGTCTAGACAGGAAAATGATTCCCTTTCACAAAGAATTCTGGTAGGTTTGGGGGCTTTTTAGTTGTATTGCATTCTGACTTGGAAAAATTAAAAATTTCAGAATACTCAAATTTCTTCACTTATTAGTAAGAGACCTCTGGCTTCCCAGCTGTAGAGCTAGGGGCTTCACTAGCTGGACTCAAGATTCAGGAAACAATGCAACAGAGTCAATCTACTTAAGAGCTTAGAGATAGGCACCATGACCCTCTGTTCTGCAACAGCCTAGGAAGTCTCCATCAAAACTTTATTGAGAAGAACACAGCGCTGCATAATTTTTGAAACACTGAGTCATCTGTCCAAATAAAAAATACTTTCTTCCATTACCTCCAAACACCTAGTGGCATAAAAGGACTGAATCCAGTCTAGTAAGCCATCACCTAATGCTTCAAACTGCATAAACAAATACTGACTTTTAAATTAATCCATTCTGAGAATTTAGTATTAAATACCTATGCAGCCATCTTTATTCAGAACTGACACAGCTTACCTTATTTACTTTGGAGGTAAACCAGTAAGATTAAAGTAATTTTAATCTTAATGAGAGATACTTTTAACCACTTCCACCTTTAAAAAAAACGCTTATCATCTTCTCCAAATAATTCCAACTAAACAATTCTTTGAGGTTAGGTACAATACAGCACAGCAAGTTCAACTTAATAGTATTTTTTAGAAACTATCTCTGAGTTATGTACTTGAAGGAATCAAACACTTAACAGAAGTCAAGTCTCCTATGATTTACTGAATAGCTTTGGAAAGCTGAAGTCTAAGAGAATCTAATCTTACCTTAACGCAAACAAGGTTCTACAAAAACATTTAATTATTCMCATGCCACAGAGAAACCCTAAAACCAGCCACCAAGCAAGAAAGTGCCTTACAAGCTGAAGAAGGACTTGAAAGGTAGGGGAGCTGAAAACTGGGCAAATAGAGTATGAAGTTACACAAAAGCTTTGTATATGAATTCTGCAATGAAGCACCCGAAATCAACACAACCAACATGTATATTCTGCAATAAGGAACAACAACTGCAAAGAACCTCATTTTTCAACCCAGGCTTAGTACCCCCTCCAACTGTGGAAACACTTGCAATGAAGACTAGCCTGTGTTTTTCGAACACCATTAATCAGGAATGACTGGACTATTTGCCAAGTCTTCATGGGACAATATCCAAAGATCATGCAAAAGAGACTGAAGGATTTAGTGCTGTGACTGTGCATTTATTTAACAGTTAACAAGACAGTAAATTATAGAGAGATGCCTATGCATTAGAGGTAGACTATGACCTCCTCCATTATCATCAAAAAGATCTGGAGAGAAGGTCCAGAGACAGAGTGGCTTTATTCATAACTGATGGATTATCCAAAAGCAAGGATACCACTTATCTTGGAGATGAAGATGTAAGCCATTTTCTTTCCAGGACAAAAATGTTTAAGGCAATTAAGACTGAACTTGATCTTGCTGACAAGTGCTCTTTACGACATGCAAAATTCTGGCTATGCCAAGCTTGCCTGCAAGGCTGTACAGCCCACATATGCTAAGGTCCGCTGCTTTAGAAGACTTAATATCTGTGGGAGGAGTAGAACACCACTTGCATTCTGGTCACAGAGATAAGATCCTTGCACTGCACTTGACAAACCACAAGCATTTAATTAACTGAAGAATCTTGTTGGCTTTTGAACTAAAGAGGGAGATTGATGAACAATCACAAGACCACCAGCACTCTGTAGAGCAAGGACATATAATGGAAACAAATGGCTGAGGCAGAAGAACAGAAAACTTACCCGCTATACTGAGTGCTGCTTGATGCACTAATGGGAAGTGGTTTGGGCTGCTGATGTCAGGCAGGAGATCTGCAATGTAGGCAATTCGCCAAGTAGTTCAGAGAAAAATGACTATTTTCAAAGTAGCATGGAAARTATCCTTTATCTTTGTGTTATTTTCTAAAAACTTTTACTGGGCARAAGCATTCTTTGATGCAATTATCATGACCAGAGAAAAATAGGATGATATAACTATTATGGGTACCTGTTAAGTAATGAGCCATACTCATAGCCATGAAGGACAATAGGTGAGAGACTACCACATCGCACACACAAGTCCTAGACAAGAACCAGAGTAATACAGAATGCTTGTTGAACTAGCACAGATTAAGGGGAGGCAAAGTGATCCGCAACATACTAAGAAGTGTAAATTTCTTTATAAAATTTAGATCTGCAATGAAGCATCTGAAATCTGCATAACCAGGTTGTAACTATGCATGTTCCGCAACAGGAAGAAGATATTCCTCAGCCAACTTCACCTTACAGGAGCTCTTTGAGTCCTCTATGTWAGTAGTACCTTACTAAAAAAGACCGCAGTCAGTTCTGAATGTTTAAACAGTAGTATCAGGCTTAGTGAATCTGCAAAAAGTAGTCCAAGCAGTTGCGTTACAGATACTTGAGATGGAGCTGTTGCACAGAGCACCATGATAAAGTTGTCTGGTCTCTGGCATTACATGCTCTGGTAATCATTAGRAGGTTACCAACCTTCCTGTTCAGTAACAGCATGAAACAAGAAATAAATTCAAAAAGGTTGTGCTCGAGGCAGCAGAAACCTCACAGCCTGAGAGTCCTCTGTGAGGAATAAAACCTGAAAAAAAGCCTTGCAAGCATCAGAGCAGACACTGTTCTCAAATACTGATTTTTAAGGTCATACAAAATATGGGAAAAACCAAATCCTTTGGTGAAGATTAAACTCTGGTACAGTTCTAGGTAGAACAAGAACCTCAAGCTAAGATGTAAATGGACTATGGAGARGGTTAGGCTTCCTCATCTTGTTGACTGGCAAGTCAGAGAAACAACAGCCTTAATTAACTYGCCCAACCCTGAGACAGCACATATAGTGCCCATGTTGGTATTCCAGGGACCTTTTTTGTTTATGAAGCAATATTTGCTCTCTGAAAGAAGATATTTGAGATTTCCCTCTTCCTTGTAAATATTAAAAAAACTTGGTTGGCCRGACAAAAGCATTTAAATTATTTTTTCAATGACGGCTCTCCAAACTGAAGAATAAGTGGCTAAACAAACTCCTGAAAGAAGGTGCCACACAGAGGCCAGAACAAAAAAGCTACAGATGTCTTGCTCATAAGCATTTTAAATCAAGGGTCCTAGGATCYGGGATAGACCACAGTGAGATGTGCCCTTCCACCACATACAGTTGTAAAAGTTTAYCACCACTCAGTTGTAAGTTTAAAAGGCAAGGAAAAAAGAACGTACAGTGCTGCTACTGCAAAAACCATCATGTAGCCATACTCATTAAGTGTATGGCCCTAATCCTTTTAAAGTAAACTGTTTAAATTTTCCAGCTTGAACTCTGCAGTTGTACAAATACCRACAGTATGCTCTACTGTACTGACTGGTACTATTTACTGACTSGTAAGCATTCAAAAAAGTCACTGGCCATAATAAAAGATAACAGAATTTGAATTCAGACTCCATGTTTTTATTATAAACTTGACTATCTGCATCAAATACTAGTTTAACRTTTTCTAGAATTGATATTTTTCTTTCCATGATGATTATGTGGCTAAAGAAYAGTTAAAGGAAAGCAGACATATCACAAACACTATTGTCTCTGTGTCTAAATTAAAATCACATTCAGTAATATTAATAATGAAAACGTCCAGTTAAAATCAAATAATAGAACATTTTCCTAGTAAAGTATATACTGAAAAAAATTTGTAAACACTTACAAAGGCTCCAAGTTCTTTGCATGATCCAATACCTTCATGTGTCTGCACAACTTCTGAAGTTGCGTTATATGTTCTGGATTGTCAGTTCCCAGACCCGTAGACAAAATCTCAGATCGAACATTGTATTCATTGACAGACATCTTCAAATCTGAAAGCCTGGTAACCCGGACCTTGAATTACAAAACATACTAAATGGAAACCATAGTTCATAAATGGTTTCTCTCCAACTCTAAGTGTTCTTTAAGTAAAACTTTAAACATACCCCTGTTTATTTGTAACTGTAAGCAATTAGTTTTCTCTGATTTTCAAACAGGAATCTATCCATGTTTAATTGTTTTCAAAGTATCACCATCTTYTTCATTGTGATTATGGCTCAAATAACTAGTAGCTAGTCCCATCTAACAGAACCAAGATGGCAATGAAGTAAATAATCCTAGCCCTGATCACACAAATTACAGCCAAAATACACACCACATAGTTAGAATAACTTCTAGACCCAAATAACAATAAAACTACTGAGAGGGGCATGGTAAGAAAAACACTAAACAAAAACAGAAGCATAGAAATAGGAGAAAAGTTGAGATACACTATATGGGAAAGGAAGCTACTAAAGAGAATTACTTCCAGGTCATTTTCTCTTTCCACTTTATTTTTCAGTTGACTGAATGGTCGGATGGAAAACATAGCATGATACATTCCAAAGCACAGGAATAACTTAYTGTACTCTTTGGCAGGACCAAGCAGCACATCACAATCCTGAGACATAGGGAGGCCCTTCTGATGAACTTGTCCAGACCATTAAAAAACAAAAAAATTCCCTCAACTTGCAAGCTACCTTTGATAACAATTCTTCACAGAACTCCTTGCTSATAAAATGAGGTAATTTCTTAACAGACATCATAAGAACACAACTARCTTGTTCATGCCATTAGTAAAGGCTTAAAAGGCACCTGATTCTTTTGTCTGTTGATGTAACTGTCATAATAGATTCCTGGCTTTCAAAAAAACTCCTTTCAAATAAAACATAGCCCTAGGGCAATCTCCCTCCTGCAAAGTTTTGGGAGAATAGGAGAATACTCAGAGGAAACATCATCACATGGATGACATATTTGCYAACTTTTCCCTCAGTTCCAGTCAGCACTATCAACAGGAATACYTGGTCCAGGCCAGTACTGCCTTTCTTATGGGCCAGGGAACTGACAGAAGAACAATACAAACATGGCACTGACCGTAACATTTTGATTTCAGGAAAACCTAGAAAGTCAACTCAGAGAATCAGTAATTAAAGCACCTTCATCACATGTCTGAGATTACGGCAATGAGAAGATATTTAAAAAAATCTTAGTATCTGAAAGGTCAGAATCACAGCCTTTATATCCAACTGATGGTTACATGTCCTCTTTTGAATGCTGACAGAAAGAAATTCAGTTTATGAAGAAAAACTCACAACACTATGCATTAACACTCTAACATCTAGAAGACTTCTCAGTCTTGCAGTGTAAGTAAAACTAAAAAAAAAATCTAAGAAATACACCCATTCTTCCTATTCTGATCAAGAAAACTAMGGAAAAGCGCTTAAAAGCATTTTTTAATTTGCAGAAAAATTTAGAATATACTTAACTCTAAACTAGTGCAAGATCCATAAAAGACAACAAAGACTTAGAAATATAAACAGAATAAATTTAATCTAGTATAAGAGGTCTTAGATACCAGCAAACAGCCTTGGAGGATCAAAGTTTCATTCTTTCAGAGAAATGTGTGATGAACTACAGAATTGATTTTACAAAACAAAACCCTAAAAACTAGTACTTCCAAAACATACTTCTGTTATTAATTTGTGGAATAGTCTGGATGACATTTATAATTAATTTGGTGCTTTGTTACTGATGCATATTCAGCTCTCCAGACTTAAAGCTCAAGTTTTACTCAGTCATGTATTCCCTCTATATACAAGCATACATATTTATTACAAAATGGCTGAGGTTRGAAGGGACCTCTGGAGGTCACCTCGTCCAACCCCCTTGCTCAAGCAGGGTCACCTAGAGTGAACTGCCCAGGACCATGTCCTCATTGCTTCTGAGTACATCCAAGGATGGAGATGCTACAACCTCTGAGCAACCTGTTCCAGTRCTTACACACCATCACAGTAAATTAACCTACAGTACTATGTGAATACCACGTAGAGTAAAATTAAAATAGGAACGGACAGAAGGAAAGAGAASAATGGGTGCTCTTGTTATAAAGGAGTTTAGATGCAAATATTAYGTCATGCTACAATTCTATACCTACCATTGGGTCAACCCAAGCTGTATTTCCCAAGGTATGTACTATTTTTGCTTCATGTAGTTTTCCTTTAATTTTGTGATGAATATAATGAGTTACCTAGGAAAAACAAATTTTTACTGCACTTGAGATATATACCAACATAACTTTACAGTTATTTTAATTATAATGAAACAATCTACTGAGCTTAACAATGAAAAGGGTATTCAATAAATAAAACCRGTTTTGAGTAAACTAGTGAAATACTCCAACTTTACTGTAGGTTAAAATAGTATTAGCCTTTAAGGAAGGAGCTTCCTTAATGGAAGAATACTCAAACAACAGGGCAATTTACAGAGCTGCCCTTCCCCTGTTACTCCCCACAGATTCAGAAGCAGCAGTAACTTGTTCTGGAACAAGCCATTTAAATCAGAGAAGAAAATCCCGTAAGTTTCACTTCATTATTTTGTAGGAAAACAAACAAGAAAACTGACTTCTTAGACTCTGGCCCAATAGCAGATTTTTACTGGTAACACTAATAAACAATGAAATTTGGTAACTATATTTGCAGTTCATAACTGYTTTTTTTGTAGAAAATAACACACAGAGAAATTAAAGAACTTAAAGGAAATACCATGAAAAACCTGATAAATATTACCTTTGGGTTCCATTCAATTTCATTATCAATGGGTTTCACTCTACAAACTACAAATTCCACAGCCTGAGGTGGCAGACACTGAAACCTTGCAGGTAGGTGAAGCAGCTGATAGCTCTGAACTTGACTTGTTCTGCCTTCATCTATGTATTTAATTTTGACGTTAAGGAACAACTTTTCTTCCTCTTTTGGGGAAATCTCTACCACCTGAACCCTTCATACAGTGGGAGAGGAAACACAGAATTACTATTCATATAATCAGTTGTAAAAAWTTTTTTAATGTACTCTTGTTTAAAAAAAATGGTATTCTCATGGAAAAATATCTAACTGTATGTGTGCATGTGGGTAGTCATTCTGTTTTCCATTTGGTAACTTAGAGCATGTGATATCTTTTTAAAGAATGATTTGAATAGCAGTGATTTTTTGCTGGTTTTAGGGGTGGGTTGACTTTTCTTTAACTAAACAGTGAAAGTTTTAAGTTACTCTGTATAAAGAAGTGCACATGAATAAATTAAAAMCAACATTTTTACCTGTGAAAAAGTGTTTTCTCACATAAGCCATAAAACGCTAGCTTCTCCACGTTTTTAACTGAAATTTTATTACTAGGTTCCTTAAAATACTCATTAATTTCTTCAGTAAGAATTGTATATTGGTCCTTTTGTTTATCTACTATTCGACCGAAGTAGTTCGTTGCATTTATAATGTGGAGAGGCAGTATCTGAAAGCATAAAATACATTAGAAAAAAGGAGGACTGGATGATTTCTTAAATTAATGCAATGTAAGTTTTCATATTCAAGATCACCTCTCTCTTTCCAGCCCAAAGAGGTGACAGAGATGCTGCTACATACACACATTTCAGAAGATTATGAGTTATTATTATATTATTCATAATCTTATGAGTAATACTAATTGCCCATAGTCCAGTCAACAATGGACAGAAATTTATAGAGCAAGAACTGTTAGGTCTCAGTTGGCGGTATTCCACTTAAATAAACACCAGTGAACTATACTATTACCTGTCAAGCTACTAACCACTAAGGCATTCCACACCATTCAAGTTTAATTCTAAGTGTTCTCCAGCCTTACAGTGAGTTTTAGAAGAACTGACTGGGGAAGCATGAGGCGTTCACTCTTTTTGCACTAAAGTTACTTAAATGAAAAACTATGAATATACTACTATCAACACCAATGCACAAAATACTGGGTGCATTCTGTCTAAAGGGTCATGCCAGGCAGAAGTACCAAGATACAGCTGGGTGTAAGAGGCCAGACTGGATATTAAAAGGACCAGAAAGGTAATTTCCACTTAATAAAAATCCTAAAAAAGCTCAATGCGACTTCAGGTTCTTAAAGGAAGGAAACATTGTACTGGGTTCCAAACAAAAAAGAAARTGAATACTTAAAGTGATAGTAACTGATTTGTAAGACAGACACCCAGGTTCTGCAGTCAGGAGAAGCAGAAGTAGCTGAGGAAATGGAAGAGGCCACAACTGCTGTCTTGAGTGCACCACTGGTAAGTGCAAGTTTCTAATAGGAGTGTCATGAAATCTGTCCACCAAACATGGCAAACCCATCTGGCACTAAAACCAGATACATGTAGATTATCAAAAGTTCTGAACTCACACCTACRAACAAAGGGTTATTTATTAGGCAGAAATGGAGTGACACGAAACAATCCAGTAAGTTCTCCTTATCTTCTATTCTCAGAACCTATGACTTCAGGAAAAGGATAACACTCATTAACTGCATGACCTGAAGTCACCCAAGTTCYGGAAAAGACAGGACAGGAAGAAGGTGGAAGCAGCTCATCCAAATGGAAGGCATCCAGCACTTCTTAGACCCAAGTGCTAACTTTGGAAGGAAGCACCAATGTCCACACACTTGCCCTCAGCAATCATCATCCAACAAGGAGACAAGAGACTGTACAATACTGCCKTATGGGAAGACACTCCAGTACAGAAGGGACTGAAAAGCCAGGTGAAGAGAGCTGGAGATACAAACTGTTACTAGGACATGAAGAACCACCATAGCAAAGTGAACCCAATAAGCATGAAGATTTCATGACTGTGAAACTATTAAGAAACAAAAAGTCCWATTAGAACAGCACTCTGTATCAAAACGGTTTTCAAAAACCATTRACATCTTAGTAGGAAATAACTGTTACTCCAGAAGGCAAGGGACAAGCTGYATCCCATTTTCTGTGGATACTGCAAATGAAAATACTAGTTTAAAAAGACAAGGCCAGAATATGCTCATGTTTCAGCAAGTTTGCATGAACATGACAGCTAAGAAAAAATCCTCACTTCCAATAAAACATACATCATCCTCCATTTAACTTCTCTTCACTCCAAAAGATTAATTTGTGTTTCCTCTACAATAAATATAATTGAAGTTTATAGGAACTTTAGCCTTTGTTAATTTCAGTATACAGTCTCAATTTATAAAGGGAAGGAATAAACAGAACATAAGCCCTCTTCCCATAGAACAGGAATCTTCAGTGCATTAGAAAATATGATGTAAACTCAGAATCACCTGCAAAACAATTTCAATTCAAGCTAAGGATTAAGGGAAAATCTGGCATATTTATTTATGCAAGGGAGAGAGGAAAGAAGCTAAAAMATAACAAATATCGAAGAGGTACTGTATACATACTACAGTAATATTAATGTAATAYGAAAAAATAAGTAATATGCTAAGTAGCTATTTAAGACCTGTCTTCTTGGTACCCAAAACCAAGGTAAATAAKAACAACTTACTGTCACACATCCAGGTGTTCGTATAATTTTATCTGGTATATTCTGGGGCACGTCTACTTGTAAATTAATTTGATGACGATCTGGACACACTGTTCTATTCCTACRTATTAAGAAAACTGTTTTAGAAATAAGCCCTTTCTTTTCAGTTGTAAACTATTTTGATGTGACTTGCAATAGCTGTAAACACTAAMATTTCATCAGCCCTCAATATTCAATTCCTGTCTCAAATAGCACCAATGACTCTCGGTGTTAGACAGAAACAGCCAAAGAGCTCTTGGTGGAAAAGTTTGTACAACAAAACAAAAAACACCAGAAAACTTGTTTCAGAGTAAAACAAACACTAACATTGAATTTTTTGTTACTTGCAACAACAGTGATCTACATTAGAAGTCATATCTGAGAACACTTCAGCTTCCTCCTTCAGGCACTACTTACAGTCCAGTTACACAYAGCTCAGAGAAGTCATCATCTACTTACTCTGGAGGGACAGGAGACAACAGGGGAGAGAATAAAGCACAAGCCTTGTGCAATTATGGTTAGAATACTAAYCAAAACAATGGCTTAAAGTTCCCTAAAGTACAAGTAGGCAGGAGTGGTAATTATGCTACTATGTCAGACTATGTATGATTGGTCTCCATAAAAATGTTAATATTTCTGTTTTCATAAAAGTACTTAAGAAGAGAGAAATAGATGCAACACTGAACAGGGGAAAAAAAAAATCATGAGCAAAACCTGGTTTGAATAAAAGTATCCAACAGGAAAATTCATCAAGGAAGTAGAAGCAGTCATCATTCAGGGCACAGAATGCCTTCCTGCATCAGTATGGGTGTCAAGAAAACTTGGTTATTTCCTTACTTGCAAATCCCAAATGTTTTAAGATATGCACACAGTGGCCTTGAAAATTTCTTATCTTCTTCAGCTTCTAGCATCTTGGAAGTAAAATCATATAGTTCTGGCGGAATTTCAGCTTCTGCGTGCTGCAAATAGCGCAGGATCCCAAGTGCATGACATGCACTGTTTTCTGTTAGCAGAATAACTGACCTTGCCTTTGTATATTCCTGATCTACAGAAGAAAACTAAAAAAAAAATATTTTTTTTAAAAAGCTTTTATGTATCCACCACTTAATGATCAAATGCAATATTAACCTGTTAAATATTTACTCAAACCTTTATCACATTACAGAAGTTGTCAGACATGCTGTGTAGACGCTGACCAAAGATTCTTGGAGAAGGGAAACTGAAATGTATCACACAAGTTGCATCTGTAATTCCCAAAGACTGCATACAGTCATCTGTTAAAACTAAGCACATGTTTTATACACACATATAAGACAGCTGTAGTACTTCAAGCATGTGAAGCATTATATCACATTAACAATGGCTGTTTCCTTCTCCCCATCCATCRACTTAAGAATTAAGAAAAAGGTCTTTTCCCAATACACTTACATAAGGCATTATATTTCTTCAAGTCAATATACTTCATAAGAATGTGGCAGAAACASCATTTCATGTTAGCCTCTAACAATCTAGTGTAATTCTCTATCTTGTATCAGTATCACAGAATAAACAAAATTGCYCACAGCCAAGTACTTCACAAGAGTGATAGAAAACTCTTGAAGTAATGCAGGAATGCCAACACCTTTGTATGAACCTACAAAGCAGATTTAATTAAGTCAACCATCTTGCTTTTCATGTACAAAATGTAAAAAAATTAAGTTTGAAACTGGGYAGGAGTCTGCAAACAGCTTGAAAAATAAAATTCTACCAGAACATACGGGAAAGGATTACAATAAGTCTTCAGAGTTTCTAAATTATTTCAAACTGAAAATATCCTCTGTAGTATGAGACAATTGTGAAATCATGGAAATTCTCTGAAAGTACCAGTAGTTCTTTTAACTAATGCATGAAAAAAAMCCTCTCCTTTATGTTCCCTCTAGTAAGGTTTTCCCTCGCAGCAGTTAACCCTGGAGTCCACAAACAACACCACACACACAAAAAAGACTAGCTGTAGCACTAATAAGTAAAGGGATACGTAGAAATTCATAGSGAACTGACCCTGTCAAAAATGATGAGATAACGTAGTATAAATATTTAGTGTAGAACATGAGTCACCATGAAGACATAATCACAGCTAGGCAAAAAGAAAATACTCACCTAACACAACAGGAGTGCCAGAACTACTCTTTTTTGTCCACTGCTCTAAAATACACTTGAAATTAAACTCGCTCTCTTTATGTATTTGCAAGGAAAATAYTGAATTGCTCTTCAGTGCCTGGATGACAAAGTAAAAGTTATACATTCTTCAAATACAGCAATAACTGCTCTAATAAACTCTGTAACAAACAGTATTATTTTATTAGTATCTAGCATACCTTAACTACTGGAAAGGGAACCAAGGGAAACAGTTAATGAAATTTAGGTTGCTTATATGAAAAAACAGAATTGAGATTATGGACATTAAGCTTATTAATTTCCTGTACTAWAAGAAAACTAATAAAGCTCAGGTTCCTATGGATTAATACATTAAACAGATGTTTAAGAAAGTACAAATTCCATTTGAAGCTTTTCCCACCATTAAGGTGTCCTCTCTATTCTAAGTCGATTCTATCATCAGTCTCCCAGAAGCAGCACTAGAACTCCCTCACCAATCTACCCATACTTAACTTGCATGAATGCAGTATTCTCAAAAGGCTTTATGTATTCATCAAGGTCAAAGTTCACATATTAATCACTACAAAAACCTTGGTTATYTGGTAAACTCACATGTCTAATGAACTAAGTTAACACTTAAAATATTTTTGTAGGGCATTTAAGATATTTGAAGTTGGTGTACACAAGGATTACTACAAACAGCTTCAATACTTCGTTAGCATCAATMAACACTCTTTTTAAGTGGTGGTGGGGTTGGTTTTGCTATGCTTGAAGAAATTAACTCTCAAATATTCAAGGAAAACGTGTTAAGAAGTCACGAGACAAAACCAGATTTGCTTCCATTAACAATCAAAGATTAAACATTCCAGATACACTAACATTTACATAGTAAGAATCCTTTAAATATCACAGGATCTATTCCAGCTTCTGGAAGGGAATACATTCCCATGTTTCAGGACTGACATACCTCTTCCTATGACATCTGAACAATCCAGCCACACATCCTTTTGCTACCCTATCCTTGAAGCTGGCTATCATTAAAGGTTTTAATTCTGATATCCTCATAGCTTGCCTCCTTTAGCRATATCATCCCCATCATCTGCATCACCCTATCCAGGCTTAACAGAACTGCTTCCCATCTCTCTCTTCCCAGTCAAATCAGATTGCACTACTCTTACTTYGCACTGTTGGAGGACCAGCAAAGAGACAACAAAAGTACAGAAGAGATTCTTCTATTGCTATGTTGTTATATATACTCATTGCTATAATATCTGAAGAAAGAACTACTGCAGGGGAACCCCTTAGTCTCCACCTCTGAAATGCTGAGTATACAATCCCACAAACAAGGTGGGAAACTGGAGCATGTTCTATTGCAGATAATTTTGAAGCAGTTTTATGCCAGTTTATAAGAAAATACATATTAAACATTGTATCTTCCCCTCATGCCCTATAACTTGAAGCTTAACTAAATTCTGGTAGATTTTCACAGGATGACAGAAAATGTTTCTTTCAAATCAGAGAAACAGCCTTCTACAATTTCAACTACTCCAGAGTAGAAAGCAAGAGAACAGAACTTCTTAACACGATGGCTTCAGTTTTCTCCCCCCATACTACTCCTGGAAACAGTAAAAAATAAAATTAAAAAAAATGACAGAACTTTTACTGGAAAAAAGCTGGTTTGGTTCAACTCRAAGTTCCAACCTGACAGATGGAATGTAGTTAAGAATTTAGCAATGAATGCATTCTATGCCAGACGTTCCTGTCAGTTAGGCTTTCTTGTAGTTGGCAGAAGAGCGGGGCTGGGGCTATTTTTAGTAGAAATAATTAACTTCCAAATTCACACTCCTCCTTCATTCTCAGAAGCCAAGATATTTTAACAGTTTAACTTTAACAATTTAATTTTAACAATTAAAAAATTTAACAATTAAAAAAGCACTTATCTAAGTAAATTTAAATACTTTCTTACCTTATGAACCATTTCTGCTTCATTTACTGAATTAGTGAATACCAGCACCTTCTGARGATTATTGTYGGTGAAATCCAGTATTTTGAGTAAYACAGCAGTTCTCTCACTGTTTGCGCAAGTTTGCACAACCTAGAAGTAGACACAAAGCAGAGGGCTGATAATTCATGTAATCTAGACATATTTTACCATATAATTCTTCCTTTTAATAAGCACTAAGCATTGTTACATAACACCAAAGAGAATCCAGTAAATGGTAGCTCCACTAAGTGGTAGGTCTTCTGTTACACTTACAGAAGATACAACTCTGACAAGAAATATGCATTTAGGACAGCTTCCAGAAGCATAATTAAAATCCAACACATAATCAAAACCCCACACTAAGATTTTTCATTCATTTAATTTTAGGTGATTTATCAATCTTTAAGTTCGGCATTTTCAAGTACCACTAAAAAAAGCTTCACACTTGAAAAACATACTGCACCACCTAAAATACTCTTAATAACTAAAGCATCAAGACACTGACATTTTCAGTCCTGCCAAACCATTAATTAGACCTCTCACAAAAAGTGGTGTTTTTTTCAGTTTTGTGTCATGTTCAGAATGTCTACTCTTMGAGATTTCCCAACATTCTCAATCCCCAAATTATTACATTTTGAGACACATAATTCAGATCATACTTACAACATTTTGTATTATTCTTAAGGGCTACACCACATTGACTGGAATTAAATAAGGAGACACCTAAGAACATGTAATAACTTTCTGGAAGTTTTAGGTCAAACAAAGTTCTGTATTGTGAGGCATACAGCAGTAAAACAAGTATTTTACTAGCTCTGTCTTGGGATAACTTACTTTTTAGTTCTGCCACTCATAATTAACGATTGCAAAAACACTCTGATAAAATTCTGGTCACGAACTATACCATTTGCAAATACTTCACATAAAATTCAGATTCATTTGCACTAACAATGAAATACTCGAGAAAATACCTTCACCTCAGTCCTACAAAGCAAGCTCATTCAGTGATTAACTTGCACAGGTCTTCTAAGAATCACCTCAGTTCATACATGGGAGGTGCACGTGAACAGTATTAGGATTGTAGCACTACCCACTTAAAATAAACCATCACCAGCCACATATACTGACCTTGGTCAGTGCAAACAGCAAAATATCTTAAAGAAATCGCAACATCATTCCCAAATTTTTACCTGCTGCACGTTTCCGTAGATGGAAGCTTCTTCTATGGCTGTTATCACAATGTAAGGATCATTCATGAAGTCCTTTATCAACTGTGCTGTATGTTTATTCCAACGAGTTCCAACAGCAATAATCTGATGCGGTGAATACTCCCACTCTTCAGTAATAATGGCTTTCTTGTAACAATCTAATATACTAAAAACCTATAAAGAAAAAAAAAAGCAGCCTTTTCTATCCTCTTATCCTATTCCAGTGAGAAGTACACTGTTTCAGCACAGTTTTTTCCAGTCACAAAAACACCACCACAGCAAAACATAAATTTCACATCCCAAAACAAAGTGTTCAGTTTGTGCACTTTTATCCCATTATTTGAACAACTTCTGAAGCAAGAACAAYGCAACAGGACAGCATGAAGGAACAGCATGTGCATGCACACAGGATTGTAACGCAGGATTCTGTCCAGAGAAGATGGAAATCTCAGGAAAGGGATCTGTTCAAATCTGAACAATACTAAGCCTAGGCAAAAGTAGATCCAAGAGGTCAGACGCAGTCAGCAAAAACTAGGAGTTAAGTAGAAAATAAATCTAACCTGCCAATACAGTAATTTGCCAAAAAAAAAAAAAAAAGGGTACGTGTGCCATGAAGTCATTTATAAAAAATAAAACCCACTAAGACAGAATGAATATATTCCTGATGATATCACCTTACAGAAGCGACAAGCAGTCCAGTTGTGGAACAACATCAGGATTTCTGGCAAAGCGCTACCACACTAAGAAGTATTTTAGGACTCTGGCACAATTCTAAGAGATCTCCCTCAACCTAGCACTAAACTTACCTATAGCAGCAATATTTTTAAAAATATAACATTTCTGTAATATAATGCTTTAGAAGAGCTACAATAGTCCAAACATTATCAAATTATCACTTCCATCTGAAACAGCAYCTGTTCTTTTTTCTGTTCAAGACTGATGCTTTTGAAAAGCTGAGAAGATCCTACAGAAATGGCAGATACATGCACAGTATTTTATAAACTACCCTTCCCACAATCTTCATATGGTATACCTGCACTCTGTCTCACGAAGTAGAGGAACAAAAGAGAAAGAACAGCCTGAACAGAAAGAAGGAATGTCCCACTGGATAAGTATGACATTTAATCTAATTTATGACATGAGATTTGCTGCTACAAAGGCACWTTTAACAGCTTAACATATAGCAAATTGGGCAATCTATCTCCATTAAGAAGTTTCTCTAGCTTTTCACAGAAACACAGCCCTTTAGTCTTATCACCAAATTTTAAACAGGTAACACTAATAAGTCAATGATTTAAAAAAAATATCTATGAGTGAAAAAAGGTATGTAAACTGGTTTTTGCCTACTGATAATGTAATAYGCTGTAATACTACCAGAAAGCATCTGTCCTATGAAGCCTCAAAGCAGCAATTAAAAAAATACGGAATTTTCCTCAAACTTGAGTTGTAAGTCATCATTTTAAAACTTAATGCTGTTCCTCTTCCACGATTCTTTGAGTTGGGATCAGCTTCTCCTTTTGCCTGCACTATCACTTAGGCCCAYGGAAAGTTTTTATGATTCCTTCCAAGGCTATTCGATCATTCACTTCTGCCTTTCATTCTACAGAGACTGAGGAGCTTACCAACAAAGATGGTTCTTGAACTGAAGCTGTTCAAACAGCACTGACAAGAAGGAAGTTCCCTACAGACARCTGATACAAGTCTTTAAAGTAGATTAAAGACCCCTACACTGAAACTACTGCTACAAAGTTGAAAAAAAATGCAAGTCCTTGGGAAACCATCCACAGCAAAGGAAGACAGMATAATGGAGCAGTAGCGTAGAACAGGACAAGACCATTTACCTGTTCAGTAGCATCAGAGAACAGTACCTCAAACTCATCAAGAACAAGATGGCAAAGTCTACAAAATAATAAACTCTGATATTCAAACAGTCTCAGGAAGCTATAGGGTGTAGTCACGATTACTTCACCTACAAGTAGGAAGAAAAAGACTGTTAACATTAACTTACAACTTGAAAGAATATTAGTAAGACACTAAGACACCATAGGACATGGTAGTTTTATTAAAAAGGCCACATTTGCATTTCAGATGCATCATCTTGAAGTTGGGGTGGGTTTTTTTGTTGGTTTTGGGTGTTGTTTGGTTTTTTTTTTTTAAATAGAGAATACTGAACTCCATTTTCTGACTTCTGGTCAACAGCCATTTTTAGCTTGCTTGTATTTTTCTATCCCTGCATGTCTTCAAGACCTGAGTGGGTAAAACTCTTGAGTTTTTGAAAAAGTGAAAGGTCTGAATGTTAACAACTTTACAAAGTAGGATGCCATTTCATTTTCCAATAAGGTAATGGAAATAGACATAAGAACTTCAGAACCAGGTAGACAAAGTAAATATTTAAATCCGTGCAAGAGCAGTCTTTAGAAAAGTTCAGTTCTAAAAACAGAATAAAGCACATGTTGTAGCTTCGATATTTACACACATATATACACACGAATATATATGTGTGTATGTGTGTACATGTGTATATAATATATACATATATACAGGCCCTTTTTAGCAGGGCCTGTTGCAACAGGACAAGGGGGGATGGTTTTAAACTAGAAGCGGGTAGATTTAAACTAGATATAAGGAAGAAATTTTTTACAATGAGGGTGGTGAACCACTGGACAGGTTGCCCAGAGAGGTGGTAGATGCCCCATCCCTGGAAACATTCAAGGTCAGGCTGGACGGGGCTCTGAGCAACCTGATCTAGTTGAAGATGTCCCTGCCCATGGCAGGGGGGTTGGACTAGATGACCTTTAAAGGTCCCTTCCAACCCAAACTATTCTATGATTCTATATATAAATAAAAACACACCAATCTTAATCTGTGCAAATATACCAACAGCTCTACTAATAAGATCTGAATTAATCCASTAGGCTCTTAAGCTTGAATGATGGATGCAAGAATACAAACTGCTGAAAGTTTTACACAATCCTTCACACTTTTATCCGTATTTCTTGTTTCCTTGGCAAAAAGAGCCACTTTTAAAAATACAGTTATCAATTAAGACTTAACAAAAATACCAAAGAAGAAAGGTAAAACTAAGTGTTTTAAGTTTATGCYTAAGTAGGGCAAGTCTCCCTATACTACTAATACTTCTTACACTACTTCTGTGCTTCCTCTTCTGTATGGAGTATCCTCTGCATACTACTGAAGTTTTATGCACAAATTACTTAGAATTTATTGCAATAAGCAAGCTGGAAATCACCATTTAAAAAAAATTACTTCCAACTAAAATTTCAGTTGGACATTTATGCAACTTTGTCTGCAGATTACTACTACCTCCTTTTTAATCCTTCACTCTTCCAGTATTCTTTTAAAATTAAGAGAACTGTGTTAAGCATATATAAGCAGTAAAGCAGCATCAGACATGTCCCCCAAATATTTGTCGATTTTAAAAACCATGTACTTGAAATACTTATATATTTATTAAAAGTATTTTTTAAGAACATACACATATGCATTACTGTGGTGGGCTGACTGCGGCCAGCAGCTAAAAGGCACACAGATGCTTACTCACTCCTCTTGCCCCCAGTGGGACAGGAGAACAGGAACTGCCAAAGTGAGGAAACTCATGGGTTGAGAAAAAGACAGTGTAATAAGTGAAGGAAGGAGGGGGGGAAGCGATGCAAAGGCAACCACTGACAACATCCCACAAGCAGACAGATGCCCAGCCACTCATCAGATCACCCCCACCCCTCAAGTTTTTATTGCTGAGCATGACATYATACAGTATTGTATRTTACTTTGGTCAGTTGGGGTCAGCTGTCCAGGCTGTGTCCCCTCCCAGCTTCTTGCCCAACCCTGGCCTACTCACTGGGTGGCAGACTGGGGAAAAGAAAATTCTTGATGCCATGCAAGCAGTGCTGAGCAAGAGCCAAAACACTAGTGTGTTATCCACACTGTTCCAGTTCCAAATCCAAAACACACCACCATACAGACTATGAAGAGAATTAACTCCACCCCAACAGATCCAGTACCTCTGTCCAGCAATGGGTGCTCATGTATCAAAAGAAGCTATTATAAAGTCTGGTTCTAAATCAAGGAAGTGTACGATTAATCCTAATTCAGCATGATCTTCAGCAAACCCCTACCAGTAATTTGGCTCAAAAATAACTGTTATGGAACTTACAAAAAACACGCTGAACATGTAGATATTCGAACAGCTTTAACACCATTTACTGTTAAATAGCACTACTGAAGCTTTATGTATCACTCCAGAGTTGTATCATTAAAGAAATAGAATTATCACTCTATAGAACAAAAAACTGAAGTATAAATTGCTTCTTTCACAATTTCTTGCAATTAAGGCAGCCCACATTGTTTTCAAGCATAATTAAGATAGAAAGTATTCTTACATCCTCGGATTTTCACACTTCTAGCTTCTTCTTTATTCTGCCCAAGTATTATCAACATTGGATGAAGCTGTCTGGAGCATCTCATGTATGTTTTCAGTAGCTCAAAGACATGTTGTGCCTTCTTCCACCCAGGACATAAAATAAGTGCTAGTGGCTACATACATACGTAGAAAATTTTACACCGTAGTATTAGACAAGAGTTCAGAATCTTAAGAATTGTACTACTTCAGCATTTAGGGCAAAACTAAAATCTGCAACACAGGTCTTTAAGTACTTCAAAACTGAAGCTTTTAGTACTGTATCACCTCCTGTTACAGACCCAAGGAACCATACACCAGGTTACCCAGAGACAAAAAGGATGCATATAGCAACACACAGTAAAARGTCCAAAAATTTAACAGAAGTAGGAGCATCTTGTCTTTCTTGGGGTTGTACTAGGCAATTTCCAGAGGCCCCTTACAACCTCAATAATTCTATGTTTCTGTGATCTAACAGGAGTTAGAAAGTGAATTACAATATTTAAGACAGCTAATACAAATTTTAATTTAATGACTACATMCTATCCCCTTAAAAACAAAGCTTCATCAAGTATCAAAGTGATATGACATTAATCACTCATTAGATATTACTTGATAAGTAAGTTTTAGACTCCCACATTCATGCAGCCCATCTCTGTGAGTCTCTGCACAGAGGGCTTATATAAACTGGCAAGCATCGTGAAGATACAYTAAGATCACATTAAATGTATACATTCTAAACATTCACTATCTTTTGGATCATTATTCTACATCTGCATTTTAGAACAGAAAACCTGTTACTACTYTAATATATACATACCCCACTCCTGTTTGGCAAGGCTTTGTAGCAACTTCCAGACTGCAAAAATGTAAGAACTGGTGGAATATATAAGAAAGGATCATTTCCCTGATACGAGATAGCAACTACATCATATCCTCGAGCTACTGGCGGCCAACAATAAGATTCTGTGAAGCTAGGGCCTAAAAATTTTTTCCGAGTAAGTTCCTACAGAAAGAGAAATTAAGAGATGCACATGAAAACTGTGTATTTAAACACTAACAAAACAAGACAAAACACAACACTGAGTGATCTAAAAGCTTTTGACTCACTACATAATAGATGTCCTTAACATGCAATATGAAAAAGTTCTTCTGGGCTGAGGAATTAAATTATTATATTAAAATTCAAATCCCATGACTTGTGGCAGTGATTRATATACCAGAAGAAATGCGTACAATTTTTACAGCATCTCTCTGAAGCTTAATTTATTTGACCATACGAACAACTTCCTAGACATTCATCAACCAAAATTAGTATTAGTAATAATATTTAGTATCTAAAGTTGGGGTATGATACTAGCCTTAAAAAGATATTCAGTGTAATATATTACATTAGCATTACCTTTTTCAGATCATCAAAAAGTGGTGCTGTTTCCAGAATTGAYGATGGCTCAATTTTGTTACTAAGAAAGACGAAGTTTCTTTCTTCACCAAGATTTTGAAAACTCTGAAACCATGACAAATAGATGACAAAGACAATACTAAATAAAAGGGTTTTAGCTTACATATGACTCAAAAGCATTTATTGTATTTMAAAAACGGTATTTTGATGAAAAATAACAGAAGAAATTGTAAATACATTTTAAATATGACTCCTACATAYTGATAAGTTCCACAGACCAGTGGTGAGACAAACACTCATTATTAGTATTTCTTAAAAGAAAGATTTATCAAGACAAATGTCTTAAACCACCCAAGACAATGCACTAAATGTTCTGTGTACAGCTAAGACTCAACTGTAACAAAATCAAAATACAATTAAAAAAGACTAGTAAAATTTGCTGTGGTGGGTTGGCCTTGGCTCACAGCCAAGAACYCACACAGCCACTTGCTCACYCACTCTCCTCTTCCAGAGGGATAGGGAAGAAAAACAGGAAGAGTGAGCAAGAAGATTCACGGGTAAAAATAGAGACAGGGTTGTTACTTAACAATTACTGATGCAGGCAAATCAGACTTGACTTTAGGTGAACTTAATTTGTTGCCAATTAACATATGAGTACTGACTTGGTTATTGGGAAACAGAAACAAAGAAACAAACATTTACACACTTCAGAAAAACACCTTTCCTCTCCCATTCCCAGGCTAACTTCACTCCAAACTCCTCTCCTGTCCACTTATAATCAAATGCATRTTACACTCAGTCCCACCATTGAGGCAATGAGCAGTGCAAGGCAGGGACTGCAGTTGGAACTTTGCAGTTTCTCTCTGTCRCTCCTTCCCCCTCACTTCTTTCCTCTGCTCCAGTGGGGGTCCTCCACAGACTGTAGTCCCTTCAGGTACACCTGCTCCGGCATGGAGTACCTCCTACTCCTCTGACCTTGGCATTGCCTCTGTTTCTCACTTTTTTTTTGTTCCCTCCACTTTGCCTTTCTTAAATATGTTTTCACAGAGGCACCACCAACTTTGCTGGCTGGCTCAGCGGGCCTGCAGTGGGTCTTGTTGCCGACACGGCTGGAATCAGCCCTGACCTCCCTCCACAAAGACTGCTGCTGCAGCCCCAACACTACCAARACCTTCCACATACACACAATACATTTGCACAGGAGAAGTTAAACGAAAGTTAATGCTTGAAATACCTGTTGGTCATCTTCAGTTATGTGTGTCTTCAGAGGATCAGAATTTAGTAAYTGCTGAAGTCTGAGAAACATACAAATCCAACATAAATGCAAAAGTAAAATGTAATTTATAAATACCACCAGTACTTCTAAAATGTCATGAAGCAATTAACTTGGAAAGTATTTCTAAYGTATTACCTAAGCCAAGGAGGAAAACCCTCGAACATGAAAGAAGAAATCAAGAAGTACATTTTGAAAATAATTTTCGTATCAGCTTTTAAGTATCTGAAAATAATCCTAAGGAAACTTTTTAAATGAAGATAATTGGCAGGTCCCTCAACTTCAGGAGAAAAATCAGACTGGATAGTAGGAAAAAGGTTTCTTAAAGTTTCAAAAAATGAAACAATATATCTTTGCATCAGTTAGAAACTGAATTAAAAAACACTCCTTGGGTTTATTACAYATGCGTCAACTGACATGCATGTTTAGTATGCAGAAAAAATACTTCCCCATCACATCCTTRTTGTCAAGCTATTGTTTAGAAAGAACTGCTATTTTTATTGTAGTCTGGGTAAGTATCAGCACCTTCAAATTCTCTTCTTCCCCAGAAGTACGTGTATGCATCTTCTCTTACTCTCCRCCCTTTTAGCTGCCTAAGAACAGTAACTGGAATGCACTACAGCTCCTACTTACCTAATCACAGAACCATTTAAAATATTTAACACGCTGCACCGTACCTGTCTGTGTGAACTGCTGTATTTTCCTTGAAAGGCAAACCTGGAATTGCTCTGACAATCTACCAAGAAAAGACAAATACATTTTTAGCACTAAAATACTGCTCAAGAACAAMATTTTAGAAAAATTATTTCTCCASTCTATTGACTTGAAAGCAGTTTTCTTACCTAACTCYAGGATTCTCCAAATATTTTGGAGAATTTTTGTACAAAATTTAAGTTTCTCTGAATAAGGYAACAATTTTGATGAAACAAACTGTCTAACTTGTTACAGAACACTTTTTTTTTAACTAAGAATCAAGCATGCGACAAGAACATCACCCACACAAAAGAAAAATTAGTTCATTGTCACATCTTAAGCTATACTGGAGACCTGAGCTAGTATGAACACATGCCGATTAGTTTTTAAACGTTTTCATTTTTAAAACAAAATTAAGAAAAATCATGGAAAGCCTGCACACCACAGACAGGAGAAAAAACAAGAACAGGTTACCCAGCTGCACACTTACAAAGACAATGCATATGTACTCAAACTGAACAACACTGCAAATCCCCAAGGGAGTAATCAGTAGCAGATACTGGATCCAGAGTTACCTCAAAGATGCCTGGCTCTGAACTGGGGATTTTCTAGTGTTCATCATTAGTCACCAGCAATCAACAGGCAYGATTTGGTCAAAGACTTGCATCACTCAAGTGGCTGGTAAAGGTAATTTAGCTGACTGTTTGCAGAAGGGTATAAAGGTAATCCTCCACTGCTTCAGTAACAATCCACACTACTACCTTCATTACCATTCTTTCCAAAATATTTTAATAAGGTATTACAGTTTAAGTTCAGGAGTGGTTGTCATCCTTTAATTCTCAGCAAAGCTAAAAAAATAACTTCTGTAAAACTCCTTTTTTYCCCCTGACCTGACAGTAGTAGTTCCATTGCTATCATAGAAACAAATTTCTCCTTWAAAGCATCTGGCAGAAGAGGACATGGAACAGCACACAGGCTCTTTAATATTTGCCTAGAATCTACGGGTTCATTTTCCTTTCCTCCCATGGACATTGTAGTAACTCCAACTACACAATTTAGTACACAATTTAACGCTCAAGAATGAGCGCTGACTTTTTGAAAATGTTTCACAAAAGAACAGCAAACAAAAAAAGAGAAAATAGCAAGAARTCAGATTAGATATTTAAAGTATTAGACAAATCAACAAATAAGAAGAGACTCCAATGAATGTTTATCATGGTACAGCATAAAGACTGTTTTGTTTTCAGGGAAACATTTAAACTTACATTTTTATATATTCAGAAAACTGTGTAGTGTAGACAGYTATCAATTCATAAAACTACAGCAAAGGAGTGCAAAAGGAGGCACAACCTTTTCAAGAACTGTAGTACATTTTAAAAAATTTTCTGCAATTTAAAAAAAGAAACTGAAGTASAATGTTCTTTTTTAATCATACCAAGAGTAAGTACAGTCCCCCAGATCTATGTTACATAGAAGAACAAGCTAGATGACTACAGTATTCCTCATCTGTCCTACGTATGTTTAATTTAGTTCATCTTTGACAATTTAAATACAAAAYATAATACTTACAGGCACAGTATTTTCATTTAGATCTGTGCTTGACCTTTGGTATGGCTCTTCAAGAAAGGAACTGGAAACAGCAAGACCTAGAAAGATCAAGTAAAAAATGCAGAAACGCATTTCTGATTATCTGAACACATAAAAAGCCAGTRTTTTTATTTAGTGGGTTGTGACTGACTTGCTTAGTTGCTTATATCATTTCCTAATGGCAAAAAGAACAACCAAAAAAAAATAGTTGTCTTTACATAAAGATAACTATGCGGATGAACTGAGTGAACAAGGATGGAAAGTTGTGTACTTTTAAAAAAAGAGAGACCTGAATCACTATAAATGAGACAACTCATGGTAAACACTCATTTTAAAAGTACCTCTGTTCAAATAAATCCCTCCAAACTCAAAAAAACCAGTAATGCATCACTGATCAATGCCACAAGCAATTTCAGTATTATCTAATGCTATTAAGCATATCAACAAATGCCTGTGCAACTCATCCTCAGTCTTTGTCTTATATAGTACAAAAAGCTTTACAGTATTCCTGCATCTGATTATTTGACTGGTCTTTGTCTGATACATCAGCATCRTTTGTTAGAAGGATACCATTTGATCTAATTGTTGAATTCGAACCGAGACAGTAGGTTTGTGTTCAATATATCCAAYTAAAGACGCATGGTGCATTGCATGTATGATTGTTTCCAAGACACATGGTTCCTACCTGTTTCAAGATCTGTTGACACCTTCTCCTGAAACAGCATTGGCCTGAAAGCAAGTGCAGGATTAACAACTTTCACTGGAACAGACTCAACATTTAATGATGTTTGGTCCTCCTGACAATCTGCAGAACTCCCTGTATTCTCTTTAGCTTCCTCAAAACGAGCAAAGTTCTTCGAGACAAGATCATCATTAACGCATACCTAAAAAACCAAGACCTTTATTGACCAGTATCAACAAGCAATAAGCTACACCACCACATACTTGTTTATAATATATTTGAAGCTTTAAACAACAGCAGTAAGACATAAGCAGTATCAGCRAATGCTTTCTGAAAAACATTAACTCCAGAATAGGAAAATCAGTCATATCTTCCTGTGTGTTCTCTGAACAGGTGTTAATTAGTTGTCAGTTTCATGCTTCTGCCTAAAATTCTGTACTCAATTAACTTTTTCTGAGACCTACATATTTAAAAAAACCTGTTTTATTTCTTTTTGATTCAGCGTGCATCAAAAGCTGGCAGAAAAAAGTAATATTAAACCTAGAACTTCTAAAACTCCATTGGCTCAGAGATCAGTGACACTATCRCCAATCAGGATTCTGAACCGAGAGAAAGTATTCAAATTAATATGTACCTTCAAAGTTATTGTCTATGGCAAAGACCACAGCTCCAGTGTTAAAAGCCTTGCGAAAGCACTCCAAGTAGCAGCATTCAAATAAATTCATTTGTATCTACCATAACAACAGAGATTTAGTACAAGTTACACGTTTTGGACAGTGGAACTAATTCTTTTTTTCCCYAAAGGTTTGAGGGCTCAGTCCTATGCAAAAGCAAGTGTGAACTTCTATTTATTTTTATAATACTATGCAACTGCCTTATTGAAACATCTTTAAGCATGATACCACAAAAAAGTGCAAAAGCGCACTAAATAATTCACACAGTTGTCTATTTGAAGTACTTGCTGGACTTCACTTGCTTGTCAGTATCTTCCAAAAAGAGGTTCACAGAGAAAACTGGGATTTCTGCCTCTTGGAATTCCTCCAGAAGTTTACAAGCAACAGAAATATAAAACAAAACATCTGATAAGTTAATGATTTGGCTTCTACTGTATGTGACAGAAATTACAAAACTCACTTGCAAGTAATGCTTTTCAGTCTTAAACTAAACACAAAGTTGTAACTTAAATAGCAAAGTCCATGAATCGGTTTGTAGATACAGAAGTATCTTACCTTTTCATCTTTTACTGTCACATAAAGAAAAACATCAAATGTATTATCTTCTACTGCACATAACTTGGCTTTCATTTGGGTAGTTGCTAAATGTAGTAATAAACACAAGAGCAAGTAAAAAGATTAAACTGTTATCAAATTATCAGTATTTTTCACTTGTACTTTCCAAGATAGACAAAATAGAAATCATAATTAGGTGTGTAACCTATTTCTTTAGAGAAGCTAGTACAAATCTAGTAACTTTTAAATGAAAMAAGTAACATGCCAATAAAAACTTGGTTACAAAAATGAAGTTGTCCTTAGTCTTTGAGGGAAGATTGAGAGCCAAAACAGATTAACAACCTCTCCACACAAACTAGTCCTAACTCTACACTGAAAGACTTATTGACTCTGACAATCTGTAGTACAAATGCATACTTTCCAAACTTGACATTTACTTTTCTTGAAAGAAGTTGCATTTGCACATTTGTATAGCTTGGTTAGGCTCTTCATTCAAGCAAACACAGCTAATAAAAGTCCGTTAGTAAATTCTGAAGCACTTCTGCATACACTAATGATGTGCTAGCAATTAAAAAAAGTACGTATTACTACTTATGGTACAGTCTGGAAATATCTATGAAATTAAATTTTATGCTATTAKTGCTCCCTACTAACCTTTACTTTGCACAGTGACACTTAACCGGGGGGTGGGAGTAAATCGTGAGTAGTGCTATGTCCCAGTTAGTGTGTGAAGTTATCAGCCTAAAAACCCTTTATTACTTTCATAAACTCATACTCTCCTCCCCAAATACCCTTCATGTGGAGTTTGTTATACTTGTAAGTAGGCAGGTAGGTAGTTTTTCAGGTAGAAGCATGTAAGCAAAAAGATTAGAAAAATCTTAGTAAAGAGCTGCTTTCCTAGCAAGACTAAAAGCTCTCATACCAAAATAGAAGGCTTGGTATGGAAAAGATGGGATAACCTACTGAAACAGCAAACATGGGAAAGGACAAGAACAGACCTGGAGAAAAAACAGTTCTAGCTTACTGAATAACTACTTGGAGCTCAATCTATTTGTTAACAGCTATAAAGATATTTCTCTTCTGAGCTGGTGCTTACGTCCTTGTCAAAAAACAACTGGAAGGGTGAATTCTGAAGCCAGACCTTGCCATCTCTGTACAAAACCACAAAAATATAGCTGTAATGCGGATTCAAAGATTTGAGCTAAMTACACAGAAAGGCTCCACTGTTCAAAACAGATGTTACATGAGTGCTACCTTATTTAGCCTGTCCAAGAGCCAGATACCATCTAATCAACTATCAAAACCTATGCAGCATGGAAGCCCATAGTACTCAAGATGCAGCTCCACAAATTCTTGCCTTAAGTCAGTCCATACAAAAAATTTTATGTAGCACCTTTCTCTTTATTTTTAATATACAATATTCTTAAATMTAATCAGCTATATAAACACTAGTACTACATTTCTCTAACAGTTCATTTTTCCCAAAATAGAAGTGTCAGTCATGATTTTGGCAGGATGTTTTATTTACCTTTGAGAAGGTTTTGAAAATACCGAGTAGCAGCACTATCCCATCTTTTGGCTGGTCTGGGAAAATRAACACAACCAGTTATCCCACATCATAAAAAATTAAAATGGTAATTTTGGAAAAAACTCGGATGCATGTAAAGAAATTATTTCAAGTCATGCCAAATCTTAAGTGCACCAACTAGACACACTAGCAGAATCTTACTACTTAGAATGTAACTTCAGTCTTGATAATATCGTTTCAGCTCATCAATGAAATGAACTTATCAAAAATTACTGGATAGTGCTTTGTCAAAGTATGATGGCTTACATCCAACATAAAATATGATGGTTAGAAATGAAACAGAATAACCAAAAATAAAGCAAGAATCCACTTGTGGACCATATTAATTAAACAGGCATTGAGCAATTTTGAACAAGCACTTAAACACTGAAGTGCTGAAGACTGAACTGTCTGTAGCAGAAAATCAAGTTAATTCTTTACCATCTTCTGCAACTTTAACTATAAAATAAAAAATAATCAAATGAAGAGCACTGTAAACAAAATATTGTCAATCTACTACTATATTTTTGGTAATTCGCAATGATGGCCCACTCAAGATGTACGCTATTCCTATCCAAACTATGCCCTTATTTGTTCTGTCAGAATATTGGAAGTCAAATACTAATTTCTTCTTCCAAACAAGAGTATAAAAAAMCCAACATTAAACTGCTTGACCACATGTAGTTTTGAATATTCTTTAATGACACAAACCAAAGCAGATTTCTGCTGTGAAGCTGTATTCCCCAGTGATCTAACTGTGTCCCYCTCAAGTTGGCAGGATCTTTGACAAAAGGATCCTGAAACTCAAGGATACAAAAGCATTTTTCTTTACCACCAGACCCCAGTGAAAATCTTATTCAAGCCCTTCAAAACTGCAGTGAGAAAAAACTGACATGAATATAAGGAAAGCACAACAGGAATCCAAAACATGTCAAAAAAAGACAGACTGGGGAAAAACAAAGCTACCTATAAACAGCTATAGAACTGCAGCCAAGCATGTAAGTACCACAAAAAAAAATATGTAATAGTATCAGGAGTAAGATGAGCATCTGTAAGAAAAGCACATTAAGGATAGATTAGTAAAGAAGTTCATGTGCTAAAAATCAAGAAACACAGCTCTGGGATGATAGRCAAAGGGCAAGATCTGCCAGAAACTTGTCTAAACTTCCGAAGGTTTTTAAGTAACTATCAAAAGATTCAAACAGGTGAATAATAAACCCCAAATCATTAAGGAAGAATCATTAAGGAAGCAGTTCTGATTAAGAACTGCTCCTCTGAAAAAGAAAATAATTTCCAAATCTGATTTCCTATGTTCTTCATAATCTCTTCTAAAAAAAATTTCTGCAATAAAACTTCACACTTTATGATAGAATACATTTATTAAACTCTACTTACACTATTTTTGCAGTATCTTCACRAAAGTCTATACGCAACGTCACTGGCTTTGTGCGATACAGTCTACACTTTTTTGCTCTATATGGGATCTGCATAAATGCTTCCAGTGCAACTCGAATGCTTAAAAACAAAGCAGAAATAATCTCATTTTACAGAGCAGATTTTATTCTCCAGAAGTCATTGGTCTCATACACATCCTTCCGTTACCCTGTATCTGACAACACAGTTCTTCCAGAAGTTTCGCTCCCACTGTGAAACACCCTGGAACCATTGTTTTATTTTTCTCTCCAAGAGAGGTGCTACCAGAACCAACTAGTGAACAGATTTGCTCCCGATATGAATACACTTCCTGTTCGCTTGAAATCTTTCTGATCTTTTGCCACTACAGTTTGAAGCCTTTTAATCATATTTAGCCCTCATGCTACCACATGTACCACCTGGCACTGCATATTCCATTTTGCAGTTATTACTTCTGTATGAGAAACCAGGTATGATTAACATCAGCAAGAAGGAAATCTGATAAACAAACTAATCTGCATTTGTACTCATTTTCCTAAAAAGAATTTAGCCTTTATATAGGTATCACTAGAGTGTTAGTCTTATCCTTTACACTTGGTTTGGTTGGAGACTTTTAATAACCAGCAAGACGCCGTATATAGCAAGCTTTTAAGATCCATCTATTTACCACTTCTGTTCAATTTTTTCTTTTACAGTAAAAAAGCAGTAAATCACATGTTTACTTCTAGTTAAATATATTTTAAACTCAGGGCATTGCCAAGTTGTTTTCCAATACAGCAACGTTAAATTTAAAAACATTATTTAACTTTAGGTTTATTTTAAAATATTTTAAATAAGTGTTCTTAATTTTGTGCAATACTACAAAAAACATTTGGTAAAGCTTCTTGTACTCAAAGTTGCATATTTTATTAGAGAACTGAACTTTAAATCTGGCTAAGAGCTGGAACAGTTATTTTTTAGAACATACATTTCAAGGTTTTAGAAACAGTAGGTTTCATGGTGGTTTTATTAAAGGCTCAGAACCTGTGAAAACACACCTTTTTTGCACCATGCCAAGACAGACTGTCAGCTCTTAGTAAAGTAAACAAACTAGTAAGCTGCAGTGGGAAAAAACCCACATATTTGTGTCTAGATGTCAAAAGCTGGTTCAGCAAGTGAAACCCTGCTTCCATATATGCTTTGTGAATGATCTTCACTAGTTATAAWTTTTTAGTATATAATCACTTAATAAGGGAGAAAAGCATATATAAATAATGCTAACTGGCAATCATAAATTTCAGTCATAACAAAATGACATTATTTCTATTTCAAATCTTTAAAAAAAACCTAAAACCTACAACAGAAGGCATCTTTAAAAATTCACAAAACAAAGACTGGTTTGCGTCCACACTTGCAAGGGCCCATCATACRGCTAGCATTTTCTTGTGGACCCAACCCACACCTCAATTCAACCAAAGCCTTGTCACTCTCAGTCTAAATAAATATTAATAATATCTGTATGCATTAACTAACAAACCCATTTCAGCAACAGTGTCAAAAACCCCAAACACTTACTCCTTTGATTTAACAAAAATGTATTTGGCATAATCCACAAGGAAACATTCTGTTTGATAATGATCTGTACAGTACATGATTGACTTAATAACCGCTCTACACCAGCATTTGAGTTCCTCACTGAAAACCACACAAATCTGAAAAAGAAAGAACAAAACAGCAGGTTCTTGTAAATGGAGTGAATTACACTCGAAAGTTTTTTTAGAGGCAAGAATATAGTATTTATTATACAGCCCTCAATTTTCTTTTTAAAATGCAAACATTTCAGCTTAYATAGTTATGAAGTTTAAAAATAAGAAAATATAACCCATATAGATGCCATTATCCACTTTTCTACATTGTAGTCTTAAAAAAAGATKAATGCATATCTAGGATGCTTCACCCCCAAACCAATGCAAATAACAGATTATTTCTCTCTAACTGCACAACACAGCAATGATTTTACCTGGCCTTCTTCTACTGTTAGTGGTTTTACTTCATCCACATCTTTGTAAGATTTGTCGTAGAACTGATTCATTTCAGCATTCAGGTTTTTATATTCTATTTCATCGACTATGTAAGGCYCACATCCTTTCATAGTAACCCAAAAGCAACCTGGATCTTCAATCTGGGGGAAGGGGTAGGTAACAGTAACAAATACTATTAGCTCCTCCTGAAACRATAGGATGTTTTTAAGAACATCTGAGCAGCAAATGTAAAAGTAAAACTTAAAATCTTTAGAGAGGCACCTTAAAAATTATCATGACTGATACTCAGCGTACAGAATGTTAACAAGCAAAACATCTTTAAACTTCAGACCATTAAATGGCTTCCCAGCTTGCAAGTTTCTTTAGCCCTGCAGTTAATGGCATGCGTACTCTAAAAGGTAGTAGCGTTATCTAAAAAATTGGTTAAACCAAACAGTGGGTAAAGTACGACGACATAAAGCTTTCTACTTCYGTATTGTCCTCAAGAAGTATGTATAAAAAACCCAACACACACAACAAATCCCACCAATGGGCTTTTCTTCATCCTCAGAGARTCTACAAGACAGTCAGTTTCTTTAAAACAGGGTCATAGCTTTCTGCTCAGCCTTTGTAAACCAGTCTTTCAGCTGATCAGGGCCCCCAGTTGTTGTGGGTTAATCCCAGTAGGCAGCTAAACACCACACAGCTGCTCCCTCACTCTCCTGCAGTGGAACAACTAAGTGAACTGGAAAGGTAAAAGTGAGAAAACTCATGGGTTGATATAAAAACAGTTGAATAGGTAAAGCAAAAGCTGTGCATGCAAAGCTAAATAAGGAATGCATTCACCGTTTTGCATTGGCAGGCAGATGTTTAGCCATTTCCAAGAAAACAGGGCTTTATCACATGTAATGCTGACTTGAGAAGACAGATTTTATAACCACAGGCATCCCCCTTTCCTCCTCCTTCCCTGCAGCTTTTATTGCTGACCATGACATCATATGGTATGGAACATCCCTTGGGTCAGCTGTCCGGGCTGTAYTCTGGGAAAACCATTTTTCCATGATCTCTTGTGGAATTTGGTAGAATCTAGTACTATACTACATTCTATTCAAGATTACATTGCACATCTTCCATTTTAGATTTCAGCTGCATCCCTACTGACCTCTTTTGAGATGAGACCAATATAAACACCTAAAAGAAATGACAAAACTTATATAATCCATATATGACCCCACACATGTAATAAAGTGCTGCTGAATGGAAACACAGAGGCATCATCTTATTTGTAAATCTGACTTCAGAGAGTTGCATTGAAATCAACAAACAGCAATCCTTTAGACTTCAAAAAATGCCACCATACCTCTAACACCAAGACTTCCATGTTTGTCAGCTAGTCTTCCTCAACACTACTGTAAAAGAACAACAAACAYTTGATTAACCATTTTTAAAGCCATCATTTGTTTTGAGGTATATCTAAAGAGTGTACACCTAATGCAAGCCTATAGATTTTTGCTACTTGTCTCAGGAGTACTAGTCTAAGCAACTGATTTACTCATATCAAAGGGTTCAAATCAGCCTTCTTAATGAGGCACTATGTTAAATCCTAATTAAGATTTGCCATCCATGCTTATTTATATACAACCACATCAATTTTTAGTACACCAAAACACACCTGTTATCCCCAACCTACTTACAGTATATAGCTGCTTATCTCACATTCAAAGGCCAAGAGAAATAGGCTGATTGAAGACAATCTGCTACAATCTACCTACATGACTAAGTGGAGAAACACCAGAGGGAAATGCTTGCATCATTAAAAAAAAACCACAACAAGCCTAACACAAAAGGAGAGTCCCAGCCTCAGCAAGCAATTTTAACATAACAGAGATTTTTACCAGTRTTTCACATTACATTTATCTGCAATGGTATGTATCGTACCTAGGAATTACAACGGAACAATAACCTACCTACAGACTGAAGTAATTTGCATTTCATTTTGGCACAAACCAGCACATCACACTATCATCCCTGCAGTATCTAGCTTACCACTTAGAAGAATTCACACTGGAAGTAGGTGCCTAATAAAATGTTTTGGGAGAGAAAAGTCAAAACATTGGCCTTCCACTTCCAAAGCTAGCGTTGAACAAGTCAGTGCTAAATAAGAAACAATACAGCTACACTGTGGTCATAACTAGCAACATGCTTTGCTAACAGATGGTACTAATTATTCCCAGTTTGAAACTACAATGAAACAGCTGGAACTATTTTAGAAGCTTTACCTAATATATGACACAAGCATACCATCCAGGTTACACCTAAGTCTCTAACACTGCACTGTAATATACTGTAATATGAAATATGTAGTGCTGCCTTAGTTAAAAAACAAACACTTTTATTTCAGGAATAACATGTGAGAGGCATAAATAGCCTGTTCTAATYTCAGTTTGAGAAGTACAAAAACAATAAATGACCTATCAAAGTATCAAGGATAAAGCACACCCACGTAAAAGGCTAGCCCTACTAATACATTCATAATAACAACATACCCACTTCGCTATTAAGAATTACRTAAGAACACAAAGTTTGCTGAAATCCCATACTGAACACTAAGAATATTTACCTTGTAAAGATGCAAGGGGTCACTAAACCCCTCACCCCAAACTACTACCTTAAGAAAAACATCACAGGAAAAGGTAAAAGGTTGCCTCTCTGGCAACACAAGTCTGATACAACACAAGCCTAAAAAAAAMCCACTTTAACTCACTATCCCAGCCTCTCTCCCTTTAGTCAGTCTTACACCAGCTAAAAAACCCACATGTAATAAGTACAGTGCAAGGAAAAAAGAGCCCAGTAAAAAGTGAAAGACTGGCAAGAAACTGGTTTTTGCTTTACTCCCTATCCCCTCCCTTCCCCTCCCCCCCGCTTCCTTCATATTCTGCCTTAGTTTCACACTCTTCCTCATAAAAACAAAGCCCCTAACCTTAGTCACCAACATCATCGTGGCCGGGCAGCAAGCTCCCAMACACAGCTCTACACAACCCCCCTGCTGCTCTCCTTAGAAGCTTCCAGAAACAGCCAGCCCTCCCGCCCCCTAAATGACGCCCCGTGCGCAGTTCCGCCCAGTGCGCATGCGTACGCAGGCCACAGGCTGCAGTTAGGCGGTGCGCGCCCTCGGGTCTCGGTGTTGCACTTGCTGCGCATGTGGCGCATCTCGCTGAGGAGGTGTGGGGCTGTTGGCGGAGGCGAGGRAGTGGGTCGTCGGAGCGGGGTTAGAGCAATGTAATGGCGCATTCGCGACTCTTTAAGTGTATTGTTGTGGTAAATGAGCCTTAAGTGAGAGTCTTGCCTTTCTGCTGTTCCTGCCTCGGGCCCGGAGGGGCGAGGCTGGCGGTGCAGCACGGGTATGCCTCAGGCTGAGAAGGGAAGGGGCCGGACGAGAACGTGGTGGAGCAGCTGGAAGGCAGCGGGCTGGCGTTGTTCCTGTGGCCGTGTCTTCCTGAGGCAGGGTCGCGGCCCGCACCGTGAGGCTGTAGCAGCCAGGGCTTCCCTGGGACGCGTCTTTCCCAGAGGCCGCAAAGTCTGAAGCGGAGCGTAGTCTTGGAAGGTGTGTAAAACTAGGCAGAGGGGGAGAAAGAGCACCTGGCACTTCCCTATTGGAGTTCAGCTATGCTACTTGAATATATACATACCCACAAGAGAAAACCGCTGTTGTAGATGTCCCATAGCATTTAGGGCTTAAAGAAAATGTTTGCTCTCGCATCTCAAGCTCTGTGACAAAGCAGCTACTTCTTTTTTTTTTTTTTTTTTAATTTGCTCTGTTGTACACTACCCTTTCCATTCAGGCTTTAAAAAAAAAAAAGTGTTTCAGGCCTGATGTAGTTTTGCACAAGGCTACATAGACAGTGTGCCAGCCCAAGAGAAGGGGATGAAACATGCAGCAGGGAAATAAAGCCCACCTCTTTGGGTAGAAGCCCATAATTAGGAGTTGCTCAATATTTTGAAACTACAGCTTTAATYATCAATATTTTTAACTTAATATTAAAAGGTATTTACTGTATGTATCTTCTAAGCCATTTATGCTTGTATTTAACGATTGTAATCCCTTTCTACGTAAAATAGTATATTTTTGTTACTTTTTTGTTAATTTGTTACTTTTTTGTTCTTTGGCCTTCAAGCTCCCCCTACTGGACCATTTTGCTTTTGTAGTGGAAAAAAAAACTTACGGGACACAATCAAAGATGGAGAGGCAGACTGTTCACTTAAGATATGGATTTAGTAGTGAAGTAACTGTTTTTGACACACAGCAAAACTTATATTAGAATTAAAGGCATAATGTACAGCAACACGCAGGTGTGTAAAAACTTCTGTAAGAATCTAACCTGTGTCTAGGTTGCTGAATAATTTCTTTCCCCAAAATATTTTCTCCTAACAGTTACTCTCTACCGCAAAAGTAAACTGGTAGAACAACCATGAGGTACAGAACAATAAAATCATCAGGGAAGCTCTTCAGCAGCTATGAAAGACTGTATTGCAAAATCAAAGCAGTTGCAGATTACATAATTTCTTCATTTTTTTGTATTTTCTTATGTATATTGTTTTGCATATTTGAATTCATGATCTCAAGGGATATGGRCCAGATGAAAAGTAAAGTGAAGACCCTGAATTTTAGGAGAGTGAGCTTTCAGTTGTTTAAGGGACTAGTGGATGGGCGCCCCTGGGAAACTGCCCTCAGTGATAAAGGAGCAGAAGAGAGCTGGCAGCTCTTTAAGGATGTTTTTCTTGAAGTACAAAAGCTCTCTGTGTAAGAAATCAGGCAAGCCACTCTCCATYATATTTGAAAAGTTGTGGCAGTCAGGCAAAGTCCCCAAGGAGTGGCGAAAAGGGAATATCACATCCATTTTTAAAAAGGGTAAAAAAGAGAACCCTGGGAACTACGGAGCAGTCAGCCTCACCTCTGTGCCTGGTAAGATGGTGTAACAGATCCTCCTGGAAGCTATGTTGAAGCATATGGAAAACAGGGAGGTGATTTGAGACAGCCCACATGGTTTCACCAAGGGCAAATAGTGACTGACTAATCTAGTGGCCGCCTACAATGGAGTGACTACATCAGTGGACAAGGGAAGAGCCACCTGGACTTCTGTAAGGCCTTTGTCATGGTTTCCCACAACATTTTTGCCTCTAAATTGGAGAGGGAGATGGATTTGATGGCTGGGCTATTAGATGAATAAGGAATTGGCTGGATGGCCAYRTCCAAAGAGTTAGTCAATGGCTCAAYGTTCAAATGGAAACCAGTAACRAGTGGTGTCCCTCAAGGGTTTATACTGGGACCAATACTGTTTAATATCTTCATTAATTACAYAGACAGTAAGATTGAGTATATGCTCAGCAATTTTTCAGGTGACACCAAGCTGAGTGGTGCAGTTGGTATGCTATAGGTAAGGGATGCCATCTGGAGGGACCTTGACAAGTGTGAGAAATGGGCCCATGTGAAACTCATGAAGTTAAACAAGGCCAAGTGCAAGCTCCTGTACCTGGGTTGGGGTAATCACCAGTATCAATACAGACTGRGGGATGAAGGGATTGAGAGCAGCCCTGCCGAGAAGGACTTGGGGGTACTGGTGGATGAAAAATTGGACATGAGCTGGCAATGTGCACTTGTAGCCCAGGAAGCCTATTGTATCCTGGGCTGCATCAAAAGAAGTGTGGCCAGCAGGTCAAGGGAGGTGATCCTCCCCTTCTACTTTGCTCTTGTGAGACCCCACCTGGGATACTGCATTCAACTTTGGAGTCCCCTGTAGAAGAACGATGTGGACCTGCTTGAGTGGATCTAGAGGAGGGCCATGAAAATGATCAGAGGGCTGGAGCACCTTTCCTGTGAAGAAAGGCTGAGAGAGTTGGGATTGTTTGGCCTGATKAAGAGAAGGCTTTGGGGAAACCTTATTGTTGCCTTTCCATACTTAAAAGGGGGCTTATAAGAAAGATCGAGAGAGACTTTTTACCAGGGCCTGTAGTGACTGCACAAAGGGTAATGGTTTTAAACTGAAAGAGAGGAGACTTAGATTGGATATATGGAAGAAATTTTTTACAGTGAGGGTGGTGAGACACTGGAACAGGTTGCCCAGAGAAGTTGTGGATGTCCCATCACTGAAAGTGTTCAAGGTCAGGTTGGATGGGGCTTTGAGCAACTTGATCTAGTGAAAGATGCCCATGTCAGGAGTCTTGGGTTAAATGATCTGGAAAAGGTCCCTTCCAACACAAACCCATTCTATTATTTTATTACTAATTATCACAGATAGGGTATTTTTTTTAAGCCTCTGTCTGCAAGAACAGAGTAGTTTACCATTGTTSCTACAGGACAACAATCAAATAGAAATAGTTTTGCAAGTGTTTCTCTGTCCCCCTTTCCTGGGCTGACAGAATAACCTTAATTTGCTGCATTACTGTCTTAACAGCTCAAAATAAGGAATCTTGGTTCTACAAAGAAGGTGATAGAGAGAGACCAACCAATGCYACATCTTTATCAATGCTGTATCTTGTTAAATTTGTGTATGTTCTCATTGTAATTTGCAAAACAGTCTAGCAATTACTCAGATTACTTACTTTGCCCATTATGAATAAATAACTGAATCATTTTGAAGCCAATATATTTGTTACTGTAGATGCCAGAAATATGAACATAAGCATGATTTTCCCTCTTGTCTTCYTAGTATTACAGTGTCCAGTGTTAATCTTGGAAAGCTAAAAATCATGTAAGAGCCATACAGGGTACTTCCTTTGCTTCCTCTACTCTCCATTTTAATTATCCTGTTGTCTTCACGTTCAGAAGAGTTAGCCAGAATATTCTGAAGGAGATATTGTACTGCATAATATACAGTATACATTATATACTGCTTCACATGATCCATGTTTAGCAGAGGTATACAAATTTCAAYAAGGTCTGCAAAACCAAGTCCAGTCTGAGCATGTTCAGAGTGAAGAAAGAGATACGCATTTTTTTTTCCAATCCAAATGAATGCTACAAACCAATTCAATTTAATGAAAGTGTTGCAGAAGGTTTTAATTTAAATACAGAACAAAGGCTGAAACAAAGCTTTCTGAACAACTTTACTGGCTAATCTCAAGTCATCATTCATTCATTCTTCCAGATAAAGAACAACTTGCATCACTGCTCCATTTACTCCACTTACTGCACAAAAAAAAGACAAAACCAACCAAATGAAAATCCAAACCAAAAAAGCAAGCAGCAATCCTTCCTCTGAAGTTCTTAAATCCCAGATATATTTAGCAAAGTAGTTGAGAAGCAAAATGTGGGATGTTGAAATATGGAAGTGAATGTTTCCAAGGTAGTACATTATTCCCTGAAGCTGTTGGTATATTTTTAAAGCTAAACAATTTAATTTTCTATTTTTTAAATTGCTAACAACTTGAAGATAAAAATTAYCATGAATAAAAAGAATGTTGAGAATGCACTCAATCTGGTAGATGACTTAGTTTGTCTAAATTGTCTCTACCTTTGAAAATTGTAAAGTTTTGGATGGATTACTATTAGTAGAAAGAATTTAGGTATACTGAATATAAGCATTAATTTTATAATAATTTTTTTAAAAATTGCATTTTTGTTAATAAATCTATATATACACATATACACTGGTTTTCTCAAAAATGGAAGAGAATAGACTGGGAGATATCATTCATTCCTAGACATACATCACAGTTGTCTAATGGATAACTTTGGGAAGCATAGTAAAAGAAAAAGTAAAAGAATTCTTCAACTCAAAACACACTTGTTCTGAGCATAATATATACTTAAATTTTCAGAGAGAAAAGGACCTATGTTACCCAACAGACCAGTGTTGCAGCATATTCTACAATTAGCATGTAAGTAGAATAAGATGGTAATGGCTAGTATAATTACCATCAAATCACATTTAAGTTAATCAATAATTAAGTTGATGGTTATAATAAATTTTCTGTARCCTCTAAACATCATAACTGGCACAACTGTGCTGTTTCAAAGACTCAAAGAATTAGGTACATGTAAATCTCAAACCACACATACACAAAATGCTTTGGCAGGACACAGGAATATCTTCCTGACTATTTGGCAACAGTTAGAAAGGACCAAAACCACAGTGAACATGTATGTAATTAAAACTATTCTAGCTTTAAACCAAACATACTATAATCTGCTATTGTAATCTGAACATTCAGAGTTTATCATCAGTGGATTCATATGTTTATATTTTGCTTGAATATTAACATAGACAGCAAGATTGTTGATGTTTTTTATTACTATCCTGTGAAATACACTACCCTCTTTCATGAGATCTTCAATCTTCTTATCTGTTGACATGATTATTTTCTTTTCTCCTGTATAATCTGGATCTTCTGGATATAACTCATCTCCTGGGGGCAGGAAAAAAGTTTTCGTTATACATGGCCTACCTTATTTTTCAGCCTTTTGATTGAACGACACTAGCAATTTTTWAATATTTATCAGGACATGAAACTTGGTGGAATGTATTTCACAAYACAAAAGTAAATTGCCTCTAAACATCTTCAGATTTAAAGATATAGCCATAAATTTCTGAAGTATCTGTTAGTGTCACTGCAGTGCACATTCAAGGTGTTGATTTGAATGTTCCAGTGTTCCTGGTAATACTAACATGCTATAATCACAGCCTGGTCAGATAGGAGTTTATATAATAGGTGGAGAACAAGACAAATACTTTTCCAASTGTATAAACATACAGTACGACTAAGAATAGAAACTGTTACTGTGTTCTGTTTTGTTGAAGAAAAGTGTTTTGCCATATAAACGCATGTTACTCTTGTGCAAGAGTGCTAATACACCACAACTACAGAAATTCTAGAGGTCAATAGTGATCAAAAAAAAAGACAGGAGAAAGCATAATGAAAAGCAAACTAAAGAAGCAGAAAATAATAAGTCGTAGATGCAGCTTTTCTTGGGGAGAAGTCAAAAATGTACGTGACTATGAAATGAGAGAGACTTAAGTAGAAAGGGCAGGAGGAAAATGAGTTAGTGTATCTCTTCAGATCACTACTGTCTCACTACAACTGTGAAGACTGATACTGCAACTATGCTTGTGCCACTTGCCCTTGCAAAGACAAACGCGTAACTGAAATAAATGAGAATTCCCACTGAAAAGGACTAAATAAGACAGGTTCTAACCTTCAGGTTAAAAAAAAGTGGAAATGCTAGAATTTCTTCATAAATAAACATATTAATAGCAACCATATGAGACAATGAGATTGTGAGTAACTACAGAAATAACTACCTGCCTGATTCAGTCGCTTGTCTCTGACAGTAGCCATTATCAACTGTATCAAAGAAGGAAGCCGAACAGTAGAAAAAGCATGCACTGAAAAGAATATTTTCCTTACATTTATAGATGGGTTTATGTCATGTGGCTTGAGTACGTATTAATTCCCAAGTTTTTTAATATTTAAAAGAACCTTCATCTGTTTTCTTACCTGGCAATAGCTGAATGTAGCCGTCTGAAGCAGTTAACATCACAGGCATCCAACGTTCACATCCCTCTAGAGCTCTATTGGAGCTGAACTTCTGTAACTCACTGAGTGAGGAGAAGTTGCACAGCCTACACAATTCATAGAACTGAGGTGGAGCAAACCATATTTCTTGAGATTTAAAGCGTTCAATGGCTTCTGGAGGTGATGACCACTGTAAGATGGAAACAAACCTTGAAATAATAGTTTAATCAGCAGATAGAAAGTATCAGTAACTTCAAAAGCCATTGGCAAGGAAGTCTTTACAGAAAAAGAGCTTGAAACAGTCCAAATTTTTTGAAAACAATAAAACCCATGTATAAACTATACCAATATAACAACAAAAAGACATTTTAAAAAAATGAAAAAACATAAAAGCAATCTATAAAAATTACTCTTTTTCCTATAAAAATAAATAAGTTATTTYACACGTAGGCATGCCAGGTTTGGAAACTAGAATTGAGACTTGTTTTACAGGCCTGACTAAGTCTACTGAAACCACAGAAAACGTTAAACTCAATGTGAACTCAGTTAACAGAGGTTGCTACTGATGCTTCAAGAATTAAAAGTACCTCTGAACATCTGCTTCCTGTACACATTGTTTTCAGAGCATGAACATCCAGCCATTCATGCTTAAACATTGCGTTGTTCTGCATGCTTAAACCGTTAATAATCTTCATTTCATCTCACATGGTGAATTCGATAATATAAATGTGTGCATAAGCATTTGCAGTAGATTCATGCTGTTATTAACAAAATTATAACAAACATGAACTCTTTTTAAGATAAGATCTCAGCTATTTTTAAATTTCTGTAGCAAGATCTGTTCAAAAAACAACTATGGAAACATCAGTAATACCAAAATTGTTATGTGAACTTCTACAGAACTGTCTGGTCTCGTCTCTACTTTTAACTTGCTTCTGAACTTTTCAGAATTCTAGAAAAAAAGACCCTAATGTACCTGACCCTGAGCTGTCTTTAGGAAGTTTCTTYATGAAGTTTTTTACTCTTTTACCCCTCCAATTAAAAAAGAGTAAAAAGATCAATATAGGTCCAAAAATGGTTTTAATAATACACTATTTCAACAAGTTCATATGTTACTTAAGATACTYCAAGTAACTACAAAAGACAAAAATTACTAGCAGCTCTTGCAGCCCTGGAACACTCTGTACATACCACATGGATCTCTCCAAGCATACTGAATGTTAAGGGTATAACATCAATACTCCGTTATTAGTGCATGAATGAATGTATAAAGTGATTACTTGTCATCCACCTTTGAGAGATACAGTAGTTCAAGGTGAAAATGATCTGACGTGACACATGTCCTATGCCATAAAACTTCATGTAAAATGACCTTCAAGAAGCACCCTCCTCTGCCAGCAGTTACAGCTGCACGTTTGATTGGAAGGGTCAGTGGCAGTTACTGATTGGAAGGAGAGATGTACAAGGGAGAGGGTTACCGTGAAGATGGAAACTCCCTTCCCTTTTCTCACCTCTTAAGGGAGCGCTATCGGGACGGCTGGAGAGCTAGACTAGACCTTCGGACGACTATTTGATCGCCTTTCCCCTGRACTGTACTGGAAACAGGCCAGAGGCTCGGCGGTTTCTCTGGCGCGGGGGTGGTGACCCAGAGGAGGGCTGCATGGGGCAGAAGCAGGCCCCCCCGTGCTTGCTGCCAGCGGAATACTGGCACGGCCGGGCGGTGCGGCGKGGCACGCCGAGCAGTGCGGTGAAGCCCAGGCGCCTCCTCCTGTGCCAGCCCCGCGGCGGGGCTGCAGGCGCTCTTACCAGGAAGGCTGTCACCTCTTGGTCGTCCTGCGAGGTGTGGGGCGGCCGCTTCTCCAGGCAGCACAGGTAGAAAGCCGTGTCATAGCGCCGGCCGCCGCGACCAGCCCTGCCGACGGGGGTCAGCCAGTTGCTCCACTCCTGCAGCGCCCAAATATTGGGGACGCAGCCCAGGTGCCGGCACAGCTGCAAGAAGCAGGCCGGGTCCTCCTGCACCCGGCGCCGCCACTCGCTCAGCTCCGCGGCGGGGGGCAAGCGCTCCGCTGGCAGCGGGGGGGCCGGGCCGCTGCCCGCCACCGGCCCGCTCCCCGGCACCAGCAGCAGGATCCCCGCCTCCTCGAAAGTTTCCCTGATAGCGCAGATGCGGAAGGCGACTTCCCCCGGCAGCGGCGAGCCCAGCCGCTCCCGGTCGGTGGCGAAAAGCGGGGCCCGGCTGCTCCCGAGAGGCGGCGGCCTCACGACGCCCAGCCCGCACTGAGGCGAGGCGGGCAGCAGCCCCAGCCAGTCAGCGGAGAAATCCGCCGCCTCCACCAGGCCGCCCGGGAAGACGTGAGCGCTGGGCATGAAGCCGCTGCGGGAGCTCCGCTGCAGCAGCAGCAGCTCATAGTCAAAAGGGCCGAGCGGGGAGCGCGGCAGCCGCGCCGGCGTGCCCGCCGCCAGCAGCAGCGTGGCCGCTTCCCTCCAGTGCCGCAGCCGCGAGTTCATCTTGAGGGGGGGAGGAGGCGGCCGCGATCGCGCTGCGGGGCCGGCCGGGCGCCACCGCCGCCTGGGCTCCCGGAGGAGCCACTGCACCCGTAGGCAGCGGGCGGGAAAGGCCGGCGGGCCTCGGTCGTGGCGGCGGTCGGCGCGCACCTCCGCCGAGTGAACGCTTGGCCCGCCCAGAGACGTGGTGGGATGGAGGCCTGTCAGAAACAGGCAGTAATGCCTCAGTCCCGATCAGCCTTAAGCCGGTAAGTAGTGTCCTCAAAGGGCAAAAGCTTAAGGAAATACAGAGRGTTTACAGGCACGGTGCGAATGGCTGAGAGAAATAAGACGATGGCTTTCAATTTACTTGAAAATCCATGGATTGGAGTAGTTTGCACTTCCTGAGGTTTCATAGCACTGAGTGTATTTACAGCATGACRAGATGTAAATGTTGAATAGCTACCTTGGACCCCAAAGTCTTCCCGAGTACTGCTGCAAGGACTGTGGTTACAGCCCCAGGAATCGGCACAGGGTCAGGAACTAAYGCCTCTTGATTTGGAATTGTAATACTGCTGCTGACCTGCCAGCTGGCCTCAGGGAAGTCTCCTTATCTCTGTTCCACATCAAGGCATGTTGATAACAAAAATAATTTTAGGTCTTTAATTAAACATGTCAKGCTCCAAGTTGTTTGAATTTGTTCTAGTAGACTTCAAAGGGGAGGAGCATGTAGAATTTCAATTAATTTGTATTACAGACCTCTTCTGTTTTGAGGCTTTTAAGTACCTTGTTACCTGAAAAAAAAAATATATTCAGGCAAGATAGCAAAACCTTGAAAAAGTCCTTTGAACAGACATTTCACTTTAGGAAACATTTTATTTTGTTAATTTAACATAGGATTTTGATTCCTCAATTTAATCATAGTTTTTTTTTGAAWTTGTAGAGTTTAGGCAGAAGAAAGCTGATGACACAGGTTGAGAAATTTTGTAAGAATGGTATTTGCATGTAACATGGAGAATGCTCCTCCTATTCATAATCCTTCTTTTGCTAGATTCCATTTGGCAAATACCCAGATACCTGCACATGCCTCTTGACAACTTCTCCATTTTATTTTCTATTTGAGCATGTACTTAATGCCTGTGATATGTGGCTCACCATAACTGCAATGATGTTTAGAGGCAATTAAACCAGTGGGATGCTGGAATATGTCAGCTGACAAAACCAAAAATTCAGTCGAGGTCTACACAGACACAGCTGGGCCGTAAGTTCATCCTGACGCTAGGCTGCAGTTGGCAGAGAATAGCCAGCCAGATGATTATACTAAAACTGGGGCAGAACACCATCTGCGGTATAGCCAGACAATATACAAGTCTGCTCTCCTCCTCCTTTCCTTCCTCATGACCAAATAAATATACAAGCAAAACCAGGACATCTTGTAACTCTAGCCTCCTTTTTCATACTAATTTAATCATTMTTGCTCATCAGTGATTACTGTCTTAGGCAATGGAAGCATAAGGTCCACTAATGTGCCTGTTTCCTAGTAGAAGGCATTTTGAACCTAAAATTATGATGTTTGCCTCGTATTTGTTTGCCTTTTGTGCTCTTAGTATAGTTACGTATTTTATTGTGTTAAGCATACATCTTGTTAGGAATGTGCTTTGTTTAAAAGCTGCTTTACTGGTGAAATATTAATAAACTACTTAGGTTTTTCAAGATTTAACGTCCAATGACTTGATGGCTGATCAAAAAGATTTAGGGTCCATTATGTCAGATCATTTCAGCATAAAGGCATTTTAAGTAGAAAGTACTCATGTACCAATAACGAAAAGCGTCATTTTTAAATCAGTTGTAATACCAGCATATATACAAAACTGTCTTACTATGGCAAAAATGCAATGTCCCATATCCCTGGAACATTATTTCAGAACATATTTAGGAAAATCTGATAATAGAGAATAGTGCAGATTATATTGTTATCTTAAGTTTCTAAATGGGATGTTTTTATATTTTTTTTACTTCGCGCACTGTATAGTCTCACAAGTGCTAGTATGTAAAACAGGAATATCCTGGAAAACAATTCCTCTGGTTTCACTGGTATCCACTGGTATTAAATTTAGCAGATCTAATTTCATAGGCATTCTTGCGTGGGGGGTGGAAATTGAATGTGTGGCTGGCATATACACTGCTATTTGCAACCTCAAACACGTACAGAATACTAGGATTGTTGGTAGAGAAATAGTTGTGTGGTTATAGCATTGTTCATGACTGTTGTCAGCATCTGAAGCAGTCCTTTGGGACCAAAGACAGCCAAGTGCAAGTTAAGGCAAACATTASTCTCTGCTCCAGTCGCTGCATTTTTCCACACAGTGGTGGGGTATGTAARGCACCTCTTCCCCCTAAGAAGGATGACATTCCTTACCTAAGGCTCAGCATATTCACCCTATTGATGGCAATTTTTTAACTTCCTTTCATTATTGTCTTACAAAGAGTAGTTCAATATGCATTCATGACAAAGCTGAAGTCATCTCACACAAAATTCCAGGAGCATATGAGTCTTTGATTGACCCAGTTATCAGGACTGGAGGTGGCAGGCGGTTCTAAGGATGAACACTCAGAAACTGAGTGTTTCTGACACTCAGAAACTCTATGAGCAAAGATCAAGGGTGCAAAGGGATGTTTTACCTCCTTCCAGTTTCCTACTGAGAAAGGCAAAAGCTAAACGCTGTGAATGTGCATGTATATGCTCTCTCAAAGCTATAGCTAACTTGCTGGAGATAGCTCAAATGAGTATAGAACATGTCTTAAAGCCAAACTAAATATATAAGGTTGTCTATAAAGCAAGTTTCATTTCTTCAGCTCCAACTTAGATGACTTCTTTTTTTCAATATATTATGCTAAAATACAGAGCTCATCTCACTTGTACTTAAAATTTGGATAGTGTTATGAGTGATTTCAGAAAGAATGGAAAATCTCAGAAAATCTGTTACTCGGGAATGCCAATCCTAAGCCAAGCATACTAGTTTATTCCGTTACTGTAGTATAAGTGTTCCAGCACAAGGGCATTCTACACTGAGCTGAGCTCTGGTGTTATGCTTCAAGGGCCAGTATGTAGGCTGGGAATACAGAAGGCTTTCGTTTGGAGAAAAGTCTGCCCATAGCAAGAATTAGCTAGAGATAAGTGTGACACTCAGTAAGATGTAAGAGAGAAGGCTGGAGAGTCAGAGGTCCCTTCCAGATTAAATGATTAAAAAAAAAGTACTTTTGCTAACAAATTAAGAATTCGACTGCATTTCATGCTTCTTATATGCCAGAACATACAATTGTTAACCTAATGGACCCCAAATACTTTTGGTTTTCATGTTGTTTTCAAAACCAGATTGTGCTGTATTGAAAAATAAACCCTTCTGAAGTGATGCAAAAGTTATGTCAAATGAAACACCGTAAGATGATAATTCTTTGTGGGATCATATTTCAGCATTGTGGAGGTTACTTCAACATTTTTCTTTCCACTTCAGTTGCTGCTTGTGAGAAAAAGAAAACAGTTTGTTTAAAGAAAAAAGATTCAGGTCACTAGATATATAGAAATGATTGTAAAATTAGCTTTCTGTTTTTTTTGTGTGTGATTAGAATACTTAGCAATAGAACGACTTAATTCCTTTTTGTCGCGTCATTGCATGAATTATTTTGCAYGTACAAATCAGCGCAGATCACATCACTGTAACAATTAATTTCAGATGAAAAACAAGGTCCACCATTATTTCACAATTTAATTTGGCTTACATGCTATCATGTGAGTTGGAGATGATTATACTAAATCAGTTCTTGGTTTAATTTGTATGCATCTGGTAAAAGCTTTGTCCCCACGCAGACGTAGTGTCTACTATATTGAACAAATTGTTAAAACCTCAAGCATCAAAAAATTAAGAGATTTCACTGAGCATGTCTACTACTTCTTAAACTGGCTTATTTCAGAATGACATTCTAAAGCTTTTAGATTGTTTAGCTCATATAATATCAATGAATAGGTAGACTTAATGAATCATATAAAAAGTAAATAGATTATTCACTGTATAGTTTTCCAAGTATTGTATCCAAAATGTGAATAAATATCATATCTAGGAAATGCAGGTTTATAATTATAGCACCATTATATAGATTGACTAAAAATAAAAAATACAGCTACCTTCATACAGAACAATATTCCAACAAATCAAAGCAGATCAGAAAACTAGGTTACAGATAGTATTAACAACTGGAAATGTTCTACTTCCAACAGACGCATAATGGATTACATGTCTTATGCAAACTGAAATTATGGTTCTAATTCTGCAGCTTTTAATTACTGAATAGTCTTCACACATGTAATTTCTCACTAAACTGAGTAGTGATGGCTTATATGAGTAATGTTTCAGACAACTCCCTCTAGGACCCAGAACTCAAAGGTGTATTTATATATAAAGTTACACATGCAATTAGCATATTAGATTAAGTTGCTAAGGGAGTATCATGTTTGGTGTGTCAGGTACTCCTCAGTCATTTTATATGGTATAAATAGTTAAATATTTTCTTCTGTCTTCTTTTCTCATTTCCACCTTTCTCACTTGTTTTTCCCCCAAGGTTTATGCTATTTATATAAGGATTCTTCAAGATCATACAAAGGAGTTGCATTTGAATTTCTAATTTTTTTTTTTCTCAAGACAATTATACATGGCTGTATGACCTGACATTTATTCTTCTTACAAAAAACCCATGATTTTTGAAGTCATGTTTTAGGTTATGTAATTCCTTAACGCTGTGACACATCAATGAGTTCGACCGTATTTGTTCTTTGAACATTTGTGTGCGAGAGACAGACTTGACTGATTGTAGACTTCAGTGATTATTTTAATGCTGGAAAACTGACCAAAATAACAGACCACACATTTGTACTATGATTGTGACTTCCATTTCTGTGCAGTTGAATTAGAACTAGCTWTTAGAGGATTTGTTTGTTTAATTTGGTGGAGATGTTACTAGTAAGTAGATGATAAGTAATGTCAGGCAATAGAGTGTAAATAAAGGAGAACATACAGTTCAATCAAACAAAACAAAAACCCCCACCTGACCCTGTGGAGGCTCAAGAGGTCAATTTCTGACACTTAGGAAAACCACAGTAGATATTCTGACAAAATTACTGGAACTGAGCCATAAATAATCGCTTTTGCTAAATAGCCTCTGTGGGTGACAGATTTTCAGAGATGCTGTAATTTTATTTGTATTTGCCTACATGGCTTCTAGTCACATTGCTTGAAGCATGAAATGCTTGTGCTTGGCTGTATGAGAAGATGCARAAGAGCCTTCATGGTGGTTAAATGCCATGTGACTTTTCACCTTTCCACAGGTTTAATCAGTGGTAGCTGATTAAGCTACATTTCTAACTGCATCACAGTACTGCAGCGGCAAGCTGTCAGGAYGGATGACAGAATCCAGCCTTCTGGGACCACCTTCTTCCAATATAAAGTCCCTTATAGTGTGAAATGAGAGAAGAGGGTTGTCTTTTGTAAAATAGATATCAACAAGTAGCAAATCAAAATATTTTTACTCTTATTCTGTGCTGAGTGATGCTATTATATTTAACAAAAAGCATACTTTGCTAACAAAAGATGAAGACGTATTTATATACATCCATCTCCTTTTCTTGTCCTTCACTCAACACATGCGGATAATTTTATATGAAAGACATTCTTTTCTAATCTCACTTTTATTGTATGCTTACCATAGCAAATGCTGCTCACGTGTAGACTACTATTTTGTCCAGATCTCTTCCTGCATTAAAAGACTTACACATAATCGTATTGAGAGAAAGCACTTAGAGATCTATAATCCACTGGTCTTACTGAATGACTTTTTACATAATGAAAAACTGTGAAGGGTAAATATGTTGACTAGGAGTTCCATTAGCACTTAAATATAAGGTATTTCTGGAAAATGTACATAAACAACACAAACCTTGTAAGAGAAGGAAAAGAAAGCCCATAACCAATCCTTTCAGACTACAGAAAATAAYGTGTTTAATTTTTAATCCGAAAGCTAATGACATCAGTCGTTTGGTCTRTTTTTAAATAATTGCATTCATGTAAAAATATTTACATATTTACATSAAGAATTTTGAAACTAATTTCATATTCATAATGCTGAAGTTTGATGTTACATTGTTTGCAAGATAAGGAGAATCACTTTATGGTTCTGTGTTCATTTTCTTCGTAAACTAAAAAACAGTGTAGAGGGTTTTTACGCTGATAGACTGGAAGTTCTGGAATAAAATTACAAATTTAACAGACTCAGTTCTGATAGTTTGATACAACTGTTGATTGTTGTTGCTATCAATACCACAGGACCAAATTTCACACTCCTCAGGTTGTGTATATCTTTTGCTAAAGTAAATGCAAGCTTTGCTGGCTGAAAGGGGGTAGAGTTTGGATCCTAACACAGTGAGAATCTAAYACGTTAGTCTAGTCTAATATATTCTTTAGTTTTCAATTGCCCGAGCCAATGGTTCCATACTTTACTCAACAACGCTGAACAACCAGTGCTGAAGGCAACGTCATCCCTGTTATCCGAAATGTTATTGTAGCTGTTTCCTAAGGCAGAGATTTCTTGACTTTTCAGACTGCTGATTCCCTTGCAGTATAAATTAAGATATATCACTATGTTCAACTTTGGGAGCTTGAGAAGGGTGCATTTATGTAAAGAAAACTGTAATAAGGGGGCTTAGCATKTTATTTTTATTCCTGTAGTTGAAATAGGAACTTTTTGTTTAGAAGAGCTTACTGACAAGCTGTATTATTCCAGTTTTTGTTTGGTTTTAATTACTGCTGCAAGCCAACCAGTAAGTTATAAGAACGTACTTTATTTTAAGTTAAATAAATAGTGACAGTAACAAGTTTGAATTATTCAAAGTGTAGAAAATACCACCCATGTACAGGCAAAACCAGTGTAATTCAAGTCAGGAATAAGATTTTAGTATACAGCAAGTTTAATGTGTGTATCCTGTGAATAAAGACAAAAGAACTGAAGTAGAACAACATTGAAATTAAGCAATGACCATCTTCTTTTGTACTGAAAACACAATAACATTCTCATTCACTGATCAGCATGAGAGCATTTGCATTTTTGTCATGCTATTTAAATATAGAGTATTTTGAAGTTTGACTTCCCATTTTTCACTTAAAAAAATAGCATTTCCAGTCTCCTTCCAGTTGCAGTCAAGTGGGGAAAAAATGAAAACTGCAAATCTACAGCATCTCTTTATTTCTTAGTTTAAAAGAAGCATCAGTACTTCTGGGCAATGGTAGTTTCATCTTGTTTTGATTTTGTGCGCTGTTGTACCTGAACTCTGCCACATTGAGCGTACACATGTATAAAGTGTAGGAGATTAATGGCAGGTACATTATCCATTTAGGTGGTGTCAATCCTCTGTTAGAATTCTACTTAATCTTTTAATTTCAGATAACCTAAATATAAGATGATACAGATTTTTAGGAACAAACTAATGATGAATAAATCTGCAGCCAGCTTTGTGTTAAGATTTGAAAATACATTATTTTTSCAAGGTCCAATCCTTTAAATACTAATTGTGTGCATATTCATATATGAATGAAGCAAGACTTACATAATTATATGAATTCTTTGAGTCCTGTATCCAAAAATCCAAATTCCAAAAAATGCAACAGACTGAAAATTTATAATTTACCAACTCACTGAGGCTTGATTTTGAAGATGAGATTACCTATTCTTAAAAATTCTTCTATGCAACTAACCGTGGATAAACAGTATACCCACTTCAGGATACTAAGATACAAGATAATGAATGCTGTAGGTGCTACCATTTACTTATCCACCAGAAACCAGACTTGCATTAATTGGGTTTTCAGAACGTGGTTAAATGATCTGATTTCAAAAGGAAGGTGGAGTTTTCAGAGTCCAAGTTCTTATCCACCTTCCTGTGAACTAAGTAAAAGGAGAGCTCAAAGAGTGAAAATACCCACAAATCTTTAGTGACTAGTGGTGGCAGTCCAAATACGTACATTCTCCTGAAGCTTTTGCTGTATTTTCCATAAATATGTTTACTTAATATGATTGTGAAGGAGATCATCTCATTTAAATCAACACACAGCAATTACACCTTGTCTAGAGAGACTGAAACAGTAGCACCTATAAATACAGGCTTRACTTTGTTAGAAGTTGCTGGGGTTCTCTACGAACCTAGATTAACTACGTATAAAACACATTCTATGGMATGAGTGAAATACAATAGAAAGGAATGTGAAGTCATCTTATAAAAATCTGAATTCCCACAAGAATGGAGCTAAACTGGATTGATGTGCAGAACTCACATTATCCTTCAACGTAGTGATAGTCGATAGTCTTTAATTCAGGCCTCCACTTAGTATTTTTCCTCAGCTACATTATTTTTTTCCTCACCTACAAGTGACCAGATTCAAATTYGCCACACACTTTTTCTCCCCAAATCCAGTTCTCTTAAATTTTAAAGAATAAACTGCTGCAGTTTTTCAAAGTATGTTTAGTTCTTAACTCAAAAATATTAGCTGTTTATGAGCATTGTCAACATAATTTTATTTAACAAGCATGAAGATTATTGTCTAGTAACTTCACAAAACATGTCTGATTGTTACTTTTTGATAATGTGTCCATAATGATCAATGCAGAAGAATAACTTATTAAAAACCCAGTATTACAAGGTCTTTATATTTGCCTGTGGAGTGCCTCATACACCTATGGCACTATAAAGTATGTACGAAGGATTCTTGGAACAGATAGTGCGTGTTCACAGTAACGGAAGACATTTCTGTAAGTTACATAATAAATATCATAATACATAGGGCCTTTTACAAAACATTATAGAGCTCTGCAAAGTTCTTGTCTGTCCCCCCAATTTTACATTTAAACTTTGACAATTTTATAGGGAAGCAGTGGAAGGTTTTATGCTGCTCTTGCATTTACCTCCCAAAATTGCAGTGTATCAAATTGGACCAATCCTACAGGCTTCCTGTTTCCCAAATGATTAATCAGACATGAATGAGATATGAAACTGAGACACATTTTTAGCTTTGTCTGGATTTCTGCAAAGGAGCTTGCAGAAATGTGACTGTATGTGTACAGGCATCAATCCCTGCCTGTCAACATGAGAGGGGATCTCTTTTTGGATTATTAGAAAGGTCTGCTTTAACTCTACATCATTTTTGTTTACCAAAATCTATTTTAAAAAATTACTGCTTCTGCTATGGATAGATTCATTGCTCCTATTTTCATAGTTAATTGTGAAGTGCGAACTGTTTGCTTCTACAGAAAGAAAAAATTGAACCAGTGGCAAGAATCAGCCTTTCTGCAGGGGAAGACAAAATCGTGGTGAATGTGGATGAGAACCGTGAAGCTTGCTAGTATTTTTCTGAATGTGGAACACCCTCTTTTTTCTTTGTGGATTTGGAAAGCCGTTAGTCATTCGCGTATGCTGTGCCAATCCATGCAACTGGGTTCTGTACAATCCAGTCTAAATCAACAAACAGTATTTGGTATCAAACATTGCTTGCTCTGTTTTCTCCATTCTCCTCCACACCTCCCCCCTCCCCAACCATTGACTTATATAAAATAGAGGTTGTTTACATTCTTTTATTGGGGTTTTCATCCTTCCCTGAAATACACTGAAATAACATTCTGTGTATTTGATGAGGAAAAAAAATGTCTTCTGTTCACTTTGTCAGACAAAACACCTGTGTGAGCCTCCAGATTTGTATTATTCTCAAATACTGTACACAGTGACCAGCAGCAAACACCAGAGCCTATTCAAGAACAAAAAATACAGGCTTCTGAGAATAGTGATCTATTAATAGCAGACAAATCCCTGTTATAGCCAGTAGTGATAATACCCTGATACTTCAYAGTTAACCGTTACAAGTCCAGCAGATGGAAGACATCCTATTCTGCAGGCTGATTTGCATCTTTTCTTCAAAAAGCAAGAAGAAACAAATCGTGCATTTTTAGGATATTGAGAGGCAAAAGTTTTGCTTTGTTCTTTCAAGTGCTAGGTTTAAATTCTCAACTCGTCCAAGGGACCCGTTTTGAAACTAAAGGTGAGGCATGAAACACTCTGAAGACAGGCTGGAGGGGGGTCGCTCTTGTCAGAGCCTGCACCACCTTAAGAGAGTTTTACCACACACACAGCCAGGACAATAGCGATAATGAGCACAGCGGAGAAAATAATCCCAGCTAGAACTTTGCTGATATCGCAGAACGATTTATTTTCTTCCACAGAGATCATGCCAATAGAAGAAGCACCCACACTGATGGTGGATTTTAGTTCAGCCCCTGGGTCTTGCTTAGCCTCTACTGTCCACTGGGGGACATTGACCTTCATTTCCATCTCGTACATCATCTCTCCTACCTGGTTGATTTCATTCTCGAGGTCTTTCAAATCCACCACGTCTATATTGTGCTCAGCCTCATATTTCATGTTCTGGATGCTCATCGCCCTGGCGGCCACGCCAGAGGTTCCTCCACTCATGCCTGTCTGGATCAGGTGCTTTTTGGGGACGTTTAGCGGGAACTCGTGGCCCAGCTCCAGGGCTCTCCTCATATCGATCTCCAGGATCTCTAGACACGTGGAGAAAATCACCCATAGCCTCTCGAACTCGGCTTTATCTTCCTTACTCACGGTTTTGTCCTTCAGGACCGTGGTGAGCTTGTTCCTGTTTGCCACCGCTAGCTCCTGGGCTTTCTGCCGGGTTTTCTTGAGCTCCTCCCGCAGGTTCTGGGAGTCCGAGGTGCCGCCGATGGTCAGCACCATGTGCCGGTAGCAGGCGGTCACCTTGTTGAGCGCGTCCAGCAGCGCTTTGCACTCCTCCTTCATCGTGATCCCGGCGGCGGCGCGGGGCTGCGTCCCCGCCGCTCTGCCCTGCTGCCGCTCTGCCCCGATTACCCGGTACCGGGACCAGGGAGCTGCCAAAGCCAGACGCTACCAGCACACATGGCAAGTTGTAGCTTCGGGTCGCGCATTCATTCAGCACCTTCTTACCCGCCTCGCGTCCCCGCTGGCTGCTCAGGCGGCGCCGACGCCTCTGGGAGCCCGGGCGCGCTGCGGGGAGCCCCGGGGGGCAGGCGGCATCGCTCCTCGCCTGCTACTGCCACCGTGCAGGAGAACCGCGGCGGCTCGTTCCGCACCGCGCTGGGCTTCCAGCGATCGGGCGCCGCTTTTTGAAAASCGCCAAACACCGAGGCGGAAGGAGAGGAAAAAAACAGGCGAAGGATAAAGCTCTCGAGAACGAAAGCCGGGAAGCTGGCCGTCCCCGGCTGCCGCCGCGCTGCCGCTGCCCCGCCGCCGCCACTCGCCTTTAACTCGTCCCAGCTGGGCGCCCGCGGCGTCACATGGCGCCGCGCGGGGAGCGCCCGCGGCCTCCCGGCCGCGACCCGGCCCGGCTCTATAAGCCCTCGCAGGCTCCGCCTCCGCAGGCTCCGGCCCCGCGGCGGCTGCCTGGCTCCTCGCTCGCTCCCCGCCGGCGCCCGGCCATTGGCTTCGTGCGGCGCCGCCGCCGCGCCGGGTCCGCCCTGGATCCCGGTAGGGCTTGGCTGAGGCGCGGAGCGGTGGGGGGGTGGGCCGCCAGCGGCTGTCTGCGGCCGGGGAGGAAGGGAGACAATGTTGTCGGTGTAAGTAGCGCTCCCGCCKCGGGCGGCCCCGGCCCGCTCCGCGGCGGGAGGACGGCTTCCCGCGGCGCCGAAGGGAGTGCGCGGTTTTGGGACCTGCTCTAGGGGGCCGCCYGGCCCGGCCCGCGGGGCAGCCGCGCCGGGGTGCTCCCGGCGGTGCCCGCCCGCCCCTCCGTGACGGGGGAGGGGGGCAGGGCGTGCCGTGCGCCGGGAGCGGCCCGGCCGCGGCCTGGCCGCCGTGCGGCGGGCGGGGGCTCTGCGGGCCTCCGCCGCGGCCTGTTCCCGGGCTGGGGCTGCGGCGGGGAGCCGCCAAGCCCGCGCGGGGCGACGGGGGACCTGTGGCGGCGGGGGTCAGGTCGCGCTTGCYCCCGTGCCGTTCGGGCGCCCGCGCCGCCGGCCTGGCGGCACCTCCGGCCGCCGAACAGACGGCACTTGTCAGTGCCCGCGGTCTCGCTGGCACCTGCCATCCGTCCCGCTCCTTTACCGCGGTAAAGCGGCAGAAGCGTTTAATCCGTCGTTGAACTTGGTTTAATCCCAGCCACGTCGGTTACTTAGGTGAGGTCAGCCCTGTGGGACCCCTGCCAGACTTCACGGTGCAGCGGTGTCCCGGAGTGTCGCAGGTGTTCCGGGGCAGGGCTGGCGGAAGGAACTCGTGTTGCCTTCGCCTTTTGCACGGCGGCCAGTGGGAAGTGCTGGTGTGCGATCCAGAATGTCTGCAGTTAGCTCAAGTCAAGCAATTATACATCAGAAAGTACAGGGAACACACCAGTTCCTTGCTAGCAGAAATGAGGCTTCACAGACTACCCTTGTGAATGTGCTTAAGTACAATATAAGGAGTCGTGATGGACACTAGGCTGTGTTTATATGTACATCTGGACCTTCTAGAAGAACAGAATTAATAATGTCGAGTGCTATATAGTAAGCAAAACTATGTTRTCTCTAGCACATGATGTGTCTTTGCCAAAGTGGAGAACTTGCTAGTCATAACATATGCTGCTACATATGTCTCAATGTTTGTGGGTAACTGAGTGGTTTTCTGATGCTATAGTAACTTGGAAAAGGTGTGAAGACATACTCCCATGAGAAGGGGGAGCATGACCCTTCCCCTTATGCCACCCCTGTAGTGCAGCGTGTGCTATGAGCAAGATAATCTGCTATGAGGAGCAGAGTCTAGGCAGACTGGTTTTCTGGTGCTGAGCCCAGCCTGAAGAGTCTGTCTAGTCTACGTTCCTTCTTCTGGATCTTGGCAGCTTGGACTCCACTGTCTGTCTTCTGTTCTACTTTAATTTTGGCCCTAATTCTAAGTCATATATAGCTTCTGCTGCAGGTTGCCACTTGTGGAAGAAACTGCCTTTTAACTTCTATAGATTGCCAAGTTACTATCGAGTAAACTGCATAGCGTTCTACCAATTTGTGTGTTGGTAGCCTAGAAGCAGTGAATCAGTAATGCTTGTTTCCTTGTRGGAATAAGGAAACAGGATGATTTTGACCTGGTTATAAGTGAAGTCTTATAATTGCTTAATCATTGTCAGGTGGAAAAAGGATTAGCTCTGTGTTTGAATCTGGAGTCCTGTGTGACTTAAGTGTTAAGCTTATTGCTAACTAAATTGTGCATATTTGTGTGTGCATAGTAGCTGTGTTTAAARTCTGCGACACGTCACTGAAGTTACTGTTCATTGTGGCACATCGGAATCTTGAAACTGCTTCTCTGAAAGCAGCTGAAAAGGGGAGGGAAGGGGTATGGTTTCAGAAACATGGGGCTACTTAAACCTGAAGGTGGCAGCAGTTACAATCTGTATCAGTGCCTAAATGCATCTTTAGGTGTATCRTGTGGGAAGGAGGTGGCTGTTGTTAGATTAGTTCTAAATTAAATTCAGCTGCGTGCGATTATCCAATTCAGGTAGATTGTGGAAACTCTTAAAATTCAGTTGTAGTTTGTCAGACAGGCATGATGTTCTGAAAATCCACATCTTGATACCGCTTTCAAACAAKATGCTGACTAGCCAAAACATAGTCCTGGGGAAACTATTAGGATGGAGTGTAAAAATCCTTGGAAGTGAAATAGGAAGCAGCATAATGAGTAGGAGGAGAAACGCATTTCCTGGTTCTGTGGAAAGGCTTTCTTGCAATAGATGTTAATGGCCATATTCTTCCTATTCCAGTACCCTTAAAAATGTTTGCAAAATATTCTGTGATGCTTCTGGAACATCACTACTTGTTAAATGCTATATCCTCATTTTAATAGACTTTTAAGTAGAATTTTAGGTAAATACAAGTCTGTTTTGTTTAAATGGTTGGTAAGCCTTGCCTGATGGGCTTGCTTTTGGAGTAAGCTCATATACTGAATTTGGTCTGTAGAATGCTGTGGCCTGGGAAACCTTGAAGCCACTGTGAGATGAGGAAGGAAAATAAAGATGGGATACAGTGAAAACGAAACATGACATCAACCCCATCCCTTMCCTGATAACTGATAACACTGTGCAACTTCCTTCAGTAACTATTCTGTGATTTGCTTTTTGCTAAGCATTTTGCTGGTAAAGTGGCTTGAGGATTTGATCCATAGCAAGAATCTTAATTTATGATGRAATAATGCTAGACTGATATGTCTGTGTCGTGGTATTTACCTCAGGCTCGTTTATGGTGCATTATGTAGCATCAAAACACCAGTGGTGGTTGAAATAACTTATTTTGCTAGCTAGAATAACTTACYTGCTGAATTGTGTTCCAACCTTCCTTACCTTTGCTCTGCTCCCTAAAGGAGGGAACTAGTGTAATCCTACGGTGTTTTTCATAACTAGATATTCTAGTAATGGTCTGGTGTTTAATGAAGAGGTAAGACTTGGTGCTGGCCTGCAAGGACTTGGTTTTCCTATTGAGATGCACAGAGAGTGGATTAAATTCCTGTCTAGTTGTCTGGTCTAAGGGCAATCTGAACTAAGGTAAATGGGGCACGGGGTTGCTGGCTTCAGTTCCCCTGTATTTCTGTGCGTGGCCTGTGCTGGGTCTGACCCTGCATACTTGGTTTCTTGACAGACTTGCAGCTAGTCTTGGAGTTGATATCAACCTTATGTGGTCTGCTGTGAACAGTGGTGGTCTGTAACTCTGTAGTCAAGAAATGGCGTTACCTTCTGTGACCCACATCTCAGCAGTACAGTGTTCAGGCCCACTCAATACACAGGCTGGGGAATTATACCACTGTTTTGCCTCAGTAACTAAAGAATCAAAATAATTGGCTTAAGTTAAAACACTCTTTATCCTTGTATTTCAACTCCTTAGTTTTTGTCCTCCCCTCCAAAAAAGTGCATGTGCACCTCTGCAAGCCTGAGGAGGTGGCTTTAAATACAGCTCACTAATATTTGGAGGAAGCATCCCTGTTTGAGAAGCTGCTTTGGGAACTTTGTGCTTTCTGTTAATGTTTTTCCTCTAAACACGTTCCTTCTAACTGTTTATGTGGTTCACTGATCAGCACTCTCTGCACTCTGTTCCAGGGCTTGCTTGTGAATAGCTCAGGGCTCCCCATCTGGGAATTTAATGCAGCTTTAATAGTGGTAAGCCAAAGAATGAAAATTCTTTGCAGCTACTCTGGTGGATTTCTAAACCTGCAAGAGTTGAGAATTGGGAATCTAGTCTCTATTCTGCTGTAAAGTGGAGAACGCAGCTTGTTCCTAATACTTGGCTAATGACAAGTAAGATGATCTCAAAAGTCAGCGGAAGTGACTGGATAAAAGTGGGAAGCTTCCCTATTGAAGGATGAGCCACTCATTAAAATGTACTTTCTCTGGAGGAAGGAAATAGTGACTGTGGAGAGGCAAGCCAGTATGTTCTTTGGCCTTAAGTCTGAGACAAGTAAGAATGTGTCCACACCAAACTACGGTGCAAATGCACTGTTAAAATACAAAGGGTSAACCTTCTTACCACTTCTTAAGAATGAGCTCAGTTTTAGAGTTTACGAGGTGGAGTTCATAATGAAAAGTTGCATGAGGAACTGATAGAAACTGATCTGCACAGTACTCCCCTGGTGCTGGCAGGGGCTGTAGGCTCTCTGGGGGGGGCATGTCTGAGAACGGTGGGAGCACTGGTAGGAGAGCTAGAGTTGTTAGGCCTAAAAAGGGCTTGGAGGGTGTTGGGCAGAGACAAAACCAAAATTATGAGATCCTGTGCCAGCTCTTAACCCTTCACTGGAAGAACTGTGTGTCTGAAGGGGAGATGCTGAGAGAAATGAGCATCTTCCTGGAATGCTGCTGACCCCTCCTTTCCAGACCCTGTTCCATTGCTGTCAGACTGATGTTCTGGGGTCATAAAACTTAGTTTTTCCCTGATTGCTAGGAAGCCTTGAGCTGACTGATGCAAATTCACCACTCTATAATGTGATAATTCAGAGGTGTTATTCTGACATACTTCACTTTCACAAAATCAATACAAGCTGCAGCTGAATCTAAAAGGGGTAGGAATGGATTGTTTCCTGCTTTGCTCCCTCATGGTGAGCAAGGTGCACTGGAACATCTCTCAGCTGTTTTTCATAAGGTGCTCAGTGTTCATCCCTTAGGGGAGGGAATAAGGTTCCTTGTATGCTCAGAAACAGAGAAAGGATCTTTTGTTTTTATTTTGAGGTGAATGCTGATTTGAGGCCTCAAATCCTGATTGTAACCTTTGCCTGGAAGTGGGGGTAAATATGAGGAGTAATAATGCAGGTAAAGCAGTGGCTGAAGTGGTAACTAGATTTTTATTTGGACTGAGACTAAATTCYACTGTTAGATTCCTGTTTGCTTGCAAAGTGCTTTAAGATATGCTTAGCTTCATCTGTTCTTGCTAACAAGTGCTTTTTTTCCCCTCTAAAAGCACTTCTGTAAAAAAAAAAAAGTCATTTAGAATTGGGGAACAATTTCTTCCTCTTACATTTTTCTGCAGAGCTCTGCACTTTGGTAGTGTGATAACTACACATACAAACTTTATCAGGAATGTCTGTGTCTGCTATCTTTTAGCTGAGTAATAAGTTGCTGCTTGTTCTAATTTTTTCATTATTTTGAGCCTTTCAGCAAGTGATATTCTAGTTACTGGTTTATTAAGCCTTAGTTGTTACTGTTGTAGAGTCATAGAATCATAGAACAGTTTGGGTTGGAGGGGACCTTTAAAGGTCATCTRGTCCAACCCCCCTGCCATGGGCAGGGACATCTTCAACTAGATCAGGTTGCTCAGAGCCCTGTCCAGCCTGACCTTGAATGTTTCCAGGGATGGGGCATCCACCACCTCTCTGGGCAACCCGTGCCAGTGTTTCACCACCCTCATTGTAAAAAATTTCTTCCTTATATCTAGTCTAAGTCTACCYGCTTTTAGTTTAAAACCATTCCCCCTTGTCCTGTCACAACAGGCCCTGCTAAAAAGTTTGCCATGATCTTTCTTATAAGCCCCCTTTAAGTACTGAAAGGCCGCAATAAGGTCTCCCCAAAGCCTTATGTTCTCTAGGCTGAATAACCCCAGCTGCCTTAGCCTTCATAGGAGAGGTGTTCCATCCCCCTGATCATTTTTGTGACCCTCCTCTGGACCCGCTCCAACAGGTCCACGTCTGTCTTGTGCTGAGAGCTCCAGAGCTGGACGCAGCACTGCAGGTGGGGTCTCACCAGAGCAGAGTAGAGGGGCAGAATCACCTCCCTCGACCTGCTGGCCATGGTGCTGGTGATGCAGCCCAGGATATGGTTGGCTTTCTGGGCCGCGAGCGCACATTGTCAGCTCACGTCCAGCTTTTCATCCACCAGTACCCTCAAGTCCTTCTCCACAGGGCTGCTCTCAACCCTTTCATCCCCCAGCTTGTATTGATACCCGGGGTTGCCTGGACCCTGGGGTTGTCTGGACCCAGGTGCAGGACCTTGCACTTTGTCTTGTTGAACCTCATGAGGTTCACATGGGCCTGCTTCTCGAGTCTGCAAGCTAAGAGGAAATTGATGTAATCATGTGAAACTAAGGAGGAATGAAACTTCTCAGTATTGCTATACAAGTAAAATTCAGTGAATTTATGCTTCTTGAACATGACATGCTAATGGATCTGGTGTTGAAGATTTTGGAGAATGTGGCATTTAGCTTCTGTAGCTGGAAGTAGCTGGACTTCTGTGGAGAGGACACTGATGTACTTGATGTTAGCAACCCAATGTAATATCCTAACTTGCTCTCCTGGGGATGTTTCAGGTTGCTGAACTAGGCTAATAACTTTTACCAGCTTTGGTAGCTAYTTTACTGTCTTTGCTCTGCCAAACTATTATTAAAATGCCTTAGTGAAAACACAGAATCTTATACTGTTCAACACTGAATATGAAGTGTTTGTATACAGAATCCCTAATTCTGTTATGAAAGGCATTTTCTCTGCAGTATGTTTTGTTAGGGCTTTAGTGGTGTAGCAGGACATTCAGAAGATAATGTGCCTAAGAATTGAGTAAATAGTTGTGTAACTTGAATGTGGACATGATGTAACTGCCAAGTACAATGCAAATACAATGACGTCTTCTACTTTAATGGCTGTTTTTATAAATTTCAGAATGCTTCTTAAAAGGAACTGAGACCTGATAGGTCTGTAAAAAGGTACCTCACTTGACTAAAGGAAAACACCATCAATGACAAAATAAACTGTTGTCATAGTTAAATCCTACTCATTGTTTTCAGTACCAAAGGTCGTAAGACTTCATTTCCAGTGTTTTGGAGAAAACAGTGATGTGCTTAGATTCCATGGTATGTTTTTCACTTTAGCTATCACTTGTACCATTAGTTGTGTCATTAGAGTTATCACTCTGCTCTTAATCTAGAAAGGATTTGGCTATTTTAAGGTTATGATTATGTTTTTTTTAAAACAGTAACATAATGCTTACTAGATTTTCTGATCAGCTAGCTTCTGTTTTTCCAGCAATTTGAGCTATTTCTGTATTTACAGACATGAAGCCACATACTTAAGTGATTCCATTTAAACCTTTTATATAACATTAGTACTTGATTATTGCTTTGCAGCTCAGCATGATATAATTTAATAAACTTCATAGTGAATATGGCTTCTGACAATTTTTAGTGGGCTTTCTGTTAAGTGTTAAACAGTTCTGGCAATATATATAAGGCTCTGTACATTTCCTGCTTTTGTAATGTTTGTAAATCTAAAGCTGTCCAAGGTGCAACTAGAAGAGTAAGTCTGTATCCTTCTTGGTGCTGCCCTGCCCCCCCCCCCCCCCCAGTTAAATTAGGTTGAAGTTGGATGTTGCATTCTGCCAACAAACTCTCAACGGAGTATTCTAATGTGTTCCTAGAGTTACAGCAATGCATTAGCTGGTATTTTCGGATGCATTTAACTTTTGGGGTGGAAAGAAATTGACTTAATCTCAAAAATGCCCAAGCCAGAATTTGGGGAAGCTTTAATATGCTCTCTTGATTCTGTAGACTTAATGTATTTGTTTCGTATAAAGTAATTTTGTTTTTCTCTAATTACTTAAATTGTAGATGGTTTATACATCCGCACTTCTGTCTCTCAAGAATGCTGTGGATAGGTGAAGGAGATCCAAGTGAATATAGTAACTTAACTGTTTCAGATAATAAGTATTCCACCCTTTCTTTTTCATACCCACATTTTAATTGGATATGATAGCTGTCCACTAACGTAGCACTAAGCAGATGCAGGGGTAAGGGAGAGAGAAAGGGGAAGGAAATTCAGAATTGTGATTCTCAAAACAGTACTAATTTGGCTAGTGGTGGTGATTTCCTGCTGTGYAGGAACTTGCATGTGGTGAGCAGTTCAGAGTTAACAATCAGGTTCTGCTCAAGGTGGTGACAAATACCCATATGAACTAGAAGTTTTAGTTTCCTTACTGAGGTACAGCATATTGATGGCATCTTAGTTGCACTACAGTAGCTAAAGTGCTAGAATTCAATGCTTTAATGCAGTTTGTTTCCACTTCTTGCTGGAGCCCTCAAGCGTGACTCAACCCTGTCAGTAGTTCTGTAGTAAAAGAACTACATGGCTGCCACGTAGTGTTTTAAAATTAGTTATTTGGGGTGTGTTACTCATGAACCAGGAACTGAAGATTATAATTTCAAGCTCTTCCTGTGATGATCTGTCAACTGAAATGATTCTTAAAGTACTCTAGTTGCTTGTGGTTTTTTTCAGGTGCAGGCAATGATTTAAGAGCTACATCAATCATATAGGCAGCAAGCTTCATAAGCTCAGGTTTTCTGTGGGAGCTCCCCTCCTCCCATAAACCTCTTCCACCTGTTTTGCCAGGGAACAAAATGTTGGTTTTAATTCCTTTCTAGACAAAGCTTATCAGGTTTTTTGATGGTGAGATACAGATTTCTAGATGAGGAGGATTTGTGGAATGTGTTTTTTCTCTCCCCCTTCCTATTGCAGGAAGAACTCTTTGGACTTAAAGATTTGTTAAGCTGAAAAGGTGGCAATATAGCTATAGCAATTGGAAACACTTGCGCACTGCAGTTTTGTCTCTGCAGTCTCATGCTTGGTTGCCTTCTTGTGTCAATGTGCTCTTTTCCCTGACACAGTACATAGCATGCTAATCTCTTCTCCATCACTGTCTTGGGGAGGGTCATAGCAGTCTCATTTACCACTTGACCAGATACTGAACATGAATTCACCAARTAAAAAAGGCAGATGAAGGTGCCTCAGTGGGCCAACTACATTAATAAAAGCTTGATTTGAAAGTGCCTTGAGAGACCATACAGTTTAGCCTCACGATGTCCATTATCACCTCTAGTAGAGGTTTGTCTAACAGGTTCTTAAAGAYTTACAATGAGACACTAGATAGCTTTGCCAAGCAATCTAAAACATACGTTTATCTTCTCTTTTGAAAGGTGTTCCTGATCTGTAATTTGAGTCTGTTTTCTTTAGCTAAGGCCTATTTCTTCTACCAGTGTGGAAAAAATGCCCTTCACTGAGAGCTTGATCCATCTGGGGAAAARACTTCTTGCCTGTTTCATGCAGTTTCTTCAGCATAAACAACATCACTGCATTTCGTGTTTTGGATCCTGCTTCCAGGGCTTTCTTACYTTTCTCACTTCAGATTCTCCTCCAGTCAGTTCATCTCCTCTGAAGTGCAGCACYCAAAAAGGGATGTAGGACTCCAAAATAAGTCTTGCCGTGGCAGACTATTTTGCAGGTTGCATGTGTGTGTACATACAGCCTTGTTTGGTGCTTGACTTACTATATATAACAAATTGTCACTGATTCATGTTTGGACTGTAAGCTGCAGTCATTTAAGATCTTACTTGGAATTGTGGCCTAGCCAGCTGTTCAGCAGGCAGTTGKTTTTTTTTGTAGCTAACTAGTCCTGCTTATTAAGGCTGTCTTAGCCCAGATGTTCTATGGGTCAGTGATGAGATATCTGCATTCCTGCAGCAGACCTGCTGCTGGGCTTGCGTTGCCTTTTCTCCTTCCCCCCTGGCTGAGGAAGCCTGCAGCTTGAACTTGGATTGCAGCTGCCTGCCAGGAAGTGTTTATAGCAATAATCAGCTGTGGAATTACTGGTGATCATCCTGTTTACCGAGGCACTGTGGTAGGACAGATCTTGTGCAAAGCTGTACTTCTAGGTTTGAAGTCTTGTAATTACCGAACTTGGATAGTCTTTTGAAGGTGTCAGTGAGCAAACATTTTCTTCCCCTTTGTGTAAGCAAACTTCAGATCTGTGCTCCAAACAACAAYGTTTTGGGACTGCTGAATTAATATTCTTTCATAGAAGCTCTTAGTTTTATTGCATGTTTTGAAAGCGGATGAACCATTTTATCCGGAACTTCACAGGAAAACTCTACTTGAGGCAATTATCTGCTACCGCCAAACTTCAGTGGTTCAGGCTGAGGCTGTTGAAGCTGTAAGTAACTGGTGATAACTTTATAGTGGAAATGGCCTCCAGCTTTAGCTGATCATGTTTGTGTTTAGCTCTCTAAGGGAGCCCTCCTTGTGCTTAATTATAAGGAGGGACCAGACTGTAGATTGGTTAACAGCGTAGCTGAAACTGAAAGGGTATCTAAAAATCTGTGGGACTTGGGTGTATGTTTTTCRGCTCTATTAAACTGCCATACAATGGTTTCATGCTCTTCCATGATCTACAGAGAAAGGCAATTTTTTTTTCAGTACCTGTACAGCATTAGGTAGTAAGATATTACAAGTGCTATAGAAAAAGCTCACACTGAGCAAATAATATGCTAAGTATAAATCTACATTTAAGAAAACAGGGGAATACTGATTGTGTAAGGGTGGCTTGCTCAAATTAAAGCTCTGCTGCTATTCTTGCCCTTTACTAGGACATATAGCTGAAATTGCATGAGGAAATCGTGCAACTTCAGTTGGTTCCTAAGGGAAGCTGGATAAGGGGAAAAGACATAGAACAGACTAGTAAATCAAGCACTTGTAAGCCTGTTAATCTCAATTCTTCTGAATAAAATAATTCTGAAGTTATTCCAGAAGGGACCTGTTAGGGTTTTTCCTGCCCTTGTATCTAGGATGTGTCATAGTTTTTTACAGAGAATTAGACTTGAGGAAGCAAGCAGTSGAGGGTCTAGTGCCTCTAGAGATCATCTTTTCCCTGTGACACACCTAGTGACAGCTTTTCCAGTGCCTACAGTCGTGTTTTCTGTCTCCAGTCACGTTTTTGCTCACTGTTTTGCCAAATGTTATGCATCAGCCTGACCTCAGATCATTTGAGACTTTTTCCATGGGAGTAGAGATGATCACAAATGATGCCATCACGGTGACTTTTTAATTATGACATGGATTTTCATATCTCCTTGGTGTGCCTCTTTCCTATAACTTTCCCTGGAAGGGAAATTTACACAAAGGTTCCTGTTGTACTATCTGGGTGTCTCATTGATGTGTGTAAGTCAGTAATCCTTACACAGGTGAGTCTTTAAGACTTACATGAGCATACTGCAAAAGCATCAATGTCCTGTGATGCAGTGGAATCTGCTGCAAAGAAACTGTTAATTCATGTCGCTTAACTTGCACTGCTAAGGTCTAAAACAAGCCATCTTGTGTATCAGAGTGGTAATAATGTAGATCTTAACTTCTCTCTTCCTTTCCTAAGTTTTGTCCAAACATATCATGTATTGTTAGACTCCAACACCTGGAAGGCCTAAGGAGATGTTATGCGGATAACTATGTAATTGGAAATGTATATTCGTGGCAAGTAATCTTTCAGAATAACTTCTGAGTAACTATAGTTACCTTCTCATTAGTTAAGCATGCCATTGGCTGCTTACATCAAGACCTGAAACTGCTTTTTCCTTTTAGACAAGGGGAATCAAACTGCCCCCTAGGTATTCCCAAAAACTGTGCTTTAACAGATACAGTGTATGATACATTAACCATTCTCTGTATGTATTTTAGAAAATCTCCTTRGAATATCTGAAGTCCATATGGCTATGTATGATGAAGATATCTTGAAAAATCCCTTTTATTTGGCCATTCAGAAGCGGCGTCCTGATCTATGCAGCAAAGTTGCAGAACTCCATGGTATTGTACGTATAAATAAGTATATTTAAAAGCTGCTTATTAAATAGTAGCTATATGTATTTAAGTCATATGCCTGCTATGACACATGTAAAGATTAGTGCAAACCTACAAAACTTGGAAGTGAACTAGAGCAACTTTTAGTTTAAGTTGCTTGTTATTTACTAACACGGACCTCTTGATATATTGCATGGTAGTAAAAGGTCAAAGTTGGTGTTGTTTCTAAACTGTACAGCAAGCTTATTTTCTTTGCTATAAACCTAAAGTTACATATTATCCCTTGTAACTTAAAATGGGATTGACCTTTTGAAATCCCTGGTGGACAGACAATCACTCATTTCTGATAGCGTTTTACATAGCAAAATAAAGCYATTAAACTGAGCTGGAATAAAAACTCCAGTCCTTAAGACTTCTAATCAGGGTATTCTGCAATTAGTCTTCATCCAAAATTAAGTGTGTGGAGACTCTATTAAACTTGGGGGTTATTGTTACCTGATTGTAAAATTAAGCCTTAAATTGGACAAGGTTCTTTCAATTGTGTATTACTTAAGGTGGTGATGTGATCAGTTGAAATGCTAAAATCTGTTCACCAGTTCTGTCTGTATTCTAACACCATTTCTGAAAGCTGAGTACTGAAAGAACCACTTGCTTTATGCTTATCTCTTTCTTGACAAGAAGATGTATTTCTTTTCAGCCTGTATACAGTGTTGTATTCATAATGTGTTGCTTTCTAATTAAGAATTTGTCTCAAACTGCCAATCTGTTGGTGTGCAGTAAACTCAAGATGCTTCTTATCTTAGATTTTTTTTTTTTTCTTTCTCTTTCCGAAGGATTTTCATTTTAGTTCAAAAATACACTTCACTTTTACTAGCTGCCTAATTATAAGTCATTCAGGTGACTGGTGCTAAGTAACTTTAAGATCTAATCTCCTTCTCTTAGTATTGTTTGCTTCAGCTATGTCTGTCATCCTTTTTCAGATAAGTCACTAAATGAAGTTTCTAGGTTAATCACCGGACTGTGTGTCTATCAATGGCCTTTCCTTTTTATTTATCTAAACAAAAGCACTTATAGTTTCTGTACATTTGCTAGTAAATGTTTATAAACCAGTTTCAATTGCTTGCCTTTAAAGGGCAAAAGCTATTGGTGTTTAGCTGGTGGTACATGGCATTCTGTCTAAAGCATGATCTAACTTTTTTAGGTGTTAGTTCCATGTAAAGGAAGCCTTTCAAGCAACAGTCTGCCTGCCTGCCAGTTTGAATCTTATGTTCTGAAGCCGCTAGAAGAAAATTTTCAGACCTTAAATGGAAAGGTATGTCTGTTTTGATATCTGAATGTAGCTTGGGGACACTCCAATAAATGATTCCCTGCAGTTGATGACTGATAGTGTGAACTAATGGTTACAGGAGAGGTAGCTAGGAGTTAGAGCTAACTGGCAAAAGTAGTATGTTGCCCATCTAAGCCAAAGTCCTCAGGGGTATACTGCTTTCTAGCAAAAGCTGTATTTTGGCGTGTACACAAGAATAGTTGTCCTGTTCAGACGGTAATAATGCCTCTGATTTCAGCTTACTACTTTGGYGAAGCAACTTTGTCAATTTATGTGTTTTGTGGCTGTTAGGAGTTTTGTTGTGTGACAGRAGGGCCTTTATCACTTAGTTAAGAACTGTCTCTCTAGCTTTCAGGCAAATAGTAGCCTGCCTATATTGTATGCAGATGCAAGTTCACCAAAGCTTAAGACAGAATTATGATGGTATCGAGTTGTGTCTGAGGCCTGATGCATGAATTCAGTTCAGCGAGTAGAGTAGAAACTGACTAATGTAGCAGCAAGCCATGATAACCAATGCTAACACTGCACAGGATCACATTTTTTTCACTTGTAACTTTGCAGTACAGTCTGAGATCTTGCACCTGTTTGCAGGCTATCATCTAGATCTTCCTACTGCAGATATCATCACTGGACTTGCTTGAGAAAAAGCTGAGCGTGAGAAATGTAGACAAGATGTGTGGTGTTTTTCTGAAGCTGGACTTAGGCCCCAGTTCTAAGTTGTTTTTTTTCAATTTCCCTTCTACTAAAAGTGCTCTAAAATCTGCAAATAGTCATTTAGACCTTGGAGATTGTCTGAAACCTCCTCTCTTAATAGACTTGTAAAGAAAGTAGGTATAAGCAAGGTTTAGCTAGCCATTGTAGACTGAAGGAGTCTTTGTTTCAGTGTCTCCGCAGCATGAGAATATGAAGTCTCTTGAATCTGGGGCTTTCTTGTCTTGCAAGATTCCCTTCTTTCCCTGGAAATATAACTATGCGATGCAGAAGCCAAAGAGTAACTTTCTTCTGGTGGACCTTTACACTTGATCTGGTTTTCATTTTGTTTCAGGAGATCTTCATACAAGGAAACCTCATCATTTTAGGATCTGGTTTTAATTATCATCTCTCAGTACCCATTCTTTTYGAAGAAACATTTTACAATGAAAAAGAAGAAAGCTTTAGTATATTGTGCATAGCTCATCCATTGGAAAAAMCAGAAAGCTCAAGTATGTATTGAATTGTTAACTTGGTGGTCTTGTTTGCACAGTGAGCAAATTAGTATGTTTGATATGCTTAATACATTTCCTTCATTCTGAAAAGCATTGGCTTGGTTGAAAGCTCTTGACATTTATTAGCCTGCCGGGGTGGATGTTGGTATGCTGCTGGAGACAAATATTAAGTTGCTGCCAGACAAACTTAATTCTGTAGGGTCTATGCCCCAGTCTTGGCACTAAAAATCATCTGCAGAGTGCTTGATCCAGCATGATTTTTTTAGCAATGCCCAGTTTAGTGCTGACTGCTTAAAAAAGGGATTTGGTCTTAAACATGACATGAGTCTTGAGATGCAAGGTGGATGCASAAAAAACTGGAGAGGTAAATTCTTTCCTGATCACTTCATCAGTGGTTAGAAGTTGTATATCATAGTTATGTGGCAGCTTTTCTGGTGGTGGTCTGTCTCATTAAGCTGAATGTGTTAATTTTTGTCCTTGTACTGAAAGTGCTTTTGATAAGCCTGGAACACTATTTCCAAGGCTACTATTAAAGCTGTGAATGTAACAGGATTTCCTTGTGAATTTGTATAGCAATATGTGTTTACTAATTAAAAGGAACAGAAGCTTCTTAGAAAATATGCCTTTTCTGAAATAAAACCACCTAGTTTTCCTAAATACATAAGAATATCTATTTGAAACAAATGGCGACAAAGTGAARTGTTACTAGGGTAGTGTGAAAATAGTATTGTGAGGGAAGTATGAAAGTTGTTCTAAAAAAAAAAAAAGCTGGCATACATATAGGCTTAGATTCTATAAAAATTAATCTAAATCTAAAAAATTATTCTTGTGGTGTTCCTTTTTTGGATGTGACTTAATGTAGTTTTATAGCAGTCTTTCAGAAGTGAGGTAACTTGTAATTTCAAAAGTAATTTGAAATAAATGAGATGTAAGCCTGTTATTAGTTGGCTGCCTTTGATTGCAAATGAAGGACTTGCCTAGAAAAAAAATTTTGGAAAAGCAATATGAATTTTAAGTGAGGGATCCAATTGTCTTATTCAGAAGGAAAGTGGATTTGGTTTAATGTTTACATGAAGCAACTTTGCTCTCCCATTCAGAGAAAGCGCATCTAAATAAAGAATAGGTTATGTAAAAATCAAAGATGGGATTTTTACAGCTCACTTAGAGCACACTGACTTYCTGCATGGGCATTCAGTCAATACTGTAATGTGCTGTTCTTCTACTTTCAAGCTTGACTTGCGCTCAGATTGAGTTGTGTATGTGGCGATAAATTACCCCAGGGTAAAAAAGCATGTGAAATCAGTTTTAGCTATCCCAAATAAATACTTGACATAAAAGGTAAGAGAGCCTACTCTAAATGTGATGTATTAAATTATTTTAATTAAAAGCGGTACCTTCAGTTAGATGTATAGTAAGCTGAATTAATGTTTCATTGCACACAAGTTGGCTGTGTATGTAGGGGGCAGAAAGTACTTTACCATGCATACATGTTAAATGTACATGTTAATTCTTGGCTTTCATTTTAGGTGAATCTACAGCTTCGTCAAACTCCTATTCTCTTAAAAATATTGAAGATGTTAGAGAATTCTTGGGAAGGCACTGTGAGAGATTTGATAAATACATAGGATCTTTCTATAGAACATTTAAAGAACATGAAAGGAAAAGCCTCCGCCACTACATAGTCAGTATCTTGCTTCTTGATGTTTAATTTACTAAGTATAATTCACTTCACTGCTTTGGATATCTTTGTCTTATTGAGCTTTTCTATGTCAGAGTAGTCTAGAGTTGAGGAGGGTGGGAAGGGAGAAAGTAGAATTCTTAATTGTGAATTACCACATCTTAACTATTAGGTAAAGGCAATTTTTCTAGCTAAAAATTTTACCATAGTGCACACTTCTAAGGCAGGGAGGACTTCCTTTCTTTGCTTATTTATGCTTTGTGGCTTCAAGTCASGTTAACCTGAATCTGAATGCTTTTTTTCCTTTTCCCTGCCCCAGGATTCTGTCAATGCACTTTATACCAAATGTCTCCAGCATCTTTTGAGAGATTCGCACTTGGTAAACACTTACTCCACTAAATACATAGTACATAGTGTTMCTTAAGCAATAAATTATCTAACTTTCTCTTGCTGTTTGTATGGCTTTCCTTTTCTAGAAGATGCTTGCAAAGCAAGAAGAGCAGATGAATCTGATTAAACAAGCAGTTGAAGTAAGCATCTGAAATGAAGAAAAATAATTAGCAAGCTATTTTTAACTCTCCCTTTCATGCCTAAAGTACTGTTTTTTTTCTACAGATGTATATCCACCATGCTATTTATGATCTAGTCTTTAAATATGTGGGGACTATTGAGGCAAGTGAGGTAAGTTTGTTTATTGCTAAAGATTAGTTACATTTTCTAATGCATTTTTAAAAACTGTTGCCTTTCTATTGATTAGGATGCTGCTTTCAACAAAATCACGAGGAGCCTTCAAGACCTGCAGCAAAAAGACATTGGAGTGAAGCCTGAGTTCAGGTGAGAAAGATGATTGTGGACTCTTTGAGGAGTCACTGAGATCCTGTCTTAAATAGGTCTCAGGCCAGCCAAAAAGTGTCTTCCTTCAGACAACACCAAGTTTTTTTTATACTTCATTCCTTTGAGATGGAGAAGTAAAGCTTTGCAAGTGTCATTTTAGGGCAGTCCTTGCATTGATCGTTATCTCCTTTGCTTTTATATTATGCTTCCCCCTCAATCTACAGGGTACAGAAATGCAAGTGTACTTGGAGTAGAGATGAAAATATTTTAATACCATTCTTCATTCAACTCTGAATAAGTTAAAACTTTGGTTTTGGACGTTCTGCACAGGAACTCTGTATGCTAACCACTTCTTTCAAATTATTTCGTAGTTTTAATATACCACGTGCAAAGCGAGAACTGGGTCAGTTGAACAAATGTACTTCCCCTCAACAGAAGCTACTTTGTCTACGAAAAGTGGTACAAATTATTATGCAATCTCCTAGCCAAAGAGGTCAGTAATTAGTGAATTAATAACTTAATTTTAAACTTTTTTCTTAACCAGTACACACAAAGCACTTTGGTATATAAACAGCTGTTTGAATAGCACTTGTGGATTAAACACAATTAGACTGGGGTCTGCCTTGCAGGTCTCTAAACAAAGCAAAATGGAGGCAAGATAGACACTTCAGCTTTGTTGCTTATGAGGTGAGGTGGGGTACTTGGTTAGCTTTACGTATGTTTTAGCTAGACCATGTGAGAAGCTTGCATGTGCTAGGACATTTTCTGACACAGAAGAATTGAGGGTGATCCATTTTAAACACTGAGGATTGCTGCTAGATCATTCTTGTCTATTTGTCCGTGCTGCTTGATAATCTTGAAATCGATACTCTTGAGATGCATCTTCTGCAAAATGCTGTGTGGTGGGGGACAAACAAACCTTCTATATGCTGCATTCAGAGTGCTACCATGGATTACAGAAATGATTCTGTGATAGGAAAGCATTGACCTCTTAACCTGTTATTTTATTTAGCCTGGAGAGAGAAGATACTTCCACTAAGCAAATGGAGTAGTACAGTGAACTTATGCTTTCCCTACTTCATCTCTTCCTTTCTTCAGGAAGACTCCTAGGTTATGGAAAAGCGTATCAACTTAAAGGGTAGTTTTTGCCCTCAAGAATTTCAGAAATCTTGAGCTAGTGCTCTGGCTCTTTCTGTATAGGAAGGAGGGGATGCTAGTCAAATATTGCAATTAGTGCAGCATAAACTGTATTTGTGTTTGGCTCCTGGCAGCCTGTTTTAGACAGAGATTGAGAACATTTGAAGGGCTGCCTTGGTTACTCAATGTATTCTCTACTAGTAGAGCTGGCACTTAGTCTTAGGAGGTGGAACTCCATTTATAGGTATTGCTCGTGATTTGAACCATGACATGACTAACATGAGATGTAAATTCTTTTTTTAGTCAACATGGAAACCATGTGTGCAGATGATCTTCTCTCTGCTTTGCTGTATTTACTTGTAAAAACAGAAATCCCAAACTGGTATGTAACTATTTTGGCTATACAGAGCTCCATCATATCATCTTATATGTAATGCTGCTGTAGGGTCAAATGTTTCTGAACATGTAGTAATAACTTACTGAAAGTGTAAGAGGGGCTGATATAATGCAGAAAACTATATTTAGTAGGACAAACAGCAAAGATGTGTTACAGGTGTGACCAAATTAAGGACCAATCAGGAATGCAAGTGCTGTGTCTTTGTGGTTTTGATTCCCAGCCTAGAAAAAAGTTGTAATGGGAGGCCATTTCTATACCAAACCTGCAGGTCCATACAGACTTCACAGACTGGTCCTTCCTCGCCTGTGTTTGGAGCTGTGAAACCTTTATCCAGCTTCTAGATATTTGATACATTTCATATTGAGAAGCTAGATTTGAATGCTTAATTGCTTGCTGCTAGCCTATGACATTGTGTTTATCTCTCCTCACTATCAGTAAAAGTGTATCTAAACCTTCCACCTGTACCTGAACTGAATTTTATTGTTGGTGTATCCCATATCTCGGAGATTAGCATTTTTCCTTTAATTTGTAACTATCACTTTAGACTGGTGCATATGGTGCTTGAAACATTAACATGTTTGACATGTGTGAAACAACATCCTGCTGCTGTCCTTATCCTGTCCTTCGTATTCCTTACATCCTATTAATAACTTTTCATTGAGTAGTGAAGAGAGAAATAGAGTTCTGATCCATCTACAAAGCTCTGAACAGCCATAGTATTGCTAGCCTAACAATCTTTCTCAAAGCTTTTTCTTAACCCACACCTATTGTCTGCCTGGATTGCCTAAGATGAGTTGCAGTATTAAGATATGTCATGCTAGTGTYGTCTTATTTTTAGTGGTTCATAGCTTTAACTTTTTATTTCAGGATGGCCAACTTGAGTTACATAAAGAACTTCAGGCTTTGCAGTTCAGTGAAGGATGAGTTGGGATACTGTCTAACCTCAATTGAGGCTGCAATAGAATACATACGACAAGGCAACCTCTCCGACAGATCAACAGTAAGCTACTCTTAAAGTCTGTCAAATGTGTATTTGATAAGCTTGTAGGACTGTGTACCGCTGGGGGTAAATTCAGAGGATACAAACAGCTAACATAAGAGTTCCTTTTTTGCACTTAAAGATATGAGTTGAGGTAACTGAAGCAAATGCTAAAATGATCTAAATGATTACAATGAAGTCCTAATCCTGTAGCAGTAGTTGTTGTTCATTGTGTACTCCTTGAGGAAGTAGTTAAATGTCAAGTCTGTGTCTTCATATGATTAGAGGAATAATGACAGCACTATCTTCAACAGCTGAGTATTCAGTAAGTTTAATATCTCCTGTTTGTACTCTTTCTATCATGATTGTGAAAGCAATGCAGTACTTGAGAGTAGGCATAGCTTAAACAGATTTTTCTTTAATAATTTTAAAAAGCTTAGCTATGCTAGCAGAATGGAGATTGYAGTGTAACTTAGAATTATTCAGTAAATCTTCGTACTCCAAAAGGTCAGTGTGTTTGCAGCACAGATTACTATGTTGCACCAAGTTGATAGTTTAATGGGAGTGCAGGACTATGATAAGGTGGTGTTTGAGGGTCAAATTTGGCACTCGGGATCTCTAACCTAGCAGGGGCTGGAAGTTTGTGGATGCATGAGTTATTTCCTGCTGGGTGACTAGACCTTCTGTCAATCAGGTAAAACCCCTGCAGGCCAATCAAGGATGATATTGGTGTGACCTTAGAAACTTCTATGATTTAAGAACTTTGTAGCTTATTTAGTAAAGGAATCCAGTCTTACTGCTCCTGTAAAACTTTCTACTGTTGCAAAATTAGGTTTTCCTGATCTGATGCGGAAATCAAAAGGCGTGAACTTGGAACCAGAGTGAATTCAATGTGTCTCAGTCTGCCCAACTGCAAAGCACTGGAATCTAATTGCAGGGGCCAGAATAATGGCTCAGTGTGCAGGGTTTGGGTTGGGACAACCTGCGGCACAATCTTAAAGAAGAAGCACTTAAAGTAACATTTTAGCCTTTTGTTATTTTTGGTTTTGTTCTTTTCTGGGATCTTTTCATGAACTTGTCATGCATAGGTTTGTTTTGTACACTCCAAAAAAAAAAAAAAAGCACTCTTTCATTTTGTATAAGGAGACTGTGGTATTTCTTGTCTGTAATGCTGTATTGAATTATGTTTAAAAAAAAAATAAAAATATTAGTTTAAAAGGAAAACCACCTGTCAAACAATATTGCTTCCTGCAGTCACTTGGCTATCATTAACAATCAATATACAAATAGCAATGCTGATGGTCTGGGTGGAGAACTGGAACCAAAGTAGAACTGTCTTCTACAGCAATGCCAACAAGCTGAAAAAAAGTATACTGCTTTTAAATGTCTAGAATAAAACCTGTTTTCTATTAAATGCCTGGTCCTATCCCTCCTTATATAGCCAAGGATAGCAGTTTTCTTATACTAGGATTGCAAGTGATTATAACTTAAATGCCACTACCATCAAAATACTATATTTATTTCTTTGTGAGGCATCTGTCTTGAAAGATGAGCTACATATTTAAGAAGTCTAAATGAGGGCAGTCTCATACTGCTTACATTAGTGTTTGCACTAGTATAAGAGCAAGCAATAAGTGTTTCTGTTCATGCCTCAGCTGGATCAGTTCCAGACTTACAGTGCTAGCCTCTAGCTCTCTCACTTCAATGTATGTACAGTGAGCATGCAACAGGCACTCCTTTCTTCTACATTGCCTTTCATAGGAGTCAACATAGCTTGAAGGCAGCACCCTGAGATGAGGTGGAAAACAGCAGAACCTTGAAGATGAGGAAGTGGGTGACCCCCTGCCCTCCAGCACAGCTGAAAAGGAAAAAGCTAGACCGCCCTTTTCTCTAGTGTAGGGTAAGGGAGAAGAAGGTGGCACACAATGATGAGGAAGAAACTAGGTAGCAAATAGCCCCTTGACAGGAATTGAAAAAGGGTGGCGAGGAGGTAGGAACTTCTGCTAGCATTGCTCTCCCTTCATGAATTTATCAGTTGAGATATTTCTGTTATTCTCTGATAAAGGAGATAAACTTTCTGTTTAAAGCAGCAGCAGCTGTCATGTTGATGCCCCATGATTTCCTTTTCCAGATTGTGCTGGAAGGGGTTGTGGGATTTAAGTGAGCAGGAACATTGCTGTGCCCTGGGGCTTCATTACAGCCCCTCATGTGGCTACACTTAATTTTATAGCTGGCTTCAGATGGAGCTTCTGGCAGCTGAGTAATGCTGTTGTCCAACCCCTAATGAGGCTAACTGCATAAAGAAAACTCAGCAGGGAACTAATGTACCCAGTGGAATAATGGACATATTACCACCCTCATGTCAGTAAGAAAATTGCACTTAGAAGACACCTGCCAAATCCCTTCACTCAAGGTCATGCAAGTCTTGGAGAGACATTCTGGTTGTGGGGAATAGAGGAGCATGTAACTGATAGCATGGAAGATTTCATTTTATTTTCTGGGAGTTGTCAACCTTATTTAATTAGAATTCCAGTTAATGAGTATTGGATCTTAGTTATGTTCCTATGCTCAGCTAATGTGTAGTAAGACGCTCTAGTTCAGAGGGTTGACGTAAGGTATACAGCAGGGAGTCGGAGCCAGCCACTAGGGAATAGGCAGCATTGTGGTTCCTGTATGGAAAGAGCTGTAGGTGGCCATGAAGTTGGCATGGAGGAAGTGCAGGTGGGAGAAGCCAGGAAAGGAAGACTTGAACACAAACTAAGGCTAATAAAGTGTTTGGAGGGGAGGGGGAGTAGAAGTAATTTCTCCAAGTCATCAGTTGTAATCTGTGAAAGTCACCTTGGATAGGTCTTTTTACAGGTACACCCTCATAGGTACAAATATTTCATTTCTCTAGTATACAGAGTAGTGTTAGATAAAAAGATCATTAATGTTTGGATGTGTATTTTCTAGACAATATATATTTAAAATACCTGAGAGTCCCACTCAAAGCAATGTTTGTTTGTTTGTTTGTTTTTTTAAATCCCTGGAGTCCAAGTAAAGCTGGTACAAGTGAGCTTTGTCTTGAAGGCCCAAACTTGCTTAATACTTCAACCAGTACCTGATCCTTCTGCCATTCTGTATTTTACTTTTGAAGATAAATAGTTTCACCTGGGATTGACTCTTTTTCTGATTTATATAATAAAGATGATAATACTGCTATATAAGGATTGCTGTCTGAAGTGATTCTTTGAAATAATTATTCCACTTGGGGAACACTTCTCTTGTAAAATACACTGTAGAAGGAACAGTTCTAAAACTACAGTACGTCTTGCTAGTGGTTACTTAAATTCTCCATAGTGAAAGTATAAAGCTCTCTGTGAGCATTCACATTAGAAATTCTGATCAGGCTTCAGAAGCTTGTATCAGCAGTAAAGCTTTAACATTTTTTTCTAATTAGTAAAATTTTTGATCAAATATTTCTTAGGGAAGTTATTCCTGATCACACTGAAGAATCTATCCAAGGAGACTAGTGTTATGTGCCTTGTAATTCTGAAAAGATATGCTTGGGTATCTTTAGCTAAAGTACTTAGGTTTGAAAAGATTGGTGAATATTTGTCATCTTCCTTTAGTGTATCTTCAGATTTCTTAGAAAATGGGAGAATTGCACTTCATGTTTACTTGGCTCAATCTCCAATTTTCAAGAAGTGACCAGTAGGAAACATTATATGCATGAGTCTGCTACAGAGTAGTGCTTCACCTGGTACAATCTTTTATTTTCCAGCAAGTAGCAGAGTGTTCAGTGGAGTGTTTGAGTCAGAGTTGTATCTGGGTTATCTTTTTTTAATAGCCACCAGTAGACATGTCTTACRTGAATTTGTCCAATGCCTTTTTGAGTCCCTTTATACTTTTGATTTTTGCAACATCCTATGGCAGAGTTCTACAATAAGAGAACATTTTTTCTTCTCTCTCTTCTCCCCACTCCCTCCCCAGACCTAATGTGTGGTGATTTTGTCAGGCATCCCAGTTCTTATATTTTGAAGAATAGTGGATATTTATTCTTTGCATGTTTTCTCTGGATTTTTTGTGATTTTTATAGACCACTGTAGCACAGTCAAATCTTCTCCAGAGTGAAGAATCCTAATTTCTCCTCTTAAGAAGGCTGCGTTGCACCTCTTCTAGTTCTTGTGGTCTTTTTTAGTTTTGCTGGGTTCTTTTTTTAGATGGTACAACCATAATTTCATTAACGCTCAGTTAGTTCATGGAGAATTACAGCAAAGGAATATTCTGGTGAACATCTACTTATTATTTGAACAGCAGGTGTGCGGCCTTTTAAGTCTCGGGAGTCCTAAATGTGAAACTGATTTAGGTTTTACGTGCATCTGATAATTCATAAGTGGTAAATACACTTTAATATTTTTAAAAGTTAATTCCACTGTTAATGTACTTTACTTTTGCCTGTAAATGAGTATATAGGTAATCTATCTATCTATTTTATTTTCAGGAATCTGAGAGGCTGTGTGACAAGCTGCTTTTAAGACAAAGGATGAACTTGTTGTCCCAGATGTCTGCTACTCCAATAGACTACTTATTTAAGGTTAATAACTTTTTATGGCAGAGTATGTATGTACTTACGTATTGCACATTTATATCCCTTCCTTTCTGTGATTTTCTGAAATGTAATGCAATGTTAATTACATTAGTACTGCGAAATCTGTTTTAGTAGATGCTAAAAGTGTGTTTTGAATCTAGTGCTTTTCTATGCCAAAACGTTACCAAGTTTATATAATCTTATGGATTTCAGCATGTTATAAGAAATATGGAAGCAAGTGAGGATGAAATGCTACTGCTGTTGGTATTGATTGRCCCATTTAATGCACAGATGTGATATTACTATCTGGTTGTCTCAGCTTTTAGTGCTTGAAATTGAAAGAGTTTTCTGAAATAATTTTAATGTGGTCACCTGACAGCTACTTCATATTATATATATATTTTAATCTCATATTGTCATTCTAAAAGAATTTTGTCTATACAAGGACACAAAGCAGAGCTTCTAATTATATGTGTTCACAGCTTACGGCTAGAGAATTAGTAATTTTATAGAAATGTTTTTTGCACAGAGGGAGCTCAATTTCGTGACTGAGTCTAAAGAGAACAATAGGATTTTTTTAATTTTTTATAGGAAGTGAAGTAAGCCAAGAACAGATTCTTTTTAATACTAAATGCCCATTAGAGGGTTTTGTGCTGTGACATTGTTCATTTCTGCTTTCTGATGCTTGAATACGTGTCTTTTRTAATCAGTTCCTTTCGTTTTGTGCTTCAGTAAATTATTCTATTTTTTGCGTGTTGTTTTTTTTTCTTAAAAGGAGGTTTTTTATATTGGTTCCTCATTCTCTTTCTTCTCTTGGCTTTTTGTAGCATATTGCTTCAGGTAATCAGGAGGAAGTGGAGCGATTACTAAGTCAAGGTGACAGTGATAAGGACACTGTACAGAAAATGTGTCATCCGCTCTGTTACTGTGACAAATGTGAGAAGCTAGTTTCTGGGTAAGCACTTTTCATCTCCACAAATACACAAAAAGCTATGTAAAAGTCTTCATCTAAGATTTACTTTAGAAAGTATGCTGCTTTTGGTTATAGAAGTTGTTGGTAGCACTTCAGGATGTAGTAGAGAGCGTACGTTCATGTGGTTTGAAAAAACAGAAAAAATATTAGGAGAATACTGAATGCCTTGGAACCAGCCAATTTTGTGATGGAGGCTGTATGTGCTTTGGTAAACGTGGTGTGAAATGTTTCTTCTCTTGAACCTAACTTACACATCTTAGACAAAACCACATCTCTTAACAAAATGTAAAACTCCGTGTAGAATAATTTGTCAGTGTGAAAGGATAAAGCCTAAAAAGTTCCAAAATAATTTTTTGTCGGCCTTGGCAATTTTTCTTTTTTCTGCTCCTTACCACTGCTGCACAGGTAACTGAGCTGCTTTTAAACCATTGTGTTTTAAAGGAAACTGAATGATCCTTCCATTATCACTCCATTTTCCCGAGATGACCGGGGATATACACCACTTCATATAGCTGCTATTTGTGGTGAGTATTGTTGGTTTTCTTCACTAGTGTTTTCTACTCTATATGTTCCTTATCTTTATGTTAGCATGTTTTCCAGCTTTGCATTGAAGAGTGAATTTTGCATTAAATTGTTTTCTGCTTATTTGCTATGGAAACTGGTATCTTGGCACAGACTGGTTATTGTATATTCTTTTAAGCTTAGTTTCTTATGGCTAAGTTATCGTTTGTTTGTTTGTTTGCTGGCTGTTTACTTTTGCCTTAGTGGTTACCACAGTAGTTCTTTCTTCAGCTGTGAAAAAAGTAAAAATGTGTCATCAGAAACCAGTCTTGTTTTAAAGAACTGGCAGATTGAGAAATTAATCCTTTCTTCTGCAGCTGGCTATGCATGGTAGGTCTGTACCATCTCCTGTCTTGTAATGTTCATTATGCCATTGGTCTTACATTTGTTAGAAGATGTATTAATATTAGTGAGGTTTTTTTTTTTATAAATAATTTCTTTTTTTTATTATTATCTTGAATCCCAATAGGAGAGTGCTTTATGTGACATGGCTTTATCTTCTATTCTTTTCTTACTCGTAAGATGCAAGCATAGCTTGCTTTTAGCTGGAGATTCTTTTATGGAGCTTTGACCTTGAGTAATCTGCAACAAAAAAACCAAATACCAAGGAAGTGAATATACAGTACATAGAAACATCGTATGCAGAAATGCAGGGTGTCTGGGTTTATAGTTCATGTTTGAATTTGAAAAGTAGCAATGTTCTTGTGCAACGTTTACTTCTTTCTTCTAATACCTGCATATTTTTCAAGGGCAAACATCATTAGTGGATTTACTAGTAGCCAAAGGAGCCATTGTCAATGCTACAGATTACCACGGTTCAACTCCACTTCACCTTGCCTGTCAGAAGGGATATCAAAATGTTACAGTAAGCACCAAAAGGCTTAATTAGAAATAAAAAGAAATACTTAACCTAAATAATAAATATATGACTCTTAGTAAGCTGTTCTACTGTTACTGTCACTTAGGTCTTCTGAGAAGCTTTTACCAGAACTGTGTACACTGTCAGAATTGAGGATCTTTTATCATTGTAGCTTGCATGATACTTTATTTTTTCTTATACTGCAAGGTTTTCAGCCATTTGTAATAACCAAGCAATTGATGGCTATGCATGCCTGATAATTCATCCATTTTATTAATACAGATCTCTAATACATAGTACAAATGGAGAGCCTGCTAACATTTCTGCTGTTGATTAAGACAGAAGAACCATTGCAGTCATTGGAATGAATTAAATGACTTCACATTGTGTTTTGGATAGACTGTGTAACTACGTTAATTATTGTGTACTTGAATTTTATATATGTGAGATTATTTAATTAGCGTTGTTGAAAGTAAGCTATGTCTTCACTTACATAGGCTTTTAAAATACGGGATAAATTATCATGTAGTATATGTATTGCAGAGTTTGCTGCAGTAGATGATTCATTTTTTCATTGACAACTCTGAATATTTAAGAAGCAGCTTTTTTTTGGTTCTTAGGGTAGGGCAAAACCAGTACTGTAATGCCAAGAAGGTAGTGTCTGAAACAGGAGAGACATAGCTAGTTTTTCATGAAGTGCTCCATCATGCTAGGAACCTAAAGCAATCTACAGAGTAACAATTGTTTGTCCATTAATTTTTTAGTTACTTAAGTGTCTACTTTTATTTTTCTTTTAAGCTTCTCTTATTGCACTATAAGGCAAGTACTGACGTTCAGGACAATAATGGAAATGCTCCACTTCATTTAGCCTGCACTTATGGTCATGAGGATGTAAGTAATTGTTTTGTAACAAACTAAATGGACATTCTAATGGAATTAAACTGTGATGCAAATTTACACTAAACTTACATATTTTAAAAAGTAAGTAAAAAAGATTTGGAGACTAACTGTTTAACACTGTAAATTAGGACTTTATTCACTAGTTCATAGCAATTTTTATTATGCATTCTCAAGGAATGTGAATTTAGTTGAGTTATTTAACTCTTTGTTTAATGACACTGAACCGTAAAAGCCTGCCCTTTAGGCAGTGGATTGTGTGAGCAACAATGAAAAAAACCTTTTTAGGATTGCACATGTTATATAAATTGAGAGACAATACTATAATTTATTGATAGCTTTCCTTTTCTTTCCAGTGCGTCAAAGCTTTAGTCTACTATGATGTGCATTCTTGTAGACTAGATATTGGTAATGAAAAGGGAGATACTCCTCTCCATATAGCTGCTCGTTGGGGCTATCAAGGGATCATAGAAGTGCTTTTGCAAAATGGRGCAAATCCAGAAATTCAAAACCGGATGAAAGAGACTTCCCTACAGTGTGCATTAAATTCCAAGGTATTCCTCTTTATCTTCTAGCCTGTTTTCTTTCTGATGCAATTCCACAGAGGTGTAGATGCTTCCCTGCTAATAGGAGTTTGTGGTCTGGTGCTATTAAAGTGAAAATGTATGTTTGCCTTTAAGGAAGAAGGGTGGTCACATTTTAAATCTAATAGCATGAATACAGTCTGTGATATAAAACATAAACTTGTAAATGGGTACTTCTAATCTGCTCAGTCGTAATCTGTTACTAATATTAAGTTTTCGGCTAATTTGTGTTTCAGTCAATAGATTCCTGTTTAAAAGGAGTTACATTGGTTCTCTTTATTAATATTTTTATGCAGATTTTGTCATTGATGGAATTAAACTATCTGACGTTTGAAAGAGGACAGAGTGCTTCTGAGGTAACAACCAATGCAAGCTGCTAAACTTTTTTTTGCCTATGTTTAACCTGCTTAATCTGATATGTAACTTCTTCTGTTTTGTGGTTTATTTTTTTTTTCCCCAACTTTAAGTCACCGCTTAGGTCTCCTCAGCGCTCAACAGAAACTTTCAGCAGAGGATCATCTGTCTCAAGCCTGTCATCAGCATCAACTGATATAAGGCATGAAGAAGTAAAAAATAGTTATAAAGAGGTAGGACTGAGGTATAAGTTTTGACAATAAGCAAAGTGAAGGAGGCTAGAAGAGTGATATTTTGCAACAAGAAGCAGTTTTAAACTGCTTCTTCAGGAATAGCCTTCTCTCTGGTTTGGAAAATTATATGCTGCTATCCTCAGGTGCTTGTCATCTCAGTATCTAAACACCTATTTTTTTGTGGTATCAACTGCTCTGCTGGTTATTTCTGGGGAAAAATTGAAAGCATGTTTGGAGTAGTTGTTCAGATTTACTGCAGTTAGCTACATAATTTGAGAATTTGTTGAGATTTACAAAATTATAACGGCAGTCAGTGCCCCAAGGCCTTTGCTGTCCTGTCCAGGAATTAAATGCCATTGTTAGCTTACAAAATCTGTCAGGGAAAAGAGACTAGTACAGGCATGCTGGCAAACAGCTTAACAAACTAGAATGTTAAGACAAGCTTTTCAGAATTTTGTAACATGTGAATAAGTACACACTATATACTAAATATCTTGCACATATGTGTTTGCTGATTTTGCTCTGTCCACACCAACCAAGATGCCGTCCTCTGAATTTTTTTATGTGAGACTTYAGGTCCGTACTTTCCATTTGTCTCCTCCTAAGACTGTCATATCACCACTCCTTCTGATGCTTCTCTCTTTATTTTTTTTTCCCAGTCCTCCTGTTCTGTTTTTTTCAAAATTGACCTTCTTAGTATTTTTGTTTCTGTTCATATCACCTCTACATTTAAATTCTTCCTTTTCGTGCTATTAAAAGGTTCTTCTCTTGCCAAAAATTTCTGTTTTCTAAAAATGTTCAAGAAACTCAAAGATGTAAAGTTTGACTGAACAATATTACTTCACACTTCATTATCAGTTACTCCAAGAGCCTTAATGTAGGMGTGTACCTCCTTGTTTGTACAGTCAAGCACTCTAAATAAGGACTAATATACGTAAAAGTTCACCTCATAGATTGAGGATTTATTTTTCCTTGAAGGAACAAATTTATCACACCCTAGAGCTAAGACTGTAGTTCAAACCAGGGAAGAAGATTACAAGCAGCTTACACCTTAGATCCTTGGGGTTAATGACCTTCTCCTGTAATCCAGCTTTAGTTCATTTCTGTTTGCCAAGTTTCACATGGGCTCACTGCTCTTATTCTTACTAAGGAAAGAGGCAAGGGCCTAATCCTGTGGGAGCTCCATGAAGGGAATGCCRCTGGAAGTAATGGGAAGCTGATACGGTCAGTTTTCCAGACTTCAAGGCTTAGACCATGGATTAAGGGGATGCAGTTAGATCTTTATTAATCAATACTGCTGGTGAATTAAACTCTTCGCTTAAATGAGCCAGTCATGGTGTATGTCTTGTATGTGGCTTGTTTACAACTTAGAAAAGAGAGARTAAAAGAGCCAGGCATGTAAATTTGGAACTTCCTCTGTTGGAACTAATAACTCCTTGCACAATTTCTGTTCAGCAGCAGAAAAACTGAGCATGTGAGTGAATTGTAGTAGATTTGTTTCATCTATTTTTACATTTAAAGGAAGGTACTTCTGTTCCATGGAGGAGTGAGAAAGCAAACTGGAAAGATGGGGAAATGCATGTAGCAGACATTTTGCCCTAAGTACTCTTAATAAATTATCTATAAGATGCATAACAGATGTTGTATGCTTCTCCACTGCTAGGGCCTGAGGCAGTTTTTAGAACTGTAAGGAAGTTGTTATTTTTGGAAAGAAATTATCAGAGCTTGTGGGTCACTTGCTATTGCTGTTAGGCATCTTGTATGTGATAAGACTGGCTCCTGAAAATCATCAAGGCCTTTACATTCTCCAGTGACATTATCTTATATGATTAGGGGAAATTTATGGGAAGTACAGATCTCCCTAGTATATATAGTCCATTTTAGATGTATATGTGTAGAGATTGGGATTCGGCTCACCTAACTTCAGATGTCTGAAAGACAAYTGTCTTAACTTTAGACATCTATTTTCCCTTCTTAGTCAGTGGAGAGAAATCGGTACTTCCAGAGAGGAATTAATCTCGGACATGCTTAGTTTGACCTGAGTTGCACTCGTGTCATTTGTTGACTGCATTCTGTTCTGTACTTACCAGAGAGGGAGTTTAAATGACTGACTTCGATTTAGACAGCTAACTTTTAGACATTCAAAGTTAGGCAAGAGGAATCCTGCCTTGAGTGCATGACTTCAAGGAGCTTCACCTCGTATTAGAAAGGCAGAAATAAAATAAAGCTTAGCAGCTTTCCTAAAAAGAGATAAAAATGGATGGAGAGATTTAATCTAGCCTTTGATCTTTCACCTCTAGATGTGTCCTGTTCTTCTGCTAAAACCCTGAAGAAAGGAATCGGACCAGTAAAACACAACTTCCTTTTAATCTCATTCTTTCTTGTTTGCTTTACTGAACACTGCTGTCACAGTCAACAAGGTAGTCATTTCTAGATAAAGATTGAAATGTGACTGTAGCTGTAGAAGTGACAACTTCAACTTGCAAGATGTTTATTAATATTGAAACAACTTTGATTACACAGCAGCATCTTTGGTGATGATGGCGCAGTGCTAGAATAATTTGCTATAATGCTGAAACAGAGTTTCACAAAGCTTATTAAATGATTCTTCAACAATCTGCAGAGGCTGGACAAGTTGCCTATTGATAGTACTAAGGGACTCTCCCTGCCCTTTTACTGGTACCTTTCCCATTTCTATCAGGTTAGAGCTCAATTCTTTTGTGTGAGAGTAGAGAATCAGAGRAGAAGTGGGGAGACAAGTACATCTCATTCTCCTGCTTTCACAAGCAATCGGAGGGATCAGGGGAATGGCAGTGCACTGCAGAGCACCTTCCATCTCTTCTTACTCCCGTGTGCCTCTTTCCCYCCTGCAGAGCTCATAAACAGGAGAATACCTACACCAAGCAGTCGTGCTCAGGCATTAGCTGGCCTGAGCATACACATACTTAATTGGTCTAATGCTGGTCCCCTAGAATAACTCTGAGTTGAAGAGACCTGGCTTTTGTTAATGCATACCCTTTGWTATTTATATCTTTTTCAGATTTTAAGTAAGAGAACAAATTTCATTCTTACAATCAAGTTAGATTTAACATAGGAATAAACCAGTAATCTGCAGATGTGAACAATTGGAAAGCATCTTTTTCATCTTAAACTGTTGTTTCTCAAATAGCGAAATAAAACCTGCCATCCTTTGTGCTTCTGGTAGCATATAGTAGCTGAGCAAGAGTCCAAACAGTACTAGTGTCTATCAGGGTAGAAATTTGCCTTGAGTAGGGATTTTTAATGCTTAGGTTCACAATAGAAATGCATGGTCAGCTGCTGCTGAAGCAGCATAATAGTGTATATCAGCTTACRTGGCTTTGTTTATGTGTGGACTACATGTCCTCTATTTAGGTAAGTACTRTTTATCTTTAACTAAGCAAGTCAGAGATCATCAAGTGGCCACAGGTCTTGGACAGCTTTTGTATTTCACAAAGGAAGAAGGTTTTTGCTTTAAAACTTGATCAACAAATATGAAATGGGCCCACAGTAATCCTACCACACAAGCTTAGGGCGTTAGTAAAGGACACAGGATTTTCTGTGTACAACTCAGTAACAATACTAACAAAGCAAATAAATTGTTTTCTTCATACATAGGTGGAAAAACTCCTAAGAGCAGTTGCTGATGGAGACCTGGAAATGGTGAGTCTTAGCATGGCTGTTGAATATTCCTGAATTCCAATTTACCTCATTCGAATTGAGGAAGTTATTTGTAAATAATATTAAGTGTAGAATGCTTTGGGTAATATCTTCCTTCAGCAACAATTAATCAAATTCAGCTTATTTTTTACAAATAATATTCACTCCATGTCCCCAAATTATTTTACCTACAGTGCTTTAAGGCCCATTATTTTGACATTTCCATGACCTCTTGCACTAAAGAAATTACTTTAAATTGAATCATTCCTTTGTGAAGGCCTGTCATTTAAAAAGGTATGCGTAGTCACCTGTAGGAGATGCAAAGAACTTGGGAAGAACAACATTCAGGGCAGGCGTGTTGAAAAGAAATATTGTGGGAAGAGCAGTTTATTTGCTTGCAGTGCTCAAGCTGCACTGTCAAATGCCGTTGTTAGATGGGGAGCATGGTGCATTGCAGAACTGTAAAAAGATATGTATACTGAGGTCACAATATTGGACTCACTATGCAGTCAGCACAAGACAAAAAAAAAAGCAAAATATAGATGAGTTTTCTGGTAAACCTGTTTTTTGACAGCAAATCCAATAAAAAGYGTTATTACTCCCAGTTGCTTGTTCCTATGTCACAGAAGTACATCGTATCTTTTCCCGTATGTGAACTGATGCACGTGCTCGAGTGGCAGTGCTGTGCACCAGTTCTGGAAATTGAATGGTGGGATTTATGGTTTGGGTTTTTTTATCTTAGGAASTATTCCAGTAATACAGTGTTGTTAAATCCATAAATGTTTTTTGATTCTTGAATTGCTAGGTTCTCTAATGCTTTGAATATTGTCTACTCTTTATTGTGTGTTTACTGCATGTAATAATTGTGCATAGGTACTATAAATGAAAAATGGGCTCTTATTTTGTTGTGATACCTTTTTATTARTATTTCATACAGAAAGGAAATTTAGGTGACACCAGTCAGCACAGAGAAGTTATCTCAGGGTCATACAACTTTCCTGTAGTTTAGATTTCACTTGAAATAGATAGCTGATGGCTATAATAATACCACTTTCAGAGTTGATGTTCTGTAATTTGTGATACTTACCACCYGTCTTGACATATTTTTTAGTTACCATTGCCCTTTATTCGTGAAAATTTGAACAGTAAGGTGCTTCCAATGTCATTCTACTGAGAAATTGAAGATGACACAGAAATCTTTAGAAGTTTTGTCTTTGGAAAGATGTGTAAGGCTGTACATTTCTCAATTGTTTTGTAGTTCACAGAACAAAACCACGAACCCATGTGAGAATGCAGGGTTTCTCTGCTGGATACAAGTTCTGAAAAATTTGTTTAGGTGATATGTACCAGGAGTTACAGATGCTAATGAAGCATCACACAGTCATAATAAAATAGATAATCTGTGTCACAGAATACATACCATGTTAATCTTGATTCTCTCATTCAACTGGTTTTATTCCAGTTAGATGATAGAAACAAGTTAATTTATCAAATTATAGAGGAAAGAACTGTTCAGTTGTTAAGTAAATATCATTATTCCTAGTTTGCAATGTAACTTAATCTTAGTAATTATTTCCAGGTCAGCCCTTAAGTCATTTCAAGAAGCAACAATACATACAATGGTGATATTTACCATCTTCCTGGCAAGTAGTAAACATGAATGTATTACAATTAACTTTACACAGACTTTATGAAAATCTAAACTGCATCATGAAAATATTTAAAGAAAATTAAATATAGTGTTATAATTTGCTGGAAAATTAGTATATAGCACTGCTTAAGAGATACCAGCAATGAAAAGCATATAGAAATCTAATCTATGCATTCAGATGACAGACACCTTGTTTTTTGTGGCTTTACTTTGCACATTACTCAAGTTCACGTAAAACTGTTCATTATAAAAAGAATTGTCCAGTTGGATGGCAAAAGTTACAGCTTGCATATCTATTAAAAAAACACGGTTATTTAAAAACTCTTACCTTGTTCTGACAGCCTGAGGTCTGTCTCCATAGGAACAGAAGCAGCAGTAGGGTCATTAGTGCTGTTGTAGATTTCCGCTGTAGCAGCCAACTGAGCTTTGCAAGAGGAGGCATTAAAAAAAAGCGCTATGAAACTGGAAGATTTAAAAAAAAAAAATTATGCTGTGATTGTTCAGGAAGCCAGAAAACAACCTATGTCGTCATCACCTGCAAACTTCAAAAGCAAGTATGCTTTAGATTGGAGATAATGATGCTAATCAATGACAGTTATTAGCTGACTCAACGGCAACTAATTCTACATTTTGAAAATAAAATTTAGCCCACTTTGGTAAATTTTCTGTGTCTGTAGTGAGAAAGAAATATTTTGGGACAGTATGGAGGGAATATCTGTATAGAAAGGATTAAGCTTTATTCCCAAAATATGTTTCAGAGTTATGCAGCAGCTTTTTGGGGGAGGTTCTCAAACTGTACTTTTTACGTGTTTAGTGTTTGCTGAATTGGTAGAAAATGATTATAGCTCCATTATTGGTGGAGACTGTTAATAGTTGTCTTAGCCTGTTGTGTATTGCTTTGAACAAAGCCTTTATATGGCTCTAAGTTAGTTAAGTATGGTGTAGAAATAGTCAATACTGCTTAACATCAGTTTTTGGTCTTTCATTCTTAGTGATTGGATTTGGTGGTCAGGTGTACACCATGGCTCCTTAGTGATGGATGAACCACTCAGATTTCAACAAAGATACTTAGATTTAAAAAACAAGCAAATAAAACCCCCCTTTTATTATTAGAGTGGGATAACACTAGAACAGACCTGGGTGGTTACAGAACCTCTTCTGTTAAAAGTATTTGAGAAGAGAGTGGTCAAAGTTCTGTCAACAGTATTAAGGAAGAATTGACTTTGTTTCGGCGTAGAATACTGGATTAGGCACTCTTCTGAAATTCCTTCCCCCTAGCTAGTCTTGACTCTTCCGGTGGAATGGATATGTGCAAGTCCACCACAAAAAAAGCAAATCTCTTGCATAAAATAGATCTTGTGGAGCAGCTAAGAGTCTGGAGTGCCCCTGGAGTGCTCTGCTAAATATTCCAGGAAGTGTGTTACTCTGCAATGTAAAGAAGGTTTTAGATGACAAATTAACTGGCAAAGGGAGACTGTGGACAATTTCCTGAGATGCTTCAGTGTGTGTCTGCTTAAAAGTACATTTAACCATTTGGCCAAAAAACCTTTAAACCAAAAAAATGGCTGTTCCTATGTAATTACTGTAATTACAAAGAGGTATGCATGGGAGTTCAGATTTTTGGTGAAACACTGGTATTAGTATGTTGAGAGCTGCATATTTGGATAATGAGAGCAGCAGTATTGAGTTGTGATAGAAAAAGGAGAAAGTGTCAGTTGTGAGAGTCTTGGTCAGTCTGCAGGGAAAGGGGGAAGTGAAGTGTCAGTAATATTTATTTTAGACATGTACAAATGTAGCAAATAGTAAACCTTCACTGATCTGGCCTTCCATAAACAGACAAGCTTGAGACAAGATTTCTTTTTACTCCAGAGAACAATGTGGAATTTGCAGGGAAAGTAATATTCCCYGTGAAAAACATCCCTTTTCTGTCTCAATTATGTTATCATTCAGAATCAGGTATATGGCCCTTACTAGTTGTCTTAGGATTTATTCTAGCTGCATCTGTTTAATTGGATAGATTTTTGATGTGTGTTTGGTTTCCCAGGGCTACCTTAGTGGTAAGAAGCAGAACTTGCTGACAAGTGTGGGAGTAAATACAGTGGGAGGAACTTGTAGGAAATTCCTTTCTCCCCATTCTCTTCTCGACTAGCATCTGTAGAGCTCTTGGATTGGTCCAGTTCTGTGGCATCAAACCCAACCCACAAATCCAGCAAAGATGCTTCTGTCTCAGTTTCAGCAGAAAGTGGTCCCTCGATTTTGCTCCGTGCCACTGTTCAGTGGGAGGCAAAGGGCTAATCTTTTTCATGGTAACAAGACAATGATACATCTTTTGACAACTCTTAAAAGCTGCTAAAAAAAAAGAGTAAAAGGAAAACCCTTCACAAGATGACATGTATTACAGCTTCATACCGACTATGGTAATCCTGTAACTTGCTGTGTCTGGAAAGTCCCAGAAGATCTGCAGGAGCTCTGCGAGATCTAGCCTCCACACACATGTGCCTTGATCTTCCTTCTGTCTTGGTTTTTGAGTGCTGTGATGTTAGCCCTTTTCATGCACCTAGGAAAAGCTGACTGTTAATGTATTGTCCCTTGCATTATGAGACCAATTTAATTCCCACTTCTGTCTTTAGTTTCTGAAAGACTTGTCTCATTGAGCATAATACAAACTCAGAATGATACATTGGATAGATGTCAGGCTTAACATTGCCAGATGGTGTAATAATGGAGACTTAATACAGTCATTGCTAATTCTAAGTTGTCTTTCGTTTACAGTGAATTAATGAATTTCAAGGTAAAAATGTATTTCTTAGCAGCTTTTTTTGTTGCATAAAATTTAATATAAAATTAACATGCAGTAAGCATCACTGTTTGCAACTTGCACGTGAATGCTCTGAGTCCTAAGACTATCTTCATTGAAGGGCCTCTCTCTTCCTCAGAAATGAGGCATTGTACATGGAGGAAAAAGTGAAACTGTCAAGCTCCTGGGAAGTGACAGACCTAAGAAAAGTCAGTGCCCCTGCAAGGTTTTGGATATTGGTTAAATGTTGTCATTCTTGTCACTTCTTATGTTCGTAAAAGAAACAAAATTCGCATTGCTATGAGCTGGAACAAATCATCTGAGCTAAAAGGATTTGGAGGGTTTGAGAATAGGTGAACACTGAAGTCTTGATTAGGCAACAGGAAGTAATTTATAAATTACTTCACTGCTATAATTGGTGAACTTTCTAGCTGCTTTGTCAASAATAATGTTTGATTTTTTAATTTGGCCTGTGGGCAGCTGATGCCAGGACGTAGCTATATAGTCTCCCTGAGATATTCACAAGTGTATGTTTGTGAAATCTTACTTGTCTACATATGCAAATTTATTAGGACGTGGAACCTTTGGACTCTATAAAGGAGGACTTGCTTTTTATGCCAGGTACGTTATCTCTTGGAATGGATGGAAGAAGACTTAGAAGATGAGGACGACACAGTCAGTACATCAAAACCAGAATTCTGCCATCCATTATGCCAGTGCTCAAAATGTGGGCCAGCACAAAAGGTTGGAGTATTCATTCTGTAAAAAGAATAATTTATATTCTTGTAATGTAACTTCTAGCTCTAGGGAAGTAGCATTCATATTGCCCAACACCTCTGTATCTCTGTCTAAAAAGCAATTAAATATATACAGATCTTAACAGAGTTCATCTGATGTCATGAAATTGTTCTCTTTTTAATTGAACTGTAAAAAATTTTGGATACAGGAACAGTGTTCAAAGACTTGCTCAGTATCTAATGGAGTGAAAAGACTTTGCAGCTTGCTTTTAGAGTATGTGGACTGCTCTTATTAAGGTTTGGACAACTTTGAATAAATGGGAAAAATCTTTTTCTAAGCCTCAGTTTCTCCTGGTTCTCTTTTATAGTTTACMTTGCTAACTGTCACAGAGTATCTACTTATCTGTTAGTAATCAGTTTAGCAAGGAATACCTGCTAATCCTATAATCAATGTGATGCTGATGTCTTTTTTTAATTGCRTGATATCTTCCGTACAAGCTATATCTAAAACCTCTTCAGAGATTAAATATAGTTGCAAAGACTTCCTTTTYGATTGCAAAGACTTCCTTTCCCCTTATTTATCATGGACTGTAGAGGAGAATCAGGCTTTACAATACACTTTTATTTTTTTTTTAATTTAAATAAGGAATGATCCCAGCTTTTTGGAAATAGAAAACCAATTACTTGCCTTTCAGGAAGAAAATGTATTACCATGTCTGAAGGTATACATAACTGGATAAGTCATTGCAAAATAAACCAAAGTGCACATTTTCAGCGTATTGGCTGATACTGTTACTTTGAGGTAACAGTATCCATATCACTTAACTGAGAAAATGTGAAATGGCTTAACTTAACTTCTTCTAAATTCCTCATTGCTACCTTATCTTTATTTTGTGCAGGCTAAGAGTGTGCTAGTTGTCCTTAAATGCTTCACTTTTACACCGTGCTTTATTCTCTGGTAACGTGTATCCATGTACCCTGAGTACAGAGATGATGTGCTAAAGGTGCCAGAGCCTGAGACCATAAAGTTCATTTTATTGGTAACAGGGGAGGGAATGGCATTTGCTGTGGAATTTACTTGCCTACTGAATGAAAAGTAGAAGGAACTTGTTAACTAATCTTAACCACTGTATTAGGTAGGCAGACATTTAAAAGCACACTGAGGATAGGCAGAATGAAAGATTGTCTACCACTGTAAATGTTAGGCACCTAGACAGTTTGCGAGAGGAGTAAAAAAGGATGTCCTCTACTGCTGTGTAAGCTGTCTTCCAGGTAGTTTCCTTATCTTGACTCCCCATGGGAGTCTGTTCTCTGTGCCAGTGTTACTTCCACATGAATAAAATTAATTTTAGTTTTTATCCTTATTACCTCAACCTTCGTGTAGCAGTAAAATAGGTGTGTAGTGTCTGTTTCCAAGAGCATAAATGTCTGTATAAATGAAGGTAACTCATAATATTAACACTTACTCTCTGTATGTATGAGCGTGCTAACAGCTATATAAAAACTGTAAGTTTTACTTCCGTCTCAACCTGTGCTGCTTTAGCCTCTTTTTAATATCATGAATACTTTGCCTGGAATTTCTCTATATGAAGCTGTTATGTTGGAAGAAAAGAGAGAAAAATAAAACTCATTGTTCTGTTGAAAAATACTACCAAGCTGCTCTGATTTACTAACTCTTTTCCTGAAGGTCTCAAATTAGGCTCTGCGGCAGAAGTTCTTGTAATGTCCGTCTACCTGTTTTGTATATACTTAGTGGGTATTTGGCTGCTTTTTGGTCAACAGAAAGCATGATTAATAATACAGTTTTGTTGTGTATTTTCCTCAACAGAAATTTGCAAGGGTCTCTGCTAATGGACTGGGAGTAAATGTTTCAAACCAAGATGGTTTTACACCATTGCATATGGCTGCRCTGCATGGACACTCTGAACTTGTCTCTCTCCTGTTGAAACATGGAGCCAGTATCAGTGCCAAGAATGCAAAACATGCGGTTCCTCTTCATCTAGCCTGCCAGAAAGGTCACTTCCAGGTAACTGAGCCTCTTCATAAATGCAAACTATTTAACACTTAACGGCCAACAAAAAGCTGTTTTGTGAAATTAGCAACAAATTATCAACAAGACTAAACCAGTAACAGTGAAAATTAGTTTGGTGGTTCTGTTTTTTCTTTCAATGTCTAAAATCTCCAGATGGAAAGGGGATCTTTCAACTAAAACAGTTTCAGTAGGCACCTTTTCTTTCTAAATGACCTAAAATAATGGTTTAATGAAAGTACTGCGAATAGCTACTGTCATACATCAAACACATTAAAAATACCTTACGCAGCTGAATCTTCCTGTGTATTTGCTCTCTGTCCCTTCTGTTCAAGGAGGTTATGTGTACGTCTGTTGATGCAATGGACTTGGTATCTTCATTAGACACAGTATTACATATTTACTATATCTTCAACTCATTTAAGTAGATTATGAGCCAATTGGAGCTCTGAGGGTAGCAGAAAATCTCATCCCTGACTTCAAGTCAGGGAAGCATAAGCAGTGAAGGAGAAGCATGAGCTAGTGAGGGGAGGATATTAGTACAGGAGGGAGAGTAAACGAGAGACGAAAAATAACGATCATGAAAAAGCAGGTGCAGACAGGGAAATGGGAATATGCAGAAAAGTGGAAAACTAGCATTTTAAGAATAAGGAGCTGAGGACTGCAAGAGGARAAAAAATTGAGGGAGTTGTGAAGATGATGGGGAGACAAAGCACTAGGGAAGCAAGAAGAAAAGCAACTCAAACTTGTAGGTTAATGAAGGTTAGTTCATGGGGTATTTACAACATAAAGAACTCCTTCCGAGTGTTCTGATGAGTTCGGAAAGGGGGAAAGGATACTGTTGCTGTGGTGGTTTGTTTTTGATGTTTTAAGTTATTGATTATGTATGTTTTTCACATATCTCGAGTTTTATTTTCTTGTCTTTCTTTCAGTTGCTTAAGATTTTTTTTTAAAGTGTGTGGTAAAATATGAACATTAGTATGATAGGAGGAGATGCTTGTGGTTATCATCTGTTTGGCAAAGATGAGACTTGTTTTCTTCATCCTTTTTTCTTCCATCTCTTTCTCATTCTAGATTTCAAAAAAAAGTTTAAAAACAAAAAAAGGAGAGGGGGCTTTCACTGCATGGTTATGGTTAGCTGGTATCTTAAATTAAAAGAGTTGTTACTTCTTTCAATAGGTTGTAAAGTGTCTGATGGATTACAATGCTAAACAAAATAAAAAGGATATATATGGAAATACTCCTTTAATTTATGCATGTTTGAATGGTCAGTATGAGACTACTGCCTTGTTGTTACAGGTAAGATCARTGAAAACAGAATGTTCAGACTAGTATTTCTTACGTGATATCTGTGCTTATCCAGTACTCAGGATCAGTATTTTTAGTTATGCATTTCTCTGTCAAAACTACTTGGGGAAAAAGTAAGAGTATTTGTTATCTCACTCCTTTCAATCCCTTTCCTTCATGTTTTTTTATTAGATAAATATTACTTTACTGTTGTACAGCTAGCTGTTTTTATGGAACTTTTTTGTTAGGCTTTCTTGCCTATGATTCTATCGCATAAGATTTTTTGTGATTTTTTTTTTTWWAAAAATATCTCTTAAACTTGGAATATGTAGTAGATACATGCAAAAATGAAATGAGCTGATCCATGATATTGTGGCTATGAGAGAGGAGGAAGTAATATGATCAGGTGGCTTATTGTTGAACCGGTGATTGCTAGCATATGCTTTCTGTGTTCACATACAGCTACAAGGCTTCTGTTGCATTGTTCTCATTGCTACACTGAAAACAAAAGGAGAGAAAAACAGAATAGTAATGTGCTGTCTCCATTTCATGCTGCTCTATCTTTATAACTTCAATTTTATCTTGCTGTCCAGCACGGAGCTTCTGTTAACCTTTSTAACGCCAAAGGAAATACAGCACTGCACGAGGCCGTGATAGGAAAGAATGAAGCCCTGGTAGACTTGCTACTTCAGAATGGTGCAATGACGCATATAAGGAACGAAAGGAACTGTACCCCTGCAGACTGTGCTGAGCCGGTGAGTGCAGAAAGCTCATTTCTAAGGTTAGATTTTCCTAAAGTTCCATATGCATAATGTAGGAAAGAAGACAAATATAACTATTTGTCACAACAATATTTGCCAAGACTTCTGTATTTAACAGTTATGCGTGACATAAAGACTAAGATGCCTGTTTATTGTACAACGTACCATATGATACCTGTGGTATATGAAACCTGTTGTGTTTCTAAAAKAAGTTATCCTACACAAAAAGGATGAGTCTAGAAAGAGTGAAAGCACATACGTGAATGAAGATGACATTAAAATCTATGCTAGTAATGACAGAGAGAGCCCAAGAAATGTTGAATGTAGGAAAATGAACAACTTTCACCAGTCAGTCACACTGCTAGCAATCTTCCTTGTTCCACCCAGCATCTTTTGCCCTTCATGCCTTAAGATACCTTTTATCTTGTCATCGATAACTCTGACCTTCCCCTTTATTAATAGCAGTAACATGTTACTAAATTATATTAAATTATATTAAATATTAAATTATAAAGAATTATTTCACTCTTTAAATGATTTGATGCATGGTCTCTATCTTTATGTGCTTAAATAGCCTCTGAGATGTAGCATAATGACCACAAAATTCTGTACTGAATCAATTTTAGTATGTGTATTGCCATTTGAACTGAAATTAGCTTAACCATAAATAATACAGTTTAAAATAATAGGTCAAGACTACAAAATCATCACTCCGGTGCAGTGCAACTTGTGGAACACTGATTTTGTCCCTACTCAAAATGATRCAATTTAAAGTTTGTGTTTATAATGAGGTATTTTTGTGTGCGTTACATTCATTTTGGCAGCAATTAGTTAACACACTCTGCATAGACTAGAATCTTAAATTGTACTGATGTTTTTCTTTTTCTTTAATAATGGTGAAAATGGAAACTTTTAAAATTAAGAATTCAAATATCATTAAGTTGCTGGAAACAGCACCAAGCTATGTACCTACATCACCAGAGAGAGAAAAGGAGTGTGAACAGCATGCTACTATCAAGATAAGAAAAAAAGGTACCTGTCGTATTTCCACTGGTATGAATAAAAAGGGATTTAGGAATTCATGTGCGACTATATCAAATAGTTTATATAGTTGATTTACATATAATTAAAGAACAGACAACTATTTTGCATATTTATTACAAGTAACACCTAAAATACTATAACTAAATGCAGCAGACTTTGTATTATATTCATGACATCGCTGCAAACTCAGTTTTCTTTTTTTTGGTGCGTGAGGGGGAATTTTACATACAAACCCATTTAAAGTTAAAAAACATGCCACATTTGAGATTATATAATTAACCATGTAATAATTGTCCATTTCAGTGCAAAGTAAAACAGATTAATTTAAATCACCTCTAGTTGTCATTTACATTGCCCTAAAACAGGTTAGGGAGTGACCTTTCCGTTAGTTACTGTCTCTCATATTATGGGACAGAAATAAGAGCTACAAAGGTAACTGTCTAAACCATTAGGCACTGTTTGCAAAAGAATGTCTTTCAGTAAATGGCAGCATATAGGTCAGTCTAAGCAAATACGTTGAGACACATGGTACAGTTTGACAATACAGCTGAGCTGATGTAGTGGCTTATTGCCACTTAAAAGAGATGATGTTACTCACCGTCCATCCTCACCTCTTCCCTCTCGCGGTCAGCTTCTGGTCTTGCCTGTCCACTGCTTTCCTTATGCTGGCTCAGAAGTTTTTCAGACTGATTTTCAAGCTAATACAGTTCACTAAGCTGGGGCAAGAGCTGTTACAAGTTTTGTGGTGAGCTAGACAACTCAGCATAATAAAGGACCTGCCGCCACCAGAACTGTGGAAAGAAGACAGTGAGGCTGCAGGAGCAGGAATTAGGGAAGATGCAGAAGGGCCCATTTCAGCATCCATGAGTTTTAGCAAGGCTTTTCGAAATAACTCTTGCCTGCTTCCCTAGGAAARATTGTGAATGTTTTGTTAATACAAAACCAAAATTAATGACAGTATGCCGATGCCAAAGATTGATACAGTCTTTTCAAATATTATGAGAATAGTTTTAAAAAAAAATAGAAGACATGAGTAGGTAATACTAATGAAGAGGTGGTATAGCATCTGTGTATTAATTAATTCAGGTTTGTAAAAATTGGAATTAAGGGCCTCAAAGTCCAGAATTACACGGTCTCTTCARAAGCTTGGCCAGTCATGCTAATCTGATGAAGAATGCTTACTCCTGCGACTTAAAATGCTTTAAAATTTCCAAAGATAAATTGCGACTCTGATTCAAGTTATTACTATTACAGTTTTACTGTAAAATTTTAAATCTAATGTCAGTAGATACCACTTYTAACTCAGAACTGTGATTTTTTTAATTCTCAAGTGTGACTCAGTTGTAATTTTAGCTGYCTGTTCTTTTAAACCCCTAGTGAATTCTAAGCCATGTGAGAAAGCTGATGATCCCATAAGCAGACAACTTCAACTGGTCCAATCAATTAACAGATTTAACAAGTAAGTATAGAAGCTTTCTCAGAAGTACTTTTATTGTTTGCCATAAGTGAACAAGAAATACAACTGTTAATAAAGTCCAAAAGTGGGTCAAGCATTGTTACACATCACATATGACTAATTTGACGGTAGTTGTTAATCCTCCGAGGYGTGCACATTCAGATCACCAGGCAGATGTTCTAGGCATGACAGACTCGTTGGTGGTGACCAGCAGCGACGTGCAGTGCAGCGGGAGGGAAAAGCTGGCCGGCGAAGGAGTGCTTGCAAACGTATTTAAAATTGTTTTTGCACTAATACTTGGTGTACCATCARTTAAGAATTTCAGAGACAGACTGCTTAGTGCTTCAGTCAGAGGTTGGRTTTTACCTGTGATCTTGTTAAACGTCGACGTATGTTCTGCGAYAAAAGCCGGGCAGTGCCAGGAGGCGGTCACTGCGGGGCGGGCGGTGGGGAGCCTGCCTCTGCTGAGGCAGTGACACCTGGTGGATTTTCTGTGATCGGACTCCTGCGGCAAGACTTCGGTAGTTAAATTTRATTTCTTTAAAATATTTTTTAGAGGAAAACATTTACGGAGAACAATAACAAGAGATAAAAGTGTCCCTAATTTTGACTATCAGTTAGTGCATCAGGTAAGTGGAAATGCTTGCTTGAATTATTTGTATAATACAGTAAATCTGTTTTGTCTGCTATTAATATAGATACATATAACAGGAAAGTTTTTTTACTAGTGGTGGTCAGTGAATCCCAAAAGTTCTGACCTGTTTGCTAAACTGTTAATGTTTCATCATTGCTCAAACTTCAATCGTGCTTCTGTAACACCYCTTGAACATCTTATTCTTACTTGTAAACTTCTTAAGCCTCTTATTGCAGGCTTCATCTCTGTATTGTTTTCTGTGTCACGTCTAGCAAAATCTAAGTTATGCCAAGGCTTGAAAAAGCTGTAGCCAGGCAGAGATGCTATTTACAAGAGAGACGTTTTTCAGTAGGTTAAAATTGGGGGTTACATGGTAAGTCTGCTTATAGGAAGAGATTGTTTGCAAGGGTGATAGCAACCTGCATGTTGCGTTGTCAGCTGTGACACAAATACATGTAATCAATTCATCTGTGGTTCGGGGTACCGTGGCACCCTGCGCCAATCTGACCGCTGGATGCTGCCCTCCACCCAGAGCATGTGCTCCCTCTTCCTCCTTTACACTGGCTTTGACTGTCATTGGACCTTCTGCTGAGCCATTTCAGCATACTAAATCAAGAGAAAAACTAACCTATTCGAAAGAAAATCGTTTTCTACCAGTTTAGTTCAGTAGCTGCCCGTTATTAGATTGACATAGCCTTGGAAATGCACTCTGACGCTCATCTCCATCTAGAAAATGGAATACTGTTCTATTTCATAGAGCTCRTATGAGATTTAACATTTGCAGAGCCTTGAGAATGCCAAATTAATGCCATAAAACTGTAATATTTTATTAATTATTTCTTGTATTAATGATAATATCCCACTATTTAATTAAATGTGGGATTTAGATTTTGCAGTTGTGGATCGCTGAAGGCAGTATGTCATGCAAGTACAGCAGGTGTCAAAAAAACTAGTATGTGACCATGATATACAGCACTTTACCCATGTGCGACTGTCATAGCTTTGTGAATTTAGAGGTTCTGCAGCTCTAAATTGTTAGTGGGTTTAAATGTGTGTAATCTCCATCTGAAACATTTTCAAGAATGTTGCCATTATTTCAGTAAAAGGGTATAATAATTAATGTCCGCCTTTAGTTCTTATCTTAGAAAATCTGTCATTAGCATGCTTGGACTCTCTTTTTTCTCTTAGTTATTTTAACATTTGCAGAGTGGCCAGTAATCTGAAAAGGAARAATCAGGAGCAGATACGGAAATGGCAGATAAGAATAGTTGGAATGACCAAAAAGAGTCTCTAAGGGGCGTGGGGAGGGTGGGTGTCTCTTTCCTGACAGTAAGATCTGGAAGCAGGGAGTTTTTACCTTTGCCTTCAGTAGTGCCTGGTTGAGCTTGTCTGTATTGCTACTTACAATTTCTTAAAGGTAAAAGAAATGGCTGTTAATTTCAAGTATCTTGAGACTTGCATTACAAAAGGTGTTTAGAAGAGTTAGGATGATACAGGGATAGTGCAGTGAAAATAAGTTTTGGAATGCTTTCATTATCTTTTCAGTTCTGGTACTGATGTATGTATAGCCTGGGGCAGGTTGGCCTCTTCTTGTTTTCTCACATGTAGACCAAATTACTGTTCTACAAAGTATGATATTTTTAATCCTTGTCTGCATTCTCAGTGTAAAGAATACCATGAAATTTACTACTTCGTAATGAAGAAAGTAGACAATGCTTTTAACATACCATTTTTCTGTCCTCACAGTTAGCTATTAAAAGCTTTGATAAAACCAAGTTAAAATCTGTTGAAACGCTGGACCAGAGCAAAGTTAAGATTATTGACACAGCATGCAGTGGCGAGTTTGTGAAACACGATGACGTGATAGAAGTTCCTCACAGGAGTAAATTAATGCGCCGAAGACACAGTGTTAATGTGCCACTCTCAGCAGAGAATGTCAGCGATAATAGTTTATCCAGCCCTAGAAATCCAAGTATTTCACCGTCAAGAGACTGGTGTGATGACTTGCTTTCAAAACATTGACAAGGAAGCGCGAATTTGATGTCAAAAGCTGAGGAATTAGGTGGTGTTAATTTCAGTAACCCTTCACTGTATATCAAAGAACTCAGTGACGCTTGCAAGCCTGCCTTCAGAAGAGAATACAAGGAAGACTCTTCAGCAGAAACAGAACGTTCCTAGCACTTTCGAAGATTGAATCCTCTGTTTATGTTGGAGGTAACTACACAGTCAGATCATCACTGATCTCAACAAACAGGGATGTACCGAGATGTAGACAGCAAAATTACTTCCCTATTCTACTTAGCACTTACTAAAAAATTATATGTAACAGTAAACCAAACCAAACCCTGTATTGTATTTTTCAGTCACCCACTTTGTTTTTAAAAGTCTTTGAATAATTTTTGCATTTTCAGTTTTTATCACTACGTTGGGTAAGTATATATAAATATATATATATTTATATATATAAAGATATATTGGATAACAAGGTATTTATTGCCAGAGTTAATTGAAATGTCTCTATTTTTATTGTAATGTTACAAACCATTATAGTATATATTTCTGTATATCTCAGTAGCTGGGAAAACAATAGTCCATAATATCTGCAACGCCGCATTAGAAATTTACAGATGCTATTAATGTGAAGGGATGTAATCCTTGCTAATTTCTTTGCAATGCTCCCCTGTATTGGATCTGCAAGATCAAGTTCTTATACAGGAGCCAAGATACTGGGAAAAAGTAGAGAGCCCTTGACAAAGCTAAACTTTGGACTCACTGTTCATAGCCTAATTAAAAAAAATAAATGCAGAAGCAAGCAGGTATAAGGACACATAAAATTGTTTTAAGTTGGGGTGTTTCTTTTTTTCCTTCCTCTAAAGCAAATCATGCAAAAACGCACAAATACTCATGATTCTGAACCTGAGCAACATCTGCAGACAAAACTGCTGCTTAGGAGCCTGCTCTGGACTGCTCTTTAAAAAGGTGAAATTCCAATTATGAAAGGTACTTCTAACATCAGTAAGCATTTGTTGGAATAGGCCAAATACTACCCTGTTCCTAGAGGTGATCACTGAAGAATTGAAAGCTCACAAGTAACTATGAGATGGCTGCTTAGATTTGGACTTCATTTTCTACAGTTTCGGTTACGGTAGGAGAATGTGTAAATAGCACAAGCCAGGTTTCTAAGTGCAGTATTTTTTATTCTTGGCTCATCACATCCAGCTTGCATTTTATTTCTTTTAACTGTGGTATTAGTAAACTGCCTGGCAAAGTACAAAGCTGGAAGACATACTGGTGATTTTTTCAAATAACTTTTTAATCTAAGAGGTAAAATGTGCAGTAAGTGCACATATGGGCATTTGGAGATGAGGGTCATGTGTTTATTTTTCTAATAATTTATGAGTTCATCTGGTTTTCTAATGTGCCTTGGATTTGTGCCAAATGATGGAAAGAAAAAACTAGTAAAATAACTTGAAAATGCTGTTTCCTTTGAGTGTGTTTTTCAAAGCATTGAGTCTTTTACACAGATTTCATTGCTTTTGTAGGCATTTGAAGGCTTCACCTTGTGTCTATGTGTAAATTGAGGAATCTGTTGGAATTTACTCTCAAGTTCAATATGACCTTCTTCCCTCCTACATTCATGGATTACTATTATAAGGTTGTGTGGTTTTGGATTTAAGGCATAGAGATGTACAATACAGAATTGTTAGTGAAACTGAACATTTTCACATAACTTTCTTCTCGAGCTCTACATTCCCATTAAAAAAAAAATAATAGGATGGATGTTCAGCTATTACAATCATAAGACCAAGAGGAAAGAGAGATGAACTAGTTTTTTTTCTTCTTGTGGCACTATAAAGATGACCTAGATTAAGTCACTTATCCTTACCTGTAGCAAAAATAACCTAGATACTACTTACAAAGTTTAAAACACAAGTAAACTGTCATAGATCTGATTTCCAGACTACATACTGAGAATTTTCCTTGTGTTTTAATTATACTGTGCATTTAACTACATGATTCTTGTCTTAAGACTTCTTGACAATATGGATGAGAAAAATCAGTTATTCACTTTTTTAATACTGGTGATACTATGCTACAGAGTATAAGTACAGAATATACTGCTGTAACTACCAAACATGAGTTAGCGCAATAACACTAAGTTCAGTATCAAGTCTTTTTTCTTGATCTTTAATAATAAGCATAGTGTGGTTGAATAGCTTTGGAAACAGGTTTTAAGATGGCTTATTGAACAACTTTGAAAAGGGTTAGAGATAAGTATCAGAGGGTGTGAACTCTGAATTTAGTTACTTGKTTTTTTTCTATTAACAAAAGTCTTGAATACAACAGGTTATGGAAAACAACTTGTTCAATACTGTTGTATTTTAAGCATAAAGTATTTTGTGGTATTCTATGCAAGTGATGAAACAACTGCAACACTCCCAAGTTTCAGCCTTGATATGAATGGTTATGTAATTATTGGTTCATTTTACTCTTAAGAACTGGCCAAGCGTTAAAGTAGTGCTTGCCTTTGAAAAACTGCTCCCCCAAATGAAATATAAGATTTGCAAGAAAAAAAACATAGTAGCTTACTAAGGCAACTTAATGCAGACTTGGTGCATATTGCCTACTGTATTTTTTTAAAAAAATCTGTATTTTAAGACATCTAACATAAGAATGTATTTTTTTTTCTTTAGAGTTTTATACAAAAAGTACAAATTTGTCAGAATTAACCTGAGTTTTCTATTCTATTACAGTATCAGAACAGTTGTCCTTGTGAACCTGAGGCTACTTAAGTGAGCGAGCCATGCTTCAGTTTTATTCAGTGTTCAGTCTAGGATAAAGCTTATTTCCAGGCATTTTGGATGTGTAGCGTATGTTTAGAAAAAAGCACTTAAMTGCTAAATAGTTCCACTAATAATCTAAATGAAAGATTATGACTAACAAATTATTTAGGTAAATGAATAGTTTACAAGTTTCCTTTGACATGCTTAACGAAGCTTGTAATTAAAAAATACCTTAATATTCAAAGTTATGATGATCGAAGGCTAAACTGGAATAGCATTTGAAGGGAGTACCCCTGGAAGCTTCCCCTAGCAATTTGTAGTCCAAATAGACTGAAGTCACCTTCATGATACTTATGATTTGTCTACAAAGCATGTTACTGTACGGTCCAGTTTAATCTCCAAAAGGCTGCAAGTTAAAACAAATCCAAAGCATTACTTCATTTTGACAACTGAGGTTCTGGAACAGCTGTTTTAGAAGAACAGCAAGGCAATAAAGCTTATGTTGTTGTAAGTTGAATTTAATAAACTTAGGAATAGGAATGTGAAGCATGGATGCTTAGGCTATATCTGTGGCCTTAACGAGAAAACGTTTAAACCCTCTGTCACCACACCGTGGCTTGAAACTCTTTACACTGGTAAAGGATCATTAGTCTGAAGAAATTTAGCATACACCCATGATCTTACTAAAGTTAAGGAATCCTAATTACAAACACAGACAAGCAAAATGCCCAGTCTAGTCCAAATGAAACAAAAATAACAACTGTTAAAATACTTTTTAACCACATTCACACAAGATGAAAAMCACCCACTAGTGCTCACTTTAAACAATTTTATTCTGTTCCAAAAAACACTGCAGTTGGGATCATACATGTTCCTGTTAAATTATGTCAGAAAAGGGTTTTGTGGTGGCAGAGTGTTTATCAGCACATTACAGTATTTATCCTACATATTTCCATAACCATATTTTTGAATAAWCGAATAGCACAAGTTCAGTTTTACTTTATGCATGCAGGAGTTGCAGAAAGTTTAGGAAAACAGTCTTTTTTTCCAAGGTAAGAAACACTCCAGCCATTTGATAAAAATGGAGGTAGTTTTAAGAATATACGATACCAAGTGTCTGAACAGTGCTGTATTACACAGTTAACTTGCTTTTTTTGAGATAGCTTCATTATTTCATAGGGGAACAATTCAATTGTATGCTGGTTACAATTTCTTTACACAGACTGCCTGATACGAAGTCCTCTGATCCAAACACTACTTTGATACCTTCACTTTATTTTATAARTTTCTAGTAAGGACTTGAGAGCCAGTGAGCTGCTGGATAGGCTTCCTTCAGGGGCTCAGGACATCTTGTTTCTAACTCTTCTGTGATTTAGAGCCTGGAGGTAAGTCTTTAAACTCCTAGAGGGAGTTTCAGCTTTACACTTAGCTCCTCCTCATGTTATGGATCTCCAATAGCAGCAAGTTAAGTGTGTGCAGTTGCTGAAAGCATAGCTTACACGTGGAGTAAGGGGCAACAAATGTTCATGCTAATGAAGCAGTGGGGAACCCCACACTGCTCAGGCCTCTTATACTACAAAAATTTAAGTTACAAAATCCCCTTCTCAGATTTATTTTACACGACAAATTCATTTGTTGGCCTTTTTATAAAAAAAAAAAGTAAAGAAGCGTAAACATTTTCAGATCTTGCATTCTGCCTGATAACAGTATCTTGCCTTTTTCCAGGCCTTTTGTTTGGCAGACAGTCTTACAGTAGTATTAATAATCATCCTCTTCATCAGAATCCAATACTTTCCTTCTGTTGAACTAAAATGAAATATATGAAGTGAAAAYATTAGGGTCATGGTAAATCCAACATAGAGCAAGCCTTTCAAACTCGATGCATTTGACAATGAGAACATTACCTGGGAGCAGAACGTTCACTCCATCACAACCCACATTCCCCCCAAGTCCCCACCTGGCATAATGGTACAGGACAGACACAGGGTAGTCTGTTTCACAACAGAACACTGMTATCCCAGTGCTAATATCTGCAAATTATACTATTGATAAGGACTGCTATGATTTAATCCCAGTACTACTTATCAGTCTAGGTAAAAGAGCTGCGAAATACAAAGTTAAGTTCTACCCTGAACTGAAATGGTCCAATACATGCAACTTTCTGCTCTACTTTATAACAAAATTACATTTAGGAAATGAAACTTACCTTTACTGTTGTTTTCTTTTCTGTTTGTTGACTCACTTTTTCAAGTATTTCTATCAAACCTTGTTCCGATACCTAGGACAGCAAAAGAAAAGCCACATTCTGAGAGATGCTTAGTATCAAACAACTGAATCACACTTTCCCTTCTTATAAAAGGTGTTTGATGGAATTATATAATAGTATTTAGAAGCTCTCAATTGCCTTTTTCAGTTATTTAATTTACAGATATTGAAAACATCCTTTTTTTTTTTTAATTAGGTTTGAAAATGAATACATGTGAGAAAGAATTAGAAAAACAACTCACCTTTCCAGCTAGCTGTCCAAATCTTGCCATCTGTATAAGATAATTCTCTACTGCTTTTGCTTTTTCTGGTTTCACAAGTGCTAAATTGCTTACTGCAACAAAAACAGGCTCTGTTCATTTTGTTTTAAAACATACTCAAATACCTTCCCTAGGTAACTAAAAAGTGACAAATGTCCCTATGAAACTGTCTTATTCATGCCATGGTCATGAAATAAATTGAAAAAGGCATTTTCATTTATATAAAATGAAGATACAAGATAGTTATATTTCTTACTTTTAAATACTTGGTCCTAATTAGATTAACTAATTTTGACTCTCACTACAATTCCTACTATTAATTTAAAAAAAAATTTGATTAACATCATTCAGATGTCAGTTGACCCCTCCCCTCCAATCATTGATATCACCAACTGAAAAGCTGTAATGGTTTTATCTTCCCATCAACAACAATGTTTTTCTAGTCTGGCCTCTATACAAGCACATACATGCTTGATTTGAGCAGCACTGGAGTACACTAGATGAGAATTTTTTATTAGAAAGTTACTTGGGTACTTACATCTTGCACGAGCTGCTTGATCAAGAACTTGAGCTAAAATAGTATTTCTTATCTCTGCTTCCCTGTAATGAAAAATTAAGCACATGTTTAAAGTGGGATTTCAAATACCGAAAATAATATGCACAAACCAGCAAACTACAGAAGACTTTCGACTCATGTAAGTGACTTTTTGAGGTCCCATCAAACCTTACGTTTACATGATCTTTTTTATAGCATTTTCTGTCATGAGTAGCTCTATGTACACTGACAAAGTTACATCGCTGACAACATCTTCCAAGAAATCAAGATGGAGTTTACTACTTATTACTGTTTATTATTACATCTTCAAGACAAAAGCCATGCTACCCACTGTAAAGATTCTGCATTCAGTTCCGTGTGGAATTTCACCAAAGGCAGTGTATGGTAAAGCAGGCTATTGTCCATGCAATTGCAAGACAGAACCAAACCTCATTATTTATTTAGAATTTTTCAGTAAGTCTTCATATACTTACAATATTTGACTAAGTATTTGCAAAACTGGCATTTTAGTTTATGCGTTTCAGTTAATACAAACTGTGTGCAAAGTCTAGCTCTTCAAACACTTATTTTCAATTTTCTACTTAGTGCAAATACTAAATGCTGTTTCCGCACTAAGCTCTGACATGAATTATTTTGTTTCRTATTTTTAACTACAACAGATGTCCCAGAAAAATCAAATCTACTAGGAAAGTATGTTCCCGTTCCACTAATAGAGCCAAACCCAAACGCGTCACTCAGACAAAACTCCAGTTTGGGAACAGTTCTGCCAGCCTTCAAGACTTTCYTATGACCAACTCTCACCAACCCCAAAAAGCCAAGGTTTCTGAGTTTCAGAAGCAGATGAGAATGGGAACGATGATGCTTCCCAAAAACATCCTGTTATATCACTAAGGGTCATGAGGTTATTGCACTCAGCTGAGTCCCAAAGTAAAAATGAGCTGCTACTGCTGTTTTGCTCCACGCCCTCCCACCCCAGTCAGGGTTCAGACTGCCTGACAGCTCTGTTGTAGATCATCCAATACAGTCATGGCCTGGGAGCCACTCTTGGATCAATCATATTTTATCCTTGAATTAAATCTTCAACATTTCAGCTTCTTTGTTGGTGTTTTTTCCAACAACAAAAAAAAATTCAGGTGAGTATTCCAAAGAAATTAAAAAAAGAAGTAAAAGGTTCAAAACTATCAGATTTAAGACYGAAAGTCAATAGTTCTCATTTATACCTCTGTTTTGCTTCCTGTTGCGATGGATCACCAGAAGGATCCTAAAGAATGAGATCAGAATAAATATGATCATCCAAAAMCATTCCACACAGGACAGTAAGTTTAAATATTCCAGCAGAGTCAATGTAAGCTAAATCTGCTTGCTAAACCCGCCTGACCACGGACGAGATCCTGAAAATAAGAATCTGCTGCCCTAGCAAATAAATATGCCATACTATGCTTTCCTCACAAAGCAGTAACACAAACTAGCGTGATGACTAGTGCTACTGGCTCTATCCACAGATTGTTGTAGGTTTAGACATTAAAAGGCTTTCCCGTTAGGTCTAAAATATAAACTTTCCCAAAGTCCAGAAAACAGACAAAAGCATTTTAAACCCATTAAAGTCAGCTAAGGACAAATGAAATTCAATGTAACACTTTGTATTTATCAACACAGAAGAAACCACGCTCCTAACAGTATTTTAGGACTAATAGAGGCAGCTGACATAACTATTCAGAAGCAAATAACAAAAAAAATTGGAAAAAAATGAACTTTATGTTGAATCTGTACCTCAAATTTTATAGGTAACATTATATAGTCTGAAAGCAGAACAAGAAACCATACAGAGAGGAAACAAGGCTGATCCTAGGTATGGAAGATCCCTTCACAAGAACAACGGCCCAGAATGATACACTTCAGCTCTGAAAACAGAGATGACTGAAACGACTGATGATGGGAACCCATAAAACTGTGAGTGGCACGGAAAAGGTCAGGGGAGGGAAAGGTTATGTGCTGAACCTTCCAAGGCAGCAGCCAGGGCACCCCGGGCAGGCCCAAAGCGCCCTGAAAACGACGCCGGCTCTTGCAGCAGGAGAGGCGCCCGTGGGGCTCTCACCCGCTACCCCCCGCCGGGCGCCAGTCACCGAGGCCGCTCCAGCCAAAGCACCGGGCACGGCCGGGCCCCCTCCCGCTTCCCCCTCGGCCTCGAGCCGAAGCCTTTATTCACTCAGCGGCCTCCTCAAGGCGCGCTCCTTCCTCTCCCCCGCTCCCCCTCCTGCCCTCCTGAGAGGCGGCCGCCAGGCGCGCCCGAGGGAGGCTCGGGCGGAGGGACAGGCCCTGCCGCACCCGGCGAGCGAGCGCCCGCTTCCCCCCGTCCCGGCGGCAAGGGAGCGGGGGCGCTGCCGGGCTTACCCCGTGCTTGGCCTGCAGCTCGGCCAGCCGCTGCTGCCGCAGCGCCTCCAGCTCCTCGTCCGCCATGGCTGCGGGGCGGGCGCGCAGCCGCAGCGCTTGCACCGTGCCGCGCTTGCGCCGCCACGCCAGGCGCTACCAATCCACCGCCGAACGCCCTGCCGAGCGGGTGAGCGCGCCTCGCCTCAGGGCGCAGCCACCCCCCTGTCGGGGCGGGCGCCGCCTGCCCGGCTGGGCCGGGCGATGGCGGGGGCTGTTCGGCCTGCCCTGGGGTTCGGGTGGCTCTACCCCGATCCCCAGTTCTCCTCAGCCCCGCTCCGTGCGGTAGTTCGTCGTGTCGCCCACAGCGGTGTTCCACGGGCCTGCCTCTGCCTGGCAGCTGGCGGGTCTGTCAGGGTGGCCAGCCCGCAGGCAGTGCCCTGTTCTAGCGCAGCTGCAGCAGCGGCGATGCTGTGAAAAGAAAGGGGGGGGGGGAAATTACAGCCCCTTCTTTGAGGGCTGCAGACATAAGGAGCCCGACTCAGGCGAGGTCAGGCCTGCTTGTCTGTGAGGGGGCAGTGCAGAGCGGGGGTTATGCCGGGCAAGCCGCTGCCAGGCTGATAGAAACGGCATTGGGTTGGTATGTCCGTTTGTCTGTATCACTGCAGTCTGCTGCCGTTATCGTAGCCACTGACCTCGGACTGATTGCACCTCGGCTGCGCCTCCTAGAGGTCCTCCGATTTCCTC
>JASVER010000007.1:8836540-9145782 GCA_030449065.1 Oceanodroma leucorhoa | reverse complement strand
GGGGGGGGGGGGGGGGGGGCAGGATTTGCTTAAGCTTCCCACATGTGCAACACTGACTGGCATTTCTCTGTTCAGCTGTGACTCCTCAAGAAATAACTTCCTGTGCTGTGACCACTACTTCCGAGCCCAATCCACGGCTGGCAACCGGGACTCAAATGACACAGCTTCCTGCCCCTCAGCTGGGAGGCCTGGCCCTCTCTCTGGAACCTAAGAATGTAGAAAGCTGACAAAAGGTACTGGTCTGGATCAGACTTGGTACAAAGTCACTCTAATGTCAATTCAAAGCGACTGTTGTCAACACACTCACTTGATAGCTTCAATCGTGTTAAATGAGTAGCTTTGACATCTCAAGTTTTGTCTTTTAATGTTGGTCAGTCACACATTCTTACTAAAGGCTGTATGTTCTTCACTCATACTTCAAGATTTAATTTAACCAAAGAAACAACTTGAACACCAAAAACTGTTCTRCCAGGATAAATAAGCCACAACTTCCTAAAAATAGAGGTTTCTATAAAGATACATTGCCAAATATTTCTGGTCTAGTTTAAAAAGTAACAARAAATATCAAGTGCTTGTTTCATTAATACTTAATTAAGAAGAACTGCAGTGAATGCAGACACAATTACTGGAGCAGAATCAATTTTCTTTGGAGCTTTCCGTGCTGCATGCTCCAAATGGATKACAGGAGCCTATCAGTCCTACCTGAGAACCTTGCATCCATCCGGATAGCCTGAGAAGCATGTCTGTACCTTCATAAATTTAAAATCGGGGTCTATTTCAGGATCACGTTTTTAGTGGATTTCAAGGAAGGTTTTGGTTTTTACTTCCATGTTGTCAGCAGAGGGAGCCCTGGTTCTACAAAAGAGTGTTTGTTGCTCATCATGCCATAAACCAGAAAACACAAAAAATGGTTTTTTTGCTGTGCAGTATGTTCTTACAGATGAAGCTTTAATCTATATCGTAGATCTCTGTTGCTGTAAATTCATGCTCCATTATACCACCATATGCTTTGCTTCAGTCAGAGAAAGCTGCTGTAATCCTAATACTTCATCTAGCTTTATAGGTATTTGTGTTGCGTGTTTGATTGCATATTGTTTGCTCACACACTTGAAGGTTATGTCTTAATAAGTTGTTTTAAATGGGTTTGTTAGCAGTGAGCTGGCAGTTGATGAGTTTTTATGTTTTGAGAAGGTGTCATTGTAGTTATTGTCAATTACAATATGAGATTCAGGAAGCAAAAAAGGAAAGTTTGATTCATTAAAAAAAATCTGGAGGCATGCAGTGCTTTAGGTTATATTTCATTTTTGGCTAGTCAGCTGCCTAGTTTCTTTTTSATCTGCTTAGAGGTATACATCATTACCTCTGCAAACTGGACAGCTCTTAATGTGAAAACATGAAAGAACAGATACAGGTTTTTCAGTACTGGTTGAGTTGCTTTATAGTGTTCAGGACTTTTAATTGTGATGCAGAAATAGTGGATTCCTGAAAGTTTTAGACACATTTGTTATGTCCACAGAGTCTTGTGTGTTATTTATATTGATGAAGAATGGTAAAGAGAAAAGAAATGCTTTAAAAAGACTTTTTTCTATTGTTTTACACTTCTTTTCTGATAACTGTGCATCTCTTAGAGTGCAACCTAATATATATTATATATTATATGTAATTTAAGTACTATATAATTACGTTAAGTACATTACATAAYAAACATACTGCGCGTAGAATAGAAAAAGTTGTATATTGCTAACTAATCTCTCTATGCAATATAAATATATTTTTATAGTGTATAATTCAAAAAAATATATTTTAAGAGCCTTATTTTGGTATATCCTGTTTTGAGGTACTTCAACAGACGTAATTTTCCCGTGCAAACTGGGCTATTGAATGCCCCTAAGTTGAATGTTGTTTGAAAACGTAGGCTTTGTTGCTTGGCCCATGAAGGCAAAGAATAGGATTCTGKTTTGGTGGTTAAGTTGTATCTAGCATTGTGTGGCTATGATTCTGTTCCACCTGAGGTATCAGGTCAAATTTCACAGATATGAATATCAGCAAATTCAATAGGAGTTAAAATTCATGTAATTGAAAGGCAAGTTTGATTTAAACACAGCTGATGTGGTATCAATTCTAGCATTTTTATAGCATCTTTTACGATACCCAACCATCTCAAGCTGTTTATTAACATGATGTACATTRTTCTAGAAATACTGCATCTTACATATTCTGATATACTAATAGTATTAATTCTTCCCATTATCAGTCACATCAAAGCTTGCTAAATTACATGAGATTGGTTGTTATAAGCTTAGCCTGGTGTAGCTATACTGAGCTCACCTAAACAATACTCAGTGTTTATCAGCTGGATTTTGTCTGTCTTGTGTTGTTGTTAGCAAGTCAAGTAATCTTTGCTGAATGCTCACAACATTTGGTACTACCAGTTAGTATATGTACTGTTGGTGCAAAGGCTGTTGGGATGAATAAGCAGGTAAAGATTACAGACAAGACACAGGGCAGAAAATGGAAAGACTAAGTGTGAAGAAGAGGACAGCTGATGTGTGAACTGAGACCCTTCATAGAAGTAGTAACACGGGGATTTTCAAGACTGGGAAACTGGAAATGTTCRTACTTGAGAGTATGTCCATTTTTTTTACATTCCATTGGTTAAGGCTGTATGTTTATGAGATATGTATGTGATCCACTCCATGATCTACTCCATTTGAAAATTCAGGTTCTGATCATGCATGTAATATTCAGGCTAATGTTTTAGGAAAGAGGATAGTTCCCTGAAGGAAACATTTTATTACTCTGTTTGTTACTGTGATTCATTCTTTTTTCATTATAACCATGTAATTTAGTGAAATTAATCTAAAATTAATGCTTAAAGTCTTCTAGCAGAATTTATTTTTTTTAAATGGATGAAACATAGTTCACTCTGACATTAAAATAATAACATTTTTATAATGACTGGAGAAAAATAATATTTTGGAGGGGAATACTCTGTATAATTTAAGAATGCGTTTGTCAGCTGTGAAAGGTGCTCAGTATCAGTTGGGTTGCAAGTAATAATGCACTATATGTACATTAGTAATTCAGTAGTGACAGGAAAAGTTATCAGTACTATTTGAGATATGTAAAAATCTCAAGGATATTAATTTTGATAAGCGGGTTCCTTCCCGAGCCCTTTAAGACTTAATTTCAAACACTAGAGGGCTCAAGAAATGTTTCTGATTTTTTTCCACAAGGTTTTAATCACTATAAATAGTGTGTCTCTTTCAGTAATGCTTACATTAACCTCATAATCATCCTTAAAATGACACCGTATTATAGTGATAATAGAAGAATGGCAATGCATGAATAAGCTAATGAACAAAACATCTCCTTCCTCAAGCAAYTGTAAATAAAATAAAATGGAATACCTACAGCTGTGACAACACTGCAAACTTTGTGTTTAGTACTTCTGATTGGAAGATATACTGGAATTCCTTGCTTGATGAAATCATTGCTTAGTCATCTCTAGCTTAAAGTAAAATTTTAGTAAAAATTAACCACATAAACATTGCTATTGTAATTTAAAAGAAAATYAGCAAACATTGCAGTGCCTTCAAAATAAGCATTGCAAGATTTTTCCACCTTACAGAAACTGAAGACACTTTTAAATAAAGTAATATTTAAAAAAAAAGAAAACTGAATTCAGTATTTGATGAGAGAAATGAAGAAAAACTTACATTAACAGTGAAAAAGAAATACATAATCTTAAATTATTAACAATGAATTTTAACCATCTAATTAGTTATTATATGATCACATCGTGCTTATTCCAGAGCTTACTGAAGCCATAGAAAATTTCCCCTTTAATTTCCATTATTCTATAAACAAACACACTAAGGCTAATATCTGCAATGCAACAGCCTGAATGAGTGCCTCAGTAGTGGGCTCTAAATAAATAAATACAGTCTTGAGAAACATTGTGCCCAGTCTGGGTCATGGGTTTACAAAGATTTGTATGCAATAATATAAAAGTACAGAAGAATAGATTTGGAAATGGAATGACGTYGACATGTGAGTCAGATGTGAGGAGATCTCAGATTGTAAAAGACAGGAGTGAAAAAAGGAAAAATATAATTCATTACACCTTTGTAGAAAGACTTTTTTGTTACTTTGTTATTTCAAAGAATAAACACAAGTTTTGCAGGAATGTAATCCACGTAGTGCCATCAAATCTGAGGAGCACACTGAAATGTTTTCTTATGCTATGTATATATATTTAAGGTCTGATACTGAAGCTGTGAAGTCAATTATAGTATCTTAGAGATTTCAGTAGGAACTGAATCAGGGCTTAAGGCCAACACCTGCAAAGTACTTGAGTTTGTGTGTGACTTCCCATGGGAAAATCCAGTGAAATTAATATCTATATATGTACATAATTCCTACTTTAGGATTGTCGTCACTCATGGATTTGCTCTGCTACAGAAGTGTCAATAGTTACTTTAACCTGGCTGAAGCCATTAATGTGATTTTTATTGCTTTATATTCTTTGCTTCRTTTTTTTAAACATCTGCAATAAATGTTTTTTTTTTCTTTTGCTTTATCAAGAATTAGAGCATGAATGCCTTTGGGTTTTTTTGGCTAAAATCTTACACCTCGGATTGTTCATTCTCTTTCTGGGTAATGTATTTGTGCCCATATGCAGCAGTTGTGTTCAATGAGCTGGAGCACAACAAAGCCAATAAAACGCGAACTCTGCATTATCAGCACATATATGAAGTGAACTATGGATTAAAACAACTTCCTGTTTTTTCTTTTGGAACTGTAATGTTTTTGGAACTGTAATTCTTCTAAATAGTATTTACTGTATTGTTAAATTTCTACAAGATGAAGCACTTAGTCACTTATTTGTTGGTTTGATTCATGACAAATGTTGACTATATTGTCTTACTGTCCCTTCTTAAGGACTTTCTTACCATATTTCACATTCAAACTAGGAATTAATTTGAACAGAACAACTCTAGAACCATTGTATTCAGCCTAGCTGAACAGGTTAAGCACTTCTGGTAAGAGAAGGTCAGGATTGTGCTTCTTCATTAGCTGTATTTGCAGCTGAACATTGCTTGTTCTGAAACACATGTTCCACAGCTCCCAAGTAACTCACTGAACTATGAATAATAGGGAATAGAGAATGTAGTAATAGCCCTTTAAGTCAAAGTAAAGCTATTGTAGTTGACAGTAGTATTGTTTTATGTAATAAAATTAGATACTCTCACTTTTCTAAAAGTGTTAATTTAGTTTTAAAACTCTTGCTAAATTAGATATGGTTGACCACCAAAATTAATTTTTGCTTTAAAAAAAAMMCCCAAACAACCCCAAACAAACCCTTCCATATCCTTTGAATTTGATAAATTTGAAGTGTGGCTCTATTAAAAGATGCTACCATGTGAAAACCAAATGCATTAACCTAGCAGTTCTCTCCTGTGTATTGAGTATCTGCTTTCTTTAGTAACAAAGATAAACTATTGCTATTTTTTTACTTGTTTTTGGAAATGACACAGGTACAAGAACTGCACTAGATTTGTTTTTTTTCTTTTTTCATTGTTAAGAGAAGTATTTATTGCATTCCAACTATTAAATTTTGCTGTATCTTATGGAAGAGAATTTAAATGGCATGGAACAATATTAGTTCTAAGCATTTATTTAATCAAGAGCCTGTGGATTAGAAGATGCACGTTAAAAACGTTTAAGTTAACCCACTTTACCTCACTGTCCATTACCCCTGTAGGCTGCTGTTTCATAAATAGAGATAAAAAGAGAGACAGAAGAGGAGGCCAGGTTGCACAGAATGCTGCAGAGGAAGGTGATCAAAAGACTAGAGCTGGGAAAGGAAAGGTGAGACTGGGATTAAAAGTAGTGCTTGCTCCTTTTTTTACTTTTGTCATTTACTGTTGCTTAGGTCAAGGTATGGTGAGAAAATCTGATCTGACCTCTGCAGCATTTTAGATATTCCACACACATGTGAGTCAGCAGCTGTTCTAAGAAAGGGTTGGGGAAGCAGAACAAAATTTGATATTAAAACTGTATTAAAAGGAGAGCAGGCGATCTACTGCCTGAGCAGTCTTTTACCTAGACTTATTTACAATAGAATTAAATAAGAGGTAGACTGACCGCCTTCAGCTTGTCTCATCACACCTTCGTGTAACATGAAGGAAGATGATGAATCCTTCATGGAGGCATCATTCCTTACTGATTCCTTGGGCAGCAGAAGCAAGAAAATTTCCTCTGTATTCCCTTGTATAGGTTTTCCATATGCCCTGATTGCAGCCATAAGCTGTGGTCCAGCAATAATATGCTTGAGTATTTTTAACATGTAAGAGCTTGAAGTGTAAGTCAGCCAAATTAAAATATTAGTTTAGGTTTGTATCACTGAAGAGCTTCTTTAACTTCCAAAGGTGAAGATGAGCTAATTACTTCAAAACTTTAAAGGTAGTTTCTGCCTTTGTAGGTAGTATATTATTCTTTATTACTCACTAAATCCAAGTATTTCTTACAATAATTGTCGATCTGACTGACACGTGCTAATTCTGATGTACAGTATAAGACACCTCGGATAAGCACAGACACCAGTGTTTGGTACTGTCACACTGTTCATAGTTATTTAAACAAACATTATCTTCAAAGGATATTCTATATAAACCTGTTGTAAGTACTTTTTTTGGTAAATGTGCTGATGTGTGATATTTAAAGATTTGGTTCGTACCACTTAGGAGCAAACCCCTCTCAAATCTAGAAAATCTCTATGAAAGAGTGTTACATTGGATCTAGGTCAGTCCATCTGTGTCTTTCAGAGCTACTGACCTTGGCAGATGTGGCCTCCCTGATTTTGTAGCAGTTGTCTGCTCCAGACCCTGGAGGCCTTAACAGCCCAGGCCATATGATGTGTTTCCCAGAACTGCAGAATCTGGAAGACCAGGTTTCTCAACAGCCCTATAGGCAGGATGCTGAGAAGGTCACCAGAAACCTGCCTGGCTTCTGCTGGAACCCAGGCAGAATTGAATCAGACATGTTTTCTTTGACAAATCTGCAAATTCTGACAACGTAAATTGTGGTCTTCTGATTAGTTCTGCTGAGATGAAAAGAGTTTGGGATTCTGAAACACAGAGAAATGTGATGACCAGAACAAAAGAGATTGAAGTTTCAGAGAATTAYGCTTATAAATAGGAAATACAAGCAAGAATGAACTGATTCTTTGTTTACTGCATGTATACAAAAAATTGAAAAATACTCTAAGCAAGGTTTACTAAGATTTAGTGTCAGACATATGCATTCATTGTGTTTTATGTATTGAATGCAAAACCAGCAATCTGCTTCTCACATAGACATTTTATTAAGGCAGTTATAGGGATRAAGCATAGTTTTGAGAAAACTGGATGTTTAGAGAGTAGTATGAAGTAATTTACAAAAGTCGTTATTTAAAAAAAAAGTGAAATTATTCTTTCTGTGTCAGTCACATAAGTAAAAATTCTGATTAATAGAAAAACTTTATCATGTGAAAACTTGGGATTTTTAAGACAAGCTTTTCTATAAACATTTTCAAGCTGTTTACTGAGAATATTAATAATGTAATTAATTTGGTAAGTAGTAAGGCACCAGCCAGGGAAAACAGARTATACAATTGGAGTGTTATTCAGTGAGAATTTATTGTTACTGTATTGTCTGATTTCAACACACCTCAGATTTCACTTTTTTATATGTATGTATAGCTCATTTAATTTGATTATAAGTTATATAGGAGGTGWTTCTGACTGCATAAGAAGTATGTCCATTTACATGGATTATTGTAATTAAAACATTTATTCTAACCTTCTTGGACTTGTATATAGCACAYTATGCTTAAAAGCAGAAAAGGTCTTCCAGCTGGTTGAAATAAACTGGAAAGTAATTGTTATAAAATACTGAAAGATATCAAAAATGTAATCAGTTTTTCAGTTTTGGAGGAAGGATTCTGCTCTTAGCATGACAGAAGGTGTTTCTTGCACTCATTTGATTGCTAAATTCCAAGAAAAAATTGTGAATTATAGTGAGAAAGCTGCATAAAGAGCTAGCAAGGATTAGACAACAGCAGCTGTACTTCTGAATAATTTAGGTTAGTTTGCAAAATTATACAGGAAAGGATTATCACTTACACTTGCATTTGAGAATATGGAGCTACAAATGTTGTTATAAAAAGTGACAGTGTACAAACCATCTAAAATAGCACAGGGACTATCTTGTCACTTTGGGCTAGATCCTGCAGAGCTGCGTGCCAAGACACTTGCAGAATCATGACTGGGAAGTAAATAGTGTAGAAAGAGCTTCCTTTGTCTAGATATGCAGCAGGGTAGAACCCCTCCTCAAAGTTTAAACTAGTGCTTGGGAGTAATGCCTGTCAGGTGTACCAGATGATATATGTATCAGCTTGCTCCAGAGGGGTATATTAATTCTGTTATTGATATAAATTTATAGTTATTTATAGTAAAAGATCCTAGGGGACTTCCAGCCCCTTTCTCCCCCTTGAAAGCCAGCTATTGAGTATGCGGCAGTCAAGCACTCACTGCTTCAGGCGGGAATATTTGCCTTTTGATCAAAAGCAAAGTAAATTGTGCCASTTTTCCCTAAGCCATCCTGCCCTTCAGTTACAAGGTATATGTAAAACAGGAAGAATGATTAGCATCATTCTTTTCTCCTGCCTCAATATTTACAGTGCAGTTCATTAARGTTAAGGCAAGATTTTCCTCAGAATGTTTCCTGATCATGTTTTAAAGGAAGTCTGATTTGTACAATGCAAATTCTGCATCAAATACCCGGCATGATGTTGCTTTAAAAATTTAACTTAATAGTATAAATCAGTAAGTTACAAAGACTATAATTCAGTAATTTTCAAACATGAATTAATAATTTTTGACAGAGATTATGATTTTGTCTTAGCCTTGCCATCCCCTGGTCACACAGTAGCCTCAGTAACCAGCAGGTCGGTTGTGCTYGATGCTGCGTGTGGCCACCAGATGCCTTTGGCCATGCGAGGTCTCGGGGAAGCACGCTTACCTTGCACTCCAGGCTTGCAAGCTAGCAATGCGTACGGGCTGTGAGCCTCGTCAGGAGACTTGTTCTGAGGTATGTAGGTGTACCCTTAGAGTTGTAAGCCCTGGCTGTTACAGAGAAAAAAGAGGGAAACTTCTAATTACTGTATTAAAAGATGCACACAGGTAGTTGAAGGCAGGAGCAAGAAAATAATTCTTGCTTTAGTGTGAGAACTGGTGCTTCTTAACTGTCAAATCCAAAATTAGAGCTAGCAGAAATAGAGGGTGTTGCTATAAATGGGAGAATGGTCTGGAACATTCAGAGAACCCTGATGTAACCTCAGAGAGCGCTGCTGAACAGTCAGGAAAAGGAAGCAATGAATGTGTAAAGTTTGCTATACTCTCTAGATCTGCTATCTCAATAAACTTGTGAAGTTGAAGAGCTGAAGAACTTGTATTGTAAAGTCAGTGCCCTTACGGTACGGTCAGGACTTCTGGAGATGGGCTGAAGTCAGAAGGATTCTGACGTACAAGTATCCAGGGCACCCGTTTAGATTCCCACTAATTTGCAGAATTAGTAATACRATTAGAGTCTCAAGTATTTGTCTACGATTACCATAGGGCAGTGAACTATAAAAATCAACAACCTTTTATTTTTTAACAAACAACAGTATAAAGTCTCTATTTTCCTAAAAAAAMTTGTGCAATCTCTGAGTTTTCTGTCTACATGCTGATTGAAATAATGTAGGTTGAATTCTGCATTTGAAACTGTGGATGAGGCTCATCTTTAAAGTCAGTCAGAACCACATTTGTGTCTAAATTAATTAAAATGTCTTTTGATTTTTTGATGCAGAAATGAAAGACCTTTCAAAATGTAGTTCTGTTCCTGGTATATTTTCACAGGTTTTAACAGAGAGAAATCCTAGTGGATGTAGAAAACAGAACTCACTCAAATGACCCCACAAAATGCTTTGATCAAATTTTGATCAAATACTAGTTGTGGATTCTTCATAGTAACCTACTAGTTAGGGAACTGTTGCAAAAGTTCCTTTTATTTTGGAGCCATATAAATCTTTGTGACTGAGTTATGGGTTCTTCCCATCCCAGTCTGTATTGCCCTTTGCTCTGAACACAATCCATAGACCTCAAATTTTTTATTTTTTTAAGACCAAAAAAAAAAAAAAAGCCGCCACAAAAGCACTGAAGATAACATCCCATATCGAAGGGTGCTTTTATACAGAGATTTCAAGCCCATTTTAACTCTATAAGGAAAACTTCTCCTAAGAATTTGCATTATCTCAACTTTCTACATCAATACAAATGTAGTATTTTCAATTTTTTTGAAGAAGGTATATTCAGTATTATTATTGCTAATTATAATGAAGATTTAATTCTATTAGAGAAATGGATGAAAGATTGACCCATTTATTATTTCATYCTAATCAAGACATTCATGCCTGCATTGGAATTCAGATATAGCAACTTCTCACTCTACGGGTTTTATGCCAAAGTAGAATTGAAAATRCTTGAAATCTCAGGCACATTTGAGGCATGGGAGAAGCAATTCCTATTCAGTACTCTAGATGAATTTCTTTTGTTTCAGGTAAATGGTTCCACCCTTCTGATGGGCCACCAGAGCTTTGTCAGTAGCACCRTTCTACCTCAGATGGCATTTCCCCAGCCTTTTCTCCCCTCCTCTGTGCTTCAATGCATGTTAGGGATAGATGTTTTATTTTTGGAAGTTCTTGTACCTATTCTGTTCTGTGGGAGAATAGAAGAATGATCCTGCCCTGGACCCTGAAGAAATTTGTCAGTCTGAAATTGCTGCTGACTGTTGGTGTGAAAGGGGAGTACAGCTACTCTACAGCCGACAATAGCGTGCTGCTTGATTGAGAGAGGACACAGTATGAGCCATAAATGGAGGTAATATATTAATGTGTGAAGCTGATGATTTGTATCTCCTTAATTACTTGCAGGGTGAAATAGAGAAGGTCATGCTTGTGGTAGAGCACTTGGATTTTTTATTCTGCGTCTCCTATAGCCTTCTACTTGATCTGGACTCCCATTTCTCCATAAAGGCAACCAGTTTCTCTAAAATGGTATCAGGAAGGTACAAGATTGTGTTCATAAAGTTTTTCACAGTCTTGGGTGGGAAGTATAAGGAAAATGCACTGTCTGTTTTATAAGAAGAGTAAGCGTTATTCACCGTCTCATAAAATTTGAGTAATATGACTAATAGAGTATCTTTTTTTTTTTTGCTTTTCTTGAATCTCAGAATGATTCTTAAGATTAAGCAAGTGATTTATGTACTACATAAATATAGCTAATGCAGGTTTTATATTGTGTTTGACTTTATTCTTGAAAGCACAATTCTGTTTTGAAGAGGAACTGCTGAATATACTAACTTTTTCTGCAACATACCTGATTTATGTAGTCTGTTAACTTTAATGGTGAAATTTAGTTTTATTGTTTTTTTAGTTTTACTCACTTATATCAAAAATCCAACACAGTTGGATTCTATTTCTTTCTGTTTATTACCAGAAACATTCTCTAGTTAGGCAACATTAAGCTACAAAATTTTGTTTTACCTTTACAAATCTGGAGGTATTAGGGAGCTTATTAATTGTGACTAAAGATGTAACTTTAGGCCAGTGACATTGCTCAAGTACAAGCTGAGGGCAAACCTGGGATTTTATAATACGTAGCTACCTAAAAATCAACAAGAAAATATTTTCAGCAGACACCCGAGTGCTGGGAGAGCCTGTTCGAGCCTGCTCGACGCATGGGACAGACTGCAGGACACCACCTGTGCACTGCTGCCCGGGGTAAGTGGACGAAGAACTTGGCTCCTGGGGAAGGTGGGGGGCTTGAGGAGGTGAAGCTAGCAGTGGGATTGTTGCAGGAGCAGGATAACCTGGGCTAACGGGTAGCTAACCCAGCAGGGACAGTTCATTCCGTGTGAAGGTGGGAGGCGCGCACCGCTGCCGGCGGAAGGCAGGCTGGAGGCGGTCACTGCCCGCACCCCAGCGCGGCGCCCGGCGCGGCGGCGCTGCCCCCCGGCCCCGGCCCCGGCCCTGCCCCGCGGGCGTGGCGATTGGCCGGCCGAGCCCCGCGGGTGCGGGCGTTGGTCCCCGCGGCCCCGGCCCCTCCCCGCCCGCCCGCTCGCCGCGCCGCTGCGGGGAGCGGCAGGCACCGCCGCTCGCAGCCGTCATGGTCCCCCGCGGAGCCCGGCGCGTCGCCGGCTGCCTGCTGCTCTGCTGGGCTCTGGCCGCCGCCCGCGCCGCCCCGCGGAGGAGACCCTCGTTCGGCGGACACGTCGCGGAGAACCGTCCGGCGGGCACGCGTGTGCGCGGGCTGAGCATCCCGCTGACGCGGCTGGGGCCCGAGCCCTGGTGCGCCAAGGTGCAGGGGCGCCGCTGGCACCTGCAGCTGCTGGGCGAGGGCCACTCGCACTTCCAGGTGTCGCTGCACGCCCGCACCGCCCGCGTCTGGCTGCGCACCAGCCGCCCGCTGGACCGCGAGGCGCGGGCGCTCTACTCCTTCCGCCTGGGCTTGTGCTGCAAGCACTGCCTGCCCCGCGGCGCCACGGCCGCCGAGCTGGCCGCCCTCACCGTSCGCGTGCTGGACGACAACGACAACGCGCCGCGCTTCGTGGGGGGGCCGCGCGCCGGCGTCACGCAGCTCCGCGTGGAGGAGACGCTGGCGCTCCGGTCCCAGGTGTGGCAGGCGCGCGCCGAGGACGCGGACGCGGGCGCCAACGCGGAGCTGCGCTACTTCGCCCTCCCGCGCAGCGCCCACTTCTTCGTCGTGCCGCGCAGCGGGCGCGTGGTGCTGGTGCGCTCCCTGCTCCACCTGCGCGCGCCCATCCCGCTGCGCCTGTACGCGCGGGACCGCGGGCGGCCGGCGCTGCTCAGCGACCCCCTGGAGCTGGAAGTGCTGCCGCAGGCCAAGCGGCTGCCGCCGCCTCGCGCCCCCGCCCGCCGCCGCCGGGCCCTGCTGCCGCCCGCCGCGCCCCTGGCGCTCTCCCTGCCCGAGGACGCCCGCCCGGGCAGCCGCCTGGCGACGCTGGGCCCGGCGCGCTTCGCCTCCGCCTGGTTCGAGCTGGTCTCGCCGCCCGTCGAGGAGGCGCCGGTGCGCGTGGAGCGGGAGAGCGGCGAGGTGACGCTGGCCGCGGCCCTGGACAGGGAGGCGGCGGCCGCCTGGGAGCTCGTCGTCCGCGTCCAGGAGCGCCGAGGTAGGTGCGGGCGGGAGGACGCGGGCTGCCCGCGGACASGGGCCGCTGCGCTCGCCCCCGCGGGTGCAGCTGCAAAAAAAGTTGCGTCTTACACAGGGTAGCGGTCTCATCCCATCAGTAAGTTGGAGGATGGTTTGTCTTTTAGGGAGTAAAACGTCCCCAAGTGACAGCAAGCACATAACGATGGTTTAGCATCAGGTGTCATATGCTGTTATGTTGTGGAATGTAGTTTTGATCTGTAGGTTACTAAGACACTGTAAGTGGCAAGAAACATTGCGTAGTTTAGTGAGTAGGGACTGTACAACTATGTAAAAATGCTTAGTTATCAGAATTTAACTATTTCACCTGTTAAAATTCTTAGTCATTAGCGAGCAGCATGGAAAATGTGTAGTGTAACCAGAGAGTGTTACTTATGTTATATGTGTTGAGTCAAAGCATGTTAGGTATACCAGGCTTCTTACACGCAAGTGTTCTCTATTAAAATGCTTCCCATAGCTCTGATCCTGTAAATGCTTAACTTGAACTGTGCAGCTGAAGTCATTGAGTTCTGAGTCGTTMAAGTTAAGCATGTTTGACTCACAAGCATGATGTGAGTTTTTGCAAGATTGGTGCCTTTGTGTTTATGTGGCTGGTCATTTTTAAAAATCTGGGGAGTCCAATGTGCACCATTAAAATGGCATGTTTGTGATTTAAGTTGTCATCATTTACAGGGTCTTACTCAAGTTAAATAGAATAGCTCATTTCATTMATCTCTGGCTGATTACATCTATTACTTTTTTAAGTTCTTTTTTATTTTTGAATTGTCATCTTGGTTAATATTTTTCACCTATGAAAATACAGCTTAGTTTAAGCATATTTTTAATTCACAGGATGCTGGGTATCTGTGTACATTCACCGTGTCTCTTGTTATTTTTGTGTTACTTGTGATTGTAACAATGTTCTGAAGTTTGTCTAGAATGTGAGTATTCTGGAGAAAAGTGTATCAGCAGAAATGAGTTGGTTGGCTTGATTTCATCTTGGAAAGGGTTTTGTATTATGTGACTTCCAGTGCTTGTGGAAACTATTAACTTCTCAGCAGTGCAGCTGCTCAGAGTAACTTCTGTTAGCCACAGAGCAGCGCAGGTGGGAGAGATGCAAAGCTTCCCCGGCTATTCCTTTCCCTCATCACTTTTCTGACTGAGGGGCAACCCATAGGAGTGAGAGGCAGTTTATTCCTTGGTGTCTGTTAAATCCCTGAGGATGCCTGCAGGGATTCTAATTAGTGCTGACAGTTTCAGTGACATGGATACTTCCTCCTGTGAARCAGGGTAGATCACCACCTCATTTCACTCGGGTCACGAGGAACAACTCTCAGATACTTCCCTCGTTCTCACTTGGTTTTTGTCATGCCTATGGCTGTAGCACATTGATGTCAGTCACTTGTACTGGCTTTGTGCTGTGTTCCAGCTTGAGCTTTGGCTGCTAACCAAGAGTTTGATAGACCAATTTCCAAAACACAAATGCTTTCTGTGTCCTATCTTCGCTACTCAATCTTGAGCAAGGCTACATGCCAAAGGGGATGTCGTTACTCAGAGGCAGTGAGAAAATCTATCGGGTCAATCTGAGTGTGCTTCTGTCATGTAGCTCAAGTTTCAGCCCGTTGTTGGTGTCACAGCTCCCTCCGTCAGGATCAAGAAGATGTTGTTAGAAGTGGTAGCTAACCTTGCCCCGGGTTACTGCTAGTCTCACCTTTGTGATTGTTTTTGCTCTTATCTAGTCTGAACACAGAAGTCTGAGATTGCTTGGAACAAAGCTTGTCATTCTGTCAGGCCAGAGATTTCGTTTCCAAAGCAATGCTTGCTAACGCAGTTAAAAAAAACCAAACCAGCTTTAACTTATTTTCAGGGWTTTTTTTCACCATCTTGTAGTTTTATTAAATAGTTTGGAGTGTTTTCCACTAGSCTGATATATTCCTGCTAGTAGTCTGAAGTAGTAAGATAATAATCTCTAAGAAATATGTAGAACTAGATTCTGACTGTCAGAGACTACGTAGATGGCAATTAATTGTGGACAGTACAAATGGCATACTTTAGATGCTAGTGATTTTAAGTTTCTTTGTTTAAAGGAACCTAAATTAAAAAATACACCTTTATTAGTACTAGTTTTTTCATCAGATAAAGGTTAATAATGACTTGACACCTTTAAAACTCTTTTAAGTTGCAGAATGCTTACATTCTCATTTTATARGAGTTAAAATACATAGGTATTTGAAACAGATTTAGAAAGTTATGTCTCTTTCCTTACTTGCAATCCAAACTTCAGTAATGTGAGAAAACATAACCAAAAGGATGGGGTAGGAGAGGTGGAAAGATCGCTAGCAGAACTGGATGTTTTAATTAGTCTGAAATAAGGAAGATACAGAAGATTGCAAAAGCTCCAGGAAAAAAAATAGTACTTACGGAAGTGAGCTCTCAGGATGAATCAAAGCGTGGAGATGGTTACACTGAATTTTGTTGTGAATAAAAGTGTAGGTTCAGGTTCTTTCTCCGTTTTGTTTGCTTTGTTTTTAACATTTGCGCTGGCTTATTTTACATTGTACATAACCATAAATACTCCAGCAGCTGTGGTTTTGACATGCGGAAATAGACTCCACAATCTGTAAGACTGTAAAGTAGATATGTTTATTCAGCGCTGGGCAGCACGGGGAGTAGTCCCACYAAAGTCGTGCGCGCCCCAATGCGGCACTCATTACAAATATATACAGCAAAGTGTTGCATATACATAAAGTTTCGCAATACGCCTATACATACRCATGACCTGTCCCTGCTTCGCATTAAAATGAGTTCCTCTCCCACCTGCGCTTGCGCTTGCTGCCTGGTGGTGGTCGTCGGGGGTCGTGGGGATGAAGGCTAGTGGTTCCTCTTCGTCACCGCTAGTAACCTTTTGTTCTTGCGCAGACTCAGTTGTTCCTTGGCTCTTATCCGAACCGAAGGGTCAGTTTCAAATGAGTTTCTTAAGGCAACAGTTGATTTACACAATAGCTAACAAAGCATCAATCTTGCAAGTTCCTAGTTCTTATCAGGAACTGGCCTTGTGGGGAGCTACAGTTGATTTACACAATAGCTAATAAAGCATCAAATTCTGCCTACTGATTCAATCCTTTGACTACTATTAATCATTCAACTACTAAATCCCCTTAACCCCTTCTCTCAGTTTTCTAGTATTAGAGCTTATGGCGTCAGATGTTGATTTATGTTCAAGTGGTATAAAGTTGTATTAATTCCTTTAATATATGTTTCATTTTCTGCTCCCCTAATTCTTGCTGCCTGGTAGCTGAGAATTGAAAATTATTCAATAATTAATTCTGGCATTAGTATCTTCTTCAAACCAGGCAATGACCTCAAGGATAAGACAAGATTTTTAGATGCTTTAGCATATAAAGTCTACCCTCTTTGTCCTTTATCTTTTCAATGTAGTTTATTATGATTCATTTGTAATCTGCACTTCATTACCTAAAGTARTAAAGAATGCTTAAAAGCATTGTGGCACAAGTGTTCCTAATACGTCTCTGGGAAGAAAAACGGATTGKTTTTTTTCTTTCATTTTTTGGCTGATGGAGCATTCTCAAAATAGTAGCAAGAAGACTGGTATGTGGTAATAAGGCAACATTCAGCAGCGTTTCTTCCTAGTTTGTGTGACAGCCCTCACCCTTTAATTCATAAATGGGACTGTGTAGGAGATGTCCTGTTCCTGAATTAATTTTTATTCAGAGGAGCACAAAGGATATGTGACAGGCTGCATGTTTGTTTATTTTTTCTCTTCAGCTAAAACAGAATTTTAAATACTTTTCTGTTTGCTTCCTCTCTATTCTGTCCTGGATAATGAACACGGCAGTGTGTCCAGGGCTGGTGTTCCATTGAAGTAAATACTGTTCCAGATGCAACCAGACCTTTAGCATCTCAATACCCGGATAATCTTCCACATGTTCATAGAAGAGGAAGGGTTTTCCAACACTCTGAGTTGCAGCTTGTCGAAGGWATGAGCTAACCTAGCTCACTCCACTTGGGATGGGAAGTAACTACCAATGTAACAGATTCACTCCTCACTACATGGAGTATTTCTTAGTAGAACCGTATGGTGTGACCATAGGCTTGGCGCTGGTATCCCTGATGTTTTCCTGCGTCAGGGGTAGCTTTGAGGGACATTTGCAGCATGAACAACTCTTCGGCGCGCAGGGTTGGGTTTTTTGGCAAACCTGCAGTTGAGCTCTAAGATTTATTGTAGTGATGTGGACACATCACTGTTATCACTATTGTCATTATCAGTGCAGCTACATGCTGTAGTTACTTTTTGACTGGACATATTTTGGTTATCAATTTCAAGTTGTTTTTTTTTTTAAATGTGGATGGCAAAAAAAATCCATAATTTGTTCGGTATTCTTTGAAATAATAAATAATAATTTTATGTGTTGTAGTGCTACAGTAAAATTAACTGCAATCTGTAGAGGAAATAGTAAGTTACTAGTTCTGTTTATTCACTGTGTATCTTTTTGTGGCCATTTGATAGTTTGTAGACTTAGTTTTAACATAGTTTATATGTTTTCTGCAAGCAGTAGTCACTGGAAAGCAGTAACAGGAACATCTATAAAATTATAGTGCTAAGTGCCTTTTTGATAGTGTGGGTTCCGCTGTACTTGTGGAGGAGTAATAATTCCAGGTCCTGGACAAGAGAGGAGATACTGTCTTGTTTTGTAGTTCAAGTTCAGGTGAGTTCCTCACATGAATTCTTAGAAGGAAGGTTTAAAAACAGGCAGAAGTCAGTTTTAAGAAATAGAGAAGAGCTCGCAGATCAATCAAGCCTGATAGTTTTCATAAATGGGTAGGATGTTACCTTTCAGATTAGGGCTGACCTGTCCAACATGATTGTCATCTCTTGGAGTGCAGTAGCGGGTGCTGCTCCCCGGGTTAGGCTGCCCGKGCTCAAGGCCAGCTCGGACACCGTGCAGCCGGCTAACCTTGGGTCAGACAGCGAGCTGTCAGAAGCCTTGTCTGTGGGCTCTGCCCCGTGCCTGGGGAGCTGCGCTTAAGCCCGGCTCTTTTCCCGAGCTCCCCTGGGGGTGTGCCGTACCTGGCCGGGTATGTTGCCGACCCTGAYGCTGCCTGGCTGGCCTGGCTTCCCGCGTGAGCCGAGACGCACCTGATCTCTGCACATCTGCCTGGTGACCACTGGCCTGTTGGATGAACCCGGTTTGTATCAGGGGACCTGCTCTGCTCTTCTTGCTCAGCGACAGTGAGGTCCCTGCCTGCYTTGCTGTCACTCTGACTCCCATTTGGCCTTACTCTGCAGAGCAGCCTGTCCTTGCTGCTCTTTGGCAGTTACATTCTGCAACTTAAGCAGCAGCGTGTGTGCRTTTGTATAAAATATTCTCTGTACCGTGAATACTTTGAGAGCTTAAATTGCTCTGCCTGGACATTGGACAGAAAATTTAATCTTGAGAGAGCTGAAACCACTCATTTGAAATTGAAGTATGGCCCAAYAATATTTACGTTTTTTGTAATTTTACAAATATGTTGGCAAAAATTAAAAACAAACAAACAAACCCCASAAACCCAAACCAAAGAGAAACACCAGGAGAATCTCGGACATTAGTTTGAGCAACAAGATGCTAAACAGAATTCCAAAATTTCAAGGCTTAACTTCATGAGCATGTTTTTTGGCACATGGTTCTTGATGAGCAAATTCCTTTGGTGACCCCACTGATCACCCAGCCCTGAGCTATATTCTTCAATTAACCTTGCCTGGAAGGAGTGATGATTATGCTCATGTTTTCTGTAGCATTTCAGATTTTATCCCATTTCATTTATTGGGACACAATTTATTTAGTCTTCACAAAATAGTAATACTATTTTAAGTTTTTACCCAATCAACAGAAGGTAACATTTCTCAGACTGTCATACACATTAATATTTTAACAGAGAGATAGCATTTAATTTGAGAAGGACCCATTATTATTCCATTAATGCTTGGGGGAAGTGCGTGAAAGATCCTGTCTCTCTAATCATCTGTCTTCTCAAGCTCCTTTGACCTTACTTCATCCGTGGGCATTAGCTTTGTAATCCCGTCGTTCATTTTTTTCTTATCGGAGCATTTACTAAGGGTGATGTTTGACATGCCTTCCAAATACTTAACAGCAGTCACTTGTATTTTAAGTATATATGTCTTGTTTAAATTTGACATATAGAGTGGAGATACCAATTTTAGTGATACGTATATTTTAAGCATTGAAGGTTTTTCATGCCTGGAAGCCAAGGATCATCTGTTTTAGTTTTATCTGAGGCCTTAGTCCCTTACTAGCTGTATTGATTCTGTGTAGATCATCCCTAAGAATTAAGTAGCTTCTGGGTGATGTTTCGTCTTTTACAATTCTTATTATCTCTTTTATGAATTACAACCATGTTAACGGTTACACACCAAGCTGGGCTTAAGTTGAAATTGTCATCTATTACCCAGCAGATGTGTTTTGTTAAACTGCAATGGGTTTCATGCTATTAAGTCAAAAGAAAACGTACATTTGGGACAACTATGGGTGTTTACAGGTTTGGAATGTTACTTATTTGTGGTAGAAAGGAATRTCTGGGGAAGCTTTAGAGCACCATGTTGATGTTTATTCAGTCTGAATGTTTTGATACTATATGCTTTCTAYTCCAGGCAGTCAGATTAAAAATATCTTTGTGAGACTTCTGGGACTTGAACACCAAAGCTGTTCAGAACTTCTGGCTGTTTATAATCTGAAACATTCAGCTTCTGCTTTTTTTTTTTTTTTTAAGATCTAACTAAATTTCAGCACAAATCTGTTAATCTGATGGAAGTAGTAAATTATAGAACATATGGATAGGATCTTCTTCAAAGCTGGTTTATAACATCTCCAGTTGGGCATTGATTCTCTGACTGATGTGGCAATTATGTTACACTTTATTTGATTATGAAATAGTTTTACTTCATTTTTTTCTGACCTCTCTTTTTCTCAGTCTCAGAAGTGTAGTGTCCAAATTTGTAGATAGAATATCTTTAAACCTTCTTGGTATGTTTGAGTTTAGGTTTTAGAATAAAAGAGAGACTGAGACTTAGCCCACAGTAAATTYTTCTTTGACTTCAAAGTATTTTGGTGTAAATAGGGGACAAATTCAGTATTTTGAAGATAGTTTCCTTTTGATTCAGTTAATATACAGTATTTAATATTATACAGTGTTACAGACATAAACTCCAGCTCTGTTTTTCCTTTTTCTGATAAAAAAGGTCATAATTTCTTAAACAGGAAATTTGATTGCCTTAAACGATTAATCTTATGCGTATTAAAAATTTTTACTTCTTTAAATGGGAATTGCTTATAAAAGTCATTGTTAAGGAAGTGCCAGCTTTGGGACAAGGACAGTTGGGGGCGATACAGCAGAAGAGCGTTGAAATAGGTAAGGAAGGCTTTGTCTGTATGACAGCTTACTCCTCAGCACAGTTTGAAATGGAAACAGATTCATCAGTCTTTCTTCCCTGCTGCAAAAAAACGTTGGTGAAGTCTCACAGCCTAGTGTACTTTCTCCCTGTAATAACTGCGCTCAGCAGATAGCAGTTTATTGCTTTTTCCTAGCCCTAATGGCAATCATTCTGTGTGGTAAGAGTAGGCTTCAGTTTACTGATGATGTATATAAATGTTGATACATGATGTGCCATGGTCAGGTTTCTCTTTTTCATTTTCTTTTTCTGGAAAATTAAAATTAATAATGATTTCCTGTCTTTCATGTGTTCAGGTTTGCAGTCCAGATAATGTTAGTTCAAAAGACTTTGTGTGTAACGATACAAAGAAGTACAGCAGGCTGTACTGTTTGGTGAAGCTACTGATTATGGTGGCTTTTTTTTTTTTTTCCTTGCACATGATGGGCTACAGAGAAACAAACCAGATTTTCCCCAAGAAATTCTAAGGAAAATTTCAAGAGAACGTCCCATCTTACAGTGGTATGGTAGCTGCTACCTCTTCAGCTAAGTTCTCTCCTTATGATAATGCTTTTTGGCAATCAATAATCATTTATTAAGACACATGATTTGTTATTTAAGGATGTCTGTTGTGATTATTAATTTGTAGTCATTTATTTCACATCTGGGCATGCTTGGTTTTTCTGTCTGCCACTCTAAGCAGATGGATATCACACTGGGAAGTCCCTGATAACATGGTTATCACTTTACTCTCTTTTAATTGGTAATTTATGTTAAGATCCACTCTGCCACGATCATTTAGCTCCTCTGATTCTTTCTTTACTTTTGTACTTTTGTTTTCTGGTTTGCTTTAACTTCTATTTTAAAAGCCAGATGAGAGTAAGGAACAGAGACATGACAGACTATCATTATTCTATGTGCAAAAAAGATAAGGCATATTAGGAGGGAATGTGGGCTGTCCACAGCTTGAGCCCATCAAAGTTATCTCTTTGGAAGGTTTATGTTTTATGAATGAGCAAACTACTGTACTTAAAAGTAGCCCATCATATACTTCATGAATTTTCAGAAATGACAGTAGAGAAATGTTCGTGCGTAACTGTCGTATTTTCTGAAGGGTATACAGTAGGACTGGCTACGATAACTAGTAGCTTTTATCTCATGTTGTGGCATGAAAATGGGAACAGAGATTTCTCCTGATTGCAGCTAGAGGCTTAGGACATTAAGATTTTTTTCTGGAAACGTTATMTTCCTAAACTTTAAGTCAGTAGGTATTTTGATATTTTAAATGAACACATATTATAAGAGTGAGGTGTTAAAAGAGTTCAGTATGATATTTGCAAAGCCTCCTCAAAACAACAATGTCCTCTCAACCAAACCCAAAATATTTTACTTGCGGTAACCCAAACAAATAACAAAACCCTGAGTTTTCAAAAAACATTTGTCTAAGATAAAAGTCTTAGAAGTTGGAGCAACTTAAAAAACAAAAAGAAAAATACTAACTTGAATACTTAATTTGCTGGTAGATGTAGACCAGAATGTAATAGCAATATTGACCTAAAGGCCTGCAAGACTTTTAACACTCTCATAATCTCCTTTTAAAAATAAATTGAGATGACCTAAAAATGCCAGGAGCAACCTAGCTCCTTACCCAGCGTTGTTTAATCATAATATAATACCTCTTCCCCCAGTACATTCAAGGGATGCATAATATTTGTCCACAATTGTAGAGATGTGTTCAGTCAAGAACATATTCTGTATTGTCAGATTTTTTAAATCGGTATGTCTGGCATTATCAGTTTTATCAATTACACTGAAGCAGAGAAGCCTACATTTTTAGTGAATACAAGGATTTTATTTTCAAGTCTTGTCTTATAGAAGTATCCATTGGATTTTTGAGAGAAAAGACAGTCATATAATCCTAACGAAATCAGAAGTCCGAGAATATGTTGGATTTCACAGACTGRCAGCATCTTTTGTAATTTGACATGGTGAAAAGAGATGGGTTTAGAGGTAATTCCAACCTACAGTATTTGAAATTGCTATCAAACTCTTTCAGCATGCAAGATTTTCAAGGGTGGTTTAACCAGTGCAACGCTCAAAAGTTGTTGTTAACTGAATGATTAAGTACTAAGGCCCTCTCCTCCTTCCTGCCACCCTTGGTGTAGCAATATAGGTAGGTGAGGGAATATTTTCTTCAGTTGCTGTATGAAATGACAGGATTTATTAGTTTGCAGTATCTGTGTGCAATCCAGTGAGTCTTTATAACCCGACTTCGATATCAGGTTGGAGGAACTAATTCATGTTACTTTACATTGAAACCCTTTCCTAGAAAATTAATGGTGAACACCACAAAAGTGTTTTTTCAGATAAACCTGGATTTGGTAGAGCCATAAAGAACTAGTGAAGAATGTAAAGAAGAAAGGAACCATTATCTGATAAAAATATTTAGTTGCTTCTAATTTTCAATATATTCTTCAATTTTGACAAGTCTTTACCTTGGACTCACCTAGAGGTTCATGATTTTGAGAGGGCTTTCTGTTCCTTCAAAATACTAAGTCCCTCTATATGTCTTAAATGTGACGTGAAAAATTACTAATTATTTTACAAGATTGTGACATTCTTTATTTATTAGAAATTGTCCTAAGCTTTTTGGACAAAGTATGTAACCCAGTCTTCATAGTATGTGAATATTAAGGTTTTTTCCAGTTGTGTTTGGTTTTGGGTTGGTGTTTTTTTTGTTGTTTTTGTGTTTTTTTTTAAATAAGAACAGTTTCTTTTATTATACAAATGTGGTTTGTATCTCACCAAAGGATCAAATTTCTAACTTTGAATAGTTAATTTAAAATGTTATGTTTTCTCTTATATATTTAACTCTGCCTTTATTAAAGCTTCTCAGTCTTAACAACTGCCCTTAATGAGGCACTGTCTGCCTTTTGATGGTGGAGATTTGGAAAAAGGAATCTGGCGAGGAGGCTGACAGCAGATACTGTCCTTGATCTACACTGCTGTTTTCTGAAAGGCATTTGAATGACAGATTTTCATGCTTTTTCTTGGAGAAGTGACTTCCTTTCAAAAAAGTGAATTTTGTCTTAAAGCAGGCAGATTTTAGACATTGCACAAATCCTATCTGTATTATGGCTTGGACCTTGTGGACTTGAAGGAATGTTATTGGATGTACAGTAATTCTGATTTTACTAAATCAGTTTCCTCAGCTGAGGTGGCCTGTGTTTTTTACATCTATTGAAAGGTTAAATGGGTGTAGTGCTAAAATTAGACTAACATAAAGCAATTAAAGTCTTAACACCTGGGGACATTATGTATTGTGACATTCTTTGAAATGCTTCTGCTATAGAAACCAACAGTTGGATTATGTTGATGTAATTCTTACTCAGAGTATGTTGGTAGAGAACTGATTTCATTATCTGTATGGATCTAGAAATTTGGCTACAGGCAGACCTAAAGAAAGATATTTTAGAGACTCTTTCTCTAATTTGTTTTTTTTTTTTTTTTTTTAGTTACTTATTGTTGCTTTTAAAGAGCATTTTTGCTATGGTTAAACTTCCCAGCAAGTCAGTTAATATTTTACTTAAGTGGTTTTTTTTTTTTTCAAAGGATGAAAATTGTGAGTCATGGCATATCATATATTTCCTGTGAGCAGAAACTTGGGMCAGCTAGTGTATTATGTTACCTAATGTAGTTTGAATTCAGAGTAAGGCAGTATAATAAATCCTCCTCTTTATCAGTTTTCAACCACAGATAGGCATGAAAAATAAGCAATTATAGATAGATACCTATAATGAGGTTTCAGCAGTGGATTATGAAGATTGATTTTGGTGATAGCAAATGAATTTCAGTGCTGCAGCTTTTATCAGTAATATTAAGTTAAAAGGAAGTAATTCCAACTGGAGGGAATATTAGAGAAAAAGCAGACTTCAGGATGAGCTGCCCTAAGAAGGATTTTTGATGATACAGAAATTGACTTTAATAGGGAATTAAGCAGCTAAAGTAGGAAAAACCTCCGGACTAGATTTTATAATTTTAGTTTTAAATTTTTATATAAATTGAAAAGAGAGCTGTAGAGGGGGCTTAGTTTTGATATTGCAAAGCGCAAACAAGTGGTGTTTGCAAATATGTGGGAAAAGCAATCTGCTCACAGAATCTGTTTTTGTTAATTTATGTAGTAAAGAAAAATAAGAAAAAATAGGAAAAAATACTTTCTGGTCAAATAAAAAGATGATTTTACCCTTTTGAATATGAARTATTATTTTCTATATGACTTTTAAAAATATTGATTTTTAATATAAGATGTTCCAGTGTTATGTTACTGTCATGTTTATGTGCAGCAAGAGCCATCTTGAGTTTTTTCTCTTGTTGCTCAGTATCTGTGAGAAAGCAATTCAAATTTTTCTGTTGTCTGAAGCTAGGGAGGAAAATCTGTCAAATGTAAAATCTGCATGTGTGCCAACAATGTAATTAGCAGAACTATTCCTTTAGTAGGATTTTTTGAACGGATGGCATTGTGCAAGATACTTACGGTGTGCCTGGCTTGAAAGTTAAGTATCTAGTGTTTAATATTGAGGAAATTCGTATTGGTAGCGTGTTACAAAACAGTTTGAAAATTCTTTTAGGGATAATTAAGCCTGTGTCAGATTCCTGACTTAGGATCTCAGTAGTGGGTTGACTTATGCTGCTGGATATAGTTGCAGGTATCTCCACTTGTTGTCGGGGCCTGGTATTCGGAACAGATAATTGAAGTAGAACCTGTCTGTGTGTTTGTAGGACTTAACCCAGATCCATGGAGGATTACCAGTTTTAAGCTGTTTCTGCTAAGATTTTGAGAGGAATTGTAACATTATTTCTCCCATAATGTAGCTGTATTACCACACATATACTGCTTATATCTACTAATAAACTACTATTAATCATAATATATGAATGCAGATACATAATAATGTACTACTACTACTATTAATATACTGATGTACATGTGTAATTAATATATCGGCAAGATACATAGGTAGGGGTGTTTTGATGGAAGGAGGCATTGAGACACCTTAACTATCAAGAGATGTATGTTTCTAAAATTTCCTTCCTTCCGCTGTCTTGAAGCACAGATCATTTTCATAAATAGGGGAGAAAATGAATTTTATATACCTTATTAAAAATTAGTTAAAGGTCTGGTTTAAATATAAGAGACTGCATTTTGCAATGTATATGTAATGATAATTACAACAAATGAAAAACTTTTAAATATTTGCTCCACTTGTTAGAAAGTGGAGTTAAGCTTTAAAAAAATCATGTTCATGAACATGTACTTTGAAATTCTTAATGTGTTGTCCTGCTAGACATACATATATTACACATTATTGTCCATGTCAGTCTCTTCATCACACTCRTTGTCCTCTGGCAAGTCCTTGTCTGATCATGCTTCATTGGACACTCTGATGTTGTTTCTATGAGTTGTCAGGTCACATTTGTGGGTCTTTGTGCAGAGAAGTACAGTCTTGTTCGGTGTTTCTGTTACAGTTTTTGCTTTGATATATGGTATGCAGTCAAGGGAGAACTCACTTACAGTCATTTTCCTCCAGACTGCCTTTATCTGAAAGCGAAATCATGATGATTTATTTAGTATTTTTGCTTGTGAATCAGATTGCCTATGGTTGATGGAAGTAGATAACATACCAATAAGATCTGTAAGGTCATAGGCAATGGTTACGTATACTGGTCGAGAGAGACACTTACGCTTGTCTCTTCAATTATGTGCATTGCAGTTCCTGCTGACTATCCTAACAAAATTCTTAGGAGTGTTCAGATGTTCCAGTGGTAACCAACATATTGCTGAAAGCTTTGATCTTGCCAAGATGTCAAATGATATTAAGGTCTCGTAACTATTAAAACACAAGTACCTGGGGGAACATGTCCAAGTCCTTTTAGTTTTTGATTAATAAAGTTTTCTAGGGCATGTGWGGATTGATCTCAGTCCTGATGCAGTTTTCCACAGTTTCCTTAAAGAGGTATTTCTCAGTTATAATACGTACTAAGTACCAGCATATTAACGTTCAGTGAACTGACAATCAGTAAATGGCAAGAGTGGAATTTGTATCCAGGTTTATTACTTCTTTTTCAATAAAAATCAGTTATTCTTCAGTTATGACTTATTTTGGGATAGAGGAATACACGCATGTTAARAACTTTAGCAGAACTTCAAACAGAATGAGTTCATGGGTTGATTAGGATATGGATTTCCAGACTCCAGAGAGACAAAAATCAGCAACCTTTCTACTCCTAGGAAGGTTACCAAAGTGGCACTCAAATCCTCAACAGATCTTACTGTTAGAGGCAGATTTTCAAAGGTTCTTAACTCAGCTTCTAATTTAGTGCTTGCTATTTTAAGCCTGCAGTATGSCCAGGCAAACTAAGCTAGTAGTGGGTATTTACAAACTTGTGACAGCTTCCACAAGACCTGTTCTTTTGAGGAGAGAGAGGCAATTTTGACACTAACTTCTCCCTCTTGCAGTTATTCTTTTTGGACAACCATTTAATTAAAATCTTTGGAGCATTCAAGGAGACACTGATCTCATTTAGAACTCGCCCTGTTGTGGGTTGCCGTGGTGTGTTTCAACCTCAGACTCAGCATCTAACAAGTTCTCTCCTCTGCAGTTTCTTCAGGTGTCTCGGACTGGCTGCCCTGGGACTTTTGGAACACACATTCTGGCATGAAACACATCTCTGAAACACCTCTGGTTCTATTTAATATGGTAGTGGGAAATAATATCCATGCTGCTACTTTTTACTTCATGATTTTTGGATGKTTTTTTGATGCTCCTTCTGGCTTCTTTTGTGCTGTGCAGTTTAAGAGCATCTGCAAGCAGAGGAGAAAGCATGCAGCTGCTTTCACAGGGTCTGTCTAAATGTTGAAGGGAAATAGAACAGGGTGACTACGAAGACAGTGCAATAGTGGTGTGGGCTACACTAGTCTCACCTCAGTGTCAGTCTTTTTTTGTAATGAGGCAATTAGAGTTTATCTTTGGAAACTTTGGCTTCATATGCAATGTTATAAAGAACGTTTGGCTAGAGAAGCCGAACTGAGCATCCTTACACCAGGCCTCCCAACACTTCTGACTGCAGAAGTACAATACACAACACACGCAATTCGTCTCAGTTAGAGTCAAGAAGACTTCCTAAGACTTGGATGTACATGGTAACTGAGAATTTTTCCATGAAAATGTAAAATGCGTGTTGTATGTATCCATGTTCTATGATGGTGCAAGCCACGTTTAAGGTTTTTTTTCAGGAAACTGATTGCTTCTGTGATTTACTGTTTGATAAATTAGAAGTTTGGTTTTGCTGTAGCCACTGTTTTTTCATATATGCTATCTTAAGCTAATATTATATTCCCTGGAACATTAGATTCTGAGTACAGTATATAATTACAAAGACATTCATTTGGATTTAACAAGTTACTGTCAATACAGTTTCTGTTGCTCTTCAGAGAAAGAAAAAAAAAGCGATATAATCTCACAGTTACAGTTCTAAAATTCATATGAATTCATACAGTTTTACAAGTTTAACTAAGAAGAACTACTGTGATTATCTTGGGTGAATGCTGATTTTTCTATTAAGAGAATTTTCTGGATAAGAACAGCAAGTACTCAAAGGTCACGATGGATTAAGTCTCAGGAATCTAAACTAAGAAACTTATATTTGACTTTGTTAATCACAGCACCAAGGAGTTTTCTTTACGACAATCCACTTAATGGTCGTTTATAGATTCCAGATTATGATACAGTGTACTAAGTATGCCACTTGCCATCAGACAGAGGCTCCTAATTATGAAAAGCTGAAGCTTGCAAGAGACTGATGTGAAAGATATATTAGTACTGTTGTGGGAACGAAGAGATAACATCAGTAAATACATACATCAGACAAAAGTAACGTATTTTAGTTGGAATATGGATGTTTCTTGGAGAGGGATGTAATGCTGCAATTAAGGAAGTGGAGAGGGAGAGAGAGTAGAGCTGTTCAGCCTAAGTGGCACACCTTCCTGGGAGAATATTCCTCCTTAGAAGGATAACACTGTTTACAGGATTAGACATTTTGGCAACATTATATTTAGAGTCTTAAATACTAAGTTCTTTGTATTATTAATTARATTTAAATTAAAACTGATAATTTTAGATGTTGCTCTTTGTATGTTGTTTCAGTTCCTGTAAAGCTATTTTGAAAATAAATGCATGTGTGTGTAGATACGTCTTCATGTATGTATAAATAATAACTACAYACTGAAATAAAGTACTAACACCATCAACTTTAAAAATTCTGACTTTACATCCATTATTAAACTTGCGGCTAGATCATGTTGTAAATGTAGACAGCTGTTTTTACCTGGACCACATTCCCTTTCACTTCCCCAGGCTTGTTAGCTGGGGCATAGTGCCATGTCGGTGCAGGTGTACTGCTTTCAGAGGCAGACAGGGTGTGCATACGCCGCTTTTCTGGAGGCAGAGGCATTAAATGTGGACTGCAGAAACACTGAAGTTGGCTTCCATAGCAAGACCTTTTACAAGTTCATTGCCAGTCCACTTGGAGCCAAGCTGGCCAAAAGGCCTGAGTTATATTTATACTGTGCTCCCTGATGTTACTGATAAATATTGAGTTACAAAAAAAATACTCRCTTTGTCACTGTCTTGTGTTACCCCAGCTAAGTTGCTTCAAAATCTGAGCTAGCTGTGTGTGATTGAAGGAAGCATTTTTTTCACTTGAAAGTRTATGTATAAATTTATTAAGGAGAAAATGGCTTTGTGTCTTCTGTATCACTTTGCTTTCTTTGGAACATGAAGATTTTAATCCTATCCTTTGGCCTTGTGTTCAGAAACTTTCTTCACCCAGGATGTTTTCCCATTCTTTCCTCCTGTAACGAGAATGCTTAACTCCATTCCTGGAGATTTCAGTGCAGTTTCTTCAGTCTGACGTTTTTCCTTTCTGTCACCTTTTCAGCAATAACTGCCTGATATTTATTACTTGTTTAGGAGCTCTACTGTCTTCACTCGTTGATTTAATAATGGCAGAGGTATAACAAATACTTTTTCCTCAATTTTTAAGGATCTTCTGTTGCCGATTTTTGGAGAATTGAATAGTTCCATTTTGTGGTGGTTTGTTTTGGGGGTTTTGTTTGTTTGTTTTTTAACAGCATTTTTAATAGAAGTRAAAACCGTATTAGGATTTCAGTGAACTTTCCAACCAGGAAAATCACTAGTTAGGGTAGATTGGTTAGAATTTTTTGGCAACAAATATTTGATTTTCAAAATTCAGAGTTGCTATAATCATTGCATAAACAAAATACTTCTTGATACTTCTTTTTCTTCAGCAAAAAAACTTTTCAGAAAACGTGTAATTAAATTTTGAAAATTTAAGAATGTGTGATCTTTCCTAAAAAGAGATATTAGTAGAATGTAATATGGGTGGCCCCGATCTTGCAGTTCAGCAGTACTTGTGCTGGTTATTTTTTCCCCCCATTGTGTCTGGATGCTGTTGATTGCAGAAGAGCCTTAAAAACCAAGTTTTTCTGGATTACATGCCAACAATATTGCAGACAATACACACTCAGGAATTGATACATGTTTCTGTTACTCTGAGTGCCATTAACTAGCTATCTAAGTATTTCTTCATTTTTCTGTGACCATTAGGAAGGGATTGGTACTTGGTGCGCTTATCACTTACTGTGACAGATGTGAACGACAATGTACCTGAATGGGCCATGGAGCCCTTCCCATTTTTGGCTGTGGTTTCCCCTGAAGCTGCGGGAGGTACTGAAGTATACAAGCTGCTTGCTGTGGATGCAGATGAAGGGATCCATGGAGCTGTAGAATATTTTCTCTTGGAAGGTAAATTTTAACCCTCTCATTCCCTGTGTATTAGGCTTCACTATTGTGACTTTTTTGTCTTTATTCCTCAGTTTCGTTGAAGATCTTCCCTTCCTCCTGCAAAAGGTTCATAAGCCTTCAGCTCTGTGTATGAGAAAAACCAACTTTTATTGAGGGTGTGGACAGATTTGCCAGATTTGAAGTGTGTTCTCCCTGCAAATTGGGTTCCTGTCCAGATTGTCCCCCGAGGGATGATGGGGGCTGGAGCAGTCAGTTCTCCTCAGGGCTTTGGCAAGGGGGTGGCAATGGCAGCAGTACCAGCRCCTCTCTGCTGGGCTGTCTGTTTATGAGATAGGGCACTATGTGGAGCACAGTTTGTTGGGTGGAGAGGGTTAATGTTCCTTCTCCTTTGTGGGAGTTGTGCTTCTGGTTCATTTCTAACTAATTTTTAAGRGTCTGGGTGGTGCCTTAGCTTTGCAAAGCTGGTACAGACTCATTAACAATTTTCTTTGTGGGGCTCTTGAAATAAACTTCAGTAATAGTTAAAAACTGTCTAAGCAGAAGGGGAGTAGCAAGCAATACCACTCCAAAGGTGAATTTGTTCCTCTTGGCCAGGACTCTAGCAGGATATTTTCTGGTAAGGGGTATTTAGGGTCAAACAACAGCAAAGTATTGGAGGATAAAGAAGAGTGATAATTGTCCAGAGCATTAAAATGCAACTTAGAAATGTAATCATAAATGTAATTACTGATTTCTAAGTTCTAAACAAACTTCTGAATTTTTGTGTGCATGCTGATTCTAAGCCAAAACCAACTCAGGAATTGATACCGTATTCTCCTCTTAATTTTAATCAAATAAAAATATTCTTGTYGACAACAATTTCTGCATCTGTTCTTTTTAGGTGGTGAAGACAGATTCGAAGTTGAGAAGGACRGTGGCTGGGTTAAAACGACAGGTTTGCCATTGGTGAGGGACAAGGAGTATTTACTGACTGTGCTAGCAGCAGATAAACTTGGAAGCAGAGGGTCTCCAGCCTCTGTTTCTGTAATTGCTGGATTTCGACCACCACAGTTCACCAACGTATCATACTTTGTTTATGTTCCTGAAAATATGCCGCAAGGAAAATCGTAAGTAACAGTTAAAAATAATGCAGTGAGATTGTGTTCCTAGTTTAGCTTCTGTTTGATCTCCCCAAAGCCTCAGTATTGTTTGTGAATCATAAATAGATACTGTGAGTAGCAATTCAGATACCTTAATAGAAGTGATCAAGGTACGGTTTGATTGGTGTATTTTTAGTCACCCTTTTATACAGAAAAGCGGTATTGAATAATTACAGTTTCTTGCTTTTTAAAATGATATGGAAAGTATTAGCAGATATTAATTGTGTCTTAATTTTCAAATAAAATGCAGAATACAAATTAGAACTGTTACATCATGAAGAAAGATAACCTGGTGCGAAAGAATATATTAATTTCATGTGTCAAATTTGAAGAAGTGCCTTCTCCATCAAGTGAAAACCAGAAAAAACAAATGACTGTCTTTGCTGTCTTCATCAGTCAGGGTGACAAACTGAGCAAAAATGAAGATGCCACAAAACTTGTCATTTTATTTTGCCATCCTTTGTCTAACCACGTGGATCTAAATATCACAGAAAATGTTAGTAACATAGGTCCACCTGAATACTTGGTTCTGTCTGTCCCAGACTGTTTTGTTTTTAGGGCAAACACTTTGTCTTCCAGTTGAATCGAGAATACTTTTGTCCAGTAAATGTCTTCCTTGTGTGACCATTCAACTGTTAATATATTATCTGTAGTGTTGTATTTTACGGTTCAGTCTACAACATTCAGTTTTACAGTGTCTAAATAACCAAGGTGTGTTAAGATTAAAAAAAATTAGCGACTGTTAATAGTAGATAACAAGGTTTTTCTTTAAAACTGCAATAAACTTAAATAGCACAGGCGTAAAAGAAATGCAAGAACTGCGAAATGCTACGATACCTAACAGGTGCCTGCCATCTCGGGCTCAGTAATGTTTAGGATTAAAAATAATGAAATGCTTTATAATTATTTTTCATCACTACTTAAAAATAGGTTTGCACACCTAAGATGATAGTAGATTAGTCAGTTTGTCAAATTACTTAGTAATATCCAAAAGGAATGAAGTACTTAATGCAGTTATCGTTATGTCAGAAGAGGTTTGAATATACACAATGCGCCGAGTGAACGTGGTTTCCTGTTGGCATGTTGACCAGAAATTGTCATGAAAATCCGTGTAGAATCCTAAAGTTCTGATATTTAAATTGGACCAATTACACAAGTACACAGGGAAACAGAGTTGCTGTCACGCACTGGAGTTCTGGGTTTAGGATTTCACAGTTGTAGGCTGATTTAAGATTGCTGCTGAGCAGAGGAACATTACCAAATCTTTCTCTTCCTTTGGTCTGCCACTAGTGCTAATACGCTAGCTGCATGGGCAGGCTGATCCGATGAAAGACAAAGCCAAAAACCGAAAAAAAGCRTTTAGTTGGGTTGTTAAATGTGCTTGCAGCATGGCCTTGTGAATTTTAGTGCTGACAGGAAAGGAGAGGTGGCATGAACATGCGGCCAAGGTAGGGAGTTAGAAGGAGGGCAAAATAATTCCTATTGGCAGGAACACAGTTGTGCACTGGCTGAAACTGAGACCACATCATAGGAAAATACAGAAAAAGACTAAAGTGAGATAATGACCTAGAGCAACCCTTTCCATTGTTTCAGTAGCGCACCTGAAGGAAGTTAGAAGACAGCAGCATGGAAATACAATGCGGAAAGAGGTGTTCAGACAAACTGAGTTTTTGATTGTAGTTGTCATATGTTGGTGCATTCTCCTGGGAGATGGAATTCTTTTTCCTAAGAAACCTGCATGATAAGCCAACAAACACCTGAGGAATTAGTATTCTGTTTTAAACCCTTTAAAAATACTTATTTTTTCATTTCTTCTTTTACTTCATACTGCAAGTGTTTTTCCCACTTGAAGACTTTAAACACATTGGACTTCAGTGGAAAAAGGATAGTGCCAGACAAGAGCTAAAAACGTATGTCCTGTATAACCTGTAACATGCACGCTGTTAGTGACTGGCTTTTATCCTTTTGCAGTCATCTGTTGAAACTTTAGGATGGTATGACTGCAACAGCAAACTTACTATGCTGTTATTAAAATGAATCTTTTGCATCTTGCTTTATCTTTTAGTTTTCTGCCTGAAAACCATCACTACCATAGAAGAAAGTTAGGTAGGCAAATTCAGTTGCAGCAAAAATGAAATCCTCTGTTCCTGTGTTTTTAATCCTTAATGTGTTCTGCTTCCAGGAATCCTATCTTTATCTCTTTAATCTCAAGATGATGAAACTACTGTATAACAAAATGCTTGAATTTGGTGTTTAGGTACAGCTATCACTGACTTCAGTGAGTATTGCTCTGATCAGACCTACAGGATTGCACCATCATTTCTGATAAGTATCATTTTTGTCGTATTTTTCAGTATGTTATATTATGTGCTTAAGATTCCTCTTTTTTTTTTTTTTTTTAACGCAGCTTTCTTACAGTCACTGCTGTATCATATCAAAAGAAATCCCTAAGCTACATTTTACTAACTAATCCTAGTGGTCTATTCAGTATTGGTCGGGCAACAGGAGATATCAGTTTTACTCGGAGTGTGGATTATGAGAGTGACCAACACCAGTATCTTCTTTTGGTCAGAGCAGAGGAAAATGAGGAACAATTCAGTAGTGCAGCTGAGGTGGGTGTTCACTTCTGGCAGTCTGTATGTATTTCCATTTTCTTTCAGCCTTTCCAGATTTCTGTACAGATTCACTAGGGAATCTCATTTCCCCAGCTCATGCTGTCTATTCTACTGTCCATTTCAAAGGTCTTTCTGTCTATGGGTAGATGTTGAGGGCTGGTTTAGGTACTCTTAGAGTTCACTTTTGCAGATGCTGAAAAGTTTATTTCTGAGGGATCACTATGACATCCCATCATAGGTCTTAGGCCTTATCTGGGAAGATATGGAAACGGATGCGGCCAAGCCAGACACGAGGTTTTGTCTTACTCTAAACCTTCGTAAAGTATGATATATATTTGAGATTATTCCAATTTAAAACACAGAAAATGATTCGTTTCGTATCAATACCACAAAGTGAACTTGTAAAGAGAGAAAGTAATAAAAACTCACAGATATTAAAAGATGATGGTTCATGGTGTTTTAGAAAGCTGTTTGACAGCAAAAATATTTCTAAATATAGTTATTACAGTTGTTTGAATTAAAGGATTCACTTAGCTAGGAAATGCATGCAATATTTGCAGTTTGTTCCTGCTGCAGGAAATGAGGTGTACACTATAGAGGGAAAAAGAGGCAGAATTATTAGGAGCAAGTGTGAGGACACAGAGAGACAGTGAAACAGTATGTCGGTGTAACAAACAGTGGCTGTAGCACACCAGAGACTGATAATTTCTATTGACCCTTTTATGTACTACAAGATGAAGAGTGGTAGAATATGACTTGAAAGGGGATTGTGAGATGATTTTACAAATAGATTTATTCTAAACGTAGTTTAACTTGTACCTGCTTTACACTGATGCAACCTCAATAGTTAAGAGAGCAACTCCTAGGTTATGCAAACCTAGATAAGGRTAGATGGACTATACGTCTACCAGTTGCACTGTGATGCAGAATACCTCAACCAACTTCAGACATGCTGAAGTGTAGCAGTATGAACCGCCATAAAGGCTAATTTAACACACTTCTTACTGTTTGGATTGTAAACAATGCAACTGTGGATTCATATTTGACATAGGAATAAGAAAACATTTTTAAAGATGTTAGAAGCAGAATTGTATTTCTTACTTGTTTTACCATAATCAGTTCCATTTATGTCTGATTTATGCTGCTATAACTGAATTCAGAACTTGATCTTGGAGATTTATACTGCTGAAATGTAATATGCTTAGTAGTGTTACAAATCACAGAAGTGTTGGAAGATAAGATAATGGAAAAAGGATGCTTGGAAAGCAGACGGTCCATTTTCCTTTAGATTAGTAGTAGGGAATAATCAATGGAGATGAAGGGTGAGTGGAAAATGGTGCTGCAGTGGATTGGGACTTGGCAATTCCTAGTATTTTGGAATCTAATATTTCAATGGTTCTCAGCAGGAAAAGAGCAATCTAAGAAAAATGCCTTATCCTATGTGCTATAGCTTCTGAAAACTTCAAGGATGTTTTTGGGAAATTCTTCCATCCAATATTTCTAGAGCAATGAAGTTGTTGCCTTGATTCACTTTGCTGTTTAACATTCCCCTCTTCTCCATTAAGGTTTTGGTTGTAATCACAGATGTGAATGATTGTGCCCCCAAATTTCATCAGTCGATTTACAGCAAAGTTGGTGTTCCTGAAACAGTTACTRTGACAACTCCGCTTCTACAAGGTTAGTACTTCTAAAACGATTTGTTACATTCAGTATGAGTACTTTTTTTTTCCTCCCACTAATTAGAATTCAGTTCAGAAGGCAAAATTACCTGCCCCAGCATGGGTAGTTGCAACTCTCTGAAGGCAGATGGCACCTTTTAGAATTGGGTCATAATTATTTACTACTGCCACAGCCCAAACAATTTTGGGGGATGGGAGACAAAGGAAACAAATCTTCTTTGTAGGATTTTGAAGTATCAGGACTTCGGTTGTGGTTGGTGTTACAGCAGCAGGCTTATAGTAGCAATCTTGCAACATTTCTTTTTTTGAAGGAAGAGAGTGATGTTGGATCAGAAATTACGGACACGTCAGCTCACCTTCTCTGCCCATCGTTAAGAGTCCTATGTGGACTTGCGGTAGAGAATACTGCTCTTTTGTGTTAAAAGCCCCTTGCATGGTTTAACTGTTTTATGTGAGGTTTTGTTTGGATGCTTGAGAAAAAGACAGTGCTTCTTCCCAATGTAACSAATAGCTTAAGCTTTAAATGATGCTGCTCTGTGAATTATGTAAATTTTGAATTTGTAAACTGCAAAAATCTTATATTGAAAATCTTTATAAAGAAATGGGCAGGTCCTGCAATAAAACAAATTTACGTCAACTAAGCAGTTGTAGAAGGGTCTTATATTAGTCTTTAACCCTTACATAAGCTTTTTACAAATCTTGAGGGGAAAAAGGAAATTAAACTACAGGAAAATTGCTGTTCCCTAGTAAATAAGATTTTATAACCTCCTACTGTTCTACTTAGTGATTTATCCTGTACTAATGGTAGTCTGTCAGTTACTATTCTGGTAACTGCACTTTTAGCATAGGGTTTTGTAGGTTATAGGTAGGATCTGACAAACACATAACTTGCATCAGTTGAATARTATATGTAAATATTTAATCTTTAATCACACAGGGTGTGATCTCTCTGAGTGATCTTAAGTCAGCAGTATAGATCTGGTGGACATGAGAATATACGTCTCTGTGTGGGAATATGTTCTTGGTAATACAGGGCTCTTTAAATCCAACAGGCAAAGGCAAGATTTACTGGCTGAATTCAACCAGGCACTTAACTTTTTTTTTTTTTTAATAACTTATTTTCAAGTAAGGGTTAGTTCAATAAAAAGAACAGGGGATAGGAGAGTTCTATAAATTGTGTCAAGCACCACATGCCAAGGCAAATGCTATTACGGTTTTATACACTACACACTAATTTTCTTGTTAAAGTACTTAACATTCCAATTCACAAACTTTGATCTACGCAATGTCTTTCTCTTCTCTTTTAATAGTGACAGCCACTGACTGCGATTCAAAAGAGAATGCCGAATTACTATATTACACTTTGAGTCAAGACTTTAGTATTACTTCTCATGGTACTATTTTTCCAGCAACACGATTGGACTATGAGCGACCTAACCATCTTTATGAGTTCATAATTATGGCTGTAGATAAGGGGGAAGAGCCGCAAACTGGGACAGCAACTGTTAGGATCCATGTTTCAAATGTGAATGATGAAGCACCTGAGTTTTCCCAGACAATGTAAATACATATTCTTAAAAATCTGTTATCTTTGTCTTTTACTGTTGCTTTTTATATTTTGGTCGAAAGGCTGATCATTACAGGATGGTGACTGGCTTCAATTCAATCAAATCTGAGAGCTGGACTGGCAAATGCAGGATGATCCTTTGACTCTAAGACTCTCTTACTACCAGGAAAAAAAAAAAAAAAAGCAGCAGCTTTAAGTTTGCTCTTAATTTTAAGGTTTAGGCATACTTTCAATGTATAGTAGGACTTGTGTATCTGTGTATTTAGCTAGATAGAGGTTGTATATAGAAAGTCTCTTTTGACAGATCTTGCACTTAATGTTTTTTCCAATATGTACTGAAAGAGGTGGTGCAGTAATTTCAGATTATACATTTCAAGAGGACACTTCCACCACCAAAGGAAATCAAGCAGAAAAAGCAGGCAACTCAGTGTTGTCCTCAGCCCTCATCCAGAGTACATGGTGGAATTTTGCCTTTTAATTAGGCAATTTAAGCTTAGACAGAGTCAACAATCCACATCCCCAGTTTATAATTGTTAAAGAAAAATGCTTAGATGACAGAAACCTATATGACCACTGAATTATGAAAACCGCAAGATAAATGTCAATAAGTGGAGTTCACTTAATTTCACTTAGTCCCATGCCCTACAAACTGTACTTTTTTTTCTTTTTTTTTGTCTTCTAAAGCATAAGTAATCATTTTTCTTCCATAGTTGAGGCTCAGAAGCATCTGAAGCAATGTCAGAAGTACTATAAACTTGCATTCGCATTAGAGGCTTAATAGTGAAATTCCCAGTCAGCTTCTGCATCAGCCTTCTACTCTTGAAAGTAGAAGTTGCTCAGAACAAAACCCAGGCAGAGATTTCAGTGATGCTAAGCTTGTGGTTTAGCTGAACAAAACATCAAAGCTTTCTGATGGTCCTTATTTGATGTAAAGGTAACCTCTGGCTTCAAAATGTTGTGCCTTCCTTTCTTTCATAAACATTGCTTAGGAGATACAGCTTGGAAAAGTTGGTCTTTTGTAAATTCTTATTGGATCTCTATGCATTTTCAAATGCTAAACCAGATTAAGTTTCTCACTTTTCAGATGATGCCTATTGTTCATTTATTTATTTGTTTTAATATTCAGGGTCACTGAATATTTATCTGTATCTGTTAATCTTGTTTCTAATCTGTTCCTAATTTTTTAATCAGAAATGAGTGATAGTATTAAAGATGTTGTAAATATCTCTAACAAACTGGAAGCAGAAAACATAGTTTAAAAAAAAACCCTGCCAGCTCTTGTATTTAAAGTTTATTGAAGAATATGATTGAAATGAACATTATTTTAAATTACCAAGCATTCACAAGAAGCTTGTCTGTTCCCTGTGCAATAGCAGGGAAACTGCTATTGTGTAGATTGGCATTGAAATTGAATTCAGCTTCTGGAATTCAAATTACCTCAAGTTTTTGTTTAATCAGGTTAACCAGGCTTTGATTTTGCTTTATCTTTCCCGTTATGAAAAAATCTTGATCCCAAAGGTGAGTTTCAGACAGAACTTAGTTGAAGTTTTCTGTGAAATAGATTCATCATGAACACCCATAAATTTGCTGGTGCAAAGACTACACTGAAAGCATTTTGAGAGCTTGTGTCAGAAAGTGTGCTATAACAAGCAATGCTTTAACTTAGCAAATGTTTGCTTTGATTCTGTGAATCATGCAACTCATGTTTTTAAATTAAAAAAAAAGCAAATTCTGCATTTAGCCCAAGTCTTGTTGTGAAGCTAAGCTTCAAAGCTTTAATACTGCTGAAAGTTTGCAATGGAAATCTATGGGAGGTAACAACAGAAAGACCTGAGTGGTTGGATAGATCATCAATACTGTCATTTCACTGCTTAACAAAGAAACATCTTATCAGTGTAATTGTATTAATAAAATACAAATCTCTGCAGTACCCTTTGTACAGGTAGTCAGTAGGCATTGCAAAGCATAGTTCTGTATATGTTATTTCCTGTCTAATTTCATAAATGCGTTGTCATAATTTCTTTTAACAGCTACAGGAGTTTTGTTTCTGAAGATGCAGGCCCAAACACACTGATTGCCACAGTTAATGCTGTTGACCCTGATGGAGATGGTGTGACATATGATATTCAGTCTGGGAATCAAAAAGGAAACTTTGTTATTGACCCTAAGAAAGGTAGTAATATATTAGTTCTTTGCTGCTGCAGTCATAATGTTGATTCTAATGTGATGCAGCTTGAATTTGGTCTTCATTAGGTAGCAATTATAAAAACTGAACAGTGTATGCTATTTTTGAAGCTCATACTAACCTAATTAAAAAAAGTGCAGGAAAAAGATGCAATTGTTCTAGACTTTCTTATAATGTCAAAAAAATCGTATCCTTTTCCTAAAAGCTTTGTATCATTGACCTATCTTACTTGTTCATTGTCTGCTTTCAGTCAGTAACTTAATAGAGAGCATTATTATCGATAACAGGTAACTTAATAGACAGTAACTTAATAGAGAATGTTATCGTTAACGGTGACATTCCAACTAGTCTAGGAGACTAGTTTCAAAGTTGTAGCAAGAAAGGGCTGCTCTGCAGAGTTGGGTGGAATAGGAGTCAAGGGTGACAGCAGGACAGGCAGGGGCAGGGACCTCACAGCCACAGAGCACCATCCTGAGCAAGAAGAGCAGAGCAGGTCCCCGATACAAACCGGGTTCATCCAACAGGCCAGTGGTCACCAGGCAGATGTGCAGAGATCAGGTGCGTCTCGGCTCACGCGGGAAGCCAGGCCAGCCAGGCAGCGTCAGGGTCGGCAACATACCCGGCCAGGTACGGCACACCCCCAGGGGAGCTCGGGAAAAGAGCCGGGCTTAAGCGCAGCTCCCCAGGCACGGGGCAGAGCCCACAGACAAGGCTTCTGACAGCTCGCTGTCTGACCCAAGGTTAGCCGGCTGCACGGTGTCCGAGCTGGCCTTGAGCMCGGGCAGCCTAACCCGGGGAGCGGGAGGAAGAGTTTGCAAGGCCTGCTGGTGCACTCAAAGCTTGACATCTSTCTGCTGTGATTAGCCAAAGGTACTGTTAGTCATCAAATAGCCATGTGAGGAAAAAAACAATAGGATGACAGTTCTGACTGGAGAAGTTTTCTTTGTGCAACTTTTTCAATAGCTCAGTTTTAACTGGTTTAAAGTGGGCATTTAGGTTTTTAGATGAGGCTTTTTTTTCCTGTGCTTATGTCTATGTCCTGATTACCYATGTGCGAGCAAACACTTCTTAACCAAGTTTACTTGTGTTGTACTGACACAAAATGATGCATTTGTAGGCGGAATGAGACTACCACTGTTCTATTTCAATGAAGGCAAAAGTATATAATATACAAACTCAGTAAGTATATTTTTCATTTAAGGACAAAATCATTCACATAAGCAATGTTATTTAGCCAAGAATACTACATGCATGAGAAGAAGAAATGTGTGGAGAATACCTTGCAGTTTAAGTTATTTGTCCGAAATACCACTTTTTACATATTTTTAAATTCTTTTCAGCAGTCGCATATTTTTAAAACCCCAGAGGAAAATATCCCACAATACTGGTGTCCTCATTTAAAAAAAAATTAAAAAAAAAATGCACAAACTCACATCATCTGAGTAGGCTGGCATATCCCTTTAAATTAATAGGATCTATTCGCTGTTCATTGCTTGAAAAAACAAAAGAGGATGTTTTGAGACAAGCAGGCAACCAAATTGAAATCCCAGTGACAGATTGAAGTAACTTAATTAACTTCAGTTAAACTATATTTATAGTATATAAACTATATTTATATTTAACCTGTTTTGAACTGCAATCAAAATCTGAACTTATATTTTTCAAAGCTTAAGCATTGAATATATAGGAAGGAGTAAGCTGCCCTAAGTTATTCCTTCTCTTTATTTCGTAGAGTTCACTTAGCATGAAATTTTAATTTCAATGCAAATCATATTTTTGCAATATTAATGTTAGATTCTGAAATGTTCCCAAAAACATGGTCTGCAGGTAACTTGCAAGTGTTGAAGCATGATCCTGAATTTATTGGGAGCTCCTTTTATCCTTTCTGACTTAAAAATAGGGTTGTAGGGTCCAAGAGTTAAACTTCTAAAGATACTTTGGCACCCGAATAGGAAGGATGGTTTTAAAAGTGCCTAACTGACACAGGGGTAGTATACCTGATGCTTCTGAAAGTCTTTATTGTAAGTGCTCAAAGAATCATAACATTTGGTTGACAGCATCTCTTGGGATTAGCTCCATAGTTTTAATATAGATAATCATGTATATGTACTTTTATACATTTTTACCAATTAATTTTTATAGTCTCTGAAACTTAATTTTAGAAGCATTAGCATTTTTTTTTCAAAACACTTTTGGGCTTTTGTTGCTTAATAAACCAATAAAGGTTTATACAGTGGCTTACAGCAGTTTCTTTTCAGAAATGATGTCAGGGGAATAGTCTGTACCCCCAGAAATGCCAAGGTAAAGTGGAAGTGTGTCAAAAATAAGTGCCGCAGTTAAAGCAATACATTTGCAAGCAAATTGAGTGACACTGATGCTGTGACAATACTCTGTTGTAATGACAATTTCTATTATGCCTGATGAATAATAGAGGTGATTGATGCATGATGGAGCGAAAGAATGACAGCTTCTTACTGCRTGGCCTCAGATAGCTGTAGACTCTTTTGCTTTTGTAGCAAATCTTTCATACATCTTTCTCTGACASCGCCTTTATGTCCCATCCAGCAGGGTGTATCATTTGGGTGACTTGGGAGGGTAGCAAAATACAGGTTTCTGAGGATATGACTAGCTAAATGCTGCTATGATTGTGCTGCAGGAAGGTAAACTTGTACTGGTTTCAGTTGAGCTAGCATGGGTAGCTACAGCTGTAGACATGGTGACACATGCTTCATTGCAATACTGATACAGGAACAAAGCCAGACTTGCTGGTGGGGCTCGTGCAGGTTAAACAGAAGTCTGCCAAAGTGTTTCTCTGGATTTTTTGTTTTGTTTTTTTTTTCTGCAGCAGATAGACTAAAGCTAGTATGTGCAGGTCAGCTGAGTTGTAGCTGTTGTCTCATTTAGCTCTGTAGACATACCTGCAGACAAACMAACCTGTTGTGCTGTCTTAATTTTGTTTTAATATCAGACTGCAGTAAAAATACCACAGTTAAATTAAACTCCAGCAGCCTTGTGGTTTATTGGTGAATGGGTAAACCAGAATGGTTTGTTGTCRTGCTTACTAGTGAGAAGAATAACAGTAATTGGTTAATGTGGTAAAAAAATAAAACCCCACAACCTATTGTTGTTTTTACAGGACTAGTTAGACTTCATTCAAGTCCRTTTCCTAAGCTACAGGGGACAGAATATGTACTTAATGTCACAGCTACTGATGATAACGCCTCTGGAGGGCCCCGATCTCTTACAAGTACTGCCCAGGTTGTTGTGAAAATTGATGATGTCAACAATAACAAACCTGTCTTTCAGAAGGTAAATATATGAGGCTTGGTCATTTGTATTAGACTGTGTGGTAAATGTGTAAGGCTGTGTTGTCACTGCAAGTGATGCAGCAGATGAGCTATTCAATAYGTGGTCCGCTTTCATATCTCTTTGAGTCTAATGCCGCTGTCTTCTCCATCTTTTCCATCCCTCTCCTAAGACTTACAGGGTTTGTTCTCTTCTTGTGGCAGAACAGCTCCTGTGAGCACTCTCTCTTCCCTGAACCACATCTCATCTCTGACGTTTTAGAAGATAAGGTTGAGTGAATAACTTTTGGAGGTTCAGTGTGACATATGTAATGAGGAATCGATAGGTGTAGCTATCTATGCAGTGTACTTGTTCCAAAATACYTCTCTAAATTACATAGGCTTCTTTTGATGATTGTATGTCTGGAACTGATGAAAGAGAGAAGAATGAAAATGTTTTAGCTTAATTTGTAAGGTACTGTAAAAAATAAATGCTTGAATATGTTTTCAGAATGTTAATTCATATTAAAGATCTGTTGTCTAAAAATCTCAAGTTTGATGCTGATGGCTAAAATGTTGATGGGCAATGTTGCATATTTTGAATAGTCAGTGACTATTAATGTCAGTCTTGGAAATTCTCAGTAATCTGTCCTTGACAAAGTCACTTTGTGTAGAAATCCCTTTTTGACCAAAGCAATTCTGTGGTTTGGGCAAGTGTATGCCCTCTTTTTTAGAAGACTTTTGCTAATATAGAAAATTATTAGCATTTGGAAGTATATGCAACTGTAACTTTTTCTCCAAATTATTTTCACTAGTTGGAGATGCTCAGTAGCTCATGTTGTGTGTTGTTCGTATAACCGCAAAAGAGCAAGTGAAGTCTGTAAATTAATCATGGTACAGATAAAACATTAACATTGGTGCATGTGAATGGAAGTGTAGCTAAATCTTTTTTTCTTTTTTTCCCCCCTCTAGTATGTCTTTAAATCAAATGGCATGGTAAATCCTGATTTTTCCTTTTTTTTTTTCCTCCCTTCTTTTAGTGTCAGAATTATCGGGAACATGCTTCTGTATTGGAAAACCAGCCTTCAGGGACAGTTGTACTGCAGGTTGAAGCCACTGATGCTGATGAAGGAGCCAATGGTATAGTGAAATACGGCTTGATGCACAGAGGTGGTGTCCTACCAGCGTTTAATATTCATCCTGACACAGGTAAAGCGAATATTAGAACTAATACTGGCATATAGAAACCACTTCGTTGTTACACTGATGGAAAAAAAGCTTAAATAAAACCAGACTTTGTGCTTTTTCATTGAGTTTTTTGATAGCAGACAAAATATAAATTGTATTAACTGCATGAGCAAATATTCTCCCTTTAGTTTCATAAGCGTCCAATACTGAACTGGAACTGATGTTTTCCCTGAAATGTGGAAGTTCTGCTGTGTGAAATAACTTCTGTGTTTTTGTAACTAGATTTAAAAAAACCACCATATTTTAAGTGCAGATTATCTTGCAGCGTTGCTAATGGCATGTAAATGATTTATCTAAATGACAGTAGCCTACAAACAGCAAAGAGACTAAGTCTTGGAAGGCCAAAACTAAATTCAGGCTGAACTTTTGGAGGATAAAAGACATGAAACATGCCTTTACCTTGTATTTACTGCTTTTCAAAAGAAGTATTTTTTGTAAACTCATTCTCTTAGTTTGGTTCTTATCTCTCTTTTCTAAATTTAAGTCCAATTGTGTGTAGATGTAAGTGTATATGAAGTTTGTATCTGCGTGAGCAGTACGATTTAAGCTGTTGAAATTTGTTAAATCTTGTGATTTGATCCTTGAACCTGAAGTTCACATTATAGGTGTATTAACCTATTGCCTTGTATCTCAATGTATTCACAGACAAATAAACATCTAAATGTAGAATATTGTCAAATGTATACTATTTTGACTCTCTGGTATTTAATTTGTTTTCAGGAGTTCTGACAACTGTTCAGGTATTTGATCGAGAAAAACAGAGGGAATATCCTATCACTGTGACAGCAACAGATCAGGCAGCGGAACCACTCATTGGAATATGTCAGATAAATATTATCATTCTGGACCAAAACGACAATGATCCGAGATTTGAAAACACCCACTATGAATGTAATTGAGAGTCATTGGTTAGAGTTTCGGTGCCCTGAGTGTGAGCTTACCTGATGTCTAAGATTTTTGGGTTTTGTCTTTCCTGGCAGTAGATCTTGTGACCAGCTAGGTGATTGCAGCCAGAGATGCACTTACCTAAATTGATTGCAGAATTGTTATTCTGTGTAATGTGCAATGTAACAAGTACAGTCTTGACTTGTAGGCCTTCCTGAGTGTCATTATGGGAAAATTCCTTGAAATAATAGCCGTGTCAGTATCTTTCCTTACCTGAGCATACTAAGTGTCTGTGGTACTACACAGAGATGTGAAAGTTGTAATAAGCGTGTGAGTGTGCAGCGCTGAGCACTAACTGTATCCTTTGTTTTCTGATTAATAGATTTTTGTCATAACTTTTGATTAGATACTTTTCCCATTTGAATTTCATCATTCTTCATTGTTTGTTGTTTTACCTTTCCTTCTTGTTTCATAAAAAACCCTGTTTATGGATAAACACCCAGAGGCATGTATCATATTAATAAAAAAGTGAAGAGTGCTAATTCTCAGTTAGTTACACTGTGCAAATCCTAGAAAGTAGTTTCTGACAACGTGGTCATTTTCTTCTTTTTTTTTTTTTTTTTTTTTTTAATAAATTAAAATTCCATTTATGTATATTTCATACAGAGCAATTAGTAAAATTACAAGACAAAAAAAGAAGTAGTATCTTATGAGAAACAAGAATTCCAGGTTATGAATGTGATAATATGAAGTTCAAATATGATCTGTAGCTCTGGAGTGATAGCAGCTCTTTAAAATACTCATTTTGATTTTTATGGCCATTGTTCCAAGGAAGATAAAGTTATAGCTTCCATCCATTATTACTTTAGTATTCCTTCATTTCTTAGTAAGATGTTCATGGTACTTTAGTGAATTAATGATCAGTTTGAAATATCCTTTCCTTACATTAGATTTCCTAAGAGAGGACACAAGAGTTGGGACCAGCTTTCTTCGTGTTGCAGCCCGTGATGATGACTACAGCTCAAATGCTGCCATTACATATTCAATAGCAAATGAAGAACCGAATTATTTACAAATTAATCCTACTACAGGCTGGGTGTTTGTGAACCAACCCATATCTCAGGTATGGCACTTGCTTTCCTTTTTAAGCTGGCTATCTCAATGTATCATAGGAGGGACTGAGGTCATGAGTTTGTCCTTACCTCCATGTTACCCCTTCACATTAAAGCATCAATACATCACGTTTAAATTAAACATGAGTCTAAGGCTTTTAGCTGATGAGTTCATTGACTGTGAATTGCGTATAAGCAAGCCCTGCTTTCAGCTGGAAGGCTGACAGCACTGCCTCTGAGAACTTGTTCTTCCCATTTCATTAGCTTTGGCGTACTAATACCAAGGACTGGAGCRCTGAGACCATAAGCAGGGGAGCAAGAACCCAGGTGTAGGACTTCGCTATGTTAACAGGCAATGTTAACAGATACAAACCTGAATATGAGAGTGTGAAATTTTGCTTCTGATACAGATTCCCAACTTGATACATGTTAGTCATGGTGGACTAAGCATACCTATCCCTCAGGAAGGTGAAGGTATAATGAACAAAATTGTTGCATGTAGTTGCCTTTATCTAAAATTTACCAATTTCAGCCGTTTTTAGATACCTGCATAAGCAGTTTGATACTTTCAGAGTTGTGAAATAATATGTGTTGAAATGAAAATATTATTGTAGATGTCAGTCTTTAAATACCTAGTAGATATTTTTAATATTGAAATTTAACTTCTAAGTAACTGACACACAAAACTTTGGTGAAGGTGAATCATTTTAATATATTTTCTTTATTGAATCTAAGAACCCTACAGACCTAATAACAAAAACTGTTGATAGGTAAGCTTAGGAACTCAGGGCCTCTACAAAGTGGGTTTTTTTGGTTTTGTTCTAAACTTTGTGTGAACTTTGCTAAGGTTTATTGAGACAAATAGCAACATTTTCCAACAATCTTAAGTAAAGCAATAGCAGAATTTTCAGCAACCTTGCACCTACTTCATATTCTGAGCTCAGTATTCTGCAGTTGTGGATGTTTTTCTTCTGTGCGGGTTTTTTTAAGTGTGCCTTTAATTTTATGTATTCATTTMTTTTGAGGGGGGAAAAAAAAAAGCTCATCGGAGCCCTGATCAAAACTCTCTGTAATGAAACCTTTTTTACTGTTCAGAGGTCATCTATAATTCGAGAGATTATTGCTACAGATGGAGGTAATAGAAGCAGTAAAGTTGAACTTGTGGTRACTATTACCAGTGCAAAAAACCAGCCTCCACAGTGGGAAAGAGACAGCTATGAAGTTGTTATTCCAGAGAATATTACACGAGATGCATCAATTTTGGTAAGGTTGGGACAGACTTGTTTGTCTGTCTATAGCTCTAAGGCTGTGGAATAACTGAACATTGRTTTTTGCTTAAATATAGTGAGCTTTTATAACAATTTGGTGTATTGTAGGGACCAATGACCTGCTATCAGTTTTCTTTCAGAAATGCTAATGCTCTACTTTATATGTGTGCTACCACTATTTAATTTCCTTCCCATTTGGACAACACTATAGGTGTTCCAATTTTTTGAATGCTTCTGTGTTAYCTGAGGTGATGACTGGGCTTAAAGTAATTAGAGTTGTTCAGTTTGATTGCTCGGAATGAGTAATCAGAACAGCTTTATGAAGTAACTCCAAAATACATAGTTTTGGGATAAAAGCATGAGTAACCAAACATGTAATGACTGGTAACCTTTGGCTGCAGCTAWTTGCAGCCTGGAGGTGTATCAGGCAGGGTTAAGTTTTGGTATCAGGAAATACTTGTCCTGTGTCCTGGTGTTTTCAGTTGAGAGCTGAAGATGTGGGAGAGTCAATACACAAAAGCTTTTAGAAATGTTGCTGTACTTAGAGAAGTTGTTGATTACACAAACTTTTTGAACTGTGCAGACAATCAAAGCAACTTCTCCCCTCGGTGATCCCCGTGTGACTTACAACTTAGAAGAGGGACTTGTTCCAGAGACCAACATGCCCGTTCRTTTCTACTTGACTCCAAACAGACATGATGGTTCTGCTTCAATCCTGGTAGCTGAGCCACTAGATTATGAAACAACAAAGAGCTTTCTACTGAGGGTTCGAGCACAGAACGTTGCTGCAGTTCCTCTGGCAGCATTCGCTACGGTCTATATTTATTTAACAGGTGTGTAAGCTGTTCAGTGATGTTATAGTATAATCATAGTACTTTTTTTTTTTCTTTCAAGTTGTATAGTTTTCTCTTTATGCGCTTTTTTTATGTTTTAGATGTCAATGACAATGTCCCATTCTTCACTTCRTCTATTTATGAAGCCTTGGTATCAGAGGGAGCTGGTGTTGGGACATTTGTCGTTCAGGTGTCTGCCACCGACCTTGACCTTGGTCAGAATGGTGAGGTAAGCAAGTGGGGACCTACATCTTCCGTAATGAAAGGTATGGAATAACTTCTGTATGAACAATGGCTAAATAGACTAGAAGTCTTCAACCTAGAAAAGGAATGACTAATAGGGAAACATGAGATGAAATAAAGCAGATAATTTCATGTTGCTCTGTCTTGCCATGTGAAAAATGCAACTAAAACTAGTAAGTGTGAGACAGAAAACAAAGAAGAAATATTTATACAACCTGTAGTTCAGGTGAAAAACTTGCTATAGAATGCTCTGGTTTGGAAAGGTCTACATAGCCCTAAAATGTGATTGGATAAATTAATGGAAGAAAAAATGTGTTAAAAGCTTCTGGGAGTTGTAAATCGTTCGGGGTACTGAAAACTGAATCCTTACAAAATATGTCAAGTTAACACCAAAAGTGGATGTATTCGTTACTGATTTTAAAAATCGAAAGTACGTATATCCTTAGAACAAGAGTGCAAGCTGAAATCAAGTGCATGAAAATATATATATAATAGAGACTAGAACATGGTCCATGATACTGGGCAAGTTCAAATTCAGCTGACCTGTAGCTATTGTATTAGTACCTGGGATCTTTAGATGAGTTTGAGCGCTGTTGCACAAGCACTGTGCAAACGTGAACTAGAGGACTTGGGAACTAATTAGACAAGACAATTTATTTCCATTTACAGATCGGCACTCAACATGGAAGGAAGTTAATTGACTTTAAACTAGATTGCTCAAGCTGGCAGTTTTACCCAGCTTTCTTGGCCCTGATCAAGTTCTCAAACACAAGACTGTCCTTTCTCTCTTTAAGTACTTACTTAGTTGTGAACTATCCGACAAAAGGAAAGTATAGATTAACAACTTCCTTTTAATCCTATAGATAACTTATTCCCTGCTACATGACAGTGGCAGAGACTACACATATTTTCGCTTGGACTCACAGACAGGCTCAATATACACTGCCTCACTGTTTGATAGAGAGAAGAAGGGGTCTTATCTTCTAGAAGTCAAGTCAGTAGATGGCTGTGAATCAGCTCGACCTGGAAAACATGGGAAGCCAAACTCTGGTAAGAGACAGATGTCTGTGACAAGCATGATTTTACCTGGATTGGTCTCTGAAAAAAGAAGCTCTGAAATGCAAGATTAAATGTTAATTTCCTTTTTTTCAAGTGTACTTGTGAAAGAGTGTCTGTTGTTTTGGTTTGTTTGTTTTTTTTTTTTTTTTTTTTACTTTTTTTTTTTGCAACAGTTGTGTCAGAGCTGGAAGAGATATTTTATATGGTGATCAGGCAAGTTTTTTGTTCTGAAATTAAAAGAAAGCTAGGGCTTCATAGTTAGAGTTTAGAGAGTATTTCCTAGCTAGCAAAGATGTACCCATTATCTGTAGGATGCAGATATTTTTGGGTAGTGGAGGTGTTTCTCAAAGCACTGCATATGATACTGTATTCAATGAAAAGTAATTATGAAGTATAAAACAGGAAAGTTCAAGATAGAAAATCCCATTCTCAGGTGATGGCTGTGCTTAAATAAAGACTTAAAATTTGGTTTTTGTGGCTTCAGGACAAAAAGTTAGGACTAAAAACTGTACAATTGCCGTATTAGACATCAATTATTCACATGTTATCTGTTTAAACAAATTGGATGTGACATTCATTTGATATCCAAGTGCTTTTGAGTAATGTTGGTGTATATATTGTCCACAACCCTAAGGGTTTGTTTCTGCATTGTCTGCATATTCGTCTTCATTTAACGTGCAGCTAGACAGTTTAAGGAATTGTAGCTGACAGAAGTGGCTGAGTATTTTAATCTCTTGTTTCTTGTCTCTCTAGACACGGCCTATGTGCGCATCTTTATCAGTGATGTGAATGATAACAAGCCTGTCTTTACTCAAAGTGTCTATGAAGTGAATGTGGATGAAGACCAGGATGTGGGCTCGACTATCATTACAGTCAGTGCTAATGATGAAGATGAAGGTAAAGTATTGGAATTCCCCATAGCTGTGTCTAAAATATTAATGAGTTAATTTCAGCACACCAAGACATATTTAGTGGTGTTAGAAAGGAAAATGTCTTTTTGTCTCTAGGTTTTAAAACTTCTTTAAGTGTGAACTGATTGGACGTGAACATTAGTTCATAATGGAGCTGTGAGGCATAAGTCAAATAACTCTTATTTCAGGAGGCAATGCATTAACGTGGGATGATGGGGAGTAATCTCTGTGCCAGCAAATACAATTTTTTTTATAGATCATATCATTTTCTTACAAATGGGCGCCAATAAAAATGTCCTGGTTAACTAGAATGAATCAGACTTGATTTCAGTGAGATTCATTTGCTTTCTCTATGGACAGTATAGTTGTATTGTTCTTCATTTTTTTGGTACACATTCTCATATTTGAAACTAGACTTCCTAAATGCATATGATGAGTCTTAGCTRTATTGCTTTATCTACAAATCAGTCAGGAATTCAGCCACAAGTCATGTAAAAATAAGTACATAACCAGTGCTCATAAAGGAGAGAGGGAATGGTACAGACTTCAATCTTTTGGCCATGGTGCACTAGTAATTTGACTTCGCTGTATGTGAAACCATACTTTTTTTGTTGCACAAGTCCCAAAGGACTGTTCTGTCAGTATGTCTGTGAAGTGCAAGYACATCCTGGCTGCATTTGATTCCTCACCCACTCAAGGAGGTTGAGGCAAATGTAGCTAAGTTGTACTGAAGAAGGATTTACCTACTCAAGGAACTTTCACTTTGTTASTTAGGCTGCCTGTAAATCTACTCTATAGTGTTGGATCAGGGGACCTGATGTGAAGGATATGTGGCACTTCATTTCTGTCCTTTTAATAAAGTCAATGATTTAAGATGTAGCTATGAAGGAAGGGAAGAAGAGAAGAATGGTAATGTGAAGGTAGAGCTTGCAGAAAGGCTAAAAGTCTTTACTTGATCTAGAACCATCAACAAATTGGTACTGCATCTGAAATTTTGAGAACTTCTGTTAGGACTGTCTCCTCTGGCTTGATACTTAATTATCCTGTTTGTTGGTAAAGTCTACGCATAAATGAATATGAGTGCAGAATGGTTCTATGGTATGAAGTGTTTTATAACTCATTCTTACGTGCTGGGTGTTAGTAAATAAGAATTTGTCTTTTTGGTCCCATAGCTTTGGCCAGTCATATTGATCCATCAGTGAATTCAAGGGATCATAAGTAAAAGCAGAATTAGTATATCATTGCAAAGACACATTTTATAAWTAGACACAAATTACAATTGGACATACCAGAATTGAAAATGCTGATAGGTAATCTGACATAGCTGAATGTTTTAAAAGACCACAACACTATAATACCAAAAATCAGTTAGTGTATGATTTGTACTTCATCTTAACATCCCATGTTTTAATCTACTTCAAGAAATGTGTGTTTTCTGACACTGTTGGTAATTGACAGGAACAAATGCTAAATTACGGTATCAGATCACAGCTGGAAACACAGGAGGAGTACTTGATGTAGAACCAGAAACAGGAGCCATTTTTATTGCCCAACCACTGGATTATGAAGAAACAAAAATGTATGAGATTCACTTGTTGGCCTCTGATGGGAAATGGGAAGATTATGCAGTTGTCATCATCAATGTCATGAATAAAAATGATGAGACTCCAGTTTTCTCTGTCAGTGAATACTATGGAAGTATAATGGAGGAACTGGATGGGTTACCAGTCTTCGTACTTCAGGTAGTGTATSCAGTTTCAGAGATTATAATATTTCAATGAAAGAGTACAGATTACTCTGGTACAATTATGTTAATAATAATCCAGCACAGATATAGTAATGAAATTTAGTTTTACTGAGTTTTTTTGTCACTGGAAGAAGAGAAGTGGACTTCTATGGAAAAATAATTACAAAGGTAGTAAGTAGGATAAGCAGGATGTTTCATTTGTGATCCTAAAAAGCAAATTGTTAACATTTTAAAGTAGCTGTCAGAATAGCATAGTTAAACTACCTCTACAAATATGAAAAAATATTATTATTTTAGTATTAGAAAATATACATTGTTATTGTAGTGCAAAGCGTATTTACCTACTCTGAATTGTCCCTCAGCTACCTCTCATTTGCCATTCATCTGGCATGCATGTATTAATAGTATGTCATACACTTTTGCTTGTACTCCTTTAGCCTGTAGCAGTGTATAGGATATACGCTATGCTATCATTGCATATTTTATAATTTTTATGTCGTTGTTTTCAAAATTTTTGTAGGTTATGGCAAATGATCCTGATAGTAATGTGGATGAAGGAGATTTGAGATACTCATTGCACGGGCATGGTGCAGCTGATATTTTCACAATAGATGAGAAAACGGGCAGCATTTACTCACTCAAGATGCTGGATCGGGAAGAGAGAGCCCTGTGGAGATTTGTTGTATTGGCTACTGATGAAGGTGGAGAAGGACTTACGGGATTTGCTGATGTAATTATTAACGTGTGGGATATAAATGACAATGCACCCATGTTCACGTGCATGCCTGATGATTGCAATGGGAGTGTCTTTGAAAATTCTCCTGCAGACACGTTAGTCATGGAAATGGGTGCAGTTGATCGTGATGATCCAAATGTAGGTCTTAATGCTGTCCTGACTTACAGGATAACAGAGAATGTAAAAAATGAGTTTGGTACTGGCATGTTTAATATCAATCCCAATACTGGTACAATCCATGTAGCGGGAGGAATGCTAGACAGGGAAAGGACTGAAAGTTATTTTCTTACTGTTGAAGCAAGAGATGGGGGAGGGCTAACAGGAACTGGCACTGCCACTATCTGGATTGCAGATATCAATGATCATGTACCTAAATTCACAAAAAAGATGTGGCAGGCAACAATTCCTGAAAACAGTGCCATCGACTCAGAAGTTCTGCAAGTGTGTGCTACAGATGCAGATTTTGGGGAAAATGCTGACTTAATATTCAGTATCATCGGGGGAGACCCAGATCAGAAGTTTTATATTGAGAATGACAAAGAATGGCAATGTGCCACTATTCGACTGAAAAAAGAACTGGATTTTGAGAATGGACGTGAAAGGCAGTTTAATCTTACTATTACAGTGGAAGATCTTGATTTTTCTAGTATTGCAGTGTGCCTGATTGAAGTTGAAGACTCTAATGACCACAGCCCGGTTTTCCTTTCTCAGTTTATTCAGACAAGCCCTTTCTTTGAAAACATGCCTGTAGGTACTACAGTAACCACAGTGAGAGCTACAGACAAGGATTCTGGTTCGAATGGGAACATTATGTATTCTATAAAGTCAGATTCGGATCCTATGAGTCAGTTYGCGGTTGACCAACAAGGTCACGTGATTGTGGCAAATACACTAGATCGTGAAGTCATGCAAAAATACGGTTTAGTTGTACAAGCTTCAGATCAAGGGACACCTGCCCACACTGGAAGCGTTACAGTTTTGATTAACTTGCTTGATGTTAATGACAATGGACCAAGGTTTGAGGCACCATACATGCCTGTAGTTTGGGAGAACATAYTGAGGCCTGAAATAGTGTATATGAACCATACATCAAAACTGCTTCATGCATTTGATCCAGACAGCGAAGAAAATGGGCCACCCTTTACATTTTCATTGCCACCAGATTATCGGAATTCTTTGGATTTTTCTCTTACTGACAACAGAAATAACACAGCAACTATAACTGCTCTGAGGTCCTTTGACAGAGAAAAGCAGAAGGTATTTCATCTGCCAATAGTTATAACAGATAGTGGGATTCCAGTTATGAGCTCTACAAACACCCTAACTATAACAATTGGTGATGAAAATGACAACTGCCATGAATCTGGCCATAAGGAAGTCTATGTGTACAGTTACAAAGGTAAGTGCTATCTGGATATTATATCAGATTAATGAATATAGCACAGTTTTACCCATAATTTCTGTCTTGCTGTTCTTAATTTTTTTAAATGGTTTACATATTTTGAAACTGCAACTCCAATTCTGTGAACTACTAAATAATGTGGAACGAGTGAAGTATATTTGCAAAGCTCAGACCCTAGTGTGTAAAAGATCGTTTACCAAAAAACTGTTAGCTGCAAACAGTATATATTGTACTTGCAGAAAACACAAAATCTATTTTCCATTCACTAGTTGTAGTGGTTTAACCCCAGCCGGCAACTAAGCCCCACACAGCTGCTCGCTCACTCTCCCCCGGTGGGATGGGGGAGAGAATCGGAACGGTAAAAGTGAGAAAACTCGCGGGTTGAGATAGAGACAGTTTAATAGGGAAAGCAAAAGCCGCGCACACAAGCAAAGCAAAACAAAACAAGGAATTCCTGAATTCCTTCACTGCTTCCTATGGGCAGGCAGGTGTTGAGCCATCTCCAGGAAAGCAGGGCTYCATCACACGTAACGGTTACTTGGGAAGACAAACGCCATCACTCCGAATGTCCCCCCCTTCCTCCTTCTTCCCCCAGCCTTATATGCTGAGCATGACATCACATGGTATGGAATACCCCATTGGCCAGCTGGGCTGGCTGTCCCGGCTATGCTCCCTCCCAGCCTCTTGTGCGCCTGGCATAGCCTGGCAGGCTGAAAAGTCCTTGAGTAGTAGATTGCCTAGCAACAACTAAACACRTTAGTGTGTTATCAACATTCWTCTTATACTAAATCCAAAACATAGCACTATAGCAACTACTAGAAAGAAAAATTAATTCTATCCCAGCCAAAACCAGAATACTAGTTTTCACCTACACAGAGGAAAAGTTTTTTGTTTGTGCACACATGATTTGGAAAGTATCCGATGCTGCGAGATCTGGAGATGAGAATGGCAGAACTGAAGCMATGTAGAGAAACAGACGTTCATAGATTAGCACTACCCAGAAATTGTAGACCAGTCCCACCTCTACTGTGACAGCCACTGTGTGGCTGAGCAGGATAGAAATCTTGAGGAGGGAGGTTTTCTGCTGGCAAGAAAGGATCTGAGAGAAAGCTGGGTCAGTGGTTTTTTTAGGAAAATAATAATCCTTGGGGTGCAATAAGTGACTGCTTCCTMGAACATGTAGTCTTTGAACTGAAGAAAAAAAAAATAAAGATGCTGTTCTGGAYGTGTTCTTGAGTGGTGGACAGTACCTAGTTCAAGAAGTACTAGCAGGAGAGCTGCTCTGTGACAGCAGCCACAGTTCTATGAGGTTTAACGTTGTAGTGGGAGAGAACAGAGCAAATGCATCCATTAAGTGAATGCTTTACGTTTTTTCATCAGAGTCATTTAGCAGAGGATGAACAGTTTAATAATATTTTCTAAAATTTGTCTTGAATTTCTATTACTGTGTTTTTTTCCTGAAATTACCTGTAAAACTTACCTTAAACTAAAGCTGGTGGCCCTTATTAAGCATGGTTTATTATGCCTTTCTCCAAATACTCCATTCCAGATAGACTTGGCTGTATCTCAGTTATCATTGCAATGGTAGAATTTCTGGTAAATATTAGAGAAGATTAATCTACAGAAGGTATGATTGCAATGAGTTATTTTTGCTGAATTCAGTACGCCTAAATTAGAAAAAGATGTGACCAGATYGTACTGTAGAAATGAAAGAATGAAGTTTCTAGGGTGGATTGGCTCCAGATTTGAACCTTAAAAATTTCCCACATTGCTGGATCTCGGCTGTGGAATTCAAAGGTCTCCTTCCCTGGAGTTGCTCCTTTTGCTGTTTTAGAACAGCTGCTTGGATGTTCCACTTCTGTGACAGCCCACAGAGGACTGAAAAAAGGGCCAAGAACTGGCACAGCTTGGTGGCTTCTTGCCCATTTCCTTTTCTCAGTCACGTCCTTCTCTCCCAGCTGCACCCCAAAGATGCTCTCCCTCTTTTGCTGGATTCCACTGGTGTGCAGTTTGAAATAGTAGAGTAGCAATGAAACATTTGGGGATTAACTCCTGATGTGGTGATTTTTTTTTTTTTTTTTTTTTTGTCTGAGAATTTTATATAGAGTTGTATTTATGTATCATTCTGTTGCTTTGTGTTGTTTTCAGCTTTTCTTCTTTCATGTGACATCCATAGCATACTCACCTTTCCAGAACTGGCAGAAATCATATGACAGGCTATGCATTATTTTAAGAATCTTGGATCGTAACCATCTCCAAATTGAGCAGGAATCTGAAAATAATAAATGCAGTAATGAATGTGGCAGAATATAAAGCGCACTGAAAAGCAAAAATTAAATGCAGATTTATTATAATTTATCTCAACAGGAAAATGGTCAACAACAGTGCTTGGGGAAGTGTTTGCACCAGATCAAGATGACTGGGACAATAAAACATTTCTTTCTGAAGGAAAACTGCTCAAGTGAGGATTGTATTTGTGTCAAAATGAGTTGCTTCTGTAATTATTTTACTCGCCATGTATTTCTCTGTGTTCAGGATATGCATAAAGCCAGGGTTATTGAATGTATTAAGGAATGTACCTTCTGAATGCTCTTTTTCTTTTTTACTTGGGTAACTATGTATTAAGAAATTAATGCATGAAATATTTTTCCAAGAGAATGCAGGATCACACCATGGTGTTGATTTTTAGTCAGATGTCATCATTAATTTATTTAAAAATGTGCATTCTGTAAGATCTAATTTAAAAATAGGCAGAGTTTTTAATACTTGCCCTCAAATGTTAGAGTTGATGAAATCCAAATCCCAAATTTAAAAGGGCAGAATGGAATAATTTCATCAAAAGTGGAAGGGAATTTGGTGATCTCCATTGATTGCTAGATTTACAATTGCATGTGAAAACCATGGCTCTTAGATTAGTGGAGTTTTTTTCTGTTAATTGAAATGTTGAATTGGATCCTTAATTCCTACTTATACATTATTTGTTCATATCATAAAGTGAGATGGCATATAGCATAATTGTATGCTGTTTGAAATACAGAAAATGGATGAGAAAATGAATGTGAATTTTTGTCTCTGCTGTGAATAAGAGTTTAAAAGCTTTATGTAGCCCAAAATGAAAGACTGACTTTCTGTCCGTCAGCACCCCCTGGGCCTGTTTCAATATTAAGAGGTTACTGTTCCATAATGGTGGTCATGGGATATTTCCATAATTACTGATTACTATCCCTTTGAGGTGGCAAGTGAAGATGATACCAGAGATTTCATACAGACTTCATCCTGTTTCAGATGGATAAATGATGAGCATCTGGAACGACTTTGTGTGGTTTTCTCACTTTCTATCACTTATCTCATAGACCTGCCCATGATGACTGTGTTGAACCCTCTGGTTCAACTACACACTGTTTTTATTCAGGATTGGGAAAGTCTGGGGATTTGGGAGTGGCAGAAACATCTTTTTAAAAGCTCTGCAGATTGTAATTTCTGAATTAAGGTGTTTCTGGTGGTTTTTTGAGGTTGGTTGCTAATTCCCATAAGTTTAGATCCTATAACCTTCATAGTAACATTTAAGGCCTTCTGAATTATGTTAATGAATAAAGTAAGTTCTCAATTTCGATTTATTAAGGTTTCCTAATTGAAGATTTATGTCTAGGTCTTTCAGATTAAATCAGAGGACTGGTTCTTTGATGATGGTGGATAACACTCCTCAAGGAATATACAACTTAAAAGTTAGAGTTTCTGATGGAGTTTGTCCTGATATTATATCTACAGTACAAATCCATGTCAAAGAGCTGGAAAATGAAGCCATACAAAACTCAGCCACTGTGCGTCTCTCAGGTTAGTTTTGTTTGCTGGTGAGATTTTAGATCAGCTGCTTCTGTAACTGAATGATTATGTGAGGTAGGTGTTATTATATCAATTCTTGATTTACTTATCACTGGTATTTCTGGTATGTTTCCATATTGTCAAATAAGAAATAAATTGAGAAATTAATCTGTGGTCTCCCAGTATTTCATGTTTATCTATTTTTGAATCCCAAACTCAGATGTCACAGCAGAGGATTTCATAAGGAGAGATGAACACGGCAAAACGAGACGTGACAAGTTCAAGGAATTATTAGCAAAAATATTACCTGCTAAGCTAAGTGATATCATTGTCTTCAGTGTGATGAACATTGATGGAAAACAGACAGATGTAAGATTTGCAGTCCGTGGTGGCTCGGTGGCATATTACAGACCTGAGAAAATGCATGCTGAGATGGCAGCATTTAAAAATGAGGTATGTTCTCTAGCGTTATCATGCATCTATGTAATTCAACCAAATACTGAGTTTCTAAGGTATATGTCCCAAACCTTAGTAAAAGAATATGCTAGATCCTACAGATAAGGTTTTTTTGCTTCRCTCAGGACAAAAACGCTTGTCAAGCAAGTGCTTAATTCAAGCTTTCTCCCTTCTCCTTAGTCCCATACATACAATTATTATATGGTTGTACTAACTTCTGGTTCAATAAATATAACTGCTTTTTAGTTATAGAAAGATGGTTCTCCATTCCCATCATGGTACAGTTAACTGTGTTTTCTTCAGTCAGTGTTTCATTGTGTAATCTCTCAGACTTTTGAATATGAAATCAGAAGAATCCCTAGAAGCCAAAATGGTACTGTAGTACAGAGAATGTCTTGAAAATGACAGCTTTTTGGATGTTCCAGATGCTGATGGAAATACCCAAATCATCAGCTTGTGGTTAGACACTTATAGTAGAGGCTTGATGCCACCCAGATGGAAATTCTACTGTACAAAGAGATGACAGTCCATAGAAAAAATCCCACTGGAAGGAATATGCAGGTTAGAAGAAGTTACAACAGATAAGTGAGATGGAGACAACCAATTTTGTGATTCTAGTTAGCTCACGAAAGGACAACTTTAAATACAAAGTGACACCCTCCCCAACTTTTTTTACTGTTGTAAGGGGAAAGTTTTTGAATGTAAGATGTTTTCTTCCACTTCCTGATGTTCCCTAACTGTCCTGCTCTCTTACCAGATCCTGCATGCCTTCTAACTCAGTTACCCAGACACAGTCTGTCTTGGGCTCACTTTTATTTTCTGTAGTCCTCCAGATTTTGGCTTTGCTGAAGTCCTGCACATGCTGCTGAATAGATACCAAAGCTGCTGCCTTGCACAAAGGCAAAATGCCACTGCTTGGCTTGTAACTTGCCCTGGACAAGGCAGCACTTCCTGACATGCTGTTTGTGGCTATGGGGGCATATTTGAGTTTATTATGGTATTATTTTATGGAGGATACAGCACTTTCCATTTGTGTGAATATGGTAGGGTCTACCTGATTCTGGGAGCCAAACAGGAATATCTTAATTTACCACCTGCCTCCATCTTACTGTATCTTACATAGTTGTGTGGATTATGAGACTCTTCAGAGTGACCAAGTAGGAAATACCAGAGACAGATAGTATTCATGAAGCATAACGACTGCTTCTTTTGCATATTTATTGAATTACTGCAACAATAATATAGAAAATTGCACAGATTTCAAATATTCTGTGCCATAATATATGGCAGGTGAATTCATCAAAGTGGTAACAAGGGGCTTGCTTCACATATTTTAATGAAAAAATATGTTTGTATTAATTATATATCACCTTTCAATATTTAATGAATAGCTCTAGTGAGTAATCACCAATAGTTTACAGAAAACCAATCATAGCTGGAGAATTTCTCCAGTAGTTTTTGTASATGTGTTTAACTATAAATATAGAAAATAAGTAATTAGCACTGGAATTATTCATTGAATTGCTAAATAAATAATATGTTTGCATTACCTCCTTGGGATATAGCTTTACAACAACTATTTTTATTTAGCAGAAAAATAATCCATCCTAATATTGTRAAGGAGCCAGGGTTGTTTATATACGCTATGTTTTTCTATAACAGTATTACATAGCTGTCTAAATGTGCATTATAGACTCTCCACTAATGGTGATAGATGTGGGCAGCAGACACGAAACTGCATTGACAGGATGCATCATGTCATTATAAAGTATATTTTATGCCTTTGGGGACATGTTTTTCAATACATGTTATGATATTTGAGGATATACTGACAATTGATGATAAAGGTCGAAGTTCTTACAGTGGTAAATTGAGATGACTGCACAAGTTAAAAAAAAAATAGAAGCGCTTTAGTATTTATGTATTTGGTTTGGTCTTTTCAAAGCTTATTTTTAAAATATTTGTCATACATTTTATCATTTGAAAAAATACCTATTAAATGTATAAATAAAGAGAGTCTAAGCCTGATCTCATGTTGTTAGTTTTACATTTGTATACCTCAGTGTATACCACTGTGAAAGTAGTGAGGTCTCGTGTATTCAGGTTTGGGCACTAAATACACATCATTTTAATGTATTCGAATCACCAAATACAAATCGAATTCTGAAGCTTTATAGGCACCTGTGCAAAATCCCCGGACAAGTAGAAGGAAGTAATGTGTTGTGCCAGGGACAAGCTTAATGATATCTTAGTCCAGTGCGTAGGCTACTGGCTGAAGTACGAAAGGTCTGAAATACTGGCAGCCCTGTTACTGTCCCCAGGCTTACTGTGAACAGCTTGCTTCCCTCCTTTGTGCTTTCTGCTAGTTCTTCTTTGGTCTGTTTTGATTAGAAGTTGCAAACTGCGGAGGTGCTATTGCTACGTTACAAGACCTATATATACAGAGGGGCACTTCTCTTTTTTTGCGTATTTGGGCTTTTAGGTACAACCCCAATTAATGATAAAAACAATGAACTAGCAAAAGTTAATGTAGAATAGAATATAGTATCCAGTGTGCTGAGTTGACTGCATTTTGTTTCAGACAGTTTGACGTTAAATGTAAGTTTATGGGGTATGAATCTAGGCTGAATTCTAATTGCTRCAAAGTGGTCTTGTCAGGCCACTGTCTGTGGACATTATTATTGAATGCCGCTCAGCCCTGCATTTTCCTGCGTCTGTATCCTTATGTGTGAGAGAACATAAGAAATAATATCTGGGTATAAGTCATGAGGAAGAATTTTTATCCTGGCTTGTTGCTATCAGGGTGCAGAGAAGTGTGACGCAGACGACACAGCTCGGAAGGTGGAGTATCACTGCTCTCAGAGCTTTGGTCCTTGGAAATAGTAGGCCAGTACAGACTTAACATGTTCACAGTCAATCATGTAAATGATTAAGTTTTTAGGAAATACTGCTACTGTAATTTTTTTTTAAATTTTTCCTGTGTTTGTCAGATAATTTTTCTTGCCTGTATAGTCAGGGATGTTACTAATTCATACTCAAGAAACTGAAGCATTCCACTAAGTCTATGATGGCTTAGATTCTTCAGAAATKAAGGAGTAAGTAAAAACATTCATTAGGAAGAGACTGGTGATGTGTTAAACTGTATTTTCTCTTAGATCCAGTCAGCTTTACAACTGAACATTTCACAGATCGATGTAGATGAATGTAGGAGTGCAAATTGTAGTGACAGCAACGGTTGTACAAACTACCTCGCCGTGAGTGACATCCCAACAGTGATGGATACTGGAAGCGTGTCATTTGTCTCGGTGACAACCACCATCAATGCGGTCTGCACGTGTTCAGCTAGGGACCGAGTTCATCAGTCTTGTTCCTCCTACCCTCGAAGCCCTTGTCTCAATGGTGGGATGTGTACTGACACTTTGAATGGTTACAGGTGAGGGAACTCATATTGCAGATTCTCTTACTTTTTTTTCTTCTTTTTAAAGTGTTGAGTGGAGCTGACAAGATACAGGTCTAAAAAAATCATAAATGTACTTCTGACTGAAGGAGAAACAAAAAAACCCCATGAGTTCACTGGAGTGTAAATCTAATGACAACAGAGTCTTTACTAACAACCCAATAATGGTGCTGTAGTCCTCAAAGCGGTGGAAATAGTGTGTGAGTAAGAAAGAAAACCCTGGGGAAAAAACARTGATATGATTAACACGTGTCATTTTTTAAGAGCACCTAATTCAGTATGAAAGAATGGGAAGTGTGCTCTGTTTTTTTTTTTTCCCCTTTTTCTTTTCCAGAAGAGTAATAGTAAAGGTGAATATCAGAGGTAGGAGCAGGGACGTAGGGGGAGTGAAATGTAGTTTAAACAATGGGTAATAAGGAGTTAGAAAACATCAGCTAGGAAACTTGCTGTATTATAGCATCACCTGGCATGCACCAGTATTCCTTTAGTGAAATTATACTGGTTTATTCTACCTAGGAATTAACCTCCCTGAGTTTTCTCTGTAATAAATTGACCAATTGATGTTTGGTGTTCTATGTTACTCATTTAGTGAAATAATTCATCGTTCTCAAAAACATGGCCTCAAAAATACTTTTTTTTGATGGAGATAGTACAGTGGATAAATATTCTTTGTACTCTTGAAGTATTTTAATAGTTGCCAAGCACCCCTGAGACTCTGCTAAAATCTTTATTGTTTCCCTGCAATTTTTTTTCTGTGATTTAAGTGTTACATTTGTTGCATGTAAAACCAAAAACAATTTGAATGTTGGGGAATTTTGACTATTTTTTGTGTTTGTGCTCTTTCAGATGTCTTTGTCCTGCTTCGTTTCATGGACCAGACTGCCAGCAGACTAAGCACAGTTTCCATGGAAATGGTTATGCATGGTTTCGTCCCATCAGGCCTTGTTTTGAAAGCTCACTCTCTCTAGAGTTTATTACTGTGGTTCCAGATGGACTTTTACTATACAGTGGTCCTTTATCAAACCCAGAACCTGGGAGTACAGAAAACTTCATTGCAATAGGTACTTCTGCAGAAGTGTGTGAAAAAATTAAATTACTTTTGGGAATGGGTTGCCTGTGAACAGTGTAGTAGTTCGAGTATGAATTCTGTCTTTCCATCTTATGAGATCATTTATTTTCTGGTTTGAAAATATTTTGAAACATTTCCTAGTAAGTCTTTCTTCTTTAATGTCTTATTTTTGTAGCCCGAACCTGTCGCTTTAGGTCCATCGCAGAGTTGTAGAAATCAAGGGGAAAGCAAAATAGACAGATTGATATATATAAAAAAATAATCCCCCTAGGAAAACTGTAGTGCTATAAAGGAATTTAGGTACTTTGAAGATAGTATTACATGATTAATACAGTCTTAATGCAGTCTTAGTTGCATGTCATTCTTATCTAGTTTGGTGAGAAAAGAAATCCACTTAAACTGCTTTCAGTCTCGGGGCATTTTTGCACTTTTTTTTTAAACAGGCAATGATTTGATGGATGAATCCAGCCCCAGTGTGACACTGCAGGAGAATTTATACACAATAGAACTCATTGCTTTATGTTGACACGTATTAAAAGGTTACTACTGCTTATTTTTTGTGAATTAATATACAAGATGCACAGTATGGTTGGTATTTTATATTTTCTTAATTAATTGAAAGGTAAAGTTGTTGGATATTGTTAATCATTAACCTCGTTTTTGCTTTGTTTTGCAGTTACTTGTAAATTTGAGTAGAAGATGGGAGGGAGTAAAACACACATGTGTTAACTGTTTTAGAGCATTATAAAATTGCAGATTGCTTGTCAGGAATTAGTTCCAGTGTTTTGACAAAGAAGTGGCGCAATCGGAAGTGTAAAAATAAATACTATGTTCAATGAGTATTTCTGCATAATAGAAGTCATACAATATCATTCTAGTTATTTCTATAGTGAACCCCACTTTATGTGACTAGCAATAATGATTAAATCAGTACATTCACTAACTGCTAAAATATCCAAAATGGAAAGATTCTTGTAGCTGAATTTAATTTCTTTTTCATGTTGTATTAGAACTCTCTGGTGGTATCCCTGTGCTGAAGATGAGCCATGGCTCAGGTTTTGTGGTGCTGCAGTTTCCAAGTCACCTGAATGTAGCAGACAAAAAATGGCATCATCTAGAAGTCAGAACCAATGGTCAGGTCAGTTATTTGATTTTTTTTCCACATCAGGATATTTGTATTTCCAATAGCATTTGCCTGTGCAGAAACAGGGGTTCGAAAAAACAGGCTGGGTGGCTGGGTAATTACATGTAGTATTCTAACTGTGCTTGCAGATTTGATGAATAATAAGAATTTTGGGAAGACAGTATTGTCAATTCCAAATTTACCTATGTTGTAGTCCATATTCTGGGATCAGAGGAATCTTTTTCCTGTTTTTTAAGCTCTGCAACACATGTGGAAAGTGCATAAAGGCTTAGTTGTAATTTGCACATTCAGTGTACACATTTGGACACTGAAATCAATTACCTATGCACAAAAAGCAGATAATTATTTATTTGCAAATGCAGTTACAGTTTTGGTGAAAGTGGTTAAACTACTCAGAAGCATAAATTAAATGCAGTTAAGTGCCTTCTTTGTTAAATGGTTCCATTTTGGCTTTACTGTTTATTGCAAGATGGGAAACAGAGCAGGGAAAAAACCCAGCCCTTTTTGCTTGATGGTATGCAAAAAGAAAAAGACGAAAATTTGATACCACTTGTTTATTGAATTTTACAGAAATTCTTAATTCAGTAATCCTATGTTTTGTTGTAGGATGTTCGATTCACTTTGGATCATTGCAGTGCAGCTGTTGTTTCAGAGATAGAAGGAGTAGGCAAATGGCTGTCCACTGAAGATCGTACAAATTGTGAAGTTTTTGGGTCTGTTCCACGAAGAGCAAGGTACATTTCTGGAGATTCACTGAGTTTATTCTAAGGCCTTTGAACATTTTACCTATCAAATTGAAGCAAAGTTATTAATGACTAGAAGCATAAAAGCATTTGCTTTTCTCTGGGACCTTCTGGGCCAAGTGTGGACCTTAAAGCACTAAACAAATTTTAAGGAACAGGTCTTCCTCCGAGTAGTGTTGCAATACTAAATGACAACCCCAGAACACTATGTGGCTAATACTGGAGCTTTTGTGGGTACTGTGTACCAGCCCTTACCCACAGGATTTCTCTCCTTTTACTTTATTTATCAAGTCAGTGTAAGCCTGTTCTTGAAAACCTCAAGAAATTAGGCTAGTTGACTTTTTAATGCCAATAATTCTGGATCCTCAACCAGTCTTACTATCTGATTGGTGTAAGTCTGAGGGCTCCTGCTGACCACCTTTGGCAAACGTATTAAGGCAGACTAACACATCAGTCTCTGGTTGATCCAGGGTTACTGCCTTTATAGCAGAGTCAGAGGAGGTGCACGTGTATCCATACTTCAGCCGTTCACTTCACAGCCTGGTATACTTGTATAAACTGCTGGTTAAAGTAGGCGGGTGCTGGTGTGCCTGATTGTGGGCTGCAGCTTCTCATAATGAGACATACAATCCACCTCTGTTTGTTTTCCAGCAAAGTAATACAGCCAAGGTGCGATAATGACTCTGGTGGTTTAGATTGGTTGTACTGTTGGGTCAGCCCCAGTTAAAACTGAAAAAGTTGGAAAATCTTATTCCAAAAGCAATTATTACATTCAAAGCAGAAGGATGCGTTCAGCTGCATTCTGGAAGGGTTTGGATTCAGTATACTTCAGTCCTTTGGACTGATGCTTATTGCCCTTGCTGATGACACCAAGCTGGGAGAAATGACTAGTATGTTGGAGGGCATGGCTTGGAATTAAAAATTATCTCAGCAAACTGAAAATAGGACCTGGAAGTATACTGTATTTTTCCACTACAACAAAGGACCAAGTACTGCAGAAATCCTCCAGCCTCACAAATATAGAGAAGAGAACAACAACCACTAAGTATCAGTAAAAGATATGGATGGTAGTCGGAAAATGAGTCAGCAATGCCACATTAATGTGGAAAAGGCAAGCACTACACAGTAATACCTCAACATGTATAGATCTCTAAGACATGGAAAGTAATTCTTCCACTCTGGTTAGCACTGTTGGGCCTTAGCTGGAGTCCTGGGTCCAGCCTGTGCACCACAGTGCAGGACAGATGTGTACCAACGGGGTATAATCCAGAGAAGAGCAACCACTGTCATCAGCTTGCCCTGAGAATAAGACCTATCCAGAATGAAGGAATGGAGGTCACTTAACTGAAAGAAGGGAAAACTGAGGAGAGATATGATAAGTCTCTGTGTGTATAAAAGAACACTACCAAGAGCATTTAGACAATCTCTTCTGTACAGGGCCTTAAGTTACAGTGAGGAATATTCAGGTTATATTTTAGGGAAACCTTTGTACTAATAAAGATACTTGAGCTGTGGAATAGATAGTCCGAGCAAGTGTGCTGATCAGCATTGGGATTAAGCCTTGTCAGCAGATGCATAGAGCCCTCCTGGTCATGAAAGGGGCGCACAAAAAAGGGAAAAATATAAGAACAGAGGAAAACAGAACATTGAGTTGATAACTCAGGGAAAAAGAAACTCTGTGAGGACTRAAATATGTGGAATTCTGTGGCTGAGAGAGATGGTTGGGAGACGTTGCAGAGCCTGGACGTGCGTACTGTACCTTTTAGACCACATTGACTCAACTTTTAGGTTTCTGGCCTTTACCATACACAAGAGTTGTGGTTGTAGTATTCCTACAGTATAGGATGAATGTGCACACACAGAAGCACTTGAAGGAGAATATGGTGTCTAGAATATCACAGCTGTTCCTGAGTTGAACACAAACATACCTGAATTATAGTAGTCCCACAGTTAAACTCCCAATAGACCTCACTGTCATGTTTARAAAATAATTACCCTTTATTTTAAAGCGCTGGCTACTGTTCACTGACTGACTGTATTTCAGAGAAAGAAGTAGACAAAATAGTTGCATTCTTTCGTTATTTTATAAATSCTCTATTATTTGGAAATGCGGTGTAGATGTTTATTTATCTGCCTTATTATATAATGCCTATGTTTGAAAGTAAATTMATATCTATTTTTATTATTCATATAATTTTTAAAGGTATTTGAATGTGAACCATGTTCTACAGCTGGGTGGTGTAAAAGAATCGTTACCATATTCCTACCCACAATTGCTACACAAACACTTTTCTGGTTGTTTGCGCAACTTCATCTTGGATACTCAGGTAAGAGAAGTGTAACATTTTGCTTTAGCAAAGGAGTAAACTTCTTTATTAAATTTTGGGGAGATCTGTATTATACCGGAAACTTTTGCTTCCATTAATCTATTCAATGCCCATATGCATCAGCGTGAAATACAAGAAAATTCTGGATTTTTCTGTCATAATTAGAATAACTACCTTGAAAAGTTATTTCTCAATTACAAACAGATGTATTTGTGAGCCAGAAACTGTGCCTGTGTTTATCCCCTACTTCATGCAGCTGTAGTCCAAGCTTCTTTGCGCATTCAGGGAACTTCTGAATGGCAATTGCATAATGGTATATTTATGCCAGCTGTCTGCTTTGTTAGGAAATATTAGAGGTTTTTTGCTTTCATAGTCAGTTGAGTTTATTCAAAGGCAAAATATGGTCTTGATAAAATAAGTTGAAATCTGAATGTTAAAAAGCAAACTTAGCATCTTGAGCAACGCAGATGAAGAACAGACTGTTGTGTGGTGTAGCTATTTCTGTTTAAGAATGAAGTATAAGTGTTTCTTAAATAATATTTCGGTGTCATACAATTTTCTCTTGAAGGTGTATGACCTTCAGTCTCCTGCAGAGTCCCTGAATAGCTTCCCTGGCTGCACACTTACGGATGGGAGCTGTGAGACCGTGGGGTCTTCTTCCTGTGGTATTCATGGGAGGTGTCGTGGAGACTGGGGCTCCTTTGCGTGTCATTGTTTGCCAGGTTACTACGGCTATCGATGCGATAAAGGTGAAGTCTGTTTTTCTGTTATGTGATTGACAGGCTGGTAAATTTTACAAAACAGAAAACTTAAAATGTTTGCAGGTAGTGATTGCTGAGGTGGTTTCTGATGTTTACATTGTGTAAAACCATGTTTCAGTGTAATTGCTTGCGATTTTTAACAACTTCTTTTCTAATTCCCTTTGAGAAATTACTTTGTCAGTATCAGGTAATTTCTTTAGTCCTGAGGGTGTTTGTGCAAAAACTGTATAATGGAGACTGCATGACAAAACAATTGTGAACAAAATTATTTGTTCTCATCACAATTTTTTGAATTTGCATCTATTTACACTTTCAGAAATATCTAATAACCTAAAACTAAAATGTGAGTGTGCCAGTACCACTTACTGTGCAGAATTGGAACTACACAACTCGCATTAGAAATTAATGCTCTGTTGGTGTCTGGAAGAGACTCTATTGGCTTAAGGATCTGTGCTTTCGGTATAGTAGGATCTTTTCTTTAGCCCTCATAAGCCAAAGTTTGCAACAAAAAGACAAATAAAAAATAGCAGGTTGTGAAAATTGGTTGCGGTACTTAATGCTTTGTCTGCAGTCTCTTCTTTTGTCTTGGTCAAGCTTCTGCTTTCCTGCTGTCATCCCGTGTGAGCATTGTAAGGAGAAGCATTAGCAGGACCAAGTCAGGAAGGAGATCACCTCTTTACAGAGGAAGATGAAGTGGGAGAGTGACTGGGGAAGTTCTGAAAATAGATAAAGGGACATGTCCCAAAAGACAAGTTATGTCTCATGGATCCATGCTGTGCATTACCATTTTTTCTTTTACTTTGAACTCTTATTATGAAAATAATTGAAACAATAATATTTCCCTCTCCCTACAAAATGGTTTAAAGGTCTTTATTCTGTCTTTTTAGTTGCCAAAGAATATACATTTGGGCCAGGAAGTCACATTCGCTATCAGCTTCCTGTCAGTGTGCCTGCTCGTAGGACACTGTTTGAAGCCATGATTAGGACACGGCAGCCTGACAGTGTCATCATGAGCATGTTGTCTCGAAATAAGGATGAACATATCACCTTACAGGTGAGCAAGGCATCCCAGACAGTGATAGCATAAAGTTAAATCAATGCCAGTGAATAGTAAGCCGAGAGAAACATTAGCTTAAGAGTTGGAAATAAAGCCAAAAACCTTACGCTAAGCAAAAAAATTTTGAATTCATTTTATGGACACTTACAGATCTGATCCTTCACTTAAGATATTGACTGCACAACCATGGTATCCCATTGGATTTCAAAGGAATTTATTGCCAGTTACAGTGAAGTATAGTTTGCCATATGGAATAGGATGAGTAGTGTGTCTACTCTGGTGTCCTATTCAGCTGTGGTCATGAGTGGCTGATTCTGCGTAGTTCAGACCCTGCCAAGAARGGTGCCTGTAGCAGTTCTAATGATGTCAGCCTGTGGAAATGAGAACCTGTTCGTTTTACACATACCACTGAATGAGTCATCTCTTCAGCTTGAGCTGTCAGTGTAGAAGTGATACACCAGATTCTCAGCCATTTGAAGAACCCCATAAATGTGTCCAAGGGAGAAGCAGGGTAAAATTACTCCGAGAGAATTAGATACTACTGTGAGTACACTGCTACCAGTATTTAGTTTAGTTCAGTAGCACCTGAAGTATCTTTATGTTACACTCTATGTGCAGTGTAAACATACCCTAAATGTAAACAAATGCTTTAAGATTGATGATTATGTACAAGTCAGTTCAAGTCATGTGACAGTTATAGGTCAACACAAAATGTCAGGTGATGACTTTTCTTTTCTTTCTTACTACTTTGTTAATTATCCACAAGGTTGTTCAGGGATTCTTAGTGGTCTCATATAATCTGGGTGATGGAGACTATTCTGTAAGCCTTCCCTCCTACCACATTGATAATGGTGAATGGCATCATATCACACTGGAGAGAAATGAAAATGAATTTACTCTTCGCCTTTATGAAGGAGGTGGGAAGAGAGAAATTCTGAAAGCAGCAGGAATATACAAAGAAATTGTGGTTGACCCCAGCAGCTTGGTCCTTGGAAACACCTACCCATTCAATCAAAACAAGAGTTTTCAAGGTGAGAAATTCTTGATCTCACTGTTCAGAACATGGACCTGTAAAAATGAAGGTTTATTGGTACTACATGGGCATATTGCGAGAAGCTTTCTAGTTTATGTAGAGCCCAAAGTAAACAGATTTCTTGCATGACGCTTTGCAAAAGGGACAAATAAACTGTTCTGACTAGGGAATTATGTGCAAATACTGTCAGCTACTGGATTTGGAACAAATATGGTAACTTCTTCACATGACTGTATGTAGAATGTTTGTAAGTGGAGATGCAGAAGCTTCTCCCAGGCAGACTGTGGATGGCTTATTGCATTAGWTACACAGAACTGGTTCATTGCATGGTTCTATCCAGTCCGTTCGGCAGCTCTCCTTCCCTACCAAATACAACTGTCCCTATGCTGAAAGGAGTATTTCCATGTTATACGTGCATTGCATAGCACACAACAAACTCTGGTTTATTACCTTTATGCACTACCTTTGTATTACTGGATTTTACAGTCACTCAGCTGAAGCATTAACTAAAATTAGRAATGGTTTATTGAATTAGAGCTAACAATTTAAGTTTTTAAAAATGTGAAAAAACAAATCAGTTTTCAGCCTGGAAATTGAATAGTTACACAAAGGAGAAATATAGAGAAATGTAAGGTTAAGATATCCATAACGGCTTTTTACTCTGTCCTCAGTTGGCAGCTCAACCTTCGCCTAAAATCACAGTATAAGTGATGCACAGTTACGCAGCACATCTTTTATATTGACGAGGAAGACACATGCACCATTACTTTGTTAAATGCACCTGGTACCTGTCTATCGCCTCTCTCTCCCATGCCTTTCACCTCTTTAAACAGAGTCTAGTAAAACCATCTGAAACAAGGTGGTAATGTTTTCACCAGACAAAAGTATTTCAGTGAGTAACACAAGAGTGTGAGGAGAAAATGTATAAAATGTATATGCATTAAATAGAATAACAACTTACAATGTAAGTGTATCACAAATTATTTAAAAAAAGATTGTTTTCTATTGTTTCACTAGAAGTATTCCAATAACTAAATTTTATGCTGAGAACTAGGGACCATATTTTGAATTTTTATTTATGGGAGTAATAGTATTTGTTTTTAAGTAAATAGAGTAAAGAAGTCAAAAGGTTACATGAAGATCATTTTAATTAGGACAATTAATGTTGCTGTTAAGCAGCTGAAACTTCAAGGGCTTTGAAGTTATAAAATGTACTTAATTCTGCAAGGTATATGCTTTCATGCTGAAGCATCTCGTGTGTACAAAATTAATGCCACACATCTTTAGTACAAAATTTCTATCAGTGACCGAAGGCTGTTTCACCATTACTTGTGGTGGTTTGCTCTTCTACAAAGTTAAGTTGTAAACTACAATTAAAAATCAACCAATCACAATTTATATTGGTACACATTGAAGAATATAACAGATTTTCACATATAACAGATTTTCCACAATATTTGGACTTTTCTATTGAAAACATAGTGAAGGGATACATGTTCCACTGTCTTGAACAGAAGCAGATAGGGGCCTGCAGCAGCACTTGGTTCTTGTGGAAAACACTGGGAATCATGATCAAAACTTTAACAAATTCAGTCAAAAAACAGAGAACAATGCTATGGAAGTTTAGGTAGATTCAGTGCTAGATTTAAACTTTGGTAGCCTGGGTCCTTTGTTAAACATAAATTGCCAAATCTTAGAGCTGCTTCAAATCATTCTTGCCGAATGGCTTTTAAAACAGTCTCTTTGTGCCTTGCTTCAGGATGTATGAAGGATGTCAGATTTAATAACTACAGGATCCCTCTGGATACTCATGTGAAGGAGCTGGTGTCAGTACTAAGTGCCCAAGGCGTCAAAGAAGGCTGTTCTTCAGAGGCTTGTAGGAATAACCCTTGTAACCAGGAATTTATATGTATTGATTTGTGGATGATGCATGAATGCAGGTAATTGGTGGAAATAAAAGCACAAACCTCTCCAGATTCAGGTGGGAAAGGGCGAATGCTGAAGAAGCGTGCAATTTGAAGACTGCTGCTGGCAATCTCATCAAACCAGTTGAACCACAGCGRAACACTTGAGCCGGATGCCTGCACAGGCACCAGGTTCCTCAGAGAACACTGTCCCTTTAGGTACTACCCTTAGSTGGTGTAAATCAGCCTATCTCCATTGACTCTGTAACATTTCAGCTGCCTGTCTTAATTGAAAATGTTTAAAGAATAGCAGCAAATCCAGAATGTTTGTAAACCCTGAAAACCAGGAGAAGAGGGTGTGTTAGCTGGAGTGAAGTGGAACACTAGCATGGCTGTCTTGTGAAGCTCGTGCTGTGCAATGTGGATGTGCTTTCTTTTGTTGGTGTCTGACTTCTTACGCTGTCTTAAGCTGTGACTTCTGTTCCCTCACAGGCCACTCGAGTTGCATTAGAAGCAGCGCATCATTAAGCTCGGGGTTCCTGTGTGTGGCTGGGGCTGAGGTTAGGACACCACTAGTTCAAGTTAGTTGTCCTGTGAAAAGGTACACTTTAAGCATTGCTGACTGCCACTGTCCACACAAACAGAGTTTTCTAGAGATGTATTTTTTTCTGGAAATTCACTGCGATGGCAACACGAAGAAGATAGCATAGCTTGTCCTGCCTAGACAGAACTGCAGACCCTAATCCAGACATTTTTCACATGGGTAATCTTGCAGAAGCCAGTGGAACTACCCGAGTTCTGAAAGCCCCAGGCGTAAGGGTTTAAAGTTGTGGAGCCCATTGTTGTATGACTGCTTTAGAAAAGACTACAATCCTGTAATTGTTCTAAGTAACTTACTTCTAGTAGCTACTTCAGAAGCTGTATGTAGAGTGTCATCAAAGACTGTTTTAAAATCTCAAATGCTGTGTTTCATGCCTCCTTTTCTCAAAGTTTAACGGTTTAATTTTGCCTTTGTCTTTTCAGTTGCCCTCCGGGACACATGATCATGGAGAATGCCACTGGTAGACACTGCGTCTACACTGCGTGTGCGAAGAGGCCCTGTAACTATGGTACCTGCATCTCGCAGTCACCAACCAAGTTCCAGTGTCACTGCCCTGATGGCTATGCTGGACATAACTGTGAAATCACACTGGCCATCTTTCACAAGGATACAGGCCTGAGCTTTAGTTCCATGTTTGCCATCTGCATTTGCTTTTTGGCGCTGTTAGGTAGTTATGGCAACTACATCTTGTATTACCTTTGGTGAACTCATTTATCCATCTTGTCCTGAATAGTCGTCATCTCATCCTTCTGCTGAAAAACTCAGTTTCCTAATGGAGACTTGACTCTGCMTTCATTTCTTTGCCATGGTCTCAGCTCCATCAGTAACTTATTTTTCATCCCCGTGTGCGTATATTGCTGAGTAAATCAACGTTTGTGAGCAATGGAAAGTCCTTGGAATTTTATTTTCTGCACATTTTCACTTCATTGCTAAGGAACCGTTCAGATGCGTAACTGGAAGCAAATTCAATTGAACAGCAAGAGTGGAAATAGCTACCAGAGAAGCATTGTTTAAAATACTACTGAGCATGAAACAGGTTTTTCAGTCTAGGAGAAATACACTGTCTGATAGGAATACACGTGGTCAGGCAGGAGCAGTCTCTTGTGTCTTACCAATTGTGTCACAACTCCTAACAGCTGCTTTTGGCTTCCTCAGCCATTTTCAGGCTTAGGCATTGGGTCTCAAAAAGAAGAGGAAAGACAAAGGAGGATGTCACTAGTGAGGAAGGATCATATCTTTCAGTCCTTGTTTATTCAAATTTCATGAAAGTTTGCCTGAGTAAGGACATAGGATTTTTCTCATGGCTTTTACACTGTTAATTAAGTTTCATTCAGCAGTCACAGTAAGAGTATGAAAATATATTATGGACTGTTTTGCATCCATCTGTAGCTACCTGAAATACCATCGCTGTCCCCAACTCTGCTAGATACTGTGTTTGCCATGCAAATACGAACAGCAAATAACATGGGAAGCTAACTGGTTTCACAGCTTTTGAAATCCCAGTTAGTGGAAGTTGGTAAGAGATCATTATGTTAAAAGAGGGGGGGGTTTGCTGGGTCAGAGCAGTTTTATTGTGAGCTGACTTTGTGCTGCTGCCTGTGCTTGACTGAACTTGACTGAAAAACTAACAATATCTTTTACCTAATAATCCTGCTAATCTTTCAGGTCTAAATTATGAGTTAGAAGCAGTTGTTTTTAACCAAGTGGTGTGCACTGCTGTGAAAATTTTAGTAGATGTGGCTAACCATGGTACTACCACACAACTGCAACTTTTGTTAGGAGAATTTTAAATAAAATTACTTAAGATTTCAAATGCCCTTTCTCTTACAGAACTTCCAGAAAGTGGTAGTGCATTTAAAAGTGATTAATTAATGCAATTTTAATTATGAATTTGTAAGTTTCCAGTAGATTAGAAAAGCTGCTTTTCTGACATCTGATCACATCTTTCAAATTCAAATATGGAACTGTTTTGTAAGTAAATCAATACCAGGGTGGCTTCATGTTGGTTCAGTATCCCATGAACCTTCCCCACCCCTCCCTGCCAGGAGACTTCAGCTCATTCTGCTCAGTTAAAGACACAGTGATACTTGGGAGCTTGCAGCTGCTCCAACACTAATGCTATGGATCAAAGAAACAATAAACTTCATAGAGCGCTTTTAATGACAGCACTGTTTAATGACAACTCCTGAGCAGAAAATCAGGCAGGAGCTTACACTGTTGGTATCTGTATGGAAGAGATACTGTCCTCAGTGGGGGTACTTCTGGTTTACACTCTTGTTACACTCTCGGAACATGGGCTATATTCATTTTAAGTATTGACTTTTTATTAGCAGTCAGAGTAAAAGAATAGGAGAGAAGTAGAACACTTGAAAGACTTCGTATCTCAAAATCAGCTCAGCTAAAAAATGACTTTGCCAAGAAGTTACCATGTGTGAAAATCTGTGTGACACGTTTCTGTAAATTTGGGGGATGGGGGGAGGAAAGGTAAACGTACATCTCAAACGCGTTGATTCAGCTTGAAGGGTACACAGCACAGTGCAGGGCATAGACCTCCGTGTACCCCAGTTTCGGCTCYAAGGTCATGCTTAGGTGCTGCTCCACAGAACTGCACTCTGCCGTGTAGATATTCTGTACGAGATTCTAGTCTCTCTAATTCACTGCAGTTTTAGTTTATGGTATCCAATGGTTTGAGGTCTTACTATGAGCTTTTATCAATTTTTATAGAGTTGGTAACACAGGGGTACACAAGTTTCTATTTACATAATGTTCAGTATCAGATGATGAAGCTTTACAACTGTCAGTCTGTAAAATGCACCTAAGCATTTAAGAAAAATGTTTAAATTAATGGATGCTAAGGCAAAATGTGCCTCATTTTTTTTCTAGTAAAATGTGTAAGTCATTTCCTCTTCTGTCTGGTGTCTTCTTGTGCTTCATTTCTGTGTCTTTGTATCTGTTACTGTCAACACACTCTTACTTAAGTGTATACATTTGTATACATTTTCTCTTACAGAGTTTAACGCAGTACATTAACTATCTAGGTCTCTGAACAGCACTTGGGTCATTCAGTTCTTCAGTTAGTTAAGCTTTTAACAACTTCAAAGTTGTACTTTAAAGGGTATTTTAAAATGCTCTTTAAAGGCCTTTTCTTCTGTCTTTGATGTTCACTTGTAACCACATTGAAGAGTGCGAAAATCAAACATCTGCTGAGAAACACAAAACTACAGCCTTGCCGGCTCTGACTGCAAACCAGCGCTGCAGTGCTGATACAGAACGGCTGCTGTCTGAGCCATCCTGCAGCACTTCTGTATATAAATGTTTTATTTGTTTCTGAATTATGTTCTGTTTTGCTCCTGTGTGTTTACACAGCTCTGTTCAGCGCTGTATTCTTGTGGGCTCGCTGGAAGAGTCACAAAGGTCTGAACGGAGGAGTTTACCGCGTATCTGCGCATCATGAGGATTTGGAGGATGTCAGAGAAAATATCCTCAACTACAATGAAGAAGGGGGTGGGGAACAAGACCAAGTAAGGATCATTGTGTTACATTACAACTAAGAGGGGACTGGTGGCTCACCATGCTAACAAAAATGTATTTTATGCTTTTCCTTTATAGCTGAGGACCTTAGCCTTTGTTCTGCTGATTCAGTACTGCAGTTGGGAGATGAATTATTTGCACGGTTATGTACACAAGGGTGCATGTTTCTTAAGCGGAGATAAGTGCCTACCAATTTTTAATTTGTCTTAAAGCAAGTGATCCTATGTGCATATTTAAAAATGCTAGAGTGAGTTTAGCAGTAAAGAACTAATAACTGATGGTTTTGGTTTCATGGCTCAGGAGCTGCTGAGGTTCTCAGGGGTAATTACTGCTGTAGCACTGAGGGCTTGACAGAGCCTGACGTGAACGGTTCGTTACGGACAGCCTCTTTCTGAAGACTGTTCGTAACAACAGTTATTCAGACTTGACTTGTTAAGAAACCGAGGTACTACATTTGTTCCTCTTAAGCCCTAAAGCACATGGTGGTTGTGGAAGAACCTTTCTGCATTTTTCTGTTTTGGAGAGAAATACACTAGTGAACAGGAGCCGTGTGTATACTTATAGTAGACCAGATAATATTAACATTTCTGCTAGCTGTTTTAAGGATTTCTACATGTCAGTTTAAGCCAGAACTTTGAAAGAAAACTGCAGATATTATAGATGAGTGATTTAAATAGATTATTTGCTGACCCACAGACGTTTGCTATGTTTAAAAAAGGTAAGGAATTTCATTGTCACCTTTTGAAACTGTTCATTTCATGGATTCAAAAGGTGGTGTGACTCTGCAGATGTAATAATAGTCAGGGCACTAATGTGATGGATCAAAAAAAGCCAGTGATTAAAAAAAAACAAATTAAATGTTACCTGTCCCAAAATTCCAAATATCTTCAAGAATTTTTAGTTACAAAATATAGAGTGTGTTTTACATGGCCACCTGAGAAAATATTCTTACTTGTAGAGTATCCTTAATTTCCTGATGAATTCCTGAATAATAAATACAAGGACATTTTCCATGTGATAATATAGACAGCTATATGCATAAATCCTGTTTTCCTTAATAAGATTAACTTCCTCTGCAAAACTTTGCAGTTTTACACCCAGAAGGTCTATAGATTGAGGAAATCCAGTTACTGTATGACATGTTTAATTACTTTTGGAGAGTTCTTAAAATACACTCCTTATTTTAAGCAGTGGAATCAAATTAGTGACTTGATCTTCATCTGAGGCTATTACTGTGTCTTAAAGAAATGTTGCTTGGAGTGAAGCCTCTACAGGTTCTGTATACTGTTCCTAAATTATTCAAATTTTACAGTTGCTGGGATTGCAGCTAAAACTTTCCAGTATCCTTTTTAATACCTAATTGTTTGTCTAGATTTAAAAAAACTAAAATACCCAGAATTACAATACCTTAATTGTATTCTAATGTTACCTTAACAAAAGGATCACGAGGGCGCTTGGACAAGAGAGTTTTGTCTTTGTAATGTTAGTGGAGGGTAGGACTATGGGGACAAGAGGCTGTCTCACTAAAGAGTTTCTGCACCTGAAATAAATAAAACTATCCCTCAGAGAAACTAAGAGTTCATAAAAAATTCTAGTAGATTAGTGCACTGTTGAGTATATACTTAACRCAACTAAACACCAAATGTTGTTGAAAGCCAGCTTTGAAGCTAGAGGCAAGAATCGACTTGGGTTTGTAGCCTGCCAAGTAAGAATAGTATAATCAAAGAAATGTGTCATTTTAATGAACAACTAATAGCAGTGAAGGATGATTTTAATTATCACCCAGTTCACTGAAGGGATGATCCTCAAATCTGTATTTGGACAAACTCCCATTTAAGTTCCGTACGACTAGAAGTTGCCGTGTTTTGTTGATGATGCTGGTAGCCATGCCATTATAAAATGCTCATAGTGGGATCATACTGTAGCTTACGCTTACTTAGACCGTGCCTAAGACAGGCATCTGTGCTGTCGTCTCACATTGTTCATCACTAACAGTATTTAGTCTCTGGATGAATGGAAATAAGCAGCTATTCTATGTTACAGTCCTGTCCCAAACCCTAGTCTTGCCACTTACGTGGCTTCTTGATTGCAGGTGGGGTTTTTTTAAAGCAGTTCTCTGTCTCCGATTGAAATTCAGCAAAGGCTCACCACGATTACCTAGGATAATCTCTTATAAAATGGTTATGCGCAATTCAGCGTGCGAGAGAATAAATGTAATCTTTTGGAATGTGCTGCTTTGACAGCTCTGTCACTGATGGCTACTGTTCAGATGAATAGCATGAGCAATACAAATAATTACTTGTTTGCTCTAATGAATTCCGTCTCACACAGCCTGCCAATGTTCTTCTTTTGCTTGTAAATAAGTCCACAGTCACAACCTTTGGATTGTAGGAAGGTGAAGGATGCTGTAGGACACCACTTCTTTTCTTTCTCTCAGCTGGCATAAAGATTCTGATCAGTTAATGCAATTAACATGTACAGACTGGTGGGTTTAGTGACAGGAGTTGCACTTCAGGAACGGCAGCACAATTATCAGACAGCATTAACTGCTGCTTTACTAGAAGGGAAACTTTTTTTTGGTAATAGGTAATCACTTGGCTTTTACAGTCATGCCACTTCCAAATAACATAACTAGCAATTATTGCACAGATTGATAAAATTTTAACAGAAATCACAGCAGATGTTTGAACTACTAATGCAGAAAGATGTCTTTTAACATGAATATCCTTTCTCACCTTTGTTGCCAGACTCAGTATCATTGTTTAATGATGAAAAAATATTCAGATCTGAATTTCAGAACAAAAATTGGGGCATTTCTGTCATTTTTATTTAGCTTCCAATACGAAATGAGACTTGATTTTGAACCTAACTGTAGTAGTGCAGGCTGCACAGGTGTTCCTCATGCATTCTCATCTGCTTGCTGGGTTTTGGCTTGCTTAGGCGCATTGTAGGTGGCAGAGTTGGTTGAACAAGCCAATCCTTCATGTGTTCACACCAAACGGACTGCCTTTATCTCCTCCTCCTTTATTTCCACCAGCACGTCAAGTTTTGGGATCTATAGAGAATATTAATTTAACGTGAACGGTTTCTCACTCCAGGATGCATACAACATGGCAGAACTGCAGGTGTCTATTCAAACCAGCCCAGCCTATTCTCTCTGCAAGAAAGAAAACCCAACAAAACGGAACCGTTTCTCTAGTGATGCGTCCCATCGGCAGACCAAACCATCAGCGACTACGGAAGCCTCTTTTACTAGCGGAGACTTTGGTCAGTACTTGTCAGGTGTTGTCAGAGATGCTGACCGTCACCCCCAGGCTGTGCCCCAAGACTCGCTGCAGGTGTTCTGCACGGAGGGCGAAGGCTCGGTTGCTGGCAGTCTGAGTACCCTCAGCTCCTCTGGACTCGATGAGGGTATCGTGTATGATGACATTAAAGAGTGGGGACCAAAGTTTGAGAAACTGAGTGAACTGTGCTCACATACAGATGCAGAAGACCTGTAGATTACCAAGTCTACTATTTTCAAAGTTTTGGAAGCAAGGGTGAAGGACAGTTTTTCATGCTCTTGCTATGTACTGTCCCCCTCCCTCCCCCTTTTTTTCCCCATTATGAGAGGCAGTCAAATTCCCACTAATGAGCCACAATTTGTATCTAACTGAAAAATTTAGTAGTAGGAACTAATCTTGGGACATTCTAGACATTCACATTTGGGGATATAAACTTACTGGAAAGAATAAAGGGAGAACGTCGGTTACTTAGTCATTCACATACAGTGTTTAAGAAATAAACAGAATTTTTTTGTCACTAAGGTAATAAAGGACTCTCAGATCCTATGTACATAAGTTAAGATGGTGCTCAAAGCATGAAGAAAGCATGCTGTGTGTACTGTTTTCAGGAGAAGCTTTAGCAGTTATTTGAAGAAAAAAAGCACATTGTCTTTTTCTTGTGGAAATAAAGTCCCTGTCGTATTATATCCATCTTTTTTCCCTGACAGGCTCAGTTACAGCACCTGCTCCCCGAACGTAGTGCAGATGAGAGTCCATGGATCCAGGTAAAGAAATGTAGCAGCATGGATCTTTAACTTTGGTTATAACGTAATTAAATCCCTTTATGCTGTCATATAAATGCAGAAACTGAATTTAGGCACAACACATCAAATCAGCTGCTTAGCAACTAAATACTTCTCTTCATTAAAAGACCAGGTTTCCTAAGATACTAGCCTCAAAGGCCACTAATTAGTGATTTCAGTAGCAAATACCACAGTTCACCATCATCTTTCATTCCTAACGGGCTACTAAACTGAGCCTAAACCAAGGACCAGCCGGAACCATGTAATTTGCATCTACAATCCTTTTTTAAATCCAATTTTTAAATTGAGACCACGTGTATATATAAATGGAGTAAAGTGCAGCAAGAACACTATCTTGTTTTGTGCTGTTTCTTTATATATTATAATATGTAAATTATATATATATCGGCTGATAATAGATTCTAAGGTAATTTAATTTGTTTCATTAAAACAAAGCATAAAACAATATATGGTAAAAGTAAATGTATTGTAAAACTGCTTTGCTTACAGTTGCATCAGTAGCTTGTTTTGGGAGGTCTGGCTTTTATTTTTATATATAGATATATATATATATATAAAAAACATAAACAAATAGGTCAATGCAGTCTGCAGGCTAGATTAATTTGCACATTTCCCAAATGAGAAATGTTCATACAGTGTCTTGTTCTTGCATGCATTTGTGACACACTTTGGAAAATCTTGAGCGCACAATCAACTAATGGTTACACGCTGCAGATAATGTGGCATTTTCATCTCCAACAGCTAAATGTCATTTTTACCCACGCCTGATAGTTTTGATTCATAAATGGTACATAGTCTGGGATTATGTAATTTTACTGATACATTTACTTATGAGGAAACATAGGCTAAAATATCTTGCAATGTTCACAAGTCAGGTATGTCAGCTGCTGCATTTCGTGATCAGAGCAGTCACAAACAGGATACGGAAAATGAAGTAAGTATACATTATGCACAAAAATCTATTCCTTCCCCAAACAGCAGTATTTTTGTCTGCATACCTTGAGTTCTTTCCATAACTATAGATAAGCTGTCATTTTGGCAGGTTTTAATTTAATTTAGCTTGTAAGCTCCTTGGGGCAAGGACTGTATTGCCTGTGAAGTGTCATGTATATCTAAGGCATATCTAAGGTATAAATAATAAATAAGCCTTCTGTATATGATGTCTCTTCCTTGCATATCTTGAAGGCTGACTAAAGCTTGGACTCTCTTGAATTACTTCTCTCTCAGCTTTGATCATACTTCCACAGACCTGAGTCACGTGTGCTGTTCTGTCTGAAAAGCTGCGGGAAGCAGCAGTTGCTTCTAACTGATGCGTGGACTCAAGCTCTAGTTACACCTGAAAGACATGTTACCGTTTCTGAGTTTTCACGCGTGCTGCAGCTGGCCGGGGCCACAGGCCATGACTTTCCTCAGATATCCAAGTGCTTTTTGCATGTAGCATGGTCGTGGTTTTTGCAACAGACAGACAACTAGTCTACGGAGGTGGAAATCCTTAACTTTATATTCAACAGAATTACTCAAGTTGTGTCACCCATAGGCTTATTCCCTATTCTGGGATTTTAGGTGCCGAGAAGCAACTGACGTAGAATGCGCACTGTAATCCTTATTATAGCTGTGGCACTCATTTGTAAACAAATAATAATAACAACCATAACCTCAGAGCTGCTCGTGTAATTGCAGTTAGACATATGTTTTACAGAATATACAGTATAAAACAGAAGGTCAGAAAACATTTTAAAACTGCTATAGGAACTCATATAGATACTCTCAGTAACAGGCCATACTCATTTGCAGCTGTCATGCCCTATTAAAATCTACTGTTCCTCTTTCTAGGGATTACTAATTAGTTCACTTAATTTACCTGTTTTAATTTGCATGCTGCTCTTTTAATTACTGTGCAATTTCTGAAATCATATCTTCACTTGTTCCACATTTACACATACAAGTATTTCAGTACCTCTACAAAATAGCTTATCACAGCATAGCACTGACATCGCTCAAGAACAGGGACAGCTGGCTTGACAACAGAAGGCTTTCCAATGGGTGAGGGGGGAAGGAAAAAAATTGAATAAAAAAAAATCATTGGGTCCCTAGGTAGCAGGATTTTCAGTAATCTGGTACTTTTATTAATCTTCTTCCACGTTCTTTACAGACTTTAAACATGTAATAAGAACATTTTATTTAGTATAAAATACTTGTAAAGGTCTGAAATGTAAATAATCATGTAGATATTAGTATTTAATCTGTCTGCCTTTCAACTACATTAATCTTTGTGGTTTTCCCCTTTTACAATAACGTTCCAAGTATATAACGTAGCCAAGCCACGCGAAAGCGGATTGTCCTTAGGTCTGGCCTGCTGGCTAATACCAGCAGGTTTAGAAAGGAAACTGTGGCTGTAGAAAGAGCAGGATTAGAAGAGTAGAAGAAAGGTGAGCATTTTCTTAATTATAGAAATGATAATGGCCATTGGCCATTTCCTGGAGCTTTAAGTAAATAGCTTGCACCATGCTACTGGTAACTGTTGATGAACGAGGTGGTTTTGAGAAGCCTGGTTCTTTGGAACCCAGAGTCCCCTCTATACAAGCATACCGTGTCACGGTAACATTCCATTAATCAAATGAATCTTGCAGAAGTCCTGTCTGTACCTAAWTAACATTGGCGACAAAACTCCCAAAAACCTCACTTTAAGACTAGTGCTACATATGTGAAGATGTGACTGCACTCAGGCACCACAAATGAGAAAAAAACATGCTGGGCAGTTGTATCCCACTTCTCCCTAGAACGCCTAGACTTTTAAAAGCTTACCTAATTCAAATAAAGCACGCACGTGTCATTTTTCTCTCCCAAAGAATGCATGTTTCTTTTAATGAAGTAAGACTACTAAAGCTTGAGCTACAATGTGGAAACAAGCAGATCCCTATTGGTCAAACCAAATTATATTTACTTAAACGGAGTAAGTGCCTCAGTCTACTGACCTTGCTAGAGTTGAAGTGTATTGGGGGGGGACGACTGGTAAAAATCATGGCTGATACACCTTTACCTTGTAACAGAGAAAGGAAGTCCAGCGAGCTGTTAAAACACACAGATGATTCAGAAAGTCAGTGATGCATGCAATGTAACAAGCCTGAGAAAAGTCAAAACTTCCTGCTGACAAATACTTCGCTTTCCTCCATATGGACTGAAACAAAGCTGATTCCCTAACTGCACCTTCCTCAATCCATCCCAACATAAAAACAACCAAAAAAGTGATTTTCAAATTACACAATTTATTTAGTATGCAATAGTCATTATATCTCTTTACAACAACATATTATAAAATAAGTGTTAGAGCTCACCGGCAGAACACTGAAACAAGAAATGAAAATATACCTACAGATCTCAAAGGCTTTTCTCTCCTAAAAACATTCCAGCTACTTGATAACATTTTGTCTTTGTGATCTAAAAAGTCATTCACACCACAATTCCACTGATAACGCGCAGCTTAAAAGTCCTTGCAGACAACAGGTAACGTACACAAGAAGTCATGATGGTGCCATTCCCACTGCTAGTTATTTGTAAGACTTCAGTAAATGCATTGCCATGGGGGGGGGGGTGTTCCTGGCACTGGCTCGTACTTAATAGAATGAAACAGGGATGCCACAGCAACCACTTGGAAATAAGGTGCATCAGGATGATGTGGTTCAGGAACAGGTAAAGTTATTTTAAAAAAAATTGCAGTGACCATAGATCACAGCAAGACAGGGGAAGTAGAGAAAATAATCATCAGACAACTAAACCACCACCTACCTCCTAGAAGACTCGGACTCTTACACCCAGCCTCCAGGAACAGGCAACGCAGCCCTTTTACCCCCAGTCCCACAGCCCCGACTGCTCAGCGCTGTCCAGCCTTCCCCACACGCTCTGCCCCGGCGGGCAAGCCTTTAACCTGCGGACAGAGGAGCAGCCGCTCCCGCTCGCCCAGTGCTGTGCTGCGGGTATTGCTTTCCTCTGAGCGGGTAAGTGGGTTTGCTCCTTGGCATTTTCTCGGTTACTATTTTAAGGAGATTGGTCTTCTGAACTTCCGACTACATAGTCACTGAGATACAGCCTTCCCTTTAGGGTTAAATCTTTCTGATACGGGAACTGTTGGAATTGTTTAAAAGTGTCACAAGCTACTACGGCTTTAAAGGGTATCAACTGCAAGAGTTAAGCAATCTCCAAAATACTTTTTATCTAACGCTTCCAATTTCTGGTGTGCTACTTCAGGGGATGTTTCTGTTGCAAAACAAAACTATGTTACTGTGGTGGTGCTGGATCATGACAGCCGTCGTTTTTTATGCTTTCCCAAGACCTAGGGTAGCTTGGGGTCTGTTTGGTTTCAAAAAAAACCCAAACAAAAAAATTTGCACTTGGTAGTTTCTATGAAGAGGTTAAATTTCTCCTTTGGCAATATCAGAGACAGTGGTTTTGAAAAAAGTCTATTTAAAAATAGCTACTGTTACAGTCAGGACTTCTTGGTCTCAGCTGCTACCTAAAAGTAATTTCTGAAAACGGTATAGAGTACCACTGGATCGTGGAATCTCTCATTTCAGAGGAAAGTTACTGCACCTTTAAAGGAAGTTACAAACACATTTTAAAATACGACAATACAGCCTAGACATACTTTACCTTACGTGTGCTTGTTTTCAATTACTGTAAGGCACTCATTGAGGAATTCACTGACCCATCCTTTCAGCAAGAACAGGCATGCATCATTACGGGCCTAATTGAAGTTTTAATACTGATTAAAATGTTTTATTATTGTATTATGTTAAACTGCAGTGGTCTCCAACCTCATTAAGGGATACAGGCTAGAAATTACTCAGGAGTTTCAGTTGCTCAGTTTAACAACCTAGCTACTGTCAATGTTTGATTTAAATACAGTCTGATTAAAGCACACTTTCCTTTTGTGTTAGCATGGAAGTGCAGAAATGTTGAACATTGTTTAATGAGTATTTACCGAATATAAAATTGTTTGAGCATGTGACATCTCCATCTCTTCAGTAATTTACCTTAGTACAACTGAAAAGGGAAAACACTTAAATCATTTGGAATTGGAACACAGCTCAGTTGTGAAAGCTAATCTCATTACACATCTTGATTAAATTAAATGTGGAATTTGCTATCAGTAGCACTTTAAGGTTCCCATCATTAGAAATTAATTGCAGTGGTAATTATTATAACTGAGTTATTTGCACAGGCCACAAACACTCTTAGAGGTGTTCAAATGTTAATTCAACATTGGCCTAGAGGCACTTGATTATTACAATTCTGTTTTCCGTAAGAAACAAGTGATCCTAGTGGATGTCTAATTAAAGTTGGAGAGTACTGTTAGACTTTCAATCAGACTTAATCTCTAATTTCAATAAAAAACCAAAGCAGCACTAAAACACAGCAAAAGTCATGTGTTATCTACATAGCATTTAAAAAGTCAATACAATTCACAAAGTTCTCGCCAGTAAAAAGACAAAGGGTACAAACAAATCACAAAATTCTCAGGATTGAGGCCTGTCTTCACTTAATCTTGCCAGTCAATTTAAAATAACTCCAGTCTATTTTTTTAGGATAAAGAGCAAGGACACAATGATTTTGTGCTAAAATATATAGCTCTGTGTCTGGAATAACATAACGCAAAGCTCTAATACCTGAACGTATTTTAAATACCTAAGTTTCCTGCTGATTTTAGAGATGAATTTTTCTTTTGTAAGGTTGGCAGTGTTCAATTTTGGTATCCTACTCCTGGAATTCACATGGGGAGAAAAAGGATCCCCTGCAGTTCAGAAAGCAAATACAGAAAATAGTGGTGTGAGAATCCAAGCTGAGAAATTTGGTTTTTTTGTTTGTTCTGAGGATTTTACGAGGATACAAACATGCAAAATGAATCAAGCATGCTCCAACCTTTATTCTCATTAGAAATACATAACACTCCATCATTAAATGCTTAACGTTATAAAACAGTATATTTCTGTATCACTACAAATACTGGACAATGATTAAAGTTTTACTCTTCAAACTTGTTTGCTGATTCTGCACTCACTGATTCTGCAGTCACACTCACAAGCTTGGAAACTCCTATCTGCATACATTCCCAAAGAATTAAAAAAAGAGGCACTGAAAGAGCACAAGGATCTGTTAAAGAGGATCAGATTGTAAGAGAAAACCTAATTTTTGTGACTATTTTAAGGATTCACAAAAATAATACACGGTCAGTATAGGAGCAGTGTGGCCTGCTTTCATTGAATTCCTATCATTTTATAGTAAAAATCCAAACTGCTGAGCAGAACTTCATAGGCTAGCTATTCTGCAGTGGTCATGCAGGCTGCTCATTTTGTGTGTCTTTCAATCAGTTAAAACTGGAAAGCAATTATATCCTAGGTATTCAGAAGGTCAGACTTTATAATCAAAATGGTCTCTGCTAGCATTTATTTAGGAATCTAAGAAAATTTTGGCAACATCAAGAATGTTATCAAAACTAAACTGTCTAAAAAAAATAAGAATCACAGTAATTAAGCAAGAAACCATCAATGTAAAATGTCTTACAAATGTAACGTTTGTAAACTGCATTTTCTAATGTGGGTCCTAGCATTAAAATACTGAACTTGAAGCTACGGGTGAAAACATTATTTATGCTTAGCAAGTTTGTAAACATGGAATGTTTTGTTTTGAAACACTCTAGTGAAGTGTATGGTATAAGAAGGCAGGTTTTTTTTAATTTCCTCACAGAAGCGAGGATACAACGAAGTTTTCAAATCAGGTTCATTCTCTCCCAAACCATCCATGATCTGTAATGAAATTGAACAGATTTGTGAAATACCTTTAGCCAACTCACAGTTACAGGCAATAAGAAGAAACTAAAAACAACTGCGACAATACGTTCAGAGGGTGAGGCTGGCCAGACGTGTTAACAGTGACTGTAAGAAACAAGCGGGAGGTTATACCAGTAAGATTTATAGTAACATTGTCTCTATTACGGACAAAGCTGATTTGTCAGAGGTACCTATCTGCTTTGGGTTACGCGGTCTGCTGTGGTTCCGCGTTAGCCCCAGAAATGCTTGAAAACTCCCCTGACACAATGGAGGAAAATACGACCGTCCACTGGTCCTGAGGGAATTGAAGCTATGAAGTGATTTACACTCTGAAAGGGAACACTGTATACTGCTAACCTGAAGCTCATCAGGAAGTGGTTACTTATTTTGCTCACGCTGAGTTCTTCCTTTTATTATCAAATACCATTAAAAGCAAGCAGTGTTCAATTTGGTGATTTTGAGAATATCTAAAGGCTCCATTAGACTTTACTTCCCACACTGATGATGAAGTGGAAATAACCCAAGCTACTTCAAATCGTTAACTGTATTTCAAAAAGAAGTTAAGCAAAATGTATTTTATTTATAAATCTTGTACATAATACTTACATGGCCATTAGCTATATCAAGCAAGTCACGTAACCGACAGCCTCTACTGTGTCTTCTTTCGTAACAAATGCTGTCTTCTAGGATCACATAGTCTGTGCCAAAGGATCGCAGTATTCTGTAAACATCTTCAGGAGATCTCTTGGCATAAATCTGATAAACCTACAGAAGAAGAAAACTAAGCTGTAAGACACATTACGTTACCACTATTTCTTTGTTTGCTCTTTCATGATTCCTTTATCTTGAACCAGAGAAAGAATTGAGATCGATAATCCATGTGATTTGAATTAAATATTTTAAAAATAAATAAACAAATGCTTTATTCAGTAGCCACTGAGTTTCTATGTTATGGCTGCTACGATGCACAATAGTACTGCTGCCGACTGCAAAAACACTGGATGGTGCTGCTGTCTGCAGAAAGGCCTTGGTAGATGCCTGTAAAACTTTCAGAATGTCTAAATTATAGGAAAGGAGAGTTTAAAATGATCTCCCCAGTTTTCTGTGGAGTTTCTCAAGGTGGCTTCTATATAAAATGTTATGTGCTAGTCTGGGAACTGAAGGGAGTATCAGGCAAATCAGGAAATGCCCCATGTGGGTTTAACAGCCCAACTGGGCAGCAGTATCTATTAATGCCAACAGTACCCAAACCAGTTCACTCAGAACTAGCTTGAGTTAGGTACAGTCATTCAGACATACACCAGCTGCCAGAAGTGAGTGAGCAGATGCCCAAAGTACCACAAGTTTCACAGAAGTTAAATTCTGGAACTGTATCTGAAAATAAGTTAGTTCAATGAGCAAAGCACGTGATGTCATTTGCGATGTGCCATTAGAGATTGCATGTGTTTTCTGGAATGGAGCCACTGATATGGATAAGAATTAGCTGAAACAATCAGAATATCTTACCTGTTTTGTCCTCTCTCTCAGATTCTTATCCTCATAATGGGGATGATTAGTTAAGGTCCGTCCAGTGCACAGTTTGACTCCTGCTAATAGCTGCATGCTCCCAGCAAACACTGCTGTGTTTGGAGTGTCTGACCTAAACAAATGTTGATAAGTCTGAGGAAGTCTCTGTAGGGGCACTTTTGCATTGCTTGTTACAGATCAGAAGGAAAAAAAAGACTGAAAAAATATTTTTCTGCCTCTCCTCTATTCAGGGAGCAAACATTCAAGCAACTGTGTTTTCTTCAAATATGAAGCAGATAAATCACGATAATACTCTCTAACTGCAAATAAAAGATTTACTATGCACTATGAGGGAATTTAGGAAAAACACAATCCTGAAAATTTCAAACTACTTCCATATTTCATATATTTCTTGGGTTCATATAGCCTCTGAATATTTGTAAATTTCTATATCCTAATTCTTTTTAATATTTCAAGAAACTTATTGTGACTTAGATTTGTGTCTGATATATAAGGTACTCTATATAAAATGGATTATTTAATTTGAATGCTAAACCTTCTTGTTACTGTCCTGGCATTCACCATTCACTTGGAATGAGAACTTTGTTATGTGAGACATTAATCCTTGTATTATGACAACTGTGGGAGAGAAATTATGAAAAAAGTCACCCCAGCTGCAAAAAGTGGGGCGGGAGTGAGGGGGATGCAGAAAATGCCAGATAGAAATGCTGTCAATTATTGGTACTGTGATCTCATCTGAAATTCAAAGCCAATGTCTAGAATTGTTATCTAAATAACAGTCTTGGTATCTCAGGATGTTTAAATACCCATAATGAAAAAATGATTTTTTGCTCACCTTCCCCCCAACAAGTTTACAATCTAAAATATATGTAAAGTCACAACAGAAGGGCATAGCAAAAAGATAAAGTAAAAATGCCAGGCAACAGAGACTACTATAATTAGGCTAATTAAAAATGATCATAGTATCCTTAAGTGTTTTCTAGTGCTTAGTAGGCATATAACCATGAAGAGTTCTATGAAGACTAAAACAACAGAAAGCAGCATACATTAAATCAAGTAAAATGAAATCAGAAAGGAATGTGAATAGTTGCCTAACATCCACATACATGCACATATGGCACCTGTAACAGCCAAATAACTGTGACACTTTGGGCTGCACTTTAGGGAGCCTTTTGAAACTGCAGCTATGAATTCAGTCTTCTTCAAGCTCCATGATCGGCTTGAAAATGTTAAGAGACAAGTATTAGATTTTACTATCGCCTTTCAAGAGATTATGCTTAACAAATGAATTAATAATTACAATCCCTTCCTAAAAATTCTTGCACTGGTACATTAATCTCATCTAGGAAGGACAGAGATAGTATTTTTTAATAGGCCAGTTTAACTCTACTGATAGACTAGTTTTTCAGCAGTTTATAAAACCAGTTTCATTTTAAAGTCTGAAAACATTTCATTTCTTTTAAAAATTTCTTTTTTACTTAAAATATTCAAAGCCACAAGTGTCATGAAGTAAATGTTTCATTAAAGGAAATTAACTCATCTTAGAATTTGATATTATGCAAATATACTGGCCCTGACAGGCTGTCAGCTAGGACTCATCCCTGAATCCGCAGGAAAGCACAGTTCTTTAGACTAGGCTGAAAAGAACGTGGACTAGATTCACAGAGGGACTTGCTAGAGCTTAGACACCTAAATGATAATGATGATTCTCAAAGCATCTTCCAACATGTTTCTGTGGGCTGGGAAACTTCTAGTGTGAAAAGTCTGTTTCTGTGTTTGTTCAAGATTAGTTCAAATTTTATAATGCTCTGCAGTACTTATCTCCTGACTTGGCCTTATCAGGGCAATCCTGCACCTGTGATTCCTAAAGAGCCCAATATAATGCAAACTTGCAGAATCAAACTTTCTTAAAAAAAACCAAACAAAAAACCCCACAACAGATACCAAAGGCAAAACCACAAGAAAACAACAACAACAAACCATTCTCAAGAAACAGCCTGCAGCCTCTTTTCTTACAGAAGAAAGCTGGAGGAAATGGTGATAGTGCCCTTTTTCCATAACTTACTAGTAAAAATGCTTGTCAAAAATGTAGAAGATGCAGGGTTCAATTCCTCCCCTTTCTAAAAGCATTCAGCTCTTGCCCAGAAGGGGTGAAATATAGCTGAGTGCATTCTTTATTTATCAGATATTAAGAGTTTTGCCAGCAGTTCCTCCTCTTCCTATACCTTAAAAGCAACCCAGTGCCCCTCGCTTCCTTTTCAAAAAACTGGCTCACGTGCCTTGGTCCTGGATGGAGTTCAAAATCAGGTATTCCAGGTGAAGTCAGATGAGACTCAGATTTATATACCTGAAGTCCTAGAAAATTATATGCCTTAAGACATATCACTGTCCATATTTTACTGGGGCCAGCTCAGACGGTTCCCAGCCCAACATGTGCTACCACCAGAGCTCTTGGAGGCACTCTTTGCCCATGCTTTACTGGCAACGCCAAGAACAGAAACCGGGCACTGGACTTCACTGCTGTGGACACACACTTGGAAGCTGGGAGGTGTCGCCGAGCTTCATGCAATGTCTGCCCTCCTTAACTGCATCCTGAAGAACTTCAGCTGTGGCCCTTACTGAGCATTTACCTCCTGAAAGAGCCACTACAGGGAGACACGACAGCTAACTCACTCACCGTTTGCAGGTACAGGCGATTTCTACATTTCATGCCAGCGCCTTTCTGTAATACTCCTACCCGAGTCAGACACTAACTGCTGTGGTCTGTATCCAAGGCAGCTAATGTGCTTCAAACCACTGAATGACACTGCTCTATTATAGAAAAACGAAGCAATTTTTACAAATGTCTGAACAAATGATGTATAAAATGAAAGGATAATTTGTTTTTATAGCTTTCTGCCAAGCTCCATACCACACTGCCCAACCTGCAAACAATTTATTCTGTAGGAAATGTCACTAAATAATGACAAGGACTTACAGGTCAAACTGATTTACATTATATAATTTAAATGTCATTCCAAGCAGACCTGATGGCATTTTGAACAAATAATCTCATTTATTTTTGAAGCTCTAAGCTTTCAACAAGTTAATTACAGCTGAACTAATGGGTAAACTAAGCACTATAATATATCGTATGAAGCTTTTCTTTATCTACACTTAAGAATTTAGAGAATTATGTAAACACTAAAGAACAACTCATTAAAAATAAAAGGACTTTACAGGAACTACAGGTCTACGCCTAACTTGCACAGACTCTAAAAGTGGTTGTAATTTTTTCTCTTATTAAGCTGCCAAAGAATTATTGTGAGTTGGTTTAAGGAAGCCCTACAGAAATGGCCAACGTTGCAATTACAGGTTACATCATTAGAAATAAAATTGCTATTTCTATTAAAAGTCCTCCAAAGTTGAACTCTGTAGTTGGCTTTCAAAGCCATAAAATCTAACAAATCTCAGATTATTCCTTTACTAGCGCCTGGGTGTGATATGAATCTACAAAAGCGAAGGCGTTTGAGAAAAGGAGATTCTGAAAAGGGGTTCCAAATATGCCACATTAGAGTTCTTTTTTCTTTAAAAGAAAGTCTTTTTATTTGCAGAATGCTACATTAAAATATTACAGGTTTAGCTGCAAATGATAGGCAGTAAAGCATATTCAGTTAAACTGTCACGGTTCTTTTTTTTCCCTCTGGTTTAGAAAGACTGAAAATTGCAAAAATGGAAAACGACAGCCACAACGAAAGAGCAACGAGATGCATTTTTGTTAGTCCCAGCCTCAATTTTATGCATGCATATTTTGTTCCCATAAAGGAGCGCACCTCCACAGTTGATGTAAACCTAGTTCTCAGGCACCATCAAGTTCATGCCTGAATTTTACTGACAAATCAGTCAATGACAAAGAATAAGCCCAAGAATTTAAGAACAATAATTAAAAAAAAAAAAAAAGTGTAATATTGCCTTTAAAGTCTGGAATATATGTTGATTTCAGTGTGATTACCCTTGAAAATCAGGCACGTAAATAAGAGTGAAGAGTTAAAATTTATAGCTGGCTTGAAATTAAAATATAGCCACTAATATAAATTACTAAATGAAAGAACCAACATTGAAACATAGGTATTCCATTTTTGTAACCTTAGGAGCTTTTTGGAAATTTGTGGGGTTTCCACTAATATAAAAATTTGCCTGCTTGTCCCCCACACCTGATTCAAATACAGTTGACATCTATGCTCTGCCAAATCTCAGTCTCAGTTAACATTTCCACTGTTTTAGCTGTTGTTTGAGATTTCTAAGAAGCTTTTCGATGAATTTTGGTAACTGCTTATGAAATATTCCACAATTCTAGACAGGTTTCCCCTTTAAAGGCAGAAGACATTGCTTCTTAAACACTTACCAGAAGTAAACAGAGTAGGGAAGTTCACGCTATTGATTTGCTCATTCTACTGATATTCTTCCCCATCTCACAAATGAGTATGTTGTTCCTGTTGTCTTAGGGAGAAAGACCAAAACTAAGAATTTTAATATACCTCCCATCTGGGAACACAGCTGTGAACTATCCCTGGGTCACTGGCAGGACCTTCTTGACTTCTTTTTAAAAAAAAAAAAACTTAAGAAAATGAAGTGGTGGGTAAGAAAAAGCAAGAGACTGGGATATGCAAGATCATTATGTAAAAAATTGCACTCTGCAATAGATGCAGTCCAATACTATGCAGTAACTGTCTTGTAAAGATATAAACCAGTATATCTTCCTGAAAACGCTATGGTAATTGTAGTAAGGGGAAGAGTAAAAAATACATCTGCAGACACTTCACAGTGGACAGACTAATAGCTGTCTATTATTCAGATTGTATATTTGGACAAGTTAATATGCATTTAGATCTGAGCAGATAGAAGGGTTTTCTTGTTGTGGAGAGATTGCAAGACAGATGAGTTACTCCTAATTCACTGCTATACATGACAAATTAGAGCTTCTCATACTGAGTTTTAATAATGAATGATTAGTTCCTGACACCAGCCTTGACAGATCATTAACTACAGCAGAACTATCAAGTGTTAGTATAGTAAAATATTTTTCTTTCACATCAAAACTTAAGAAAATCTGTCCCACTTCGAGAAACTTACCATAAATTTTGTTGACTTGTATTTAAAGCATAGACAATTAACTCTTCTTTACATGAATAATATTTCTAAACACAATAAATTCTAAGTAGAAAATTTCCCTCTGTAATTGTCTGCCATGACTTAAAATGAAAAGAGGACAAGCACCAGTTTAGCATTCTCAGCACTAAGAACATATGAAAAATTATTCTCATCGGATCCAGTCAAATCCAGTTCATGGCTGGGAATAACTCCACATGCATATTTTATGTATAAATCTATATATAACTCCATATATTGTACACAGGAGGCCTGAACTATCAGACATTTACCATTTTTTAATAAAACAGTAGTGCTAAATGGAACTGGCTGGTAAACATTAGTCACAAAAACATGTCAATATGGCTGCAAAGATTCTAAATGATGGAAAAAACCATGGCCTGCTTTCAAAATAAGTCAGTGAAGGCTTGTAATATATTTTACTTCTAAATCACTCCTCCTAGTTTATGGATTAAAGAAATACAACATTATGGATTGTAAATATGTTGCTATGGGTAAAATAGGCTGGGCGACTGGTTTCACTGAAGTTCATTGCATATAAAAACACAATACAGGGCTCCAAGGAAATACTTTAAATAGTTCAATGCTAAATGTAGTAAATTCAGATTTACTTTCAGAATGTTATCCTCCAGAACATGAAACTGATTTTTTTTAAAAAAATCTTTGTCAGAGTTCCAAATAAATACAAGTCCCAGGAATATCTCTGTTCAGAACTTAACCTGAAAGTTTTTAGTGGTTACTGTATGTTAATAGAGAACATATCCCTTAAACTCACAGTCCTCCAGAGAACATCCTACCTGGCCCTTTTTCTCAGGATCTTCTACATGCAGTATTCCAAACTATTTCCACCTAAAAAATACTTTCCTATGCTCTGTGAGAAAGCAGAAGTGATGAGGTGGGGTTGAAATGATTAACTCATACTCCTGAAAGAGACTTTGCACCTATGCTTAGCCGTGGCAAGTTCAAGTTCAATTACAAATATTTTGTTTACACTTTAGAACACATATTGGGATTAATTCTAATAAGGATAAACAATTCAGATTATTTTAAAGTTCAAGAAACGGACTGCAGAGTACAGATTTTCCAGCCCTACAACTGTACATCCAAGCTTTTTAAAATTATAAAGTTGAAAAGAGAAGGACACCAGGTTGCGGGGGGGAAATAAAAATAAAATTATTTCACTGCAAAGATCTATTGATGTAAAGAGGTAGCTATAATATGATGGAAGAAGCTTGACGCCTCCAAACTGACCTCTTTTGGCTAGGAAAACTACGTGTGCTCACAGGAGCAAATGGACTCAGCTGGTTCCCTGACGCACATGCAATACAGCAGCATGATACTGAACCAGAGCAGAGCAGTCTGGAGGACTTGGCATATAGCTGTTCTCCAGAGCTGTTAATACGCTAACCTCCTGATAGCCCATTCATCCTTAACTATCTCCATGGGTCACCAGAGTTCACCGATGAGCTGTGACAAATAAGGAGAACACTATAACTAAGAACATTACATCTACACAAATAGCATTTAACTTAAATAGAGAAAAAATCCTCTTACTTAATCCAGTTCATCAGCTCCACAGTGTCTGGGTCATAGAATTCTCTCAGCTCTGACAGTTCATCCATTATTCCCGGCCAGAACTATAACGAAAACAAAATAAAACAAACTGAAGACAGAATGAACAAAACAAGTTCTGGATGTTGAAACATATTATTTCATCTTAGCTGGTAACTGATCTTGTACAGCTCATTGATAAGTTGCAGGACATAAGCATATCTACCCTTCTTATGAAGGACGGGTGGCTGTCATTGCAGTATGAATACACAGTTTCAGAGTTTGAGATCTGCAGGTCCTGGCAGATGACCAGAAGGAGCAGAATTACCTGTTGTGTTGAGCCTGAGAAGAACAGCTTTTCTCAGATGCATATCTCACTGGAGGTTTCCAGAACTCTATTAGTTAAGATCAGTTTGTATCTTAAAATCGATGGGGAACTAAAAGTTGCCACCAAATGTGACTGTTGTGCATTGTATCTACTTTACAAGTGAATCATTTCAGTTCCCTGGACTATAGGATGAATGTTTATGTTTTAAGTTATTTCTTGGCAGACCAAGCTTTAAGAAAAGCAACAAGATAGAGGCATCATGTAACAGTTCAATAAGTAACAGCCAAGCTATTAAATAATGCCTATGATTACAGGAGAAGGAAAGGCCTCAGGAATTAACATTAAGTTTGGAAAGGCAACTTACAACTGAAAAAAAAAAGGTAGGAAATCTGTATCAGAAGTTATAATCATTAGATGTGCTGTGGATGCCATTAATAGCATTTCAGAAGTTTGAATTAAAAGAGAACCACTGACGGAAAAAAGGAAAGTGTGACTGAACAGCAACATCCAATAGACTATTGAGGGAAAGCATTTAAAAATTTACTGAAGACAAAGAATACATAAATCTACCTTGGAGGAGAGAAATAAGGATAGAAATTGATTCTGAACAGCTTAACCCTCCCTCAAAAAAAGCTAACAGAACAAAGATTTATTTAAAGGTTTCTTATTGTTTAAGCTAGTAAATATTCACGGGCAAAAGGGAGCAATGAAAGAAAATAATGACAATGCTAATGACTAACTGATTGCTTTGCATCATTCTTTACTAGAGAGTGTTGTGGTGGAACCTATTCCAAACCTGCTTGCTTTAGATAATAAGGATTGCTGGCTTGCAAAGTGAAGTGTCACAGAAAAAGGTGCAAGAAAACCCGCCTGATAATCTAAACAGCCATAGATCATCCAATTTAGATAATATTCATCCAAGAGTTTAGAAGGAATTTGAATGTGATGCTGCTGAGCTACTTAGCAAAAATATGCATTCTTTCACTAAAACTGTAATATATAGGAGGACTGGGGAGCAGGAGATATAATTGGGCCAATTAAGATACTTACTAGTTTAACTCTTTACTTGTACATTTGTTGAAGTCATACTGACTGGTAGATTGAGAAATATCTAAAAGATAGTTATGGCAGTATCACAACCTTAGAGTTTTGGGAAGTACAGTAGTATTATAATAGACATATTTCTGCTCTTCAGAAGATCTCTTGAGAGATTAGTAAATAAATTAAGCAGTTGTGAAATGAGACTATAGAGTCTCATAATGAACCAAAATTTCCTCTCTTCATTGCTGAACTACTCTGGATAGCTAAACATTTTGAGAGCTTGGAGTGGAAATGGGCTCTGCTTTGCTTCTAGATCATGCTGCAAACCTGCCCTGCAAGCTACCGAGAATCTAATGACACTGTGCTATCTACTGAGTGCTGGGACTATTATATGGCATTAACTAATTTATATAGGTTTTTCAAGTCACAATGTCATACTACTGCAACTTTTCAGTGAGTACAAGCAGTTCTCACTGGAGGAAAATTCTGGTAGTGGGGCTTGCTATTACTGAATTTAAAAAGAGAATTCTGAGGTAGCAAATTTTTCAGGTAACATTACATTTAATTAGTCAAGCCGAGAGAAAACCAAGGAACTTCAGGAGTTCCAAATACAATAGAATACCAATGACAAAGTAAATAAAAAGTAAAGCATACGAAAATATGGACCCATAACACTGATATAACAACTTTGTCTTGTAAATCAAGTATATGTCAGATTGAGAGAAAGTGTACCATGACACAAGGAATGGATAAAAAGAATAGATGGATTATATCAGATTCTTTAGATAAGTAAAGGGAGATGTTACAAACTGCTCAGAATAATGAGTGGTATACAAAAGAGGTTTCCAGCCTGTAACACGCAGGTCTCTGGGGTCAAAGTCTTCAGGCAAAGCAGCCTGTTGTCAAGTGGCTTAAATTAGAAACAGGGATTTTGTTCTGGACTGGAAAAATCTTAAGGACTTGTAATTTCCAAAAGGCTTAAGAAATACTTGCATAGAAAAAGGTAATATGACATGTTATTGCTGACTCGCATCAAAACCAAAAAGAAAGCCAAGAAAATAGAAAGGTGGCACACACTAAACTGATAATGGGGAATACCTTCCCTAAGTAATTACTCATTTAAAAATATCATTAAGACCTAAAATCTACAAAAATAAATTAAATAATAAATTCTGAACTTGATGACATGACTATAGAAAGAAACTGAATTATTAGGAGATTTAGGTACTGCAGTTGTTGTTTGTTCCCCCACCCTAGCTCCTTGGTGGATGTAAGACAATTTTAAACTTTCAGGAGTAAAATTAAATCTTTTGTGAGTGAAAACATTATCCCAACTCTCTATATTGTAGAAAGCTTTCTCCTTCGCATTTGTTATCCCTCTGGCTCATGATCACGGATTTCATCCAGTATAACAATACTTAGGTTTCTCATTGAATGTCTGGTGTGCTCTGGGTTTTCAGTGCACTTCGATTTAGTAATAGTTACTATCCCTTTCCCCAAATATATATATTGAGGATATACACTTGACAATTTTTAACTCAATGGCTGTGATAAGAACCCAGAGATTTTTAAAAGCTTGCAGCTTCTCCCTACAAACAACCTATCTTTTTCATTCTAGCTATGAAGTCCAGATTTAGACAATCGCGCTAGCTACAAACTTGGACGTGCTGAACAGTCCATTGATGAATATGGGAGTTCAGTACTTCTCAAATACAAGGACACTTATTTTGAATTCAAAAAGTATAAACATTAATTCTTTGGCCTCTGAGTGTAAGTGAAAAGGAAATACTACTACAGTATTTATAGTTATCGTTGGCCTAAGAATGAAAATGAAGAATCTCCTTAGAGAAACAGGATTAGATATTACAAATAGAAATAAACATGACATTTTCTTTTGTCATTTCTTCTACAGACTGAAGCTTACAAACTTTAGGTTTAAAGGATAAATACATACAGTACATGCCTTCAGCATAGCTGAAGACTGCTCAGATCATTGGTACATGCTGGCGCTATGTGCTGCAATAAATATGTATGTTTGGAGCAAAAGGACTTGGCCATGATGAAGATAAAAATGCAGTTTGAGAAATTATATGAATGGATAGTTTATTAGCAAAGAAAAACCAAGATTATTTGGCAAAACCAGGAACTATAGGCTTGCTGAAGCTCGGGAACTAATTTTAAGTACCAACAATTTATTTGGGAATGACTGACATACAAATTGATGGGTATTATTTTGTTGAAAAGTTAAATGCAATGGACACAGATACAGCTGAAATCTACCTATAAAGAGTATGAGGTGAAATATAAATAATATTTAGAACTGCATTATATCTGTGTTATCTGCAGCACAGCTAAAGTATGCATGGAAATACTTCAACACTCACTTTATCTAAAAGATGTTTGCACTATACTAATGAAGAAAACTTGTGTATATAGAAATATAGATGTCTTATAGGTCTCAAAACATACTGTACCTGAAATCTGAAAAATAGCTAGCACTGTAGCTGCATCTGTATCTCAATAAATTATTGTTCAAGTGATGTATTTAGGACTGTAGCAACCACACGCCTCAAAAGAGGCTTTCATTAGCTTATTCAGGATTAGGTTAATAATCCCATGAAGCTCCTATTTTGAGGAATGGCACTAAAGAATAGTTCATCTGACAAACATAACCGTAACAGGTAATGAAATACAAAATTGCCCTACTACTAGTTCAAGAAAACTAGCCATGATGACCAGTTAACTTTGTGGTGACTATGCAAGCTGCTCACGCAATCTGAGCAGTCACAGTGCATGAACAGATAAATTCTTATCTGGAAAGGAGAAAGATAAGTAAGTCTCTGTTACCAAAATCTACTTGCACTGTCGGTTTGTTTCTAAAGGTTTTAGCGAATACATGAACACGTTCTCACAGAAGCAATGGATACTTTCTGGATCTCTCTCTGTGAGAATTTTTATTCTGACCATTGCCAGGGACTCTGATGACAAGTTTTATCTGTCTGTCAGGTAGGCTTCTTTCCTGAAGGCTCACTRACTCTTAGAGCTTTGCAGAAAAGACGCACACACACAGATATCCACTCCTCTGGTAGCCGAACTGCAAGAACTGACTTAAGACAAAAAAATACTGAGAAGTGATGTATTTCTTTACTCCCACTGAGCACTTTGAAAAATGGTATTTTTAACGTCAATAAAAATGGTTTTAGAAGAAACACAAAAATGATGCTTTTCAGGCAGGCCAAGCACAACTAATGACTGATCTAAAGCCTATGAAAATCAGTGACTTCTGTTGACTTCAGAATTGAATCTCACAGGATTTAGGAACTTCACATCTGTTCATGAAGAGTGGGAGGAAAATTATTCCTAGTTTATCTGTCACATTAGACTATCTATTAGAATGTCATGCTCTTGGCATCACCCACATCAAAAGAAATGGCATTATTTTTTATCATTTTCAGAGATGATAAAAATGGTAAATTACCTCCCTAACCAGCACACCAATGGAAAAAAAAAATTCTAAAAGCAGAAAAATCGTAAAATCCTCTAGCAGAATAATAGGAAAATTTAACTGGAATACATCAGTGTAACTTTACTAAACAAACTGCTACAGTCTTTTCTGACTTTTCGTTTCAATGTTTTAAAGGGGGAAACAGACTTCCAGAGTGAGCTCTATTAGCAGCTTACTTAACTGTTATGCTTTACTACCGCCTTTTTAACCTTAATAATGAAATTCACCTTTAGTTTCTCTGAAGGTAATTGTTTAACAGAAATACTCTCATCGCACACTAGGTATTGCAGAAATAACTTCTCCATCAAAGTAGCATCTGAATTTTTTGTATTTGTAAATACAGATTAAAAGAATGGTATGCCCATTAAATTAATGTTCTAAATCTCACCGCTATGACAGACTGACGTATGTTATTATTTTAAATATATTTTATATATTTACATTTAAACATTTGACCATAATAATAATTTGTTTCCGGGACAGACTGAAGATAACATAAGTACTTGACTAGTTTAACAATTCTGTACTTTAAAACATGAGGAGAGGCACAGCAGTGTTAGTTAAAACCAAAACAGACAACTTACATTTCCATAAAATTATGCATTTAAATAACACCTGGTAATTTACACATACCATCAGACAAACATTTGTACCTATGAACAACTACTGTGGATCAAATGAGCCCAACTGATCCTTTACATAAAATTTCATATGCATAAAGGTACTCGCACTTCAGGTAGTCTATCCCGATTTTTAAAATTCAGCTACAACTCTTGTATGTTATTATTTATAAAACAACATGCCTTCATGAGAAAAGAAAAATTCCATGCAACTAAAAAATGCCAAAACACCAAGAAAAAAAATTTCTTACCTTATATGAAATGTATAGCAATGTAATTATTGGTACAGAATACTTAATCACATGCGTCTAAGAGAAATCGCAAAAAAAAAATATTGGTTATTCTGATGATACATTCATTTGGATAGACTTAATTTTTAATGTATTGATATCTGACATATTTATCATGTGGTAGAACTTACAGAGTTTGAATTTTAAGACCATATTCTGATTTTGTTTTCAAGTAAAACCCTTATTACAGACCCATCACAAATAATGGATTTATGTCAATATCCTTAAATCTATATTCTACAAAGTGGAAAACACTGTATCATTCAGTGTAAGACTGTAAAGCTCCTCTCAGACCACTGATGATTTCTTAATATAAGACTTTTTTAGTAAAATTGTGGTTATTTTTCATAGCCATATCTATATTGCCATCTAGTGTATTCAAATGGAATTGTCCAATATATAAATCACTAGAAAATACATTTTACTTACTAAATTTATACAAATGTACTTCAGAGATACCCAGTTTAAGAGGACTACAAACAATATTCATTGTCTTATAATTCTGAGTGTTGATTTGACTTAGATATGGAGCAAAAACAAATTTCATCAAATTCTGCAAGTATAGTGCTAACCCTCTGTGATGTGTAGAGATGAATACACTTCAGGGTAAGTTTCCACACTTCTGCACTRCACAGGCCAAAAGATGCAAACACACACATGTGGGATGTCCAGAGGTACTTCATTCTGGAAGAATACAGACAAGTTTTTGCTGATCATCTGGAGCTCTGAGAAGCTGAGTTGATGAGAGCAGTTATGTTAGAGAAATTCTGAACAGTTTTCTTGGACTTTCAGGAGTCTGAAATAACTGAGTAAAAGACTGACTTTGCACTTTGCTATGTGCTCTTGAGAACATCTCTGCTCCCAAACTTCCAAACATTCTTTTTGGCAGAATTTTGGGAAACACACCAGGGAGAGAAAGAAGGTTCATGATACTATCAGTTTGTGGTCAGCATATTTTACACTCTTATAAAAATATACTCAGTGGTCTAAAAAAAGCCCTTAGTAATTGTAATTACAAAATTTAGTAATTGTAGCCTTTTAGTAATTTTAAAAAATATACCTCATTGTGCTTAATGCCAGACATCCAAAAAGAACTGTGTGAATTAAGTTGTAAGCAGCATCAGGCTTCAGTGTTATTGTGCATTCCCCCATTTTCTTCATGAACTGGACTTGATTTGAACCACTAATTAAACAGAAGAAATAAAAAGTGTTATATTAAGCTCTGTAACATATTTCATCTAGTTGTCTGTACTTTAAAAAGCATTTAATCCTTCTGATGCTAAAAAAGCAATACTACTGCTACCAGTCCACAATCTTCTATTGCATCTATGATGTAATTAAGCCTGATAGCACCAACTTGGTGCAGCATCAGGTATTTATTTTCATGTCTAGTTTTCTGGAAATGCAATGGGTTTAAACAAGCCGGTTTAGAATGAGATAAAATTGTTTACAGAAAGGCATGCTTAGTTTATTGCTTGAAGCAGCTACTCCCACAGGGTTCACAGGGCTTTTGATGACAGTGAAGAACTTAACTGTGTTTTGTGGGGTTGTGCTGGTATATCTGGATGCTACTAAAGCCATAGATTGGAAGTAAATTTAAAGAAAAGAAGTGCTGAAAGGTTTGGTTATTGCTTGATGTAGCTAGTCTTGTGAATGTATGTGGAGGGCTGGTCGAAAAAAAGAAGCTGCTTAAATGTGTGGGTTTTTTCCCTGTTTTTTCAGGCGGGGAATAATTGAGATCACTGGGCAGTGTTAAAAATTAGGGTAATATCTGGGATTACATTTAGGATTACAGAAAATAAGAGCTGCAGCTTCTTTTGTTTGTTTTTAAAATTGATTGATGCAGTAAGTTTTTTTAAGAGGCTGGTTGAATAGTACCAAAATGTCTTACAGATTACTACCACTTCACATCATAACATAGTTTCAGAATGTCTTAGATCCTCTCCCTCTCCCTCTCCCTTGTCTCTCTCCCCCTTTTAACCTGTTTTCCATAAAATCTACGATGAGTGGCATTAGTTACGTGACACTCCCTGAATTTTTGCTTAATCAAGTTTTGTAACATCCCTTCTAGCTTTTGCCCAGGTTGTAAATGTAGAACTGAGAAGGTCTATAATGAACCATTTCCTTTTTTTTTTTTTTTTTCTAAATAGCCGTTCAGTACTAATTTTCTTCTAGTATTCCATAAATTCCTCCAAATCCTACAGATTAGCTATGGGAACTGGCAGCAGTGATGTACAGTTGCAGTCTACCACTCCTGCTTCTTCACACAGATCACAGGAAATTCAGCACAGACTATCCTTGCTTATTTCTGGGCAGTTTGAGGATACCACCAGGGAAAATTTTGATTGGGAGTGCTTTGCACAGGGAAAATGGGATGAACTAAAGAAACTAACATTGTTTTCCACAAAGACGCCCTTCCCCTGCTTCCCTTCCCCCCGAAAAACCCAACCAACCCTACACATACTGCAAAACTTCAACAGCAAACAAAAGAGCTTGAAGGAATCTAGGGAAGAATGTTTCTTTGTTCAGTCTCGTTACATCCTTTACATTTTTAGCTTTAATAGGAAGTTACTTATTTTGCCTGATCTCTCTATTATATGTCCTACTGTTTCCTTAGTACCTGTGGAAAGTACTACGGTATGCTGCTGTATTCAACTGTCAGTTCCTTTGCCTGTTGGAGAAGAGAAAATTGATAAAAATGTGAATTATTTTAAAAACATGTTTTACCTGAGGTTCTGAAAGGCCACAATTACAGCTGCTACTGTCATAAGGAAGAGAACAAATATGTAGACGTAAAAGAGTAATGTATCCGAGAGCCTTGAAAAAGTATTTAATGGTAGTAAACCAAAAGCTTCTTCGCAAAGATACAGGTTAGCATCAAAATCTCTAAAGAAAAAAGAATAATCCTTGTCATCAAGTATTTCGTAACTTCATGTCAAAATGAAGCAAAGTTTCCTTTTTTTCCAAGAAATTATAAAGCCACAGTTGTGCAGATTATTATGAAGGAAAATATATGACATAAATGTGAGGTAAAAATCCATGATTTATCACCAAGATTTTAAATGAGAACAACCTGCAGGCTTCACCTAATGAAGTCATACAAAAAAAGCAAAATTGCAGCTAAATCATACCTTGTTGCCCCAAATCCAAATTTTGCTTTCAGGAATTTGAATATATGTTCATCTGACTCAAGATTAAGAATTTTCTACAAAGGGGGAAAAAGAAAGGAAATTATATTTTAAGTACGAAAAAATTAGGCTTCACACAGTAAACAGTTTTTTCATCATTTAAATTAAACTGTGAAGCAACACAGGCTTACTGAGATAGGGTGTTCTGCAATCAAATAAGCATTCAGTCTGTAATTATGGTCCTGTGGTCCAAAGGGCAAGTTAGTTACTTTTTAGAATATCTATTAGGGTTAGTTTCTTATTTACAGATAAAGATTATCCAGGACAAGTTGGTTTTAGCTGCATTTTTTATTTCAATGATTTACCATATCTCACTGTGATGCTTTTAATTTCCATGTGTACTAGATTTTAATCTGTTGATATAGATCTCTTGAAGAGACCAAAACTCAAAAGCAGAAAAAGTGTTACTGTCACTAATGTCTGCAGACATCTCTGTGCACAAGAAGCAACTAAAAGTATGGCATGGTCTGCAACATTTTTATAACAAGTATTCATTTTTAACTGAATTCATTGAAAAGTAAATTCAATTAAAAACTTTGCAAATGCTCAGCAGTGTCAGAATGCAGTATAAATCTACATTTGTTATAAAATTACGGCTGAGCTTCAAGTTACAAATACGTATTCTATTATTTGGTGTTAATTTATGAAGTTTTAAGAATATGTTTTAAAATCTATATACCAAAAATATTGGCAAAACGATCTTCATTTCTAAAATGCAGTCTCTGAAATGCAGTGAAATCTCACTGCAATTTTTATTTAATGATATTACTGTAGATGGTTAACAAATAGCTTTTAACATAATACATTTTGTAAGTTTCTGTATTAAAAATTATGTGCTTACCTTGATGAATTTATTTATTAGGAGAGTCGAGCACAAGACTAAAAGTACATGGAGGATAAGTTTCCCAAGCCTATTAAGCAAGCTGCCCTTTTTTAGGTTTTTCTAGAAAGAAGAAAATATTAGTATTTCGGTACTTTTTTGTATGTATTTGGAACAAAATATTAGTATTTCAGTACATTTGTATGTATTTAGAACAAAAGCAACACAGACTATTTGAAATTATCTGCTAGGCCTGATCAGGATCAAATTTGTATTAGGTTCATGTAAGCAAAAATGTATACATAACCAATTATCCAGAATAAAGATATATTTCTTCCACAAAACTGAAGGGACAGTATCATACAAACTCCCCAGTGTATTGATCTGGCAGAGTTTTGTAACTAGCCAAACAGCCTCCCTTCAGAGGTGGCCCCATTATATTTATACAACTGCTGGTACCCAGTGCAACTGTGGTTGTGTTCCAAGATTCCCCTAATTCCAATAGTATTGTGTGCCTTTTGAAATATCTATTCATTAGACCTTCCACCTAAATATGGCAAAGGTGTCTTCTGGCTCGAACTGTCAGTTGATAGGATTTTGAGCAATTTTCCAGTTCAAAGCTCCAGATCTGATAACGGTTCTTCGGCTGCTTACAGGCAACTTGGAATAGGTGCAGGCATTGTCTTAACTACAAAAAACACAGTCCTGATTTTAAAAGGTCACAAGTGAGAGATAGCAGGAATGGCCCTGTAAAGTCCGTTTATGCAATTTTTTTGCAGGATGCAAACTGCAGCTTGCACAATCATAAATGTTAATAGCAATCACAGAATTATGATGTCTGATATGCTTGGTTATGCTGTAGTTAGTGTAATTGAATTCATTATTTGATCATGCAATGTTTTTGTTGCTTTACGCTATAGTAATTCCTCTAATTAGTATTAGCAATTTAAGATTATAATGCATATAAATTACTCATTTACCTATATATATATCTCACACTCTTTATTTAGTACTACAAAAATATTTCAGTACCTACCTGGATTGTTCTTGTTATCAAGACAGAAGCATTAAAACTTATAAGTAATGATCCAAGAATCATTGAATTAAAGAACTGTAGGACACAGACTAGCAGTAATCCAGAAATCTGAATGATATAGAGCCATGTAACCTGTAACAATAATGAGATTTTTATGCCTACAAAACTTTACAGTCATAGCTGCTTTTCTTTGTTTTGTAATTTATTTCAACATCAATTATTTTCACAAAAAATGTATCATCTAACACTAAATCATTACACTTAAAGCCATTACTATATCCTTTCTATAGTTATGTCCTGAACTAGTTAGGTTAGTATTTTATACCTATTTTATATTTAGGGAAGCCTGATGCTATAATAAAGCACAGAAGTTAAACAATTGCAGAGTGAGGAAAATATTAATTACATAATATTTGGAAGATGTTTTGTATTTTCTTTAGTCAAAGAAGTGTTTCTGTTGCCTCTCTAATGTCTTTATGATTAAAGAATCACGGCTCAGTGCAGTTCAGCAACAAAACATCAGCCGATTTCTCTAACGTTTTTATAATAGTTTAGTATAGTCCTTTTCGAGCTATGCTAGACTATTACGAATGTTCAGCTGAATGCAAATACTAAAAACCAGCTCATTTTCTGATACCGTGGTCCCAAAACATACATTTTACCTGACACAAAGATCCTGAGTTCAGTCTTGTATTACAGCAATGGTGTAAGTCAGTATCAAATGGCCCAACAAACTCCAACAGTTTTAAGTACCACTCTTTGGAAAATTAATATGGAATAAGAGTGGTGCAGTAAGTCCATTTTAGTATAATTCAGGATGAAGCTGGTAATTTGCCAACTTTTAAGGTAGCTGATTAGTCACACCAATTGCTAACTTCAGCTTACATTTGCAGATATAATGAAGAGTTTAGAAACTGTTAAATAAACCACATTTATTTTGATATGCAGCCACGATACTAATTTTCAGTTGTGCTGGTTTTGGCTGGGATGGAGTTAATTTTCTTTATAGTAGCTAGTATGGGGCTATGTTTTGGATTTGTGCTGAAAACAGTGTTGATAACACAGGGATGTTTTAGTGACTGCTGAGCAGTGCTCACACAGAGCCAAGGCCTTTTCTGCTCCTCACCCCACCCCACCAGCGAGCAGGCTGGGGGGACACAAGAAGCTGGGAGGGGACACGGCTGGGACAGCTGACCCCAATGACCAAAGGGACATCCCACACCATATGGCGTCATGCTCAGCATATAGAGCTGGGGGAAGAAGAAGGAAGGGGGGGACGTTCGGAGTGATGGCGTCTGTCTTCCCAAGTGACTGTTACGTGTGATGGAGCCCTGCTTTCCTGGGGATGGCTGAACACCTGCCTGCCCATGGGAAGTAGTGAATGAATTCCTTGTTTTGCTTTGCTTGCGTGCGTGGCTTTTGCTTTCCCTATTAAACTGTCTTTATCTCAACCCACGAGTTTTCTCACTTTTACTCTTCTGATTCTCTCCCCCATCCCACTGGAGGGGGAGTGAGTGAGCGGCTGTGTGGGGCTTAGTTGCTGGCTGGGGTTAAACCACAAATCACTAATACTCAAGTCTGCTTCAAATCTAAAATGAATTAACATGAATTACTCTTCATTCTACTGTAACCTTCCTTAAAGTAGAGTTAGAACCTTTTCCAACTGGTGTAAGCTTTTACAAGGGCTAAAATCATCTCCATAGAATTTCACAGTGACATTAAATTCAAAGCCAATGTCTTCATCTTCTATAGTACATTTCTATTTCCTAAGATTGACTGTAATTGATCCCTTATCTTCTTAGTAACACCCATTTTACTTTTTGTCTCATTCAATTCAGCTACATAGCAGCGACAATGTTGTTATTTTGTGGTGAATTTCAACGTATGAAAGATAACTGCTTCTCTTGAGTAATCTGGTCTATCTTCCTCCTCTTTGTGGTACAGGGTCTACACCTAACTTTCAAACAAGGATGCACAATAGTTGAGGCAAAATTCATACATTGTTATGACTTCAGCTTAGGCAAAGATTTCTTGTGCTATTTTTTTTCCTGGCTGCTTCCAGAAGACATGCTTAGTATTAGATCAACTGTTATGATGGTGTTTAAAAGTAATCACTTAATAGTGTCAAAACATAGCTGTGTCTAAACAAAACTAGACAAAAATTAAATAGAAGTGAATTACAAAGTGAAATAAAATCAGCTGAAAAAAAATCAGGAACAGTGTTGTTTTGAATATTCATTTTACATTTTCACACTTGTAGTATATACACTGTGATTACTTAAAAGCACAAAGCAGCAGAGTGTATTATCTATATTACTTTGGGCATTCAGGTTAGTAAAATACCTCCAAAACTGCTAGCTTTATCATAGAAAAGAAAAGAAATTTGGGTTTTGTAAACATAATCTTACCTTTGCTGTGGGAAGCATGTCAAAGCAGTCCAGTATGAATAATGCCAATGCTTGTATCAGCATCATAAACTGATTAAATTGCCAAGTCAGGCTAAAGAGAAACGTTGCTATGAATACAGCCATAAGTGTCAATCTCTGGAAGGAAGGAACAAAGTTTTATTTAACTTTATAGTTTCCCTCATTAAAAACCAAAACAAACAAACAAACAAACCCCCAAACCCCCAACAAAACCAACCAAAAACCACCTTAATTTGGTTTTATTTTAAATCCATTTTTAAAACATTGAGTTTTCTAACTGCAGTAACTGCTTGGAAGATAATGAACGTTTTTTAGTTACAGGTTCTTGTATTTATGCCTGTATTTTACCACTATAATACCGCTTGCAAGAAAATGGTGAGATCTCAAATAGTTTCAGCCCATAGATTAACACGCAATACATGTTCTACTATGCTATAAATAGCAGTTATTTGATCAAATTGAGGAGTGATAACTTAAGAACTGTTTGTCAAAGAAACTGTATCACCAATCTGCTTTTATTCTTGCAAATCAGGACAACCTCTTTAATTTGTAAAACAAATGAAATCAAAAGAAAATCTTTCGTCCTTGTGTTTATAAGCTTTTCTCCTGCCCACTTTGTGTTACTCTCATGTTTTCTTAAATACACGGTACTGTTGTCTTGTACTCTTTAGAGCTTACCTTTATTTTTTCCCAGTGCTGAGCATATGTATTCCTTTGTATTTCAACTACATCTAAATTAACAGAAGGCTCATCGGATTAATGTTTTCAATGTAATAAGCGATTTGTGTGTGTGTGTATATCCACTGATATAAATGCTTATTAAGTATTTTGTCCTAAGTTTTATAGACAGTTTTCTGATACTAATTTTAACGTGTCATACTTGTTAGAAATACTCACTTCTTGAACAGGCTGTAAATGAGTTCTGAGTAGGTATGTGATGGCTGCTATCTGAACAGCAAAGAACGGTAGTGCCCAGTTCTCTCTTAAAGGAATGGTGAATTCTACTCTTGTAGTATCTATTCTGTATAAAACAAACAGAGTTTCATAAATTTAAAACAAATAAAACACCAAGTTGGTGACAAAGAGGTTGCAATGAGCACTTCTGTGGTATTTTAACTACTTATTCATAAAAATGGAGGCTCTACACTACAGTTCCTTCAATGTGCCTGGCTCTGAAAAAACATCATTATGAAGGTTCTGCAAGTCATGTATTGTTTCTGTACCTCAAATGTTGTACTTTAGCTTCACTTACAGTTAAAAAACTTACAGTATGGATTAAATCTTACTTATGAAGCACAGCTTGGGTAATTTAAAAATGATCAAACAACCCCCAAAACAAAAACACTCCCAAAATCCAGCATGTGGAGTGTTCATGCCACAGGTACTTTGACTTAATTATTTGGTTTGCAAAAAGCACATATAAGAATAAATAGGTATCAATTTCTTCACTGTGATCCCAGTGCATTGCATCTGAATACCACTGAACTGGTTAGGAACTTCTGGTCATTTTTTCAATGTTCTAACACAAGAAGTATGTGATGGAAGTTAGTAGAAGTTCCCCAAAGGGCAGTCATTTACAAAACCTGAATTAAAAGTTAAAAACAAAAAGTAATTCCCTTTTTTCTTGTGTAGAGAAGCTAAAAAGGAAAGTAAGCAACACATCTGAGACATGCTTAGCTGCATGAAAAAAATGTCTAAAATGGAGTTACTCAGTAGCCTCAGATGTACTTCATCTGCACAGAAAGTCTTTATCGAAATCAATTCCATGTACATTCTATTTGCATAAAGGGTAACAAGCTTCCATTGTTCATGAATTATTAGAAAGATGGACAAAACAAATCTGCTCCAAATATTCTGCAAATGGAAAAGATGACCTCATGAAATAAACACGTGAACTACTGCACACTATTTTTTAATCACTTTCATCTTTGGATAAAGAAACTTTTTACCACTATATACCTATAATTATTCTGTAAAGGACATGCTTGCAGATAAACTTCTTTACAGCTGCTGATTAACATATCAAATAGTTTTGATAGAACTGACACTGTAGTTTTATTTTCTTGATTAATTTACAGATAAGAGCCTATGTCACCAGTCTTAGCTTCATGTCAGCAGCTTACTGCTGGCATAAAGCCCGTTCTTTAGTTTTTTCTCTCCAAATTGAGAATTCTTCAAGTGATAAAGCACTCGAACAGCTCAATTACCATCTTTTTTCTCTGAATCTTAGTGCAGGAGATGTCTATAAGAATAAGGGAACAAAGAAGCTGAACTTCTGATGTTCTTAGGTTGTTGAAGGAATCCCTGGAGGTTGGGTGTAGAACAGTGAGGAGAGACCTGAAGGGCATATATGCAGGTGTCTTTAACACCTAAGGGATCTTAGACTGGAGAAGACAGAGTACATCATCTGGAGATCCAGACACATCTGAAAGAAGTAGTGCACTTTCAGAGACCAAGTTAAGCCAAAATTTTCTACTCAAAATTCTTGAATCTTTAAAATCCTAGTCTGCAATGTCAGCTCATTTCTGATTATTTTCTAATTATTTTGTATTATTTAAACATTTTTTCCCATTTTCTGGCTAATCTGGAGAGAGGCCTTATAGTTTCATTTTTTGTCCAATTAATCATGCATTTGAAGGTTTAATGCCTTACCTCTGAAATGAGGTACAACTTTAGAAAGATCGAATGTTTAATCTCACTTACCTGTTCGTAATATACCAGCAAGCTGCCAACAACCCTGAAAGCCATGTTCCACTAAGAAGCCAGCTTGTTACATACAGAGCAATGACATAAACTGCCTGAAGTCCAAACAAAGTGTAGATATAAAAATAAACGGGCTCTAGGTATTGCTGTAAAACACAAAAATACTGATGTTGACATAAAACACTCATGGGGGGGGACTATACTTAATATGAATTAGGTTTTGCTTTTACAAATTAAAAAGGTATTAGGAATATTTCTAATTAGAAAATAACTAAAAAGGGGAGCTACGATTCACTGCGCAATCTTCATTATGCACTTACAATCTAAAGCCATAAATAAATGCCTACCTGAATTGGAAGAATCCTATACAGAATGCTGAGAAACACCTCCTGGTAAACATTCATTCTTTCAAGTATGTTAATTGTCCTCACAGATTCAGTTTTATTGTCATATACTAAACCATGTAAACCTTAACGATAAAGAGAAATTGAAATAGGAGATTGTCATTTTCCCCCTCCATCTTCATTTGAACAGTGAATAACTTTTTCAAAGGTATTTTAGGATCTCTCATCAAAAACTGCAAACTTTGAGTGAAGGATTCAGATCACATTACCTCTGAATCTACATGACCTTCTGAGGTCTTCAGTTTCCTTGCTTCGAATGTGACTCAGAGTTCTAATTCAAGTACTATATATTTAGTAATGTATAAAACATTTATTTTTACACTTACATTCCTAGCACAGAATCTGTGGTACATACTGGATCTTGAGAACCATTCTTGTCACTACTTTGAACAGAGGTGATGTTAATATTGACAAATGTGTAGTATAAGCAAAATTGCTAGGGAGCAACAGTTAAGTATCTAGAAAACATGAGACTGTCACAGAAAACCCCATCATCGTATACGATTTCCTTGGAAGCTGCTCATTGTGTCACTTACTGTCCAGGCATACAGCAAAAACTTGCCCCTTCCCACAAATAGCTCATAATTCAAATCAAACATGAGAAGAATAAAAATGACAGTAATATACTGAATAAACCAGCAAGGCTGAAATCTTAACAGATATGAAAGTTGTCCCTCAAAGTGACTGCCTTCATCAGAACGTGAAGGTGTGGCACAAACCAATGTATCATTGTGAAATTTATTATGTCCATAACTTAGTGGCTCCCTGGTGTATGAACAGAATACATCTGTCTCCAGGACAATTGTTACACTATCTTTCACAGTTATGGTATTCCTTGTTCTCAACTATATTTGAAAAAATATTAAAAATAGTCATCTGGCAACATGAAGTAAAACTTACTTTACAGTTTACAATACCTTGCTGGATGGAAGCAGCCTGAATCATCTGTTTGTAGTAGGAATAATAAAGTCCACATTCTGTTCTGAATGAAATTTCTCTTTCGACTTCCTGCAAATGAAAGTTCAATAGTAAATTCACTTTCCATTTGCTTTTCACAATCATACGAAGCTGCTTTCAACTCACATTCTTGCTGCACCAGGGAAATTGACCTATACAGTGGCTTGAGTCTTTGGGTTTGTGCATTCTGTGCAACTTAGTTCAAATAAAGGTAAAATACATGGACAAATTAGGGTGAGAGGCAAATGGCTGAGGTATCAATGCCTCTGGTAACTGGGGAAAATGTATATACCTTTTGTGATTCTGATATGCTGTTCAAAAACATTTTGGATCTTTTACTATTTTTTTGTAATATTCAATGTTTAGATAGGTGCAGTGGCCAACAGCTGGCCTGTAAAACTGCATATGCTTGCTCCATGCATTTAACCTTTTCTTCCAGACGTAGATATCCCATAGTGTTCCATGGCTTTGCCACCTTAAGGCTCAATTAATTCAGTGTGCTATACTTGGGACTCTACCATAATGTCACTCTGATATTTCAGCTGGCAGGGTATGCTGCTGCCCACTTGTTAAATGCTGTTTCTTGCAGGAAGCCAGCTGTTCATCACTCTCATACTTAAATTATAGGTTAAAGGAAAAGCGATTCTTTACTTGTTTTTAGGTGTAGGTAGAGTTATTATTTTTAATTTAAAAATGTTCAAATTATTTAAACTAGGTACACTTCAAACTATGCCTCTTTCTTGGCTGATATTGCAGCAGGTGGAGTCTAGTGAGATATGACAGCTCTCCTAGAGAAAACTGCTCACAGTACAGGATCTTTGCTTTGGAATTCACCTCCTTTTGTTACCTCATTAGTTATGAAGACATAATGAAATTTAACAAATTCAAAGTCTTGGGCAACCACATTTAAACACAATAAGACTGCATGCACAACCAATCTGAAGAGAAATAATAGGCATCTAATAGAAAATTGTTTTATTATTAGTGATCTTTTTAGTAGTTTATATAAAAACATTTGAGCAAATATCTCTCATAAGCAGTAAGTTAGAAAAGGTTTATATCCAGATTTGAAAATCCAACAAGATTCCTGTGTGTGGTGGATGCAAGTCATTAAGAAATTTAAGTGAGGTTTCTCAAAATAATCTTATTAATTCAGCTTGCTTTACAGAAGAACATTATTGAAATAATAGAATGTTACTGTTTTCTGAGATTTTTATGAATGCCATTCTGATTAATGCAACCTTACATAGAATCCCAAAACTTTCATCTTTCTTGTACAGTCCCACCTCTTTTGCTGGAACAGAATCAATACTATTTCAGAGCTAACATAAAGCTAGATGAAAAATCATGTTCCTCCTTCCTCTACTGCCCAGTATAGAATCTTATCTCAAAACATGTGTTTTATTGAAGTCAACTGTTGATAAACTAAACCAATATTAGTTCTGGTCTAAGAAAAATCAAGATAAAACCACATCTGATTCAATGTAAGTTCACAATTAAACTCTCCAGCTGCCCTACAACATACTAATTGTTATAATACCAGCAGAAGAAACTGACATTGGCACTAAATACTAAAAGCCACACACAACAAAATGAGAATGCTGGATTTTGAATGAGCTCTAGTTTCAAATTCATCACTACTGAAAAGTTTCTAATACCAAAAAGTGGCTGATTCTAAGTGCTCATAAAAAAGGAAAAAAGAAGGAATGTTAACATTTGGAATTTATTAAGGGGGAGAGAGTAGTCACAGAGGGGGATCTAATTAGCAAAAATGCATTCAAACATGATTAATTTGTAATCCTGGCACCAGCTGTATTCAACCAAATGCTATACTTTATGAGACAAACACTAGTGAGTTTTACATCTGTTTCATGCTAAGATAACATCTGTTTTATTCACTCACGATACTTTTCCAGTTCTACAGCAATTTATACTTTTCCTAGTATTCCATGTCAATAAAAACATACAGACTTATGGGTAAGCATTATAAAAGCACATTTATCTTCCTGTATATTCAATTTGTGAGTCTTTAACAAAGAAGTTATCACTGTTCCAAGGAAAAAAAAAGGACACTATCCTCCAGGATACATACAGAGTTGCATATGATTTCAATTATGCAATTGTATCCTAATAATATTAAGCATTCAAAACAAAATACAAAGGAGTTCCTCTCAAGGGCAGTGCAAAATTCTAGAGCTTGGGTTTCCTCAAACTCCTTAACCAAGTCATTCAGAATACTGAGCAAGCAGCCAAAGTCTGAGTTGAGTATTTCTATAAATAAAGACCATAAGCAAAGCTCCAATTACTTTTCTTTTTTGACAAAGCTAAAACACAATTTGTGTAATTGAAAATATTTTCTAGTTGTTCAATTTAAGATCAGAAAGATTTGAAGATCGTCTCAACCATACAAGTGGAAACTCAATACAGCCAGCTGCTATCAGTGTTCCCGGTTCCGAATCATGCCTTCAGCAAACGTATTTAATCCTTGTACATGGTCTCTTGGCTGGTTAACCTCATCCCCATCTGTTAAAATGGCATGGTTCCTACTCAGATCAGACTTCTGATCCAGACTAAAAGTACCCATAACAACTCAACAGGTACTTCTTTGGAAAAGTACCACCAAAGTACTCGACTGCCCTCTTTCTCTTCATGGCTTACGCATTCACTTTGTAGAGTTCTAATCTGGCTACCTGTTTCCCCACTTTTTTATCTTTCTTTTACATTCAAAATGTAAAAAGGGAAAATATAAGCACTTCAGAGAAGGAATCTCAGGATTCTTATCCTGCATGTCTGAAAGATTTAAAATTTGATATTTTTATTCCTGACTTCTTGCGAGCACCAATGTTATTAAACGAAAATTCAATAAAAGTAGTCTAAATGCTTACTCAAAAGGGACGAAGAACAAATGAGAGCTCTGAAGTTTACCTGTTTGTGTTACAGTATTAATTTGCTATGTGGCCTTGCCTCATTCCTGTTCAAAATTTCTTCAGAGTTTGCATTTGAACAAGCAATACAACATCTGACAGGAGAGGTCATGCAGTTCTCCCCTGGCGTCCCCCCCCCCCTTTTGTTATTTTCATAGTAGATCCTGTTCCCAAAATATACTATACTTGAGGAGCAGTCACTAAACTGCTATTGGAAATCACTGAAAACAGACTAGCCATTTTATGTGTTGTGCCAGAAACTTCTCAGAAAAACTGGGAAAGGATTTTTGGATAAGAAATCTGTTTTGGCTTTCACCATCATGAACAGAAATCTTTGTTGTTTTAATGTATATGAGAAGAGATTCAGACTTTTTTCTTCAAAATTTTTTGGTCAAAGTAAGTGATTATAACTTGCTGTGATCCCTGCTGGAAGTGTACACAAACACAGCTTCTGACTATGTGACATGGTATTCTGCATTCTCATTTTTTTCATCGTTCTTTCAGGAAGTATTGGAATAAAAAAAAAGAATACCAATCATGTACCTCTTTCATAGCATAAACCACTCTTCAATATCTGCATTTTCAGTTTTTCTGATAAGAAAACAATTTTACATCTTTCTCCAATGACCATGGCAAATTTACAATAGCAGGTGTATTTATTAGCAAATAATAACAAGATTCACACATACTGCAGCAGCTGAAATCAATGCACTGTTGAAAGCCATATTCAAAATAGAACAAAACAGTATAACAACCACAGAACAGTTTTTCTAGTTGGGTGAACCATTGCTGGAAGACACCCAAAAGTGAACTGGCTTTCTATGAATTGCAACTGAAATTACAGAAAGGCAATCACTACAAGTGTACGTGCAAGTTGTGATTTCAATTATTTAGAAGTTAAGAATCATGACTTTGCATAATGAACTCTTTTTACTTTAAATTTTTAGGGTTGAATACAATTGGCAAACTGCACAATTTTGTAACTATGCAATCATGATGTTCATGTATCAGTGGAGTCTTCAGAACAAGAATTCTACCTTTTGTACCTAAATGGTATATGTAAAAACCTCTGTCTAGTTTAGTGCAGAAGTGTCAGGTAAACACTGCAGACCTCCTTCCACTGACGTACAAAGAGAGGAGTACCTTCACGTAAAAGAAAAAAAATGACAAAACAAGTCTCCTGTTACATCTCAGTACATTAATTGAGTAACCATACATACCCTTTTGTGTATGAATTCTTACCACGTGATTAATTGTAGCTTATTGGAAGACAGGAATAAAGTTCAGGGGGATAATATCTTGTTATGTAATTTTTATATCAGAGTTCAGTAACATAAAATCCCCAAATTTGCACTATTTACAGCCAATTCAGAGTGACTGAAGTTACTAATTTAAAATGTATGGATATATAACTGACTTAGAATTTATTTTCTTTCCTATGTTTCAGAGCAGTGGCCATGCACTATGTTTCATAGGCATGGGGGTTAATGAAACACTGGATGTATATTAGTATTGCATCCATTTATTCTAGAAGTAATGTTTAAAAAAATAAAACAAAACAAAATAACCTCTGCGCTTCATTAAGCAAGGCATGCAATAATTGTGTGCCAAGGGTTAGACTACAATTTTCAACATTTTTGAGGATCTCAGATTGTTCTATGGTGTATTTTATTCTTGTCTTTTATTAGTATATGGAATGTGCTTTAATTATAAGATTAGCCAACTCAGAAATGCTGGAAAACATATACATACATTTAGAGATACTACAATGTCCACTCATACATATAGGCACAGAGATGTAAAACAGTATTTTGTTTAAACTTTATCTCATCCATGTATTCTTTCTCTGCTTACTTAAGAGAAAGTGTATCAAAATATATAGTTTAGATTTCTTATCTTGCTATTCTCACTTATAGCCACAAAATGCTCTGAGATGGATACTGGCAAGAAAACAAGTCTAGACTACATTTAAGTTAACAGTAAAACCTTGGAAAGCTTTGTGTCAATCAAAGTGAAAGCACAGTCAAGAGTCTGACTTGGCAGACAATTGCAGAAAATTTGATCAGACCTGAGTCATCCCTAACCTTCTTTGTATTTGCAAATAAACTGCAGGGGATACTGCCTGTTTGGTTTCAAGCTGTAATAAGTAATTTGAGAACAAATCTTCAGAAGTACCTTTGAATCTCGCTTGGGACGTGTTTACAAAATAAATTGCATTTGTCTGATCAATCAAGTTAGAGCTATCGCCTTCCATTTGGGAAGATATCCTTAGAAACAATATAAGTTAAGTGTGTGTACATGAAAAACGCAAACAGTATACACTCCCTGAACACATAGCTCCAAAAAGCAGGAGTATGTAAGTAGCCTGATCACTTTTGACTCTGTGTTACAACTCGTTATTTTACCTAATAATATGTGAAATCTCATTAAAGCTTTTCCTGTTGTTATCAGTTTAAAGTTAGCACTGTAGCCACATGCATTCTCTGGTTGAGTTCACATCTTACTGAAGAAGGTATAATGTGAGATCAGAGAATATCTGCATCTCTTTCTCCTTTAACCTGCTGGTAGATGAACTTACTGCTTTTTAGAATCTTTCCATCAGATTGGCTGAAATTGCTCATGTTCCAATGTTACTAGTTATCATATCAACTCCATAGGATGAGATGAGAGCTACAGAGACAACAGAGTTCAGACTAAAAATATTGAGAGGGTTTTATTTCAGTTTTGACAGCTAATGGCATTCTACTGTACTTTAAATGAAAACAGTATTTATCAAATAGAACGAGCATTTCATCCATTAGGGGACAACGTAATTGCAACTACAGACTTGCTTCTCTCAGTGAACTTTGTGTCCCTCTGTATCGGTTCAACAGAATGAAAATGTTGTACCCGTTATGTTCATACATTGGCACAAATCCATGCCTGTTTGTACTTCAAAATATACAATACCTGTGAAATTAATCAATACTTGCATTTGGAAGGAAAAGGCAAACCTAAGGTGTACCTTCAATATATATACAATCCATCTATATATTCAAAGAAAGATGAGAGTGGGTACAAACCAGTATTATATGTATAATACAACAGCAATTGTTTCAGTAAGTGCCAACTATTTTATTACAGGAATATAAATGTTTCTGGGACAGAAAAAGTGCGTAGAATAGGAAAGACATATTGCAATGCAAGTATCCCAAATATACATACTCTTTGAATAATGTAATACATAGACCTAACAGAGTGAATTTTAGGCATCTAAAAGGAAAATGACTCACCTGTTTCTTTTCTCTGGTTAAATTTAGATATGTGTACAGCTGCATTATTTTCCCATGCAATGATTCTAGGGAAAAACTAGTCAGTCCTGGATCTTGGGAATGGTTGGTTTTACATTGGTGAATGTCTGAAATATGTTTTGAGGTTTGCACATTTAGGATAACATTATACAAAATTAGTATTGAAGAGACTGTGCCTAAACTGTATTACAATATCGCAGTATAAATACAATTAAAGAACTGTTTGCCAGGATTTTGCATATTGTTTATTTTAACTGTTTTTTGTTTGGTTTTGGATTGCTTTGGATAAAAGAAAAATGATTATAGAGCAACATATAGTAGATTGTTGAAACTCTATTCTAGATAATGATCAATGGTTGGAAGAACCATAGCTACAACTCAGGCAGGAGCTGTGTAGCAATGTTTTTAGAGAAAAACTGGGGAAAGGTATTTATAGAAGGGATCAAGTATTCAAAAAGTGGCGGGAAGGGAAGCACAGCTTTTTTTTAAATTAAATTTTTAAAAATGAATTATTCCATGTTTTTGAGCAAGTTACAAGACAAATACATAAATAAATGAAATTTCAACTAACACTCTCATTAATGCTCTATGAAAGCACTGATGAAACTATGAAAATGACTGTTACCTTAATATTGGAAAACCACAGGTCATTTTCATGCAGTGTAGCAACATAAACAGAAGTAAGAAGTCCAAGAGAGATGGCAACAATTCCACCAACAGTTATTGAGAGTATGTTCCACAGCCTTCTACCTGTATGACCTTGGAAGAAAAACATTTCACTCTATAATTGTGAAACACATAATTCAACTTAAAGGAATTTTTGAAACTCATTTATACATTGCCTGTGCTAGTACAGTTTACATTCTTTAGGTAACAGGACACTTGGTTTTAAGAGGTCTTTATGGAGATGTGGTTTTTATTTTCTCATATAGCAAACTCAGAGTATTTTATTTACATGCAAAGTGAAATAAGGTGTGCCTTAATTGGTAAAATGTAGTTATAGTTTAAGAACACCATGATCCTATACAAATCTAGATAAATACCATATCTAATTTGTAAATCTAAATTGAAACATCCTCCAGGGCAACTTTTTTAATTAAGGCAATACAGGATGACTGTTAGATTACAAAGTAAGAAATTAAAACCTCCATCACACATCTTAAAATGGCTGCCTGTTTTTTGGGGGTTTGCTTGGTTTTTGTAAAAAATGACACTGAAGGTTCAGAAGTCTCACTAAATATACACAAAGAGACTGAACGGCAGCCAAAGCAGCCTTTGATAATGGTGTCAAGCTTTGAATTGCAAACGACCTCCTGTTGACATCAGACTAAGATCATAGATGGAATGATGGGAAAAAAAGGTTGCGTTTCTAGGTAGCTCAATCAATTTATTGTACACTTACGTTCCTGGTTTTTTAGGGTTTGGGTTTTTCTTAATGTTGATATAAGGCTTAATATGGAACTCAGTGATCTGGAATGGTATCTCTGAAATGGCTATTTCATACTGCGTGTGACTTCTACATAATGGGTACCAAATATGCAATTCCATGGAACCGAGGGTTGGGCTGGATGAGAACTATGATCACTTTCCCATTTTGTATATAGCCTAAGTGTACTTATGTAGGAACAACATGTAACTTTCATCTACCCAAATTGCATACGTAGAAACATTTGGAATTCAGATCAAAACATCCCTTAAAATAAGTTAATTAAAAAAACCAAACCCAACAAACTCTGCCAACTCTAAAGATATAATTCCAAACAAAGATATTGTCAGTATTTCATTACTTAAACGGATCCTCAAATTAAGACACTTAACGTCTCTCTTTTACATTTACCTAGCTAGTTTGTCCTACAGTCAAAAAGCAAGGGTTTGCAGTTAAATTCAGATTTCATGTGCAATCTGCTTATATTTAAGTACAACTCATCAGAGGTCTTCAAATCCTTTGATGTTACCAATGATTTGAACTGGGATTTGTTTAAGAACCTACGATGGCTATATGAAATCTGATAGTGTCACTGATACTAAATTGAAAAAAATTGTTCTCAGCAATTTAAATTAGGATTTTAAAATAGAGATGGGATTAACATGCAGTGATCTGCATTTCCCCTGTCTCATCCAATTAATTTTGGTGATAGATATTCAAGTATAAAAGTGTATTTGGTACATACCTAGTTCTAACCTGTGCTTAGGATAGCAACCAAAGGCTAAACACTACTAAAAAGCCAGAACGTTGCAATCCTTTTCATTACCCACCAGACAGAATTTTCCCATCAGGCTTCACATTCTTCTCCGAAGGCTGATCTTCAGTGGCTTCTGTGCCTTTTCCAACCCTTCTCTGTCTTACAGTTGTCATGATGTCAGTCACTTTAATTCATTATTCCTCAGTCTGACTCCTAAATGGACACATACAAGCAATGCATCTTCCTACCCAAACATTCATTGAATACTGTATGAAGTATCTGAAAACAGAACCGTATTTTACTGCCATCAGAGACTTTGACTTACGGAACTATACTGTAGCTGAAGTGTATCTTGCAAAAATGCAATTTTTAAAATTTGTACAACTCAGAGTGCAAATGAAAGTATAGAAAATATTATCTTAAATTTGTAAAGACTTAAGTTCACAACTTTACATACTCTTGAACAGGTTTTCAGAACAATTCATTATTTTGACTGCCCTCACTTTTGGCCCTTGACTCAAAATGCACACGAGGCTCCAATTCTTTGAAAAAGAGTAAGCCCTTCAAAGAAGAAATTAGTCCTTTTAGGGTATTTTAGTTGTGCACCTAAAATAGAAAGCCAGTTGTTTAAATCTTGGCTTTCAGGAAATACCGAAAAAGGGGGCCATAAGATGCAAAAATTACGCCAGAGAACACATGTTATAAAAAACTAGAGACACAGCATTAAAAAAAATCTTTGATGTTTTATACTATTAACGCACTATAAAATTTGAGAACATTACAAAAAAGACCAAAAGAAGAGCAGCTACTCATTGCCCTGTCAACTCCCAGGTGCCCTCTGCTCTGTGAGCATGGTCCATACAAAAAACTGCTTCAACCTGCCATTCTAAATTTGAAAATCAATGATGTCCCATCCTGAATGCAAAAATCTGCTACCATTCCCAGTGTGCAAACACCGGTATTTGTGTTACCACTGGTGTAACTGACTGGTAATGCTCTAAGAAATACGCCTCAACTGCACAATTGTGTTGTTTTAAAGCTTTTGCAGTGGATTAGCTTCATCTCTTTCCCGCATGCCTGGGAAAACACATGGAGGGAACTGCGTGAGCATATATCTAAGCTGTTTTTTAAATAGCTGGTTTGTAGAAAACCTGACAATTAATTAATACAGGCAAGATGGTCATCATAACCACGCTCCTTCTCTCTGCTGCCAGTCTCAGCCAGCTTTATGCCTTATGCCGAAGAGAACGGCTTTGCCCGGCACACGCGGGGAAAACCTCGATAGGGCGCCGGGAAAGGGACGTCCCGCCTCCGCCGCCACAGCTGCCTGAGGCGAGGTGAGGCGAGGCGAGGCCTGGGGCAGCGGCGCGGGGGCAGGCTCTGCGGCTGCAGGCCGGGCCCGGGGAGCTCGATGGGGAGCCCGCGGCGAGGCCGTCGGTGGCGGCGGGGCAGCGCGGCGCACAGGCGAAAGGGCGGCTGAGGGCGTGCGCGCCTGAGCCGCCGCGGGCCGACGGGGAGAGGGAAGCGGCCCCGGCGGCTGGGCAAGGGCGGGAAAGGGAGGCGCGAGGGCCGGGCCCGCGGGGCGCGGGCAGCCCCACACAGCACCGCCTTTCCGCCGCCGCGGCTCGCTGCGGCCTGCTTGGCGGCGGCTCCGCCGTCCGCCCGTCTCTTCCCCTTTCCCTCCACATCCCCTCTGGCGGGGCCGATACCTGCCGGCGCTCCGAGGGCCGTGGGTCGTTGCAGCGGGGCGGCGGCTTCTCCTACCGGCGCTGCCTGCGCGGAACCGCCGGGGCCCCGCCGCGAGGAGGGGAAGGGGCGGGGGCAAACGTGGACGCGGCGCCTTTTGTTCGCCGCTGTCGGGCGGAGCGGAGGGGCTGCGGCAGCCGGGGCGCGGGGCTCGGCGGCGGGCTGGGGTGCGCCAGCGGGCAGGCAGCCGCCGCCCGACGGGGGAGGCCCGCGCGGGGAGGAGCTGCGGGCTGTGGGGAGTGGGCGGGCTGAGGGCCGGGGCCGGGCTGCGGGTGGGGCGGCCTGTCCGCGCCCTGCGGCGGGGCTCGGGGCGGCACTTTCCTCTGAGGGACTTGGCGGGCGCGTTTGGCTTCTGCTGCTGCCTGCAGGCTCTGCGAAGGAAAGTACGGCGGGGACAAGGCTGGCTGCGACAGCAGAGACGGGCACAATGGCCCCCGTCTCAGGCTCGTCCCTCCCCACCCCGACAGGGTTTTAAGTAGTTTAAATTTCGCAAGGCGAGTGCCTGCCCGGGCTGCCCGGCGCCGGGCTGTGAAATGCCAGCCAGCGAGGCTGGGGGTGATGGTGAAGCCGGGTCGGCTCCTCCCGCGCGGAGTCGCCGCGGGCGGCCTGCCTCCCGCCTGGCGGGGCGGCGCTGGGCGTGCTGTCCCGCTGGACTTGCAACAGGCGTGGCAGATTATTTTCTAAAATAGTGACGTGGAATTTATTTTTAGTGTTGTTCCCCCCGCCCCCAATAGATGTAGTTCCAGAGAGATGTAGAGTGATTTTTTAATTTAAATTAGAATCCTGAACAGTAGAGGTGTATTTTGTATTCATTATAAGCTCCATTGTATTTCTTGATCAACTGCAGCATAAACATGCTAGGGAGGAAAAGACCTTTAGAAAGGTAATGGCAACACCAGACTTTTTTATACTTAACAGGTACAACCTACCCTTACAATATTTATTGTAAATTTTATTTGCAGTGTCTTTCAACATAGTTATCAAAAAAAAAATATTCCTCTTAATGCCTTTACCAACATGCCGACTGCCAGATCCTATCACAGAAAGCAGATTTCCCAATAATCCATACAAATTCTGTGGAACAGGCGGGGATAAGAGTTCACTTCCTCAGGACAATATTCAGCTGATTTTCCATCATCATTTTACAGTACAGCAATACTTATTATTTTTTTCTTTTTAATTCCAGAACCGTGGTTCATGGGCAAAGCTGGTATTTTGAGCAAAAAGAGGCATGAAATTAATAGAAAACATGCTCAGAGATGCCAAACAAACTGTGTAACTAGTAATCATCCTGGTAATTCAGAGCTTTGAAGCCATTGACTTCAGACGTAAGAAATAAAGAAATTTTTCAGTATCTGTCTTTGCACACTTAGTATGTTTTATAAGTATTTTTTAGAACAAACAGTGATTTTCTGTTATTTCCTCTGATTTAAGCTTTCCAAATAGTTAAAAATTTCTACTATGTCAATTTACAACAAACAGACTAGCCATACTTCTCTCTTTTTTTTTGAGCAATAAGGCAGGCAGTACATTTTTGGGGAATACTTAAACTAAGACTATGGAAACTGAAGAATTACAGGCTTTACAATGGAGATTAGATTTACCTTATTTTTATCACTAATAGCATCACTGCCATATTATACATGTCAGGTGTTTGTTAAAATTAACTTATTGTATACAGATCATACAAGTGATTTTACAGTGTAAATGAAAAAAAAAATATCGAGTGGGTGTACATTTTTGTGTAAAGGAGGTTGGATAATGTACTTAAATTTCTGAGAAAGGGAATGCTGTGGAAGGTGTTGCCTAGAATGGAAATTCTGTTTATCCACTACCTGTAAAGAGGCCAATGCAAAGTAAAATCTACACAGAATAAGAAGTGGCAGAAATGGTTTAGAAAGCACAGTCATTTAAGAGCTTTAGGAATCCGGTAATTATGCATGTTCGATAAATTTGGGACCACCAAAAGCCTGCTTTCTATAGAACAAAACTTGAGTAGATGTTATCTTGACTAAATGACAGGCTGTGTAGTGTGGTTGCCAACAGGCAGTAGTACTGAGAAGAGGGGGAGTTACAGCCGTCTTAATTCTACTGTGTTTTATGACACGGTGTATATTTCATATATTTGTAGGTGATAAACAAGTTACTACGGTCAGTTGAAGTTTTCTGTTTTGTGGAAATGATTGCAGATTGCCAGCAGTACAAATTCCACTGACATTCCCGAACTACTAACGCAATCCACACTGTAAAATAGTGTTACTCGAACTGGAAAGAGTTTGTGTAATAGAAAAGCATTAGACAGCCTTACATGGTGGTTAATGTATCTAAGAGTAAATGTTACCACTAATCAGCTATAGCCATCACTTTGAAATATTAACACCTATTGTTCAAGTTTCAAATAGCAGAAGATTAGACAGTAGGGAAAATAAAAAATGCATTTTTTCCCAATTCCATATAATATTTTAACAAGTCATATTTCCTGTTGCACTAAGTGTTTGGGTACAGCACTAGAAAAAAATGGAGTGGGAGAAAAACCCTCTGCCCTGATCYTCTGTCTGGAAGTACTCAGAACAGATGAATCTGATGCTGTTTTGCCTAATATTCTAGGGACACCACCTGAAATACAGCAATAACTGGAAAGTATCACACTACAGCATTCTTTACTGCTGCTTTTTGCCAGGGACTAGAGCAATGTAAGTGTAAAAAGAAAAAACCCTATGTCATGAGCGAGCTACACCCGAGAGTCATTATTCAACATATTCTCACTGAAACAATGTATTAGTTAGGCAACATGTCCAATGATAATGAGATTTAATGTTTTAAGTTGTGAGTATACAGAAAAACTAAAGAACCTCTAGATTCATATTAATCTCTGAAAATTGTATTATAAAATTTAAATACATCACTGTAGCAAGCAATCAGTAATACTGTATTATTGTATTATTACTGTATTATGATAATAATACTGTAACACTGGCTTAATACTTGCCAAAGCAGCAAAAGGATATTATTTATATCAATATCCTTGTTGCTCATTGTGTTCCAACTAGATCGTATGGTAGCAAAGTTAGTACCAAGTTATCCACAATCCCAACAAATGTTAGTCAAACATCTACAAACCATAATGTACAGGAAATGGTTGAATGAAACTTTAAATTCAATTTCTTTATACTATTTACATTTGTGTTTTCTCTTGGATTGTCACATTCAATACTGTAGAAAGAGCTACTGTGAACTAGAAGTACAGGAGGACTCAAGTTCTGCCTAAGTAAATTCTGAGTTTAAACCTGCAGTCTTTTTAGTTGCTGTTGATCAGCCACGTGATATGCTGCAAGCATGTTAAATTTCTAGGTTATCTCTTTTTTCAACTTTTGAAGTTTGTCAGGTGCCTGAAGTTTTGCTTTTGGGCAAAAGCATCTTAGTTTTACCAATTCTGAGTTTTTTTACCTAGCTAATGTTAAGTCGAGTCGGTATTAATGGTGTTTCACTTTCTGAGTGGCTCAGTGTGACAGCTCTTTTCCAAATATGCCTAGAAGGGATGGCAAAAAAAGAACAGTAGCACGGTGCATTTACTTTTCTGCAATAATTCTGACCGTAAGTACTTGCCAAAGATATAGGACAGAGTGATTCAAATCCCACTGATGTGTGGCAGGGGTCTAACCCGTTTTCTCCTTATTCCCAGGAGTGTTACAGTGGTCACACGTTAGGTCAGTGCAGCTCCACCCCAACAAGCTGTGTGTCCAGTCCCGTTTCTGCAGAAGCTGCAAGGTTCAGTAGCAAGCACGGTGCCCTTTCTGCCGGCGGCAGCAGCCCCGCTCGGGGCTGGCCAGCACTGGTGAGGAGGGAAGGCGCCTGGTAAGACATACGCTTCACAGCAGATAAGGTGTCTTTGGATACCGGTTGGATCACACATGACCAGGTTATTTATGGGGGGGAAGTAACTTCTGTTGAGGCTCTTTTGCTTTATTAAGCTGAAGTGAGCAAGGTGTTTTAGCCCAGTGAATAGGATAACACCTGGATGTCACATCCCACTACAGAGACTTTTTTTCCCAGGTTTTGCATTAGAGAAAATGTGAAAAAGCTGCACGACACAGCATTCTGTAGCATTGCATCTAAACCCATTTGTAGTTCCAGCGTTTTTTACTTCAACGTATTTGCCCCAGGGCCATAATAGTAACAACAAAATGAAATAAGATAGCCTGTTTATAGAAATGTAAACCATGAGAATACCAGCAATGGGTACTCTGGCGGTACTTTCTCTTTTCTCTCCTTGGCCAGCAACAGCAACTGAGTTAGACTTGTTTGTTTTTTTKTTTTTTTTTTTTCTGAAAAAGATGGGAGGAAAAGCTCCAGCAAGGCCAAGAAATATGCTGTATATTTAAAATTAGGTTGCAAGATATGTTTTAGCTTATGTGATGGATAAGCAAGAGTCAATCACTTACCTGAAAAAAGCTGCATAAGGCTTTCACTCCATTTAGATTAGGGAAAAAATTCCCACTAGCTTCATTATGAACTTTGAAAGCGCAGTTCTGTCCTTCAGCATTGTCCCATCATAACTGCATGCAGGCTTACAAGTATTTTGACTTAATAGTCTCATATTTCATTACTACAGTTACTTTTATAAAACTTGTGTTTACAGTATTAAAACTGTAATAACTTGACACAAGAGTGAGAAATGGCAGTAAAGTATTTAAAATACTTTTTGATTTTAACAGATACCCATCTCTCTAAAAACTGCTTCAGTGTTTGAATTTTCCATATTCATATTTCATACAGGTCAAATAAAAGTGACTAAAGTATTTAACAAAAAAAGTTTATTACCAAAATACAATATTAAAGTCAATACGTGACAAACTCCTGTAAAGCAAAATAAATTATTCTAACATTGTACAGTATTTCAGAAGATAGTTTGAGTAGTACTACAGACTTCGCTTCATAGTTCCAAACAGTCGTCTATCAGGAACACAATCCTAGAGAGAGCTTAAGGCATGCAGCTTAATGTGCTGGATAATTTTATAAAATGAAAGTCATCCTATTTAATAAGATACAGTATCAGAATTAACTGCAGTCTTTACATGTCAGTTTTCTAAATTTTTTATACTTTGGCTATAAAAGCAGTGCCATAGTGTTACAATACCTTTTCTTAAAAAAATACATGTACCCATGTCCATGAATATCAAATGCAAATGTAAATTTCTATTAAATATATCTTAACAAATGTTACTTTGAGCACCAACTGTACATTTTTTAAAATGATTAAATAAGTGCTTCTGAAAGAGGAAAATAGAATAACTCTGACTGAATCCCACTCTATTTTTCCAGGCCAAGCATAAATCAGAAAGATGAAATATGCACCTATTTATCAGTATAGTCTAGTATGAAGGAAGTTTTCTCTTTAGTAGAAATATAGGCATTTAAAACAAAGCTGCAAGTTACAATTCGTATCACAGAATAAAATCTAATTTAAACAAACAGCAAGTGAGTAGCTGATCATCTGATAGTGCTGTGACATAAGATCCAAAAATATTTTAAAAGCTTAAAGAAAGGGGAAGACCGCAGTGTTGGTGACTTTGAAATGTGCTGAAGAACCCTTACATAACATGCAACCAAGCCAACCATACACTTTCTAAAGCAGATAACCTGAGGAATAATTTGCTTTCAGAAAAACTAAGCTTATAATTACTTCACATGCAGAACTTCTGATAAAGTCCACGGGAACTGTGAGAGGGTAACTAATGTCAAGCAGCACGGAGACAGTTAAAAAAAAAATCCGTGCACATGGGAAAAATTATTTGTTGGCATTTGTTAGGATTGATAACGGTTTTTAGAGGCAACTAACTTTCTACTATTTTATAGGAACACATGGTCGAAAAGAAAAAAGCAACAAGATAGCAAAGAACAACTGTGAAAAGACGCATCCTGCTTAGTAATCCTATTAGAATGAGTCCTGGTGCATTATACTTAATGCTGCAAGTGTGGCTTGCACATACACCAAAATTGTTAATTCAAGGTTAGTTGCTTTTTAAGTCTTGGTTCACTGCCGTCTCCTTCAAAGGCAAGTTTTTCACCTTTTTATCTTTCACTATCTGCGCAACTTTAAAATAATTATCCCTTTACACAAAAGTAACAATGTGGCAAAATATTGTTTCTGTGAATACTGACTGGTAGTTTAGCATTACTACAGATCTCTTTGTACCTTGTAAGTTTTTCAACAAATGGGATCTCTGAAGCAGAAAGTTGAGATATATTCCAGATACTGTACTATTTTCACATGAATTCTATATTGAAGGTAAAATATTGGTGTCAATAAGACAGTATGAATATCCCATTGCAGGTTTACTATCTCTAATTGAATTTGAGACCATGTAAATAAATCAAGTTTTTAAAATGTAAAATCCATCTGTAGGAATATGAAAAATAACTTTTAACTGAAAATAATGTATACTTACTTCACATATGTATTTAAAACATCTCAAATACCTGACACAAAAATGTTGTGACATTATATCCTGACCAATTTTTAAAGTAAATTGTGTACTTTCTACTATCTCATTTATAAAAAAAAAAAATAGATATTTAACCCAAAAGAATGAGTCAAATTGATGAAATCACTTGAAAACAAAAATAATGAAATGTACTTGGAATCTTAGTGCCTTTACCCTTTAGATTTTGTGCTGCTTCATAAATTTGTAACAAGACTTGTTGTTTTCTTTTTCTGTTTGCCACTTCTAGTCAGCGATAGCGCAATAGACTGTACACCTCATGTGCCACCTTCTTAGATTTAGTTGTAGCTTATTTCTGCTATCAGAAACATGTAAATAGGAAGTAACCATAAAATACTATTTTTGTAAGAGTAAGCCATTTTTTAAGTAATGAGCTACTAAAAATCAGGTAACTGCATCCCTATGTCAGGAACTAGGCATGCTACTGTGCATCTGCCATTCATTAAAAGCAAAAATACATGCCCAAACTAGGAAGTTTAAATCTGTCTGCTAAAGGGCTTCTTTGGAGGTGCTACTACTTCACTTGACTGAAGCATATATTTCAAACAATTTAAGTAGCCAACTTTATAAATGACCTCAACAAAGTTGCCAGGTAATCAGCCAGTATAATAATATTCCAAACCGATACATAGATGAATGTCTTCTACTGCAAACTGCTGTAACTGTAAAAAAAACCAAAACAAACAAAACAAAAACCCACTGTAATTTTAGAAGCTAAAGGCTTTAAAAGGGAGAGATTTCTACATGTTTCTTAGAAAACAAAGTAATCCCTAATTCCCTTTATGAATCCATATTATATGGACTAGTAAAATTTATTCTACAAGTGACTGGATACAGTTTTTGCTTAAAATATTGTTTGCCTTTTTTTTTTTTTAAATATGATTTTSTACGGGAAGATTACTCTATCTTTCACTGAATTATTTCTACAGTTACAGCTCTGCCACACAAATGGGAAATTTAGACAGCCAGTGGGATTGCAAAGAACTCCAAAGCATGTAGGCATTTCTCAAAATCCCACTTTGTGTTCACCTACGTCTTTAGGAATCTACATAAGTTTAATCTACATCTCTTTGTGGCAATTACTGTTAATATCTTGTTCTCATTAAAAAACATTGCTCATACATACTGCAAAGTAATCACCACAAATTAAAAGTGACATAAGCTTTTTTTTTTTTTTTTTAATAGTTCTGCTGAATGTGTCAAGAAAACCATTAGGAAACAGCAGGTCATTATTATAAAGGATCTTTTACACACTATCAATTCAAAAGATAGCAGTTTTTTAGTTAGGATCCAATCAGACAAATAGTTATTAGCAAAATGCTTCTGGGCTCCTCAGCTCCTGCTGCTCTAAATCGATAGAAAGGATAGCAGTCTTTGTTGAAGGACAACTTAGAGTTTCTAAGGCCTTAAAAATAGATTGGGAAAAATGAAATGCCTACGCTTGCATACAGGCGCACACATGCCCTCACCCACCTCCCCTGTCCCTACTTTCCAGAATCCAGGCAGTGGGGTTTATGAGATCATATCGTAAAATTTGTATCATCTGGTCTGTTGCCAGTTTCAAAAAAGAGGGTAAAAAGGTTCTTTGCTGAAATACTTGGAAAACAACAAAGAGGGAGGAAGAAAAAAGCTTTTCAACTGATACAAAGCTTTCATACCTTTGGGTTTTAACGTACTATACTAATGCATTATTACTGACTAGTACCTGACAATAAAAGAAAAAAACCCCAACAATCCTACATTCTTGGCACCATGTAGAGAAATAACAGGTTAAAATGGATCGTTCTATTCCCCACTTCTTATATTTATCTCTTAAATGATTCATCAGTCCCTGGTTAAAATATTGTACTGAAACAAGGACTCAGGATGGGAAATCAAGTTTTGCTTGCAATTCTTCTCTTTAGCAAGTTTCTCAGGCAAAAATTAGCAAAGAAAGAAAATATTTACTCTAGGAAACCCTCTCTTTAACTTACTGCTTCACCTAGTTTGTGCTCTGAGTCGTGCTGTGGTCCTTATTTAGAATGATGTTTATGATTTCACCCTCATGTTCTTTCATATGATCCAGCAGATTTTCTTTGTTGGTAGACTCAAAACCACAAATGCAGCAGCAGAAGAGAAGAACACAGTATTCTGTGCCAAGATGGGGTAGAGAGGAGTTCTTTTCTAAACTGCATGAGGTATTCATCAAGTTAGGTTTTTCATTTTCATCAGAACCTGAAATTTCATTCGTAGTCTGGTTAATAGACTCTGTAAAAGACACCAAATTGTCTGAACTTCCTAGTATAGGTACTGTACTTTCATCTGTGCCTTCTAATAAGGTTTTGTCAGGAAGCTGTCCTTGAAACCTGAAATAATAGTAAAAAATGAAACAAATATCAAAATGCATAGTTGTTGCTTTTTGACAGGAACTTTATTTTGGATCAGAGTTGGGTCCTTTGAAAATTCTAGATGATAGGGCTTGAAAGTAAATCAGACATACCTGCTGCTTTGCGAAATTGCATCATTAATAGCCTTGTTCACTTGTTCATAGTTATAATTTTGGTCACTTGCATGTTTCCACATGTGGGACTTCAGGGATGGAGGATGGCTACATACATATCCACAGAGAGAACATCTAGGAAAAAAAAGTGGAGAAGGAAAAAGAGAAACATTTAAAAGTTAAATTTTACTAGTTTAGTAATGGATTAGTTCTTCCAAAAGGATGACTAAACAGAGAGATACGTGTTAATCCTCTTCTTGGTCCCCCTTTTCAGTTTCATAACTACGTCAAGTTAGTTTGCAAAGTTTCATTCTGAAATGTAAGACTATTTTTAGGGTCTGAGAATTTTTAAGTTTGCTTTTTCTGACTTCTTAAACAACTGAATTAAAATCTTATCAGTTTGGCCTGCTGAAACTGTTTAAATACTGCAAAAATGCAATAGTTCTGATGACTGCAGAAACATGAAGTACATCGGTGTGGTATCTGGCAGGCAGGTAGTGAGCTCTCTTTGCTGTTGCTCTGAACCAAGCAGGAGCTGTGTAATTAGCACTGATAATTTTAATTGAATTAATAAAGCCTTTCCTGGTGTAGCATATATTAGTTTATTCAAGGATCACAGAATTGTTGAAGTTGGAAGGGACCTCTTGAGATCACCTAGTCCAATCCACCTGCTCAAGCAAGATCAGCTACAGCAGGTTGTCGAGGACAGTGTCCAGTCAGATTTTGAATATATTCACAGATCGAGATTCAGACAGTTGACAGTTTTGTCCATAGAGTTTTCCATCAGCTTGGGTACCACAAGACTGAATTTTCTGCTTCGCTATAAAACACTGTCTTATACAGTAAAGAACAAAACCTTGAAGAATAAATCCTATTTACATAGAGATGTAGTGTATATTTATGGACACAGATAACCCAAGACTGGTCAAATACCATAGGACTTTTTTCATACATGAACATACAACAGAAGAGGTTTTTTATAAGTGTTTTCTAAGTTCTAAATTAGTCATCTCAGCATGAAGGAGATGACTGATGCTGCATGACATCACTCCAGAGCAGAACAGTACTCATGGTAAAAATGACATAGCTCCTTGTCTTTTGGACGAGGAAGCTACTTTGCTTAGCTACCTGCTACCTTGGAATTCTTCAGTTTCTCATATCACATGGAAAAGACCATGATCAAATTTTTCTAGAAATCGAAGGTGACCTTGTTCTAATAAATTATAGCTAGGAATGCATCTCAGTCTGTCTCATTCCTCAATGAAAGTAAGATGTTTTCTGCTCAAGCAATGTGATCCCAATACGTTACACTATGATGAGTCTGTTAAAATGACTACTATATTAGTAAGTTTTTGTAAACTTTTCAGAAATATAACCTGGAAACATGAGAAGGCCTACATAAAACAGTGTTACACACTACAGTTCAGTAAGGTTTTACCACTTCTCTTAAAGACAGTAGCATATAGTCCTTTAATGCCTTGCAAATAATCATATACAGGAATGTTTCTACTCAGCAGAAGATGGTGGAGAACAGCAAAAATCCCACAAGTTAGGTGAAGGCATGGTACATTATCTTGCTTACGTAGCAAGATAATTCTGTCCTGCTGGGGAATAACAGGCATGTCCTTCTAGCTCACTTTTCTCTATTACTTGATTTGGAATGTACTACCCTATCTTTCTCTTTTCCTTCTAATTTGAAGCCTTATAAAGAAAATGGATGCTTTCAAATATAGGCAAGTTCACTCTCCGGTTGAGAATCTTAGTATTTCTAATAAGGCTGTTACACAACAATGGCATCATTAAAAATAAGATAAAAGCAGACCTTATAGTTAATTTACAGATAAAATTAGGCCAAAATTATTTTTTTGCAAAACACGAAGATCAACAAATAATCTTAATTCCATTCTATATGCACATGTATTCCACTAGTCTTATTATATATATGATTTTTCTGCGCCACTAGCACAGCTTGGTCAGTGGGTTGATAACACAGTGAATGAAGCAACAGTTCAGTGTTTGTATTTATCCCCTTTTAATTAGTTTCATTTTTTGAAGTACATTAATTTACTCAGGTGATTTACTAATCAGATTTACTTTGCTGAGAACAGTATCATAAGCCAAATGCTGTTGAAGCAAAAACTGCTTTAGCATACAGTTCAAATGAAAGAAACTCAGCAGCTTTTAGCCTGATGCACTACACTTTATGATCATATAGTTAATGTATAGTTACAGTATATGCAAGACATTCCCAGAGAAACAAAATTATTTTACCATTGAGTTTACAGTAGAACCCTTTCAATTCTATAGCATGATTTGCCCTACTGGTTGACCTATGTTGAATTATTAAACTTTACTGTTCAAGAGTATCCTAAACTGATCTACTGAGGAAACAATTATCTTGCAGCTTTTGATAGAGTATTTCTTTGGGGATGCAGGGACCAAAATGTGGAGGTTTTCAGTAATCTTCGGTAGTACTAAGAGCACTCAGCAATACTGTATGAAGTATGACAGCAGAGCAAATAGAACTTAGTGCTACTAGGAACATTTTGGGGAAAAAATGCAGTGGAAGGACTTTGAAGTTGTAGAAGCAGATTTTCTTGAGAAGAAACCCTTATGTAAATGTGCTATATTTGGATTCTTCCTATTGCCTTTAAAATCTTCCACCAAGAAATGTTCAGAATATTCCTGATTTTATTTCCTTTCCCAGCTTTTATTTTTTGTTACAAATAAGTAGCAAACAATTGCACATATTTGTGCCAACTTTCTCATATATATATATATATATATACACACACACACACATCTATGGACAGACTATAAAGGACACCCCTCACTTAAACATAATGACTATTCACACTAATTCTTAATGAAGGCAGTGTGATGCCAATCTGGATTCTGACTAACATGTATATGCAAAGGCTGTGCCTAGACTAGGATATTAAACAAAGCCAGAGAACATTCCTGGGTACTGGAATTTAACAATCTATAATGTTAMACGTTAGAAGTGCCCCTGGCATGGTTTTGGCACATGCATTCTCCCAAACAATTCCAGGCATACTTTGGTAATTAACACGGTCCAGAAACTACTTGCAATAGGTAGTTTATATGCAACCACCCCATTCTGGAAAGAAAAAGCTGAATACTGTACCAGAGGGAGGTCATAGACATGTTTAATGAGCTAGCATAAACACCTGGGAATGCCACATCAAATCTCTTTCTCTCTCTCTCTCTCTCTCTCTCTCTCTCTCTCAAAAAAAAAAGTCACTGGAACAAAGAATTATTCCAGGAGGGAAAAGAATAGAATCTGAACTCTGCTTTGTATCTTAACATAACAAAATCACTATTATCACAGCTTTTTGCCAAATTAGAACTGTTACATACTTGTACTGTTCCATTAGCTGCACTGCCTGATGCTCCTGGGGGTGGCGCCTCATATGGCATTTCAAGCTATTCATATTTGTAGTGGCGAAGTCGCATACTCGACATCTAAAGAGACAACAACAGGTAAACTAATCTGACAATTAACTGCTAATACTATTCCAGAAATAAAAAACTATGAGAAAGCAAAGGTATCTGGAAAGACTACAGTTAAAGGCTAACAATATTTACAGAAGTCCAAGTGATGACATTAACTTTCAATTTTTGGACCGTGAGAATCTTTTGCAGCCCAAAAAAGCCTCCACCTTTGAGCAAGAATCACTAGGTATATGGACTATGTTCCTTCCTGATATCTATCTTTTGCACCTCTACTGAAGCTGGTAAGTATCACGAAGTGTAAGGGAGATGCAGATGCACTTGAATGGATGCAACCCTGATGCAGGTTGCTTGGCTATGTTATGCAAAGGCAGAATATGACCATAAGAGCTACAGGGGACAGTGTATTTAGAAGTGAGTCTTGTTCCTCAAGAATATGTGTTCTACTAATGCAACAGCCATGTTTCTCACGACATTTTAAAAGCTAAACTATTTAGTAATAAAATGTCTAAGTTTCAGAGCATTATACCTGTAACAGAAGTCAGGGACAAKATCAACACATTTAGATTCAAGTGCCCTAAGACAAGTGTGTCACATCATGCTSTCTAAATTTTTAATTTTTTACTTCTGCCACAGTATCTTTGTATAAAAACAATATATAAAACAATCTGGATCTAGATTTAGATCCCTGGACTTAGATCCTAAAGTATTACACAAAATACTATGCTATTCATAAATATCAATGTACTACCACATAAGCTTCCTGTATAAAACATACTGAAACAAAAGCCATSAAGCTCAGCTAAAACTCTGCACATGTATTAGGACTTCAGTTGTTTCTTTTTTTTGAAATGGTAGAATGTCCAATATTTACTAAGTCTGGTCTATAGTGTGAAACAGTTTGAGACTGCAGGACACTTAACTTGAGATTACTGACTTTATTTTTGAAAGGACTTAATTGTGCAGTATTAAAATCCAGAAGGTATCAAATCTACAAAAATGCATCATTGGAGGCTATACAGTTTAATTTCCAGCAATTTTTGTCAAACAAATAGTATGTTTACAGCTATAAAAATGGCAGCAATAGAGCAGGTTGCTATCTGATACTATGAAAGGCTTGAGGAATACATGTTTCAGAAGGAGAAATACCATAAATACTGGATCTTCATGTTTTTTAGGCTGTGGCTGAAGTATCCTACCAGGTCTGCAGATTTGTCTACAGGGTTTATGAAAAAATAATAAGAAAGGCAAGCCAGATCAGTAGGCTTAAATTTAGTATGCAGCAGTCTATATCACCAATGGAAAATTTTCAAGGGTTCCTAAATCAAACAGGCTGGCTAACACCAATTCAGAAAACTACCATATGCAAGATACTCTACAGTATCTGCTGTTCCAACCCCACTAAGTAACAAATAACAGCAACAGGGAAGATTCTGATGAGAAAAAAAATCTATTTGTATACACTCTGAGCAAACATCTTGCAAATTTTTGCTAGTGTTATGGGATATCATTATAATGCACAAATCAACATACAACACATCTTCGGGGTTTGTTTATCCAAAAGAGAAAGTCCCTGGCTGAGCTGAGCATTTCAAGGTGTTGAGTTTCCAGAATTTGTATTAAAAAGACAGAAGTGTATTAGCTCAAAAATTCTATTAACTCAGATCTATTTTCTAGCCACTAGAGAGGGACAGAGATCCACACTGAATGAGCATAGATTGAATTTGCAGGAATTTATGCAGCAACCAATAGAAAAATGCATGATTTATTTTTCTGCTGGGGACCTCAGCTGTAGTATTACATGTGATTTTAGATATCAAAGTTTCTATATAAACCCATGTAACATCCTTGTAGAAAAGTTATAAAATCTGATCCTAAGTGAGTGTGTTAATATTGTTTGAAACCTGTGAAAAAGATGAGGGGACCGGCGACAAGAAAAAGGGCAGAATTTTGCCACACTCTGTAGAAGCCAATTGGCAAAGTAGCAACATGACAATGGAGAACACTTTGCAATAAAGCAAATCCAAAATGAACTGAAGTGTGCAAGGAGTTAGAGAAATATATTATTACTATTGGCCAAAGTTCAATATTACAATGTAATTATTTCCCTTTCCACATCTGAATCCTTCAAACTGAAAACAAGCAGTAGACTGCTATAGCAAAAGATGCATCCTGGAAAAGTTAGCAAATATTAATTACATAGTTTGAGTCAACCAGCAAGTGTGGCTCCTTCAAATTTGCAGTAAAATTATGTAATTGAAATTCTTTAACAATATCTTCAAAATTGCATGAGCAATTAAGTAACCTTTTTAGTTAAAACAAGTAAACCAAGCACATGGAATTAGCCAGCAATAATTGAGACACTTACCTATATGGCTTATCGGAGTTATGAATTCGTCTGTGATTTCGTACACCAACGTAAGTTGTGCTTGTGTAGTCACATACATCACATCTATACAGTTTCTGAACTGAAGTCTTATTTCCTATATGAAACAAAATCCATTATTTTAGAGTTGCATTCAGCATTGTAAGAAGTTCTCAGATGATAATTTCAGCATAATTGAATTATGAAACACAAACTAACATTTTAAAGTAATACTTTTAAATATCTATAAATATTTAATACTTTTAAAGTATCTGGAGCAAACTGGCAGTGGACACAGAGATAATAAAGGTATAGTTTATTTACCACGCTATTCTGCATTTGCCCTACCATTTACTGAAATTATTAAAACTTTAGGAAAACACATTCTTTCTCTCTATGCAGACACTCCCTTCTTCCTGCAGTTGGGTTAAAATCCTGTGTTACAGCAAAAGGTGATAAAATGTGGGAACTGCTGAACCCAGCAGTTTCACTGCTTTGCAGAATGAATCAAATCAAAGGAAAAGATGGGCATTGAGAGAGGACGTTTCCAACTGGCAAACATAGAAAAGAAAAGCAAAAGGCCTCCTGAAGCATCTAAATCCTCTTTATCATCCACATACACTCGCACTTTCAGAAGGATCCGAGATGATAAAAAAATAGATACTGACTAGATGTGTTAAGAAATAATTTGAAACTTCTCCAAATTACTAAAAAGCAATTGTAACAAAAATCATTTTTTCTTTCCAGAATGAAAGAGACTCTTGAAAAATTAATGGTTGCAGAGACAAAGGCTAATGACTAATTTAACATAGGAAAATGTGTGTCTGCAAGTGCACAGTTTGAATATTTTTGAGATGTAAGTGTGTAGACTTAAACAGCCCTATTCCTGCTCCCTCACTGAAAAATGGAACTGATTTGGGTTAAAATATTAACATATGGGAAGAGAGATGGTATTTTTTTATGCAGGTCATTTTCTCATACCAGCCTATCATGCAGCCTTCATGCACTTCCCAAATGAGGGAACAGCAGAAACATGAAGGAACATGTTGGAGCTGTTTAAATCAGCACTACTGCCAAAAGAAACATCAAACTAAAATCAAAGGGTTTTCTTTTTGCATCTGACCTCTTCACTAGCCGAAGTAATTCTACTCGTTGTTTTGTTTTGTTTTGTTTTGTTTTGTTTTTCCCCAAGTGCAAGTAAGGTGCTCGAGTTCATTTTATCTTTAGACCAAATTCTTATTATCTGGTTGAACGGTCAAGCCATTACTCTCAGTTACGTACATAGGCTTTGAAGAAACTCTGATAGAGATCCTTAGAGAATTTCTCTGGTGGGTAAAGATCATTACTAAAGTACAGCCYCAAAGCAAAATAAATATACAATTCAATAAATAATGTGTGGGAGACAAAGTAAAACTAAAACCTTGCAAGAACAGGTTTCAGAACCCTTCATGYTTATACGAAGCACATCTCCAGCACAAACAAATCATTAGTTTGTGTTGTGAAGGGGTTTACTACCGTAGGATACACCAGAAGATCCTAGGTAGAACAGAAAAGGGTGTATTAGCTGGATGGTTTTTAGTAGATATTGCCTTAAGAACTCTGATAATATCAGCAGGTGATCTACTTCCCAGGGCTCCCAGCTCCTCCCCAACAAAAAATAACTCCCCTCCCTGAAAAATGTGAGTTCTGATTTCCCAAATGGGATCCCTCTATTCTAAATCCTGAAGAATTCTGTTAAAGCTTGTCAAGGTCAAGAGCACTGAAGGTCCATGACCCACTGGGAGGAGGGTCTGTCTGCCACTGTTCTGACTTGCAGTTTGAAAAGACAGACAAGCTTGAAATTTGAAGTGACTGTCCAAAAAGATGGAAAGTAGACTTTTTAGACACATCTCTGCTTAGGTCCAAATACCATGAACTTCTTTCCAGTTTAATAAAACTTTCCAGAGTAATAAAACCTGACTGAAACCCCCTCCTTTATCACCTCCTGAATTCCAATTCTTTTTAGCTAAAGAAGGGAGGARTGAAACAAGCAGATTGAACTCAGGAGGAACTGTAGAGTTTATCTTGAAAACAGAAGTTCCATCTCCTGAGTCCAAAATACTGAACAGATTTTGTAAAGATAATCTTGTTCTGGACTTTCCTCTTGATGATGCTGGATTCCAATAACCCAGACTGAATCTTTTCATTATCAAAGCAACAATTAAGATTCTATGGTAAAACTCTTTTAAGGAGACATTGCAGAAAAAAACAGTAGAATGAGTCATCCAAAATGGAAGTTCAACTTTTCACTTTTATTTTTTTTTCCACAGGTGGGCACTGAATTATGTCCAAAAAAGTTATAGATATATTATTCTGAGGGATACAGTCACACAGCTAACTCAAACAGTAAGGGAAAATTACCACTAATTAAACTTTCACTCCMAAATCCAGCACTTTTGGTTCAAGATGCAAAGTAATTAGGTAGGGTTGATAACCCCAGAGTGTTATTCTGAAGAATATATATTATGTCATATAAAATAAAATAGCAATCTGAATACAAAGACAGTCTGAAATAAAATTTGAATAAATCTGTCTGTACCAAGATAACACAAAAAATATTTTATATTTTTTACTTTAAAACATGACACAATGCTCACTCTTGTAGCATTCTTATAAAAAATAATATGGAAGTAATATATAACATGCACTCTTTGCAAGTCAACATTAAAGCAAAATATATCTGAATTTTTCCTACAATATGCTCATATAGTAAAATTTATTGGGTTTTTTTTTCTGTAATGTAAATTATCAAACCAATCTTAATTATATACATGGAGACTTTGGAATTTATATTTCTACAATTATTCTTTTATGAATGCACACTTATGTAGAAGACCGCAAATGAACACAAAGACACTTACTGGGCTGCAGATCTATGGGAGAGCAGGGGTTGTGTGAAGGTTAAGCTATTGCATGCTCTACTTGAATGGGTTTTCCATCTTAAATTCTGCAGCTTTAGAATAAACTGCTTCCAAATGTATTTTCTGTTACGAATTTGGTATTTCATTGGGCAGGCAGCTTAAAACAAACAGTATCTAATGAGATTTTTAAAGCGCTATGCAAACATATTATCTGTTGCATAGTTGTAAGTGGCTAACCACCCAGTAGCACACACTTAGGAGCCATTATTTATACCAATCACTACTTTATATTTATTCCTTCARCAAAATGCACATAAATTACAATACATCATATAATCTCTCGCTATTGCAAAATAGCAGTCGTGTCCCCCACCCCCTCCACTGGCTTATTTCTTGTGGTTTTGGGGCCTTTTTTGCTTTCTGGATGGAGGATATCAGGTCTCTTAAAAGTGAACATGGAAATGACAGATCTTTGTTCTAGCAGCAGTAACAGGTGCTCCTGTAATACTGCTTATTACCCTATTCCTTCATTATTAGACATTTACAATCCGACCATATCCAGTGTCATAATGCTCCCTTTTAATTTATTGTACAACCATGATGAATAAAGAGACTTTTAGGACTAACTATTTCATAAACAAGAAATGAAACTGTTCCAGCTCAGGCATCTTTCACATAAACAGATGCTATGCCATAAACTTCTTTGTTTTGTGTTGCTTTATAGGGATGACATCTGTTTGACAAGAGATTGCTGTACTGCAGTGGTGTTGCAATTTGATTATAAATTGGTTCTGAAATAATTTAAGCATTCCACAGTATGAGTTAATAAAAGTTTAAAAGGAGAACTGTTTTCATTCAAGCCACATTACTAAATTTCATGTGGGGTAAACAATCAATTAAAGAGCATGGCTGTAACACTTTTATAAGATAATAATGAGCAAAAAATATTTTTAAAAAATCTCTAAGGTAATTAAATGGAAAGCAGGCAGTCTTCTCGAACAGGGGCTCTTCTTTCGTGGAAGTTAAATTACAAGATCAGGATATAAACTCTAAAACCACCTTATTAAAACATACTATTTTCAAAAGCAGATAGGCATCTTGCTTTTCAGTCACTTGATTAACAGGACTTTAGCTCAAAAGGTACAGTATTCCCCAAAAATCTGACATGTTTCAGTTATTGCAAGGTAGTTATTTCTGTATCATGACATCTTTAAAAATATTGGTTTAAAACAAACAAAACATTGTCAGAAGTAATAGTCCAAGCTGTGCTCATAGATATTTGTAACCAGCTAAACTAACAATGTTTTATTTCTTATCACTTCCATTAAAACATCTATGCTACTTCTTCCGAAGAAAAAACCCCTCTACTTAATGGGGAACGTTCCCACTATCAGCAGACCCTCCCTAGCCTTTTTCCTGACTCCCCCTGACTTCAGATGGCTCTTTCAGGCTTAGGTCTTAGGGATGTAACAAGCACTACAGATTAATTTCCTGAATTTAAATGCCTTCTGCATTGATGACAGCAAAAAGGAGTTCAGAAGGGTCATTTTACCTGAGGCTGATAAGGTAATTAACTTTTAAGTTTCTAACTTGTACACTGAAAGCCAGAAAAAGAGGCMGCATGAGCTAAGAGTATAGAAGTCAATAGTTAAGGATCTCATTCTATTCTGACAAGTACCATGTTGCTTTGGAAAATCATCAGTGGTTCAAGCCGTCCACCCTGGCTTATGCTAGTTAGTACCTTTTTTCACAAGGAGTTGCATCAATTTCAGTGATTAYTTTTGCACTCACTGATCAGCTGTAGAGGCGAGAGTAGAACCCAGAAATTTCAACTGCAGTCTAAGTACTGTTATAGTGCACATTTGCTATCTAAACAAACAAGACACCATAGTTAGGACAGAAAAAAGCTATGTGCACAAAATGGAAATACTTCAGCCACAGTTGTTCAGAGGTGATATAATTACTAGTATTTTTCCACAGTGCTCTAAAATTGCAAAATACTAATAATTGCAGTGTTGCCTTCAAAATAAAAATGCTGTAAAAATCTTCAGTAACTTTAACTCACCAGAGAAGAGAATGCATTCAAGTTGCAATAATAAATATTGGGCCTCCAGGATACTCAAAGGATTTTAAGACCACGTTTTCTCCTAAACTTCAAAATTTGGCTATTTTTTCCCCTATTTCACTACCTTAGCACATCAGGTGCTTGGGTTTTGTTGTTGTTGTCGTTTTTAAAACAAACACTATTAAATTATAAGCAGATACACAGTTAAACAAACATTTAGAAAATGCATACCTACTGTTACCCTGGCAACTATTACAGATACAGGTTGCATTTTTAGAATGCCTTACGTTTGCCTCTCTAGAGCTAAAAGAAACGACTCATTTTGGACATTACCATACTTAAACAGAAATTCCGCAGAATGGACGGTATTGTATGTATATGCTGACAGCAAACTACATTACCACAGTGATTTTTAAAAAAGGCTTTATTTTGTTTACTGTAAGTGATTTGGGAAATACTGTAGCTGCCGAAGGAAGGAAAAAAAGATTTTTTTCTTAAAAATTCAGAGTAATACTCCATACCAGTTGTTTTTCGTAAGAAGAAATACAAGGTCAAATTACAGGGGCTGAAAATAATCTTACCTACCAATAAATGTCAGTAAGATATCTCAAAACTGACTACAGTAAGTTTTGTACACTGGAAAGAACATACATTTCAGGTTATGAACAGGCATGAAAACATTTCAGCATGAATGAGATCTTAAAACCAGTTTTATACAAATATAGCAAACAGAAGTAATGTTATGAGTGACTTTTTGTAATTTCAAGTGTAAATATAAACAGTACCTTCTCTTTCATCTCCTTCGTTGGAAACTATTAGTTTGTTAGGTGTACCTGTCGAAAAGAKATCTGGAAGACTGTGTTGTTCTCTTTCATGATTTCGCAGTTGGCTCTGAAAAAACAATTTCCCACGTTTAAATATACACTACAAACATACACTGGTCACTTCAAAGATTGCAATCATTTGTGACGTMGTTACTCAAGTTTTAATGACAACTGTTATAAAATGTATGTTAACAGACATATAGATTATCCCTCAAGTAATTTTACTAGAAACAAAACAAAGTAAGTAACATTAATTAATAAGATAAAGGATTGATGAGAGTGACTGAGAGGATTATATGATCTATGTTTATTTAGAAAATAAATTTCCTTCTTCCCCCACTCCCATAGACAAGTGGCAAACAGTTCTCCCTCCCAAATTATTATACTCCAAAAGCAGCATTAGATTAGAGGTTAGAGGATGGCTTCTGTGAAAATTGGCTCAATTTTCATATTGCCTAGTGACTTAAGAATATGTTACTCCTGTTTCTACTTGCTTGGAGAGGAGAGGGGAGAGAGAGCTTTTTGCTACCCTACCTGTACATTTTTTCAAACTAGAACTAAACAACAGTAAACATGGGAAAATTTACACTACCATTGCCTACAAGAGTTTCAGTTGTTCAGCTAGATACTGATGCTATCTATTCTATATTCCTGAGTACTGAACTGAGTACATAGGAACAAACTCACCAGCACTAATGCTTAAAATAGCAATTATAAATATGTCAGAAGTACATTTTTCTGCTCTGGTGTGTAATCTTTCAGATCTAAGTTCTACAGAACATSCAGACCAACACAACAACAAAGGAAAAAAGAAAAGAATTTCTGCTTCAAAGTGTCCCACGTTACCCCCAAATGCCATGATTACTTTTGCGCACACACACAACTAGTGGGTGTGTTTGAGCATTATTTTAAAGCTTCAACTATTTAAGCTCTCTGATGCTTCCATTTCTTCCTGTAGTTGCTACATGTGGGCAGAAAAACAACATGATATTAATATGTCCATAAGATGGTTTTCAGGAAAATAACTTATGTGAGGAAGCAAGTTTATTTCAGTGGGTAAAGCAGAATAATTATAGCTGAATTRTATATTTGGAAAGTGCTGCTGGCAATAATCCCCAGTTGTAATGACAATGAAGCCAAGATGTCAGACTGAATTAAGTTAGAAAGAGGGATCACCAGTTAATAAAAAAGTAGCAAAACAGGTTATTTAGCTATTATAAMCAGGCACAGGGAAGAACTTTACCTTATAATGAAAGGATTCTTCACATTGCTTGCACTGATACATTCTTGTTTTGCAGTGGTTGATCATGTGGCTCTCTAAATCCTTACTATTGTCAGCGATGTGTTCACAGATAGGACACTGGTACGGCTGCCTCTGACGATGGACTCTCAAGTGTTGTTTTATGTAGCCCTTATTACCACTGCTATAATGGCAGAGGCGACAGCGGTAGGGTCGATCTACGTTAGGGATATATTCTACTAGGTTACTTCCAGGAATATTTGCATCATTTGCATTTTGGCATTGCGCATTGTCTTGTAATTCTTTCAAAATGTCATCATCAGAAGCATTCTGATCTGTCCTCTCCTTCAGTTTTTCAATGACAGTGAGTAGTGACATACTGATGCCCATTTTAATCGGTGCTTCTGATAACTCTGGCCTTTCTTTCTGTATCTCAACTATTGCACATTCACTTTGGTTTAAGCCACTAAACTCCTCTGAAGGATTCTTAAGTGAGGATACCACTTTAGAATGAGCCATGCATGGGCCATCAGCTTCTCCCTGCCCTGCACCTGCATCCATGGCATCTTCTCCAGTCAGAGTTCTGAAGCTAGACCTTGTTAGTTCCGCAGCTCTGATAGGCATTGTAACAAGAGCTTCTGCAGCTAATGAGTGTAGTCGTAAAGACTCTGAATTTGTCCTTCTTCGTGCAGGAGGCACATTTTCATCAGTTGTTACGTTTTTATTAGAGCTTAATTCATTATCTTTCTTCTCGGTATTATTCCATCCTATTATTACTTCTTGAATTTCATCTGAACGATAAACTTCATCAGGTTCTTCACAGGTAACATGGGACTCCTCTGAGATCAATTTTTTTTCTGTTTCAATGTCAGTGTTCATCAAGAAAGGCTTTTGTAAGACACTTTCTTCAGCACCTGGCAAACGCTCTACTATTACATTAACGTGACCCTTTTTATTTGGACTACAATTGATGATTTTCTGTGCTGATGAAAGTAGGCTATCAGTTATCATATTATCCTGTTCTGTATCTGATACAGTCTCCTCTAAAACCTCTGTAGTAGGAGAATGCACTACAGACTGATTTAACATCTCTTCCTCTTTTACATTTGTTCCTACTGGCGATTTACATGACAGTTGCTCAGAATTGCAAATCTGAAGTTGAAGAGAAGGTTCACTATGGATATCAAGTTCATTGTTTTCCAAAGAAAGAACAACTGTATCCACGCTATGAGGTGTGTGAGTAACAACCGTCTCTGACAAGTTGGTAGTTTCATTTTCTTCCTCAAAGATAGGATAGGAGCAATCAACCTCACCCGCATGTTTCCAAGCGTGTGTTTTCAACATTCTTTGCTGACCACAGGTGTACCGACAAATTAAACACCGGTACATGCCATACTGCTCATAAGTATACCATTTCCTCCTACCCATTTCAGGGATATGCGTAGACTGAGTTATATCTTTACATTCCAGATTTCCTGTCTGATCAGTCCCTGATTTGACACTTCCTTCCACTGGCCCTTGCAAAAATGAACTTGCGACATTTACACATTGCTGCACTTTTGTCTGGATGCTATTTTTACCATCATTCTCATGGTAATTTTGGAAGTGGGATTCAAGTTCTTCTTGGCTTTTGGAAGCAAAATGACATTCTGAGCACATTAGTATCACTTCATTTTTCTGCCCATGTTGTTTTATATGTTCTTGTAGCGTTAAGAGAGACGGTGATAGAAACTTACATAGACTACACTGGTAGCAGGTCACCTTTTTTTTGCTTTGTGGAAGACATTCAGTCACAAAATAATCTGCTTGTAACTCCTCAGTCTTTTTAGTAGTAATAACTGATAGCTCAATTGCTTTAGCTGGGATTTCACAAAGATCATCTGCGTCAAAGGACTGTGCAGAAGCATTGGGATGGGAACGTTTCTTCCCTATTAAAAGGCATCTTTGTGACTTCTCACTTTCAACTATTTTGCTTAGTTTCTGGATAACATGGATTAGTGGATCAGTTTTACATTTTCTCTGATCTTCACTGTTCTGCAGTGTTGGGCCAATGACTGTTTCAGAAATCAGCACAGCCTCCTGTTCCCCAATATTTGGCATCAATACTGCAACACTGCTTCCTTCTTCCATAATACCTAGGAGAAAGGGTTTTATAAAAAATTAAAATTTATACATGCACAATAATAAAAACACAACCCAGTACTATTTAGAGTTCTCCCTCTACTAAATATGGAAGCCTAATGTCACTAACTTAATAGAAACTTTCAGAATGGCTATATAAATAGCCAAAGATTTTGAGGACATTTAGTGGATAGCGTAGATGCTATTCAATACAGCTGGACAGAACAATTCCAAGAGAACCTACAAATGCCTGCCTCTGAGTTGTACAAGGGCAAGATAAATATTTTTCAGGTATAGGCTGATTAGCATTGTTACAGCTATTGTCTTTTTCTTTACAAGGACTACACATTTGAATGCTAGACACTTAAATATAACAATCAATAGTAACTGGCATATTTATGTTTAAAAGCCATGATATGATACGAAAATGTATTCCTAACATACTTACTCTGATACACTGATGTCTCCTAAAGCAAACGACAATTTGCAACAACATAATTTACAAAAATAAGCTATTTTTTTCCTTGAAATGTTAGGAAAAGAAAGTAATTCTGGTTTTTACTTGCGTTAGTCATTTCGCTATGACTATATTAAAGACCATTCAAATGTCAAATCATACTTCTTATTATAAATGTAATTTTCTAGAAAAGCTACTAATCGTATCTTTTTCTACAATTCCTTAATTGTAKGGAAAATCAACTGGTACTAAAGTTATGAAGAGTAATTTTTTTCTGTTTTGAGGGAAAGCTAAAGGCAATAACTATTTCCACTTACACTTCCTTTAAATATTTCTAACCATAAACCACAGGCAATAATGTGGTACTGTTGGAGGTTAAATTAGAAGCCAATATGTATAAATTTACATGAAAACATACTCTGTGATGTGGGCGAAGCTGTGGGCTGAGGGGTGGAGGAGCTGGACAAAAAGTCTTACAGTGGAATTTACTTTTGAAAAAATGTCTAAAAATAACCTATTCAAGTTTCACTATATAGACATACATATATTTTATACACAATATATATTTGTATATACTATATATAAAATTCAGAACATAAATAGATGCCAGATACTTCTTTTATCAGTCATCCTTGAAAATGCATCCCAAGTTCTTTCACGGGGATTTTTTTTTTTGCAAGAAACATACAGAGGCCAAACCAGAACTTCCAGAACTCGTCCTAAACAGCCATGAAATCCACTCTTTTCTACTTACAGATTTAGTATACAGCAATATAATGAACAGACATATGAGAATAGGTTCTGTGGTGCCCCTTTCCGACTACAGAAAARTTCTGGGTAGAACTACTCAAGTTACCTTTACTTGCCATTCAACTTACAATTCAGGTTATCATCAGAACTATTAATATAAGCAATGTTAATATAATTCACAATTCATATGCTCATGTAAAATATTTCAAGTTGAAAATGCAGCAATATTTGTCAATTCTGAATCATTAAGAAAAACGGGACTACTCTCTTCAATGTTATTTTTCAGTGTTAGTTTGAAGAATATTTACTTGGTAATGGCTAAAATCTACATTAAAATTGAAAAATTAATAAAATACAAATAAAGCCATAGGGCAGTTGGATCCATGATAACTAGAAAACTAAGCAACTGAAGGCTTTATGCCTTTAGATGGATCTGTGTAAGCTTAAATGATTAAAAATGATCAATACTGCACTGCAACAGTAGATGAATTGGAGGAGATAGAAATTAAAAAATAAATATATTTAAAACAAACAAGTATAATTTTACGTAAGAGTATACCACATAGCCTGCTTATTTAAGTTCAGTATCACCTTATTAAAAGGAATCAATGTATGTATCCACAGAGTTACTATTAAACTGAAACATCCACATATTTAACTTTTTTAATATAAACCAGTAGATGTCTCGATGTGCATTTTCTGCTTCAATTTCTATTAGCTGTTTGGTGCAGTATATTGAATTACTAACTCTTGTCTATGTGGCTAGGAAAAATTTTATCCCTTTCATATAATATCTCCAGTTATATATTTACTTAAAAGAAGTTTAAGGTTATTATTTGAAAACCATCCTATTTAGTTATACAAAAATACTTTGCTCGTTGTTTCATACTGGCTGTAATATGTTTAAAAACCATTATGAAAAGTAAATAAAAGTGCTTTTTCCCCTGAAAGCAGATTTAACATTACATGAAGTGCTCAAAGGAATATTTCTACTTGAAATATTTTCAGTTTGAGAATGAGTTAAGGAAAATTATATAGCACATGGTGCTACTTTAAATTATACTTGGTATTTTTAAAACTTTGTAAGTAATGCTAAATAGGCAAATATTTCCCCTTTTTCATCTGAAAGCAGCATAGAAACTAAGAGGAAAGAACCTAGACAGAGCATAAAAGAAAAACACTGTCACATACTATTTATTGCTATGTCAAAAATGAAAACAGAGGTAGTACCTTCAGATATATTGATTTTGGATGCTTGTAGCTGATGTAAATTATCAGATGTGTAACTATGGTATATATACATGTTATGTCGTTCTTTGTTTGGAGTAAGTTTAATGCTTACCACTGCAGACTCTGTTTTTTAGAGGGATGATAAGAATTGTACACAAATATCTGGATTTTAATAACTACATCGCTTTCACTAMGATGATTCAATCTCCCATGACGTAAAACTTCAGTCTGGCAAGTGGCTCCGCTAGCACGTACTCTTTACACAACCCACACGGTAATTAAAATACGGGCTTTGGGGATGACAAAGGGGCCCGAAGGGGAAGATCCAGACCAGAGGAAAACGCCCCTGGGCTGGAGCTGCCGGTTCCACCTGTGTCAAACACCCACTCCAGCGGCAGGGCAGAGAGAGGGTGAAATGCCTCCAGGTCTAGGAAAAGCCAACCACGGCTTTGCACAACCACCTAACTCGGGGAGGCCGCTCTGATCACATCGCGGCTCCCGAGGGCAGGGAAACTCCCTCCGCGGGAGCTCCGTGCTGCCAGCCGTCGCCCCCGGACAGCGGAGCCCCTGCCCCGGGACTGCGGCTCGGGGACGTCTGGCCGCCGGACCGCGACACCCTCCTGCGGCACCTCGCTGCCCTTCCCAGCCCCCCGCGCTCCCCGCCGGCCGCCCCCGCACCTGCCGCCACTCCCCGGGCGGGCCCCRCTTTATAGCGCGCAGGTGCCGCCGGCGCGGCCCTCGAGCAGCGGGCCCGGCGCCACAGAGTGGGCGAGGAGCAGCGCCCGCCGGGCGGCCGAGCCGCGGGGAGCTGGCCCGGCGGTGAGGTGAGGTGGAGCGGGGAGGGGAGGGGAGGCGAGGGAGGCGGACGCGGCCTGGGCCCGGCCCGGGGAAGGCTCCGCCGGGAGCCGCAGCCGCCCGCGGCTCCCCACATGGGCTGCGGCGCGCCGCCCCAGGGCCTGCCCGCCCGCTGCCGCACCTTGCGCCCTACCTGCCGGCCGGGCGGCCACCGCCGGGCCGCCGCCCGCTGGCGCGGTGGGGCCGAGGCCCGCCCTGCTGTCACCCGGGCTCTAATGGAGAAAAAAAAAATTTTCCTCACCCCCGGCCACCGCTTCAAGATGGCGATGATGGAGACCGTATCACGTGACCGGCGGGCTCGGATCAGGTGACCGGCGGCTGGACGCTGCCGCCGCGCCGCCACCGCCTCGCCGTTGCCATGGAGACGAGCGCGGGCCCTGCCATGACCGCGGGCCCTGCCGTGGCCGCGGGCCGCCTCGTCCCCGCGCGGTGCCACAGGGCTCGTCGCGCCAGCCGSCCCCGCCGGTGGGGCTGTCACGGTGCTGGCCACCGGCTCACCGGGCCCTTGCCTCCACGCTGGCTCCGTCCCTAAGGCGAGCTGGAGCCATGTCGCGGTGCCACCGGCCTCTTGCAAGGGCAATATCGGTGTAGGTGGCTCCATCGGTACGTGTATCATCGTAACTTAAACCTCCACTCAGTGCGCAGGCCTAGCAGCAATGCACAGCCACTCATGATGGCCCAGTGCGGCTGAGCTGGTGGTTTTATTCAGTCTCAAAATAATTGGTGTTTACCTTGCAGCTCCGGTGCTTGGGAGATGTGGCTTCTTGCCTTTGCCAGGCAGAWGTTTGTCCGTATACCAGCACCCAGTGCCAAGCCAGGCAGCACGATGTGCTTCAAGAAAGGGTATAGTCTCCCCAAAGGTATTTTCTTTCAGCACAGTTTCCAAATGATAAACACCTGTAGCTAAAAAAAAMCCCCAACACAATAACCCCCACATTTTGAGTCTGAAATGGCAAATCATTGCAAATGTTTCCATGTGTAAACTGCAGAGAACTGACAAAAAGGTTTAGCAATTTAAGTTAGCGGGAATATGGAGTTGAAAGTGTACGCTGGATTTCGGGCAACCTTAGAAGCTGCATACCAGGGGTGTTACGTGCTGTGAATTTATGAGATATTTTGTATAAACTGAAAAGTCAGGGGAATAATGAGTTTCAGAAGTAGCCCATGGCTAGGTGGTGGCAAGTAAAATGTAATGTTTATTTCCAGAAAGGGGCTTGAAGCGTATTGATGTGGATGGGTCTACAGCTGGATTTGGAGGGGGCCTGGTAAAATTGCCTGGTAAAATTGTAGCAACTTTTTACAAATTCACTTCCTCCCCCAGCTGGGAGTTTTGTTAATGATTGTATATTGTTTCATAGGGATAGGAGATGTGTTTGAAATATTGGCAAATCGGGTATTCAAGAGATGGATTTAGCCATCCTTTCAATAGGCATTATTTAATCTCAACTTTTACTTTGTTCCTTTGATTCCTTGAATTATGAAGCTTTGCTTAATTGTGTGAAGTTTTAAGACACTTCAAACCTTATCGTAYAGTCTGTGGCTTCATAAGATAACTTTGGTAAGATTTTGTAAGACTTTTTTGTAAAAGAAATTGCTGTGGGGAAAATGCAAGGATCTTCTGAACACCTACTAAAATATATTTCATTAAAAAAATAAATAAAAAAAATTGCGGCTGCATAGTATTCACAATGTCAAATGTAGTAGTAGCAATAATAATAGCTTGTTTCAGCTTTTTTTGCCCTATTAAATGGAGCCTTTTCATTGAAATGTGATTATTTTTCATGGACCCTGTTCCTTTAAAAGTTTAGTTTCCACTTCTGTATTTGTCATAGTTTAATTAACCAGTTATCTGAATTGAATCACTCTTGTAGATACAGAACTCTGACCCTCCTTTTTCCAATCAAAATATGCTAGGATCTAATACGTCTGGATTAAAAATACTGGATTGATAATGAGTAATGGTCTCTATATGCTCTGTTTTTCTTCTCTGTTGTAATTAAAGCTGGACTAAGTTAAAAATTTCATTCGCTGTGTAAGTATGAGTGTACAACAAAACCAGATTTAGATTTTATACTTTTACATTAATTTGAAAGGCTTCTTAATTCACGAAGTTCTTTTCATATTTTTCATTTTCATTGCTTTCAAGTTGAAGGAAACATGAAACCAAATGAAACTTGGATAAGGCAACTATCCTTGAGTGGTAGAGATGACACACTTGTATTGAGCATAATATGTTCAGAATGTTGATGTTTTTGTAGAAGTTTATACAAAATTGCTTTGTAATTACTGTAAATATGTACAGAATGTCAGTGGCATGAGTTTTATAGTAAACATTATAAGCTTAATTTAAAAGAGTAATACATAGTCTAGAAACACCAAGTAAATTTAGAGCTACATCAGCAAAGATGCTATTTTGAAGTAAATACATGCAAAGTACACACACTTTTTTGTGTACACTTTTAAAATAAGAGAAATCTACATGTAGTAACTTGCCTATAAGATGCCTGTTTATTCTTTGTGGCCTCAGTCTCAAACTCCTTTCAGTCATCAAGATTAATGATTAGGCTTATTTTCATTTGTGACTTGTACAGCAATGAGTTATATAGTTGTCAATAAAAAATTCAATTTAGCCCATGAGTTTTCTACACTTTTGTGCCTGGCTGTTCCAAAACCATTCCAAAAGCTTTATAATTTTCACATTATTATAATGTATTATATAAATGGGGCCCCTGAATCTCCTGAGTGGAGATTAAATAAACTGCTTCATAGCTGTATGTACAACAGAAGTGAATCTTGCATGGAGCACTGGTTGGAATGGAGGCCTTGGCTTGTACACCTCTTCCTGGGTGAACAGTGACCAAGAGTACTGTGTGAGCACTTTGAGTGGCATGTGAAGAAGTAGGTTTTTTTCTTTTATAYTTTTCTTAAGTTTTAGGTCTTGGCAGCCTGGAGGTGGTCTTTATCTATCGTGAGGTACATCCACCATAAAAAAGTGAAATTTGCATTAGCATTGCAACACTGTTGGCAACTAGGAATTTTTCTGTCATCTTTATGGACTAACTGCAAAACATGAGCCTGGACTTATTTTTCTAATTCTTTTTGGTTGACAGAATCTGTTTCATATTGTCTGTATCAGCATACTGGCTTTATCTGCTCATAGCTGTTCTGTTTCTGGAAAAAAAGTGCAGAGTGCATAAAATACAGTTGATTATCACATGAAAAATGAAGTTTTGAGAGTTTCTCAGTTAGAAAATGGTGGAAGAATTTGCATATATTTACATAGGTGCATATATATTGGCTACTTTGATTTATCAGGCTGGCATCTTGGGAGTCCTTACTGTGAAATGGAGCCTCACACAGCGGACATTTTGATCCTCTAAATAGAGAAGTTTGCAAACCTGGTGTATAATGTATGAAAATACAGAGAGTAAGAGAAGAGWGGTAAGAACACTGTATAGGAAGAAAATGATACTGTGTTATTTGTTTATGAAATAGGCCTATATTCTGAGAGAAAATATTGCAGATGGATTAAGAATTATTAGAAGTACTGAAAAATTATATGGGGAAGAATGAATACTGCATTGCTTCATTTAGAGAGACAATACAATAGAAAATGATAGATATATAAGGATAAGTAGTATAAAGAAAATAAATTACACTTGAAATACGCTTCTACTGTCAGACTAATTAGATACTCAGTAAAGTTGAATGGTTGCATTTTCAAAACGGGTAAGGCAAGTTTTAGGATTTTTTTTATATATGTGTGTGTAATTAGCCTATGGAACTTCTTGCTACAAGATATTGTAGAAAACAAAAACTTTGAAAGAGTTAAAAAAAAATTAAATTTTTGTATATATAGAGAGAACATGTACAGCTGTTCCAGACAGAATTAGAGATGTGTTAACAATATGAAATGTCAATGTTKTTAGTATTGAGGCAAACATTGATAGGATTTACAAAGAATTTTCCCCTGTGAAAGGGATATATGATGTTTTAAGCTATGAGGTTGTCCTGGTTTCAGCTGGGATAGAGCTAATTTTCTTCCTAGTAGCTGGTAYAGTGCTGTGTGTTGGATTTAGTATGAGAATAACGTTGATAACACACTGATGTTTTAGTTGTTGCTAAGTAGTGCTTACACTAAGTCAAGGACTTTTCAGCTTCCTGTGCTCTGCCAGGTGCGGAAGAAGCTGGGAGGGAGCACAGCCAGGACAGGTAACCCAAACTGGCCAATAGGGTATTCCATACCATATGGTGTCATGCTCAGCATGTAAGCTGGGAGGAGCTGGCTGGGGGGCAGTGACYGCTGCTCAGGGATTGGCTGGGCATCATTCAGTGRGTGGTGAGCATTGTGCACCACTTGCTTTGTATATTCTATTATTATTATTACTACTATTTTACTTTAGTTCAATTATTAAACTGTTCCTATCTCAACCCACAAGTTTCTCACTTTTACTCTTCTGATTCTCTCCCCCATCCCACCAGAGTGGGGGGGGAGTGAGTGAGCGGCTGTGTGGTGCTTAAGTTGCTGGCTGGGGTTAAACCACGACAGAGGTTTAGATTGCAGTGTCCTTTGAGGTGATTGTGCTTACCTGCTGTCAGAACCTTAATGTCGTATACCCTTTTGTATAGTTAGTTATCTTTTTTGTTATAGCCTCAGAGGTCCTTGTACTTTGGCATTGAGGCATTAAAACTGAGCAGAATTTATATTAATTAGATGGTTTATTTTGCATTACACAGCCTTTTCTACTACAGAATCAGGAAAGTTCTGTATTAAGTGATATTTCGGCTACAACAATGACATCTAGGGGCTGATTTATATTAATTTAATTTAGATACATATCTCCTATTTTTTGAGAAGATGGTTACTAATATGTTTACTAAACCTAAATTATTATTATGTCTCCTAAAATCACATCTACTTTATTTTGTACAGGAAATGAGACCAAAAATCCCTGTATGCAATCCCCTGCTTCCCCCAGCTTTATGGGTGTGTAGATATAGGCTTGACTCCAGATTTAAACCCTATGATTCAGGGCCATCTCTAAGCTAGACGTAAATCCAATTTTATGTGTGCAAGTAAGTGTATACGTAAAATACGTAATTGCAATTTAGAGATGATTTAACAGCATCTGTCCTATTATTTGAAAACTTACTTTCTTTCCCCTGAATCTCAGTTATTTGACCATAAGTCATTTATTTGGAATTACTTTTTACAGAAAAAAATTTCTGTATTTCTTTCTTAGCAGCTTCTTCACTTATATTTACAACTTTTCCTCAGGAATAAGAGAATATATTTTTTTGCAAAATTCCCCTCATGCCATTCTGTGGAATATATTGTACTACCTTCAACATACTGACTTTTCATTGGTATTGAGAAGAAGAGACCTGAATAAGAACTCTTGGATATAAGAAATAGGGAAAGGCTCATCTTTTTCCTTAGATATTTCCTTAATATTTTGAAGTCACGTTTGTGGTTTTGTGAGCATGTTACTGACTTGAGCAGAGAATTTGGAGTCATAGAATTTAGATAGCTGGAGAAGAGAGAGAAACAAACAGAACTGAAAAAAGCAAAATTAAACCCTAAATGTTAGGTGCTCTGAAATGTAAAACTTGTATCTATATTTTTCATAGAACCTGCCAGTCAGTTGTTAGGAGGCACTCAATTTAAGAGAATGTGAAAAACCATTTGACATGAGATTRCTGGTGATATACTATGAGTAGAAGCTAGGGTAAGCTAACTTCCTTCTGTCATGGTTTAACCCAGCAGGCAGCTAAACACTACACAGCCGTTTGCTCACTCCCCCTCAGTGGGATGGGGAAGAGAATTGGAAAAAAGGTAAAACTTGTGGTTTGAGATAAAGAGAATTTAATAAGACAGAAAAGGAAAGGAAAATAATGATAAAAGAACATACAAAACAAGTGATGCACAATGCAATTGCTCACCACCCACTGACTGATGCCTAGCCAGTTCCCGAGTGGCGGCGGTGCCCCCCCCCGCCCCCGCAGCCAACTCCCCCCAGTTGTTTTTTTTCAGCATGACGTCATATGGTATGGAATATCCCCATGGCCAGTTTGGGTCAGCTGTCCTAGCTGCATCCCCTCCTTGTGCATCTCCAGCCTCCTCRCTTGGCAGGGCAGCATGAGAAGCTGAGAAGTCCTCGACTCTGTGTAAGCACTGCTCAGCAACAATTAAAACATCACTGAATTATCAACATTATTCTCACCCTAAATCCAAAACACAGTATTATACCAGCTACTAGGCAGAAAATTAACTCTACCTAAGCTGAAACCAGGACACCTTCATAGCTTTTCTGGTATATAGGGAAGAAACTACAACCAGGTGAGCTGAGACATTATGGAARGCTTCACCTTGGCTCAAATCAAGGTACTGAAATGTTCTCTACAATAAACAAAGGTGTTTTTCTGATATAACTATACCAACAGGAACTCTTTTATATAGAAGTTATACTAGCACAGCAATTCTTTTCACAACTGCTSTATCTGCTGGTTTCATCTGTGAAGTAAGTGAAAGCTTATTTCTGTCAGTGATATTGGCAAAACATAACTGCATTCTATAATAAATCTTACATAAAAGTGTCATCAAAAATCACATCCTTAACTACTATTAGTGTGTTAGTAGATGATTTTTACAGGCCTGTTCAAAGTATCACAATGGACATATTTGTCTCTCATTGGAAGGTCTGCAGTAAGTGTAAAGCAGAAGGGCATAAATCTGAGCTGTAGTTGAGTGTGAATAGGACTGAAGGAAGGAAGGAACAGGAGAGAAAGATTTATAAAATTCTTAAAAAATAAGTAACAACTCTTTTAATCTATATTTTTGCCTATATAGCACTGTCATTTTATGATCCTGTATTGAAAAGGAGTGGGTTTGCAATGGTGACTGAAGGTAGTAGCGTGCATTATGATTTGAAGAAATGCTTCAAACACCAGTGTTCTCCTGCCTTTGAAAAAGTACATTTAAAAAATAGCCAAACCATGCCATATTCTACTTCATTCATATTTCGAGTCAAAATATAGAATTGGATCCTCTGAAATCAGGGCACTGCAGGAGAAATTGTTAGGGGATGAGCTACAATTTGTTGATTCTTTGGACTTGATTCTACAGTGAAAGCCTCTGAGAGTCAACAGCATCTAGCTTTCCAGTTAGCCCGTCCCTTTAGCAGTTTAAAGTTCTCTACAGTGGTGGGAAGGATATTGCCCACTGGTAGGTGTCAACTGGACCTTACTGCCATCTTTTTCTTTTTTTGGGGAAAAGGTAAATTAGTAGGTGTGATTCTTAAGAGGTGTTTTGCCATTGTCTTCAAAAGACCCAGGGCTTCTCCTAGCCCTTAGAATATGCAGTTTTCTTATGTCTGTAATAATATAAAGGCAGTGTGGTCTGTGTACATGTACTGAGGACAGATCTGTTTTAAATTAGTGAAAATCATAAGGAAAGTTTGGATTGGTTTTTACTGCTCAATTGGCCATGGGGAAACTCTGCTTAGAATAGGGACAAAAATTATTTAGCTATACAGAAAATATCAAGGCAGTTCATAGAGGCTTGCCACCCTGATGTGCTATATTTTAATGTCCATTATTATTTTCCCTTTTTATTATTTTGCACAGGCACTGATATTTTTTGCCAGCTCTTACTCCAAACAGTGCTTTTTTAGGTATGTAATCCAATTAAGGGAGTGTAGAATGTGATTTATTACTGGCAGTTGTAGCAAGGGGAGTCATATGCACAAAAGACTCCTATAACAATGACAGCAAACTACCACTCTTTTTTCTTGTTACGGTCRGTGAAAATCCAGAAGTGTCCTTTGCATTCTTAAGAGAAATTAACTGTACGTGAAGTGTTGCATTGTAGCAGGTACATACTGATCCCAGTTGTTACATTTGCCATTCATATATGCCCCAGTGACTGTCCTTGGTGTGTGTTTTACACATTCAAGAGAATTAATTTGTGAATGATAAACTGCAGTAAGACTGGAATCAGATCCTACATTACATAAATTATAATATTTCACATGTTAAAGGAGATCCCCTAAAAAGAATTTGACTCCCTGGAGTTCTAATATAGCTAATAGTCCTGTAATTGATGTAATTGCTAATATTTTTTTTTTACAGTTGTAGTTAAAAGGCATTACTTTTTCTTCCTTGTTAAACCAGTCATCGTAGACTAAAATACACTAATTTCTGGTGCAAGAAAGAACTTCTAGAGTATGTACTACATGCTAGCTCCCGAARGATAAAATACCATCAAAAATTTGTAAATCCAGTCAGATGTGAAACTCTGGTATATCCATGACTTAATTTCAGTATCAGTTACCAATATAGGCCAGAATAAAGGTGTTAAGGTTTCCTGCTTGGCATGGAAACTGGATAACTTAAATCAAAAAATAAAAAGTGCTTTTGAGTACTTCTTGTATCATTAAAGGGAATTGTGGACCAGTTCTCTGTCCTTCAGTGAATGGTCTGGCTAGTCCTGGCAACTTTCCGTATGTTCCATAGATTGATATTCTCCTGCAGACTATTTACTTCAAGTGCAATCTGTTTTTTTGCCAAATGGAATTAGGGAGGGTGTTTAAATCAAGCACATAGGTGCTTGAGATGGGTTTTAAGCAGTAGATTGTAATTTTAGAGTGTGACATTTTTCAGGTAAGTTCAGTGTAGCAGTCACGTTAACCTAACCTTGATGAATTTTGCAAAATTTATATAGCTGACCACATATTTGTCATGTGTATGATGGTGGGAGGCTTGTGTCATGCTCCTGTAGAACTTTCAGGAGTACAAACTTATATAATTTCTGGGCATCCATGCCAACACGCAACACTGCAGGTATTTCATAGTACCCAATAAATACATTGTTCCAGTTTTCTTCTTTATATTTATTATATTTATTATATATATAATTATATTTATTATTTTATATATATTAATTATATATATTATATATATTTTATATATATTAATTATATTTATTATTTATATTTATTATATTTATTATTTGGGGGCCATATTTATTTGGCCCCCAAAACCTTAAATAAGAAAATTTACACAACTTTCCGACCTGTGCTACAGAACTTATTATGCACTTGTTCCCTCAAAATACATATTAAAATACTAACAAAAATGTGACAAACAGGCGTTCTCCATCCTACTGTGATTTTAATGTGAAAGTTTAAAAAAACAACAATCAATCAAAAGTCCTAGAAAGGTACTGGACCAAATTTTTAATTCCCTTTTCAATTTTACTAAGTCAAATTCTTGTTCATGAGTTTGTGTAAAATTAGGACCTCATGGTTTAGCTCATTTCATGAGCATTCCTTGGCATCCAAGGATTTTTTTCTCTTACTTTGCATGCACGCAGGTCTGCAGGTCCATGTGTATGCACTTCCATGTACACAGAGACATAAAATTGTTTTTTCATTGCAAATACTCATGTGGAATCTGCACACAGTGAACATTGAACAACTACATGAAAACAAAGGAGTCTGTTCATTCTTAGTTACTGAATCTTGCTACTGTTTATTAGATACAAGTAGACCAAAATGAACYATCACACTTTTCTGTAGTGACCTTGAGGTGGCAGCAGCATTACATTCATTTCTGCCATACACCAAGTCCATTAAAGGTGAAAGTAAAATTTGCAATAAATCAAAATAATACTGATTGTTATAATTTTATTACCAGAGCATTAAGTCAATAAAACTTATCTGAAATGTCATTTGCATTGTATACAATTTTTACTAGTTATCAAGTATGTTTTAAAAGCATGTTTAAAGCAACCAAATGAAGAAATCAGTCATAAATTGTTGGAAAGCTGGGACTTGTCTAATGGTGTAGTAAAACTAAAGTCTGTTTTGATCTCTTGTATGGTAAAATACTGTTTCTTAAAGCATTTGTTAGTACAATAATGTCTTGTGTCTTGACTAACTATATTTAATGTCCTATTGTCTGCTTAAATATTTTCCTGCAAGTTGTCAGGTCCTTTTTCATTCATGATTTTATGTAGGAAGGTCATCTAATTATATGACACCCTTTCAGTGAAGGAGAATGTGTTTGTTTCTTTTAATAATGAGGAATAATGAAACTTATTTATGTTGGAAGTCAGATAAATTTATTGGAGAATTACAACACGAGAAACATGAAAATTAAAAAAACCTTTTAATAGCATATTCATTACCAAGAAGCTTGCAGGTAATGAAATAGTTGTATGAAAGCCAGTATACTGGGTGATACAATATTGCTCATGTCAGTTTTCAGGACATGGTTATTATGCATTTCTATGTTGTCAATTACTATTAGGTTACTAAATTGTTATTAGCTAATTAGTCAAAACATGAGGCACTAGAAGAAAAGGTTAAAAGCATGTGTTTTTACAAACTTCTAAAACAACTTCTAGCTGGGAAGCCAGTTGGTGTGTAGTAATACTCCACCACGATCTTCCCGTGTGGGTTGCATTGCCGCTCAGGTATTGCTGCCCTGCAAGACTAACACATGTTTGGACTGGAAGTCAAAAGAGATATCTATTATACAACTTAATGATGTTGAAAAAACAACATTCAAAAGTAGTTACTCTAACAAATGCAGAAAAATTACGTTAGCGATGTGTTTATATATCAGTTAAAAACTGATTTGAAGGAAACCCTTTATGTAACTGCTGCTAAAGGAGTCCCAATAACTGATTAAGGATAGCTTATGTTATAGGTAAAATAATTCAGTGGTAATTTAATGAAAAATAAGGTTATATTGCTTATTTGAGTTTTGGGTTTATTTAATCTTTAGGGTCTTATATTTATACTAAGATATGATATTTAGACCCGTTTACCCTTACTCTTTACCCATGTTTCACTTATTTTGTTTGTTGATCAGTTGTACCTTGACAACTTCTTCAACTCCTCATGAAATACGAATAGTAAATATAAACAAGTACAAAAGTATATAAACAAGTACATAAACAAAAATATAAATAGAAGTTGAATTATAGCTTCAGAATGACGTGTTATTAGATTTAAAAAGCAGATAGAGAATCACAAACCACAAGCCAAACGGAGATTACAATGCATGAATGCTGTTTGGGCCATGCCAGTGGTTACTAAAGCCAATACAAATACTATTGCTTCACTAAGACATAGATCTGGTCTCTTACTTCTTCTGATTCCTACTGTGGTTTCCTCTTTGTTACACTTTGCTGTTTCTTAAGCTAATTTCTATGATTTTACAAAATTTCCAAAGGTATGAATGCAGTGAGCGACAAAGCAGCAGAGTAACTGAGGTATTCCTGTGAAGAATGCAGTTCACTGTGATCCTCTTTCTTCTTTCTTTCTGATTTGAACCTTATGGCTCTTTATCATCAAAATATGTTTACCTCAGAAATAAAAGTAAGGCAACAATATATATGAGCTGAACATAGTTAACATGGAAACTAACATAATTTCTTAGCAACATATAGAAATGAAGTTTAGAGGGTACCCCTCATGTCTGTAGGTCAGGAACCTAGATGATCAGTATCTCAAAAGCAGAGATGTGCTTTTTGTTTGTATCTAGAGTACCATAAACACACATTTTGTTGGAGAAATAAAAAAATTACAATTGTCACAGTGGGGGCTCTTTGTAAGTATACAAAATTCAAATAAACATGTTGTCCTCAACTTCAGTGGGAGAAGAATCTATTATACATGTTGTGGAATATTCTGGAGATTTTGACCTAGAGCCAGTATTTTAGGATTTATTGAAGGGTTAGTTTAACATTTGCCTAATGTTCTTGCACCAATGTTAAGTGAGACCTTGTCGTAAGACCCTGTTGTCCTGAAATCACAACATTGCTGTCTTAAAAGTACCATTGCTATACTGAAATGGAAGGTATCTGATGTGATCTGTCTCTTTTGGTTAAGCTGTGTAGTGTCTGATAAAGGGTATTTTATTATTTTGTGGAATAATTTGTATAGCAAAGAATATATTGCAAACTGTTCAGTTAGCAATACGACTGTGTGGTAAAATCACATTACCTAGAACGTTAAAACAATCATTCTAAAACATGATTTATGATGATTTGAACATGTTTGTAAAAAATAGATGACCACTGTACATTTACAGTTGACACAGAGGTCCCTAATGTCAAGAAAGCACTCTTGACCTTGATGGGTAGTTGCAATTCCATTTAAATCAATTGCCAATACAAGTCAAATGAAGTTCTTATGGCTGTCTAGTGTGCACTTCCCTGTTCTTCTGACATTATTGTTCTACTCCAAGTCATTCTTCAATCTTTTAACAGCTGAAAGGGACCTGCATTCTGCAGCTTTATGGGAAAACAGCACTAAGTTGTACTTCTCTGTGTTTTGAAAGGTTCCACTCTTTTTCACTGACTATTTCCAAGCTAACTAAGCAAACCACATCCTTTTCTACATAAAATAAAGAATGCGTTTTCTGTGCCTCCAATTTGACTGGTTATTCATTTAATTTGATAAACAAGTAACTGATCTTTTAACTCTGAAAACTGGAGATCTTATTGTTAGTTTAGCCTTATTAAAAGCTTTCACTATATTAAATCACATGATATATTCTAAACATCATTTATATTAAAAATGACAGTGAATAAAATTTTTGGAGTGTTTTGTGGGATGGAAGAGAAAGGGACACAGCAACTCAGAAAAATAACTTGAAAATTTTGTGTTATTAACTTACTTGTAATATTTTCACTCTTCTAAGTTAATTTAAGTGTTTACCTTTTGACAAGTGGGAATATTAAAAGGTCACATAGTCGCACGGAGTTTACAAGGCTGAAAAAGCCCAAGTACAGATACTTTCTCAAAGACAGATAGTACAAACTATGGCTAATCCTCTCCAGTCCCCCCAAACCTTTTTCATAAGTAGTCCAAGATTTCAAAAGATCCTGTATTAATGAGAATAATAGGAAAACTTAATTTGACTGGTATGTTAGCATTAAATACATACAACARCTAATAAGAATTGATAATGAAAAAAGTGATTCTGGTTGCCAGTGGAACCTGGCTGGGGTAGTATTAACAGGTTGCTGCAATTAATGCAAAACTAATCACCAGTCCTCCATGGAGAAATGCAAATTGCAAGTTGTTAGAAGGTCTGTTCTGTTCAAGAGGATTCGTATTGCAGCTAATCCACTTAGCAGCATCTCATGTTTCTCTGTTGAGGTGTTTTTTTAGGAAGTAATGAAGTATTCCCTTCTAGAGATTCTATGGATTTCTTTAGTGTCTATATTTTGACTCTTCTATTTTTACTAAATACATAAGTATGTTTGCCTGCTCCTTCCTTCCCATTCCTGTGGGCTCAGATCAAAGTAAGTGGCCCTATTTTGCTCATTTTCCTAAGCCCCTGGAAACTGTATTATATGAAGCTATAGCTATTGAATTGACAACTTGTTGTATAGGAAATGCATTACATATACTGTCCTCATCTGTGCAATTGAAATTCAAAGATTCTGCTGTATCTGATGTTCCAGCCATCTGCTGGTGGGCAAGAATAGCTGCATAAAACCTGYGTTTAGTTACCTGTCTTTCAGTGTTAAACACAACATGCAACAAACCTTTGTGCTTTGTGTTTTGTTTATTTCATTCATTTAAAAGTAGTCATAGACAACATTGTTTTGTTAAATGGTCTTTTACTCCTCCTTACAGTATATATGCTTATCAGCAGTCGATAGGAGGAAATGTATCAGCTATGGGTTGTTCTGTTCCTCAGCAAAGAAACTTGTCCCTAAGCCTGGGTATTCAAATACTGTGACTTCATTTCTGAAGAGAGTAGCTATGCTGAATGGAGAGAGGTAGAATGTGTCCTTATGACATTGGTAGTATCACAGGAAGACATGTTTGAAGGAAGACACTGAATCGCATTTACCTCCCATTGAAACAAATGACAAAATCGTAACATTTGTCTTTAATTCATTGGAGAAGTAAGTTCAGGTTTAGTAGAAATGAAGAACATTGGAACACTAATGCTTGATCTTACAAACCCAGTTTTGRTGGCAGTGTAAGTATCATTGCTTTTAATTAATTATGAAGGGATAATTCCTTTCAGAGCAAGTGTAGCATGTGTTATAAGTAAATAAAAAGACAATGTTATTAAAATTTGAATGTTTGGCAAGTATTTTGTCCAAAAGTACACTCAAGTTGGTCAGTGTTTGGTTTTTTCACCAAGTGTTATGTTTTGTTGCCACTTTGAAGCTAAAGAGCCAAAACATAGAAGGTTATGAAATCTCTTATCTTCTGTATACCATTGAATGTTTGACCTTTTATCATATAACATAGTCTTTTCATACATTGAAGATTTTGATCCAGATATGCAACCAAACAAGAACAACTTACAGAAAAAGAAATAATTTTGGTTTGTGCAGCCTTTTATTCTGACATGAAAGCCATTTCTAAAAAAAAGCCATCTGCTACTTTATTGTTTGATATCAGTGGCAGAATAATGTCCGATTTTAATATCATACTGCTTGGCTATGTACTGCACTAATTTGTTCTGTGACATCAATGAATCAAAGTAGAGTTCCTGATAGAAGAACATCAAAAGGAAATTAATCTCCCTGCGATAGTATTAATAATTTCAGAATGGACGTGTTTTGCTCAATTATTGTAACCATTGAAAGCTGTGTTTTTGTGGACTGTTAGATCAATATCACAACTGCTACAGAAATCGAATGTGTAAGAACGAGACTGGCTCTCTTCAGTAGCCAACCAGGAGTGTCATTACTTACTGATGGACAAGAAATTTACTGAATGTTCTTGGCTGAATTTTATGGTTTCTTAAGGAAAGGAGATGTGGAGGTGTGAAATTGGTGGGGAAGGGGAGAAGCTGTCTGGAAAAAAAAAAATGTCACTTTTCAATATGTTGGGGAAGATGGTGGGCCTGGCATTAGAGGTAGCATCAGCAGAGCTTGTAAACAGAAATTAACTGTGTGATACTGGAAGAAATTCAGTGCAAATGGAGGCTAATTGATAATAACTTTCAGGGATACTAAATGGATCTCAGGGAAAGATATCTGTAGAAGTATAGCATACTAGAGGTGTCATAATGTGTATTCAGTACATATCTCCTGAAAATACTGTGGATTTTTAAAAGTATTTTATTAGTTTTCTCTTTTTTTTTTGTTTTATATATAATCCGTGTCAAATGAATATAATGTTTATTAGAAAGCATGTTTCTTTATGTAGCCTTCCCAAATATCCATACAGTTTCATTCACATCTTTCCCTACAAATAGATATAGATATATACAGGATTTGACGCAGTAAAATAAATTGATCATTTGTAGATATAGATCCTTCCAAGTGCTTACACAATTCAAGAGTAGAAGAAAGGGTTGCTACAGTAAAGCATGCCTGTTGTAGCTACACAGCATGATACCCACAAACAGACTAGGACTATATTTAGGGTTCTAGTTGTGTGCTGAGAATAGAACTAAATGAGTACAGAGGCCCAAATGTGTCACTGAAATAAATATTGGCAGTATGGATGTGTGATCAAAATATCCAAATATATCAGAGACTGACTGCAGAACTTGAAGTCAGTAATAATCCAGGTAGGGATAACATTTCAAATAAATCTAGTATTCCCCTCTTCTTATATTTACTGCCTTTAACTTCCCCCCCTTTATTGTCATGTTCCCCGCTCAAGTGCCAGTCAGTAGTGTTCGTCAGCCTGGGGRTGTGGTGGGTTGACCTTGGACTGCAGCCRGCCTCACACCCAGCTGCTCTCTTATCTCCCTCCTCCACAGGTCAGGGAGAAAATAAGATGAAAAAGCTCGTGGGTCAAGATAAAGACTGGGGGATCACTTAACAGTTACCAGCATGGGCAAATCAGACTTGGCAATAAATTAATTTTCCCCAAGTCAAATAAAATAGATTTGCATGGTGAGAAACAAAGACAAAATTAAAACAACACCTTCCTACCCTCCCCTCCTCTTCTTCCCAGGCTCAACTTTACTCCTTCCTTCCCGACTCGTCTACCCACCCCAGCCCCAACCAGAGCAGGGGTTTGGGAATGGCAGGTTGTGGTCACTCCTTCCTCCTTACACTTCTCCCCTGCTTCAGTGTTGGTCTCTTCACGGGCAGCAGTTTCTTCAGGAAATAGCTGCCTTCTCCAGCGTGGGGCCCTCCACGGGCTGCAGYGTGGGTATCTGCTCCCCTGTGGCCTGCCACAGGCTGCAGGGGAATCCCGGCTCCGGCCCCTGGAGCTCCTCCTCCATGCCCTTCTCCTCGCTCGGTGCTCGCATGGCTGTTCCTCACACTTTTCCTCACGCTTTCCCCTCGCTGCCGGGCAGCGTTTTGCCCTTTCTCAAATACGGTTCCACAGAGGCRCCACCAGCGTCGCTGAGGGCTCGGCTGTGCCCTGCGCTGGGGCAGCGGCAGAACCGGCTGCAACCGGCCCCATCCAGCACGGGGCAGCCCCGGCCTCTCCTCACAGAGACCAGCCCTGCAGCCACCCCAAGAAAACCTGGACACGGACCCCCAACACAGTGTATTACTTAGCTTTGTACTAATCATCTCAATTTCTTTATTCATGTAAGACTGCCACTGATATTAATGAGCTTGTTTTTTGTCTAGGAAGATGCAGTGACTTTTTTTTTATGATTCCGTAAAATTCCTAACAAGACCGACATACTTTCTTCTAGATCAGGACTGTGAGAATGAGGACTTTTTTTCTGCATTCACTGAGATAAAATCAGGTGCTTTTACAAGCACTCTCCATCTGATATACTGTAATAATATCTTGCATTAAGGACAGTAGATGGGGAGCAGACAGTAGAGTGGAAAGGCTTCCACTGAATGTCAGTAGAAACCTTGGGAGGATCAGTGCAAATCTAACCATCAGCATCTCCGTTCTAGTCTCTTCTTCACCACCTCCTTTGCTTTCCCTTCTGCCCAAGCTAAACTTTCCAAAGGGAAACCAGTTTAAAAGGTGGTTGATAGTATGACATTTGAAGGAACTGCTTCACAACAGTCATAGAATCACAGTATACCATTTTGACCACTGCAAATGTGCTGTTTGGATTGTCCTCACCTGTTTCAAGGGTAACGAAGAAAGCAATGACAGGAAAACTGTGAAGTAATCCTCCTGTAAGCATTGAACAAGACCTTGTTCCCAATTTCTGTCATGGAAATTAAAGGAAACCTTCCTATACTAAGTGATAGAAAAGTTTGTCTCTTTGTAGTTTTGCACGCAAATCCCAAGGATCCACTTTATCTGCAGAAGTCAGATTTTTTTTTTTTTTTAAATAATTTTTTTTCTCTTTCTACATGAGTGTTCTAAGTAGCATAGACCTTTGGCAAATGAGAGATGATGTCCCCACAGCAGTCTTGGGAAGCCATTTGGGAAGATGCCCTTCATATAACATGTTCTTCTGTTCCTCTCCCCCAGGAAGCACACTGATAATGCACTTTCAGAGAACAAAGTCACCCACTTCCCCTGGAAGCCTAGTTCAGAAAACCTTCTTCTTCTCCAACTTTTAAGTAACTTCAGATCTGGAAATCAATGCACTCTAAATATGTCTTTAACTGAAGGAATATTTAGACAGTATTTGTGAGCATGGAAACAGTAGCTGTAGTTAGGGCTAATAGCTTATCTTCTTTATAAGACCAGGTAAAGGTTGTGCTGCATATAAGCACGTGGAGTTAATGTCCATTTAGGTTTACTAAAAATCTGCACTGTCTACTGAAAAATTTAGGTTATTAAATACATAATGCATTGTAACTATATGTGCAAGGGCTATCTGTTTACTAGCTCTTTGCTTTTTTAAATGCCTTCTACATAATATTTTTTATAAAGATACAACATGCCGTGTTTTGATGGAGTCCTTCAGGGAGAGGTGCAATTAAGAATGTTATGCAATAATACATTCTTTTTCTTACACATAATGTATCTGTTAGCATCATACATGCAGGCAAAAGTGCTGAGCTCAGTAATTCAGGTCTTCACATCTCTGTACCATACTGACTGCTTTAGCAGTTTTAGCACAAGGGTAGTAGTTCCAAAAACAGTGTTAATGCTAAGAAATGGAAAATAGTTCATTAATTTTTTGTACAATAATAATAAGCATGTTAGTATCTCAAGGTTTGCCAAGTGTTAGTTACATTTTTCCATTTTAATAGAGATGGCTTATGTCTGAAAAATTCTCTAAAAGAGTGGTGATAAAGCAGAAATAGTCTTGATTTTTGACACTCAAATGCAATGTCCTTGTCAGTTAATGCTTTTTCATAAATTATTAAAAATAATGATGAGAAAAACCTATCTGGTTACCAGTTGTTTTCCTTTTGTTAAAGCTGGACTTTGTATTTCTTGTCTTTTGTCCAGGTTTTCTTTAAGTTTCCCAGATGTTGGACTTCCTGAACAATCTTTCTGGTGGATTTTCTGCAGTTGCATAGTGTAAGATGAAGAAAATCTTCTTAAAATATTTACCCTCAATTTTTGTTTTTTCTAACGATAACGTAACTTCTACTCTCTTTCACTAACATTCACAAGAATTCCATTTTACTTTCTCCAAAACCAGGTCACCTAATTAAAATAAAAAGGTAAAAAGCTTGCTTTATAATACTGAATGCAATAGTTCAGTAGGAAAAAAAATCCAGTGGATGAGGTTTTAATACTCTGATAAATCATAGCAGTACCTTTTATTGCCCAATTAATTTACTACTATATACTGTAAATAATAATAATTAATAGCAGTGCTGTTTTCCTAACTTGGCTGGAGTTACCATCGTGACCCTTGGTAATGCTGCAAGAAAAGATTAAACCTTTTGAACTGTAGGTGTGGGTGAATGTCTTTTATGGGAAGTAACACAAAGTTTCAGAAGCTAAATTATTAATCTTTTGTGAATTAAACTTGAACCTGTTAGGCAATTGTGAAAGCTGTATAAACAAATATCTAATAACTGAGCAAATACATTTTGTTATATATGTAAGAGTTTATTGTATTGTACTTTTAAGAAAAAATGGAGAGAACAACGTATTCAGTTATAGGAATTTGTGTCTTATTATGCACAAATGTTCTGCAGACATGTCTAAATTAAAACTGTGAGGAAATGAAAAGTAATAATTTCCCTCTCACATTTACTTTTTGGAACTTACAAGTGATCAGACTAACTTCACAGAGTAATTACAAAACATTTTTCTCATATTGACAGGTTGAGTATCTGTGATGATACATTCCTGAGTGCTCACTGACACATTTGTTTGAATTCTGGGTGGTGGTTTGCTTTCTATGCTTTAAAGCAAAAAAATGGATTCCACCTTTGCAGCTAATCCAGAAGGCAAGGATAACCCTGATTTTTTAGGTTTCTCTATTTTGTAGATGCCAGACAAGGCACCAATTCAACAGTAGATAGCCAGGGAATACTGTTATGTCAGCTACAGGTGTAGTCAGGTAATGTATGACTGCTGAAATACTTGCTTGTGATTATGAATTGAAATTGTTTTTAATTTTAGAATACTTGTAACCTGCTTACAATGTTATGGAAGTAAAACTTAGTGGTATGGTTGATAAATTGCTTTCCATGTTAAGCCTTTTAAAACAGAAGCTTTTGGTCACTGTGGTGAGTATGTGCAGAACTCCAGTAGTGTCAGCTACTTGTAATCTTTATTACAGGAAAATGCTATTAAATATGAGAAATGTCAATATTGGTGTCACACTGGTATCTTTACTCTCTCCATTTTTTTTTAATTTATATTTTCTTGTACACTGTTAATGATTGTTTAAGGGCTACATATTTCTGTGTCAATGATTCATTTGAATGCCTTGATTTCAGTAAACTTTATGTTCTGTAGCTTATATATTTGTTTGCAATACCTAAAGGAAGTGAAGTGCAATATAAGTTTTGAAGGAAATAATTCATTTAAAATATTTTTTTTTATTCATTGGACCCAAAAAATTAGTGTTTAATGAGCAGGTATGTCATGCCTGCTCTTTATACACATATATTAAATACATTCACTTATTAAAATATTTTGAGATTATTGTTTCTAAGGAATGAACTGCATGATTTTAAGGCTCTTTAATATAAAAATCTCAGTGGAACTTTTCAGTTGGAAAGTTACAAGAGTTTTTCTATTTTTATTCAGAAAATACTTTGTTACCTATAAAGTACATGTTTAGGAAAAAAATGTATATATAGAAAATGAGAAAAWGTCTATGAAGGGTTGACTGAGAGAAAAAAGATTCTAAGATCTAGAATGTTTAGTTTTGTATAAACTTTTTAATATACTGGTGCTTCATTTATTCCCTGAGTGACTCAGTAAATTTAAAAGATCTATAAAAATCCCTCTTGCGTACGTATAGTAAAATTCTCTTCAGTTTGTCTTTTTGTGATATCTGTAGTTCATGAACCAGCTTTTTACTACTCATCAGTCATTTCAGGAAGTACTAGTAGTATGTTGTTAATTGGTGGCTTATTTATAATCAGAGCTGTTGATGTAATCTCTCATGTTGATCTTCTAGTCTTATTTTCAAGTTGTTTGGTAGGAGTACGTTCATTTCCTTCGTACACCTGTATGTGAAGAACACGTAACCATAAATCCTCTATGGCTAGTTATCTGCTCTTTTCAACACTGCTTCTTGTGTGATGTACTCTTTGATATTAATTTGCAATAGATATAACATTAGTAAGCAAGCTTCTATTCCAAAATTGCCAGTTCTCTGGTGAACTATGCTGCAATCACTTCTTCCCAAGAAGAGTGATCAGTAAACTATATGTGAAGACTGCCTCTATTCCTATGGAAACTTCACTGAGCCAGGGCAGAAAATTCAGTCATAAACCTTCAGGTGAAGATTGTGACTGGAAAGATACTAACTAGAATAATAAAAGTAAGTAATAAATCCCCCCCCCAAATATATTCTAGAAAGGTTTGCCATAAGCTGATAAAATAGACTTTCAGCTGAGTCAACAGTATTGTAGTGTGCAGGATCAATGCCTCAAAATTTGGAATAATTTGTAACTTTTAATGTGGTTATTAACATCTACCTGGTTGGAAGCTGACATAGCTATAGGAACTAGACAGGATAGTAATATGGGTGATGAAGATCTTTCTAAGGAAACAGTGACTCCGTCTTCTGGCTGAAAAGAGAAACTTAAGAATTTTTGATTGAGACTTGAGGACAAAGGTAGAAAATACTAAAAGGTGTTCTCAGAATTAGCACTCACAAAATGAAATGCAAATACCAGTAGCAAATAGATATTCCATTAGCTCCTTCCTTATTAATTTTACTTTTTTTTTTTTTGACTGCAACAAGTTTCATATGCTAGGATAAAGTATATTGTAAGTACATCTCGAAAACAAAATCTTTATTACATTCATGTTATATAGGAAAAGTTGGTTCAAATAATTTTTTGAGAACAATGATGTTATCTTGAAAGCAATTTAGAAATGTTGTTGATACTATGGATTATTGATTGACAACAGATGGCGGTATATGAGACATATAGTTAAAATTTAAAAAGGCATTTAGGAGCCTAGTTCACTTCTCTTAGATTATTTAGAATCCAGAATACATTATCCTTTGTTAGCAATTGACTTGTATCAGGAAGATCTGTGATAATAAAAGATGGGCTGAATTCTGCAAGTTAATTCCTTGCTCACCCAAATGAGTTGCTGCGGAGACTGAAGAAGCCTTCAGCCTATCTGAGGTAAGCAAAGCTGTCCTTTCCATTCCCTCCTCATCTCTATGTTGAATCTAGCTTTAGTGCAGAAAGGAGATGTCACAGTTGATTTTATGATGTTCTAATTTCAGTTTAGTATCTTAGCTGGAAATGCCTGTTTCACCACGTGGAGGCACAAAATAAAGTTGAGAGTTTTCTCTGAATTGTTTTTACTCTGGATTTATACTCAAGTAAATCTTAAGGAGACACTGCTTTGAAGATGTTCTTGCCCCCCAAGTGCTTAAGAATATCAACACCAGTGATCTCAAAATCACATAAGATCTGAAAAAATTATGAGAAAACTAAATGATCAAAGAAAGTCCACATTTAGACTTTATTTTATAGATATGATTTTGCAAATAATTTGTTATTTTAGTTCACATCAATTTTTAAGAGAATTGGGATGTCTGTAGCAAAGTGAAATTACCAAATTATATTGTAGCCATATACCAATTTCAATGGATCTAGAATGTGACAGTAAAGATTATTTGTATGCATTGAGCTTTATGTACATGTCTAAACAACAACCCTATTTATGGTAGCTTGTAACCTATGTGTACAGTTGGATAAACAGTTTAACTATTCATGTGCATTATTTTTATATGATGGAATGCAGTACAGTAAGTACACCCAAAAGGATAATACTGCTCACTCCTCTTGTGCTGGAGAGACCAGCAGGGACTGGCCATTTAGGGCTATCAGTAAGCCAATACTGTGCTAGGGTGAAAGGAAGCATATGAATCATAAATGTAGCATGCTTCACCTGTTTTGTTGCTGGCTTTATGATTTCATGCTGCTTAAGCATTATGATTTTGTGATTGAACTGTCTGTTTTCCTCCCTTGCAGTGTAATAAGATGACATTGAAGAAAACCCTCCTCTTTGGGTTATAGCGTGTTTAAATATATCAACATTCGATCTGAATCCCTGAAATAGCCCTGATTTGCCCTCTATTCTTTTCAGTTTGTGAGTCTTCACTCTCTTCTAAATTACTGCATGGATACTTCAAAGAGAAGAATAACGAGTCAAGAAGTTTTCTTCAGTTTGGGAGTGTTTGACTCCCATTTTATTGTTTGCTTTTTTCTTCCATGTCATCTTCTGTCTGTATTTTATGCTTGTTATACAGTTAATAGAAACAAGGATAAAATGGCTGTAACATCTTTCCTGCCAGTTTAAATCCGCAGGATTTAAATGTAAGTATGAAATTTTATATTAAATATCCATATTTAGGAATACTTCCTTTTAAAAGAATACCCACATTTCCAATGAAGAGCTTTGTGCTAGAAGGCCCATTAGAAATGACAATGGTAAGCTGGGGTCTTTTTTATTAAATAAAATCAGTCTTTATGGCACTTTGAAACAGTTGATGCTGCAGTCCCCTTTTGACAAATTCTGCAATAGATTGGCATCAATTTTGTTTCAGCGTAAATTGAGGTAACTCCAAGGATGATCCACCTGTGTCAGACTGATTGTGTTCTTTGTGGCAATTATTCAGGAGGAGATTGGCTGGACTGCTGCTGCCAAAATTCCTCATTTCTGCCATACTCCTGACATATGACTCCCTCTGTGCTACTGATGGAATTAGCTGTCAGGTTAAACCATCTTTAGGAACTCAGAAAAGCCATGCTGATGTTCAGGTTTGCTCCATGCTGTCTACTAGGCAACCAAAATGTGGATGAGCTGGAATTAGTATTTAGAGGTGTTCTTCCTCCAGTTCCTTGAGTATTCTGTAGCTTTATTGAAACAAACAAGAAAAACGAACTCTGGGAAAAAAGAACCAGGTGCTCTTTAGGGCTCTGTACTACACCTTAGTGTGACCCTGAGTACTCTCAACCTTGTAGTGTGAATTGRCAGAGCACAGGCCTGGTCATGTCCAGAGCTTTTCTACTATCTGTGTCATGTACTAAGTACTTAATATGTTTATCTACAGAATTGTGATCATTAACCAATCGTTAATATTACTGTTTCATTTAATTTTGCTAAAAAACTGGTAGAGATTGTTCACTATAATTCACATTTTAATTAAGTTGGTGGGTACTAAATCACAGCCGGAACCAGATTGGTAATAATGTATTTGTGTATAAGGGTGTGGATAAGCAACATTTAAAAGTATGGGCTTGCCTAATTCCCACTTCAAATCTTCAAATAGCTCTCAGAGCTCATTCCTGTTTTTATTACAAATTGGACACTAACCTGCATCTTTTTCATCATTTTAGTGAGCCTTCAAAGTGGCTGCTGCTCTGTCATTACTTTGCTGTATCTATAGATATAATGGGTGTAGATATTATTGCTAGTATGTGCGGCAAATTATATTTGGTAACTTTATAACAGATTTCTCATAGCTATGGGCTGTGCAGTGATGAATCGTGTCTCCATGGCTATGAAAATCTTTGTTAAGGAGCCTATGTTTGGCTCTCTGAGTGCAAGTGTTTAATTAGATAATTAGCCAAAATGTGATATTCAACTCTTTTATAGTAAAGCTAAGCAGAATCCAGCCAGTACRCCATAGTTTTTGTTTTAAGTTGATTAATGTTTGAAACTGTAACTATTAGAAATTTTTCCTACTATTTTATTTCTGCTTATTACTTCAGCCAAGGAATAGATAAATCTGAAGTTTTTTGAACAGAAGATACTATCTCATTCCAGAAGATCTTTCTGTRCTTTTTCAAAGAAAAAGACGGAAGTTTTGTTTTGAATTCAGAGGAAGCAAGATCAAACTCTCAGTCAGTTTAGACATAAGAAATGAACAAAGGGATTTGACACAATAGCATGTAATTTAGATTGTTCAGGATACACATTTATATTTGAGAGTTTTCTCTTCTTCTTCTGAATAATTTATTTATTTTTTATCAGTGTAATGTTTTATGCCTTGGATTTTTATAGTACATTTGCATTTCTGATGCTGCTATTAGACAGGAGCAATAGAGCTTGATAACAGTAGCGAGGCTGACACAAACGTGTTAGAAGGAGAAGTGACAGAGATGGAAGTTCTTTGCTATCACTGTAGCTTTAGAGCCATTACTTACAGGAACATTCAAGACCAATGACCACTGCATTTCAGATAAAAAAGTGACATTGTTTTAAAACCATTTTTTAAAACAATTTACTTCAAGTTATTTTTGTTTCCTTCAGTATTTTGAAACTTTTGGATTTGAGCTTGCAGTGTTTTCTCATCATTACTGAATGTTACAAACATAGTTTAAAAAATGAAAATGAGATTTTTTTATATAATAATACAACTGTGGGAGTGGTTAGATGAGAAGGAATACCAAGTAACAGGAGACTTGTGATAAAATCCTGAGTGTTGCCAACACAGTAACAAGTAAGRGAGAGAAATCAAAATAAGCATCCATTGTGTTCTGTTTAGACATTTTCCCATTCACCTTCCTGGAAAATTTGTGTATAATTATTATGTTTCCATTATGGTGGATTCTTCCATATCCATTGCTAATTGAACTGAAATCAGAATACTAGACCAAATACAGAAGTTACATTGTACAAATACATTTGTTACAAAACAGCCATTCTTAAGTTCTCAAAACTGTGCTGTCTTAATCAGTGGTGGGTTTCTCTTCTGTTTTTCCCTTGAGATGAGATGACCCTACATATTATTTCTTTAGTAACCTGTTCATTGGGCTTCTTGACAATGAGTTACTTCTTCTGACTGAATGTTCATATTGCTAACTGGTAAGTCTACTAAGCTGGTAAACAAGCGTAATCAGCAGTATAAGAAAAGCCTATAGGAAAGGGACGCCTTAGGCTCAATTCATCCCAAACGTTGACATATTCTGCCATTTGAGACATCCTGGTGGTCTATAAGGCATTTTCAGTGGGTTAGTATCCTCCCGATCTCTGCACCCTTTTCAGAAGCTGGTAACCTAGGGTGTCTGAAAGAGACACCTCTGTTTAGGAACACGTCATGAGCCCACTTAGTAAGATGGTAAAAGTTGATAAAAAAAGTTGTCAGTGGGAATAAAAAGGGATGTGAAAAATAAACTCAGAGCTTTGGAATATACATCCCCCACCACCCCCCAATAGTTAGAGGAAGATGAATGAATTCTAGAAAGACAGTAAAACAGGAGGAAATTGTATTTCTTTTTTAAATTGTATTTTAAATAATGTGAAAGATGTTAAATCCTCTCAACTTTGAGCTATATCATATGATGAATTGTGTCTCTGTGCAAATTCTGTCTCCTGAAGGCTGAAGACATTATTGTTCCGGACCTCTGCTAAGGAATACCACACAGATGTTCGTGGATCATAATGTTCTATTTTCCATTGATCAATAACTGTCATCTGTCCCCTGAAAAAGCTATTCTCTGTGTTTAGAAAAAGAGGTGTCTCTGGGGGAACTGAGGAAGCACAGGTTTTAGTGATGTGTTCAAGATTATATGAGAAGTTTGTAGCAAAGCTAGGAATAAACCCCAGAGCTCTTGATCTCTGTTCTTTAGCTACAAGACTGTGTTTTCTTTTTGGAAAAGCCCTCTTTAAGTTCTGCTCATACTTAATTTTATCCATCTGGACATGTTAGTACTTTCTGTAACATAGTTACATTTTTGAAGATGGAAGTAGTTTAAGAAAAATAGCTTACATAGTGAGATCCCCTGTGCAAAATACATTTCAAAGTAGATGTTTAACTCAAATGAACACCTTGAAATCTTGAATCAAGATAGGACTACATATAATAGTTTACATGCTGTAATAATTGGAAAGTAAAGAATAGAAAATTAAATGGTATTATAAAACTAGCAGTTTCAGGTAGAACTGCGAGACTTGCAGGTGAAATAATTATAATCCTGATTTTATTTTTCTCATGGTAAAACATGGAAGTGCCTTTATTCTCTGTATATGTTAACTGCTAATCCAAATGCCTATACCTACCTGCATAGGTCCTATATGAGAAAAGGAATCTGAATGCCTGACCACTGCTCAACTAGTAGCTCTAGTTGCTGAAAGGTTCCATTCACAAAGAAGCTGTTTATGTTAAAAAAGCCAAAAAATCCAAAAGAAAACCCCCCACACAATTAGGTGCAGAGGAAATCAGTTCTGTATTCTTGAGCCTTTCATCAGCAGAATGCCATTTGGTATATATGCTATTAGATAATTTCAAGTGCTCCTTTAGTCCTTCAATTGCTACTAAAACAGGTTTATAAGGTAGTGAGACTCAAATGATGCCTTCTGTATATATTGTGCTTTCTTGAGGTAAAAATAATGATATGTTAATTATATATTTCAATAAAAGTAACCATATCTGTGTAACTACTGCATAGATGCATGATTGAAATAGAAATGACAGGGGGAAAAAAAGAACAGAAAAGAAAGGAGAAACAAAGAAAAAAAAGCAAAGCAGCTGCTTACAACTACCTGAAAGAAAGATTATCTCTTATCCTAGTTTCCTCTTGCTGAATAAAATGTGATGTGATCAGGTCACTGCATGTAAAATGCTGTAAGAATGTGATCTGTACTTCATCATTATAAAATTCAAACATTCTTGAACCTTTTATTCCACCCTGCTCATATTTATCTTTTTGGTCCTGCCTTCATCGGGTACCACATTTGTATTGATAAATTGTAGGTACTTGGAGATGTATTGATGGGCTGAAGACAGTTCAAAATGTAGAGTGCTGTGGCTTTGCATATCATTACACCTAGCTCGCTCTTTGCCTCTTGAAAGCTGTCGATTTGTGCATTATTGCTATTCAGGCTGATAAATGACAGTAATTGTTCTTAAGTTGAAGAGCTGGCTTAATGTGCTGACTTGCTTGGGAATTCTGAGCACCAGGGTTAAACTAGTGCTCCACTGGTTCTAACAAAATGGTCTTTTCCAGCTCAGAATAGATACTTAATTGAATTACTTTAGTTTTCATGCATTTTGCAGCTTCGCATTTGAAGAAAAAATATTCATAACAAGATCAGGGAATTCAGAGCTGTTCATAGGGAGGTCAGGCTCAGTATGTGCCCCCACTTCAAGGCACCTGCTCCCAGTGGTGCTACCACAATTAAAAAAAAAAAAAAAATTTGAGAGGGAGAATATGTTAGTCCTATAATGGCACTGAGAAAGACGTAAAAAATTAKATGGAGATGTATCCCTATTCTTTTTTCCACTGTCCCAGTGGTGGAACTTAGTAAGACACAGTTACAAAGATGAAATACAGCTCATTTTGTGGGATTTTTTTAAACAGTGTTTTTCCATGTGTAGTGGCACTGATTTTTCAGTATATTTAGTCTAGTAGTGATGTCTTAAAGCCTGTTAATTCTAAAAAAAGACGGACTTTTTTCAGGTATAACTCAAGAAGAATTCCTCATGAAATTTGGATTTTTTTCTTGAATAATGCCCACAGAATTCAAACCAAGAATTCCAAATTTTCAGAAGTTAAGTCTGACTTGTATCGCATTGTTCACATTCGGCACTGCTTATGTGTGCTGCAGTACAAATTAAGGCTCACAATTGAAATGATTGAGTGTCTCATATTGCCTTGCTTCAGCCAACTGTCTTTGTTTTAAACAGTCTCTGTATAGTTCTTTTGGGTGACAGCTGTGCATTTCCACTTTCCACATTGATGCAAATATATTTCAAATCAGATTGAAAAAAACTGAGCTGTTAAAGAAGAAAATAACAGGATTCAGAGTGAAATTTATTTATTTCATTGTGATTGTCTATGATGACTTACTTGTTTTATGTGTAAATGTTGAGTGGGATCCATCCCTTTCACATGAGGTACAGAAAGTGTTTCCTTTTACCTGCAAATATAATATATTTATTAATGGTCTTCTGTAGTTCCAGGCATGATATTTGGGATTTCCTGGGTTGGAATCATAAAGACATTGATTGTTCATTCAGGGAGAATTTTAGTCGCAACCTTACTGGAAGATTCTTTATAAGATTATTTATAACTGCTGTAGCTTCAGTGTATAATGTATATATTCAAACAAAAGGTATCAAAACACTGGAAAAATAATAAATGCAATATTTGTTTAGTCATCTTAGTAAACAGGAGTCCCTAGTCTTAAAAAGGAAGATTATTTACAGTTATATAAATGTGGTAGATGATCAGTGGATAATGTTATCAGAAAGGGACATCTTTTTCTTTTACAAAGATTTGTGATTGTTACCCTATGTAATTCAAGGTTAATTCTCATTCAGATAGTCTCCTCAGAGCTGCGTTTTTAAATCAGTCACCTACATCTACCAACTAATCACCTACCAACTTCCGTGAGTTCAAGTGTAGATGTGATGTTTGGCACCACTGAAGACTTTTCATGGGTATGCAGATGTACCCAACATGTATCTTAGTTGATCCAAGAGTATTCCTAAAGCTGACAATTGAGTAGGAGACAGAAAGGGTTGTACTACTCACTGTTTATATATGAAGCTTACTATTTTGGATTACTGTTCTTAAAGGAGATAAACTTGTTATCACTGGAAACACTTGCCAGCTCCTAGGGGGACATTTATGGTGTTTAGATTAGATGTTGGGGTTCATCTATTGAATGTAAAAAAAATACTTGGTTATATAGGCTGTAAAAAATTTCAGTTTTCTTCCTTCCTATTCCTTTGTTGCAATACAAATTTCTTACCTCTACAGATATTGGTGTGTTTACTGAGCTAGAATTCATTGAAAATACTAGTTAATCCCTATTTCCTCCATTCCATGCCTCAAATACATTTTCCAGTAAGAAAAGACTTATTACCTGACTATAATAGTCTAGAAAATGTAGATTTTCCTCAGGCTGCCTTTTCACTAATTTTTCCTCACTTATCTGCTTTAAAATTAAACAAATAGTCATTTCTTACTTTTGTAATAGGAAAACAGCATTAACTGAGTTGATAAGAAGGTGGACTTCTTAGGCCTTGTGTGGATACTGTATTTCTTCTCAATTTTTTTCAACCACTTTTCTTGACTGAGCTCATTTTTYGTTATTCATGAAACCTAAAGCCATTGCAGGATGAACCTTAATGGATGCTATCTTTCACATGCTGATCTTCACATGCCCAGTTTTCTTGCAGGGTCTCTGATAGAAGGTTGAAGAATATTGTGACTCAAGCGTATATTTTATTTTTCTTAATTTACTCTTCTCCAGTTCTTTAAATCTTTGCTATTCAAGTCAGGACGAAGAAGAAAGTATGAAAGTTCAGCTCATAGAAGAACTTTGGAAATACATAATTCAGAAATTTTATGCTACTGGGCACATTAAATATCTGTCCACAAGTTTTATATAATTGCTAGTTCTTTTTTTGCAGAAATTAATTTTTTTTTAAAGAAAAACACTTAATCTTTTTAGTTCCAGGAGAACTTCGAAAACATAGACCTCTTGTTGTTATAGATTTGTTTCTGGCAACGTTAATAGTATATTGTACGCACTTTTCAAACACTCTGCTGAAGACAAACAGGTGTCGTCTTTCTGAACGTATGGACTGAAATAACATTTGTGAACTGTTTTATTCAGCCAGTTGGTATTATGACTATTTTAAGTTTAGTAATCTATGAGTGATTGCTTTTAAGGTGTTTTGATTTATAGGCAAAGTCAGGTACTATGGAGTCTAAACTACATCTCTAATTCCAATATAACATGGAGAAAAGAGCTTGTTTGTTTTAGGGTTCTAAACATCTGCAGGTTCCACTGAAGTGAGTTTAAATCCTGAAGAGATGGGCAGCTCTGAAAATCCAAAATTCAGTTTAAAAATTTTGGGCAGTTCACTGGTTCCTTTGCTGGATGTGAATTCTTTACAGTTTTTTTTTTTTTGTGGTTTTCTCTGTAAAATAAAATTTAATTTCTCTTAATTGAAGTGTTGGAGTAATGTGCTAGGGAAAGATAACACTAAGGAGAAAATTAACGTGAGTATTTTGACTGGGAAGGAGCGATTTGTATTTTTCTCTCCATGCATTTCATTCTTCCTTTTAAAGGATCATTAAAAGTGTTACAAGAATGTGGTCTTGTGGTTCTGCATCATGCTGAATCTATAATTATAATTTCCAGCTGGTTGACTGTCAGTTGACCTAATGGAAACTCCCTGTAGTGACTGATGTTACTTTAGACCCTTTGTCTGACTTCATTCAGCTCTTCAGGTGGTTCTGGCTTTAAGTTTGGAGTAATCATGGTTGTTTCTGGATTTGTCATACAGCCAGGCTGCTCATGGCTGATCGTGGTTCTTTTATCCTTCCAGGCATAACTTTTCTTTGCACATGTATGCACTGTTAATGTGATCCAGCAGGAGATAAATATGCAGATGTTTCATGGTTGAAAAGGGGGTGGGGAGGGTTTTGCTGCCTGCCTTTTTACTTTCCTGGGTTAATCTGTATGCTGTATATAGATGTGCCAGTATTAATTTCTGTTACGTATTCAGTATTCTTTCTGAATCAGAGCTCCACCACTTTAACTGACTATGCAAAGCCATTGCATGTGAGGGTGCCTATACTAGGAATCTTATCAAAATTGACCAACTCCTTCCTCCAGGAAGGAAGAGGAAGGCAAATTAATCATTGCGTGGAATAAAAAATATTCTTCAGAAAAGTATCTACCAGAGACTGGAATGGAATGGATCTTTAGGCAAAATTCCTATTTAAAGCTTATTTAAATTTTATGCCCTATGTGATGTACTCTGTAGAACAATGTTTTCTTCTAAAAGGATGAACTCTTCTGCTGTAGGCATGCAAATATTGTTATAGCAGCCTATGCATCAGCCTTAATTTAAGTTTGTCCAACCTTTCCAATTAAAAAAAAAAAGTTTTCAGTGTCTTGAAACTTTGTTAAATGTCACCCATTTTTATGGGCTAAAACTTGCAAGTTCCTGAAATTTTTGTGTTTCAACTACAATGTTTTAGGTGTTTCTGAGAACTAGATTACAGGAAATATGTTATTAGCTAATGTTCAAATAGTCTTACACCTGTTTTTTGCAAGTTTTAACGTTCACTTTCTTTGCAATAGATCTATAACAGGAGCGCACATTTGTTTCAGTTTTGCATTTTGTTATCCACATTAAAAAAACAGTCATCACTTGGACATGTTCATATGTGTTCATTAGAAACTTTTTAACTTGGCAGGTAAGTTTGCTGCAGTCAGGATCAAGACTTCTGCTTTGGAAAAAGCTACGTTAGAATGTCATTACATCTTGAAAGTGGTCTCCTGCAATTTTAATGTTTGTTCATGAAATGTCATGGTTGATACACTGGTAGGTATTTTAGTGAAAACGTTAAGGATTAGTTAGTTATTTGGAAGTTGTCCCACCAACTGTGTAGTATTCTGGCTCCAGGTTCCTTATTGGCTAAATCATTGCAGAAGTTTTGATACTCTGACATGGGTTTCACTTGTGTAACCAAGCTGGTTGGTGGGATCCTGCTGTGTCATAAGGGACAGTTGAAAGGTTGCAGGTGAAATAACTAACCCTGGTCCAAATCAGACTCACAGAATCTTTTTTACTTGGAGTAGTAAAAAGACCCAGTGATGTTTTTGGCATTTTTTTTTTTTTGAATACTAAGACAAAAGTCTCATTTACATCAACTCCCCCTTCCCCCAACAATTATCCCGTCCCCACCCAATCCTAACACTTGCTACAGAACCTTGTTAGACCAAGTGAGTGCAACTGGTGCTGCAGTCACAAACCACCTGGGGAAATTGTTCACAAGGGTGTTTCTCACTTAGTTCAGCAGCTGTAACAACTCCAGTGAATCCTCTGTGTTCCTGTTTTCCTACCTGTGTTTGGAAAACATCCAGTCCTTTCTGACAGAAGAGGTATGTGCATATAGTTTATAATATGTATATCTGGTGTAAAAATCATGCATTTTGTGGTGAGAGATTTAGAAAGGATTATTTGATACAATAGTGGTTATTTGACGATGAGTTAGATTTTTGCTTATCTTTGAAAGTTTCCATGAAAGCTATAGAAAAGTGGTAAGTAGGCAAACTCCAAGCACTTTTATGTCATGAATGGGGCCTACTGTAATTATGAGACTGGCATGAAAATGGAGATTTCATAATGTAGAAAATATTTATTCTTTGTTTTCTTTGGAAGTTCAGGGTTTGTTAGGGTATGCCGTATTTCTTAGATTTCTTTTATAATCAAGAAGCCTACAAAAGCTTTTTTTGGTTTTGTGGGTTTTTTTTTTTTTTTCTTTTGTTATCCATAATCTTTTGTTGTAAAGAGCTGAGCATTCAAGGAGATATCAAAACTTTTATGATTGGCAATGTAAAAACTCATAATGTTTTCTGAACATTTTCTGTTATGCTTAAATTGTGGCATGTCATGATGGACACATTTTGGCAGTCAAGCTTCTTCACATCAAATTTGATATATGCAGTATTCAGAGTATGTGTATTTATAAAGCAATGAGCTAGCAAGAGTCTCGAATTTTTAGCTAGCAATGCATGATTAGAACATGGTGTATATTCATATGAAGCAACCTGAGAAAACGAAGAGGAATTTGCAGCACTTAAAATAGACTTCATATTTATGCAGTAGAAGTCAGGTAAGTGTAAAATTGTGCAAATACTTCCCTCCTTGGTTACCATTTTTGAGAAGTATGGTATTGCGTATATCACAAAGGGATGTCTGTAAAATTTTTCCTATTGCATACGTAGTCTGTAAGAATATTTCATGCTTTGCAGAAATTAGCTAACAACTTCAAAGGTTATACAAGCATGGTAGCTTCCCCCACCATCTTTTTAGAAATGTAGAAAGCAGGAAAATCCCAGAGTCTGGAAAAATCATTTGCCTGAGTTAAGTCTAAAATTCAGAGATTCTTGGCTCTTTTCATAATTCATGTTATTCATCTTGCACAAGTTTTTTAGACTCACTTCTGTGGGTCCTGTGATAATGCAAATAAAACAAGTGAAGCTCTAAAAGTAACATACCTCTTCATAAGATTAATTCATTTTTAGTTTAAAAGATCTCATTCACTGTAAACTTTTTTTATAGTCTTCTCCCCAAGTGTAGGTGGGGGGAGTCTCAGAAAGACACAAATATTGAAGTCTCCAATAACTGCATGTTTCCTATTTTTCTTCTGAAGAAACGTTTGGAAGCTATTTTTGAGGAGTTGAAATTGTTTGTGTTGGGTTTCTTTGGTTGTTTTTTTTTACCCTGGTCACTTAATTCTCACTGATTATAGTCTAATTCTTGTGTGTTTCTTCTTACAAAGAAAACCAAGGAACAGTTACCAATATTAACAAAGATAATAGAGTTCTTAATACAGGATCTTTTTTTGTATGTCTTGCTTTTTTAAATGTGCTTTCCACTTTCTCAGTGGGCAGGAAACTAGATAGATGTGTGTTTTTCCCTTTTGTGTCCCCGTAGAACTCATTCATTGAATTTGAACTTGTGTTGTCTGTGAATGATGTAGAAAAGTGATACATTGCTCTGCACAGCAATGCACCTTGATTTTGAATGCATAATGAATACTGTGTAAGGAACCAAACCTGGAGAAAGTTTTATGTGTGTGTATTCCTTTTTTTTTTTTCTTTCTTAATTTGTAACTGAAATTGGGGAGCAAAAAAAAAAAATAATTCAAAAACCAAACTTCTAATCACCCTCTACTTCCTTGAACACTTAGTGTCTTGTCAACTGCAGAATGACGTGTCTCTGTAAGTTAACCTTGAGGAGAGATTTTTGTTCCTGACTGTGGGCAAATCAAAGAACTAGCAAAATAAGGTTCTTGTTCTCTGGAGCTCTGTGTGGGGAATTTGTTATAGGAAAGGAAGTCCTAACTTCTTAGGGCATGAGTCGACTTGCATTTGAATCCTGAATTTGTTCGTTTGGGAGCATATGGTGTTTTCCCTCTTTCACCCTAAGGAAAAGTCATTTTTATGCCAATTTCCCATAAAAGTGATCATGAACTATATTAGCTTCATTTGGTAACCTGATTCCTTTTGACACAAAGGGAAAATACTACGTATGCAACAAATAGCCACATATGAATCTACCAAGCAGACCATGATGTTTACTCCTGCAGGCTTTACTGTATATGAAGCTAGTGGATTAAAGTAATGAATTGATAAGTGTATAAGCACTTGCAGAATGAGGACTTTTCAATTGATCATCTTTTCTGTAAGATTTCTGCCTGCACCAGCTTGTACTCCAGGATCTTAGCTCATTTCCTAAGTCTTTGAGTTGTTTCTGTATTCAACTTTGTTGTGAAAACACAACATATCTGCAATCATTACAGCATGCCATAGTAATTAATAACCTTTGGTTTCTGTTCACAGAGCAGAGCTGATAGTTTTAAAGGATATTTTAATCTAAAATCAAGTGGTAGAGAGATAAGGGAAAGCATTAGGTTTTTTTTTTTGTAACAGATGCATTTGTTGCCAAGACTGACCATCAAGTGGCTGAGATAGCTTCATTATTTTAGATGGATAGCTAATTACTGTCCTTTTTTTATTATTCCTATTTCTGTCCTTCATGTGGTGGTTGTGAATTAGCTTTGTGCCATTTTCTAAAGTATCAGGCATTTTTATACATTTGGTATATTGAATGGCAAATACTTGATGTAAAGTCTGCAGTTTTACTCCATAACCAGATTGTAAAATATGAACTGAATTAATCATAACTGCAAAGAGTAATGGCACATTTTCTCTTATTTTATCTTTACTGCCTTTCAGATCATGGTTTAAAACCTTCTACATCTGGTGCACAGAATGAGGCAGCAGCTTTGGTAGTGGATAGCAAGAGGCAAAGGTCAAACCAGAGGCTGCACAAATATTGTGCACTGGATTTATTGTTTTAATTAAGAGTGTGGCAGTTCATCATAAACTGTTTATGGTGTTTTTGCACAGTGCAGCATTTTGAAATCAGCTGTTTTAATGAAAACATAATGTCATATCTGTCAAAGTTCTAAATATTTTGAAAGTGAAATATGAAAACAAGAACTTTAATTCTGGGTTTACTGGGATTAGCTCTTGGAATTGTTTTAAAATCCCTTATGTGTCATATCACAGGTAGCACAGTTCTGTGTTAGAAAGGGATTGGAAAGTACTATATGGAGCTTGTTATTTAATTGTGAAAATACATGCTGAGGGTTAATGTATTGAAAGACAAAGCTGTTATGACTTGTGTTGGAATGACAGAATTAAGACATAAAGAGAGATAAAGCACTTCCTTCTTCATAAGCGATATGTAAATGCTGTATCCTGATTGTGCTAAAAAGAAACGCAACAAGACCCAACAAATAAACCCCCAAAATGAGTGAATCCTTAAACATGGAAAGAAAGAAATATGCTGTGGGTCATATGATGCCATGATGTATTAGCATCAAGGTCTTTGTAACTAATTATTTACAAGACCTAATGTCTTTCTGTGGACTTCTAAGGCTGAGTATTTTGTAGTCTAGCAATTTTCTGCTATTGTTATGTATTCATGTAGATATGTAAGGCAATTTTGGTTACATTTTTTGTATAGTCTGATAAAATATTTGTATAATCTGAAAATTATATTTTTGTAGTACTCTCCTTGGAAAATAGAAATTAAGTCTGTCATTAGATGCTAGGCCACAGTAGTTGACTGAGCAGGGTAATGTATGTTACATTTTGTGCTATACTTGGTCAAGTTTCATATATATTGTATTCCACGTTATTTTATTAAATTTAATATCTGCACTTCCTATTACCAGACATGCCTCTCATTCAAAGCACAGAGGCACAGTTCTCTAATCAGAAGTGACAAGCTATATACTTTCTTTCAGCCATTATTCGGTAGCCTAGAGCAAGGAGCTCTGTTTCCTTGAAAATGTTTTGAATTGGGTTATTTTTATTGAAGTATTAAAGTAATTCTTCAGATTTTAGGCTATTATTTAAGTACTTTTGGGAGAATGCAATAACCTCTGGATTCTGTAGCCTTTGTTATGTTAACAATTGTAGCTGCTAAATGTATCTTTTTAATGCTTGTTATGTAAGTGTCTGGAAAAATCATCTGACTGATAGAAACTAACAATATTTAGGAAATAAACAAGATTAGTTGGCTAAATTAGTTTACTATTGAAGTATAATATCAAAGTGACTCACTATTTAAATATACCAATAGATTCTGGTCACCATACCTTCACCAGCAAATGTACATGACTAACTGTTTGCTAATTTTTTGCAACATAAAGTTCCTATTTGGCAGATTTATTCTTAAGAAGTCTGAAGATGATACTTTCCTAATTTAAGGCAATCTATTGCTTGTGATGATGTTGGTTAAAGCCCTCTACAAAAACATCTAATGTTTAGATTTGTTGAATATCTTTATTTGAAAGGACTTCTGGAATCTTTGCAAATTTTATAGCTCCTTCTCTTTCCTTTAAGATAGAAAGCAGTGTGAAAATGTCAAAATAGGTAGGGTAGATTTGGTATCAAAGAAGAAAGGAAGCAATTGTCCCAAACCTCAAAGATATGGCTGCCTTCTACCTCTTCTGTGGTAGTATGCATCAAAGAGAAACTAAAGGTGAAGCAGCTTTATAGTCCTTTTGGGGTACCGATATTTTCTGAAAGGTGATCTTAATGCATCAAACATTGCCAGTTTTCCTCCCATGTCTTCTGTATGTATTCGTGGGGGGAGATGTGTAAAGTATAACAGAAGATCTGCCAATATTTATTAGAATTGGGTGAACAATGTGAAGAGATAGTGTGTTGTTAGCAGGTCTCCCTGACATCAAAAGAAATATTGGCCTTTGTTAAGTGGAGACAGTGAGCCTTGTGAAATTTTGCAGTGATGTTGATGTACACATGACAAGGATAAGGCTAAGAAACTACCTCTAATCTTGAATAAAGATCTTATTCTTTTAGGCAAACATCATGGGCACAATTCAAAGTATTTTCCCAGGAAAAAATTAATAATAAATTTCTGCCAGTTGTAGGCATTATTCTTATCTTGTTGCCTCTGTAGTCTTGCTTTGTTTAAGTAGAGTATATGTTAGGTTTTGAGAGCTTTCTTTTGTTAGTATGCTTGAGTGATACTGCTTAATAGGACCATGGTATTAAACATTGACTTTATCAGTGTTCTATAAAATTTTGGTATATTTAAAAATGCAGTGGGAGCTAATTGCAATGTTTGATTGACCAGGACTATCCTAGATCTAAACACAGCTTCCAAATGATTGTGTTATTTTCTAATTCAGATGAATGAAAATGTAGCAGATTCACAGGCAATATAGACCATGCTAAGCAAGGAAACAGAAATAGAAAGTACTCATGAGCATGTTAAGGGGAAAGGAAGCGTTGCAGACAATGTGAGAAATAGGTATGCTGAAAGCAGGGTTAAGTTCCGTTATATTGCCAGGCACAGTGGTTTTGTATGTAGTTTTGATTAAGTAATTACATGCATGCTATACTACTTGATTTGCAAATGCGAACTGTGTCACATGCACAAAAATAGATGACTGTTCTATGGAAAATATGGCCCTGAATAGAATTCCAGAATGGCAGTTCTTACAGTTTGGTGGAATTAGAATTACAATTCAACTATATAATTAATTTTTTGAAATGAATTTATCACTAGTTGAAAAACAAGAATAGGTAATGTTGAAGTGATTAATATTAAAATAAATGAAATGGGTAAGAACTGATGTGAACTAATAGGGTAAAAACCTGTCAGAGATGACCGAAACATGTTAGACATTGAAACATTGACTTTAATAATAACCAACAGTACACAGACACAATGAAAATATCAACAGGGTAATGACATTATATGTCTAAAATCTTTTATAAGATGCTGAGCGATACTTTGAAAAGATACAGAGTGGCAGCAGAGGGCTTCAGGTAGAAATGTAGACGAAAGATACAGGAAATTCTGATCTGAGAATAGCTGAAGGCAGGGAAAMTACTAGGGGGAAGTATTTCAACCTGGCCCTGTTTTCTTCGTACCTTCTGCTTACACTCACTGTYGGAGACAGGGTACAAAGTTAAATTACCCCTTGATCTGACCCTGTGACTTGAGCTTTAGAGTCCAAGTGTGCAACCTGAATGGTGGGTAACTGATGGAGAATCCTTACTGCTTCAGTGCCAGCAGTTAGGCTGGCAATAGGAATGAATGGTATCGCCTGCTAGCTGCAGATGTGCAAGGGCATGCCATAACATTCCCCAGTATCCTGGCCCCTATCTGGCCTATGTTTTAGGGGTGGAATTGGGATATGGCTGTGGTATACAACTACACAAACAGCTTGAAAATGCTTCTGGGTCCCCTAGTTTAATGTAGCCATAGTCAGCTATGTCTTGCTTGGTACTTCTTGAGCAAAGTGCTATATCTAGTGTTTAATGGTATAACAGAGATGGTCTGCAAGTTGGGAGTAAGTATGTAGGGCAGCTAGTACATGCTAAAGTCAGTAGTAATTGCTGACCCAGGATATCCTTTACACTCAACAGTGTGCTTCATAGGATGTCATCTTGCCTCTCCCAGAGAAATGACTGTCAGAAATTTGTTAGCAATGGAAACACGAGGAAAAAGTTTGCTGTTCCCATTCTGCAGTAATATGGGCTAGTTTTAACCTGTTTTTATTCACTCCTTATAGCAATTCAGCCTGTTGGATTTGATCTGGGAATCGCTTGGTGAAGTGTTGTGGCAAAAGCCAGTCAGACTAGGTAGAACATGTGATTCCTTTTGGCCTTGAAAAATCTATGGATCTTTTTCAGACATGAATATATTAAAATTTGTTCAGTGCTCTGCTAAAATGACATAATACAGCTTTCACTTAGGAAAGGTGTAAAAAATTTCATTAATATATACAACTTGACTATGGTTAATTTTCAGAACTTTTATTTTGAAATCATAGGTGTGTAAAATTTGGAAGGATGTCAGTTACTTGACAGGGTAACATACAAATTGTTCAGCATTTCAAATATTGTATGTACATAGAAGTTAAAATATAAAATGTTCCTAAGTCCTGAATTTGAAAAAACCATCCATGTTTCTGCAGAGAAAATGCATACTGTCCCTAACATGCATTGAAAAAAAAAAAAAAAAAAAGGAAAAAATCCTAAGAAAAAATGGAAAAAAATTATACTGCCTTTAAAACTACCACTCCTGCTTTGAGATGCACAAGTTTTTACACCTGCTGATCATTGATACAATTTCATTTGTAGGAAAAAAATTGTTGTTAACGATAATGTGGACATAAAGGTAGAAATGACAAGAGGATATGTAAATGGAATCAGATGTCTAGAGTTTTCACAAGACGGAGAAATAWTTATCCCAAAATGGGACAGATAAATAGTATTTGGGGATCTTCTGTCTAAATGTTAGTGGAAACAAATGTGAATGATAGAAATTATGAAAAATCATATAGGAAGCAAACTTTAAAACCTGTTTCTCTTAATTTTTCCCAAATGAGTATCTGTTTATTATTGAATGATATTGAATGTTGACTATTAAAATTTATTTTGTTAAATAGCACTGGCATCTTATGTGGTAATTTAAATGATGCATTGTTAACAAATGTATAATTAGCATTCTTTAATGAAAAGCCATAACTTGATAGGCCAATTTCTATAGTCTTAAAGCAAAAAACTCCACATATTTATTGTAATAATCTACAGCAAGATAAAATGAATAGAAATATCTGAAAATGTATTAAGATATATGTATGTACATTGAAYATTAGTGCTATATACAAAATATATTGGGAATGTGTTTCAAAATATTTCAAACGTTGTTGACCTTTGTTATACAATACCAAGCTCAGGGAAATATATTTGCATAGATTTAGTAATATATTGTAAATAACTACATAGGACAGTGCACATTTTTCCTTAAGATGCAGCATTATAAGCAAGACATTAAATTATGCCTATCAGACAAAGCAGCAGAATCTCAACATTTTTTTTTTTATAGCACATTCTATTGGGAAGACATCTCTGCTTCTAAAAAGCACATGCATTAACTGCCTGATTCATGTGGTGACATGTGGCATATCCAAATGTGTTATGGATCTCCCAGGAATAAAAACAACATAGCAAAATCATCACCTTGGGATGTTCATTGAGTGAATATTTTACAGACATACTCCTTTTATATTTATATAATAATTTAGTGTTATGACAATTTTTTTAGCAGTGTTGGCAGTTTTTCTTTTTTATAATGGTATTATATTTGTGAGCCTATTAAGTGCACATGGGCTAAACTACAGAAAAAAGTATTTTTCATAATTCCTTAGGGTGCTTGTAGCAAAAGAACCATATTGGTATAGAAAAATGTTAATAAAAGGTCAAGCAGAACTTTCCAATGTTTATCATGATAGCAATAGCAATTTGGGGCTTTTTTGAATTGTATATTGAAGAAGCAGATTTATGGAGTGTATAGGGAGGAAACTATACCTACTATACTTTGTACTTGAACTCTTTATTAAGAGACACATCTAAGTTTTAACAATAATCAAAGTAATTAATTTCTACCATTTTTCCTTTTTAAATATCTGGAAATTGGTGTGAAATTGTATGAAGTGAGCTGAATAAGTTTGCTTGTTTTGCTGTGTTTCTGTGTTACAACTATTGCTATGTACTCTAGAATCGAGAATGATGCTTACATCAATGTAGTCATTTTTGCTGCTCCAGAGAGGTGGCATTCAAAATGGGAGCAATGGTTTTGGTGGAGTGTATTCATGTACAACAGATAAAGAAATGCTGGTCTATAAGTTAGGAGTTAGTCTGTTCATTCTGGTGCATCATCATATTCTACCCGCCTTACATTTATATTTGCACTGAAACAAGTACCTAGCTAGGCTGTTGCTGATCAATTCTTGAGTCTCCTGGAGTCATGTAAGAAATTCTGAGCTCAGATTTTGATTTGATGATTCTTTTAGAGTGTTTCTTCTTGCAGAGGTGCTGCGATTTGTTTAATTATAGAATAGATGTGTCTATTTAGAGTGTGCAGTTCATAAAATGCTTTTACATGTTTATCCAACAAATCTAAAGTAGTAAAAGCCAGGTAATGCATGTGTTGACTATATCTGAACAGAATGAAAGATGGCTGGCTGATTCAAGTTTCATAGGTACCCTGCTTGGTGTTCTTTCAAAATGACCAAGTGTCTGGTCTTGCACCCTTGAAGTTTGTGTGATTTTTTTTTTTTTTTTTTTAAAGGATATTTAAATACAAGCTTTGATGAGATGAATGGCATGAATGTATACGTGTCTTTACACTCTTTTGCTGTGAGATTACAGCTCATCACTTATTAACTCCTCAATGAAAGAGTAGTAAGTAAATTTGTGTGCTGCTGCTTCATGCATTAATTTGCTTGAGTGTCTGCATCCTAAAACAAATAAACCAATTTTTTCACTGTCTTCCTGGTGACAAGAGTGGGCCATAAACTTCAATATAATGCTAATGAATGAGTATTGTCACACCTGGTAACTGGATTAGGATTAACTGCTACAGTCTCTCATTCCTGATCAGCTCAGAAGACATCGATGGTCTGCAAATGACAATGCAAGCATCTTCAGACCCAATATTGTGACAATACTAATTTTCAGTTAATTTTCTGTTTCTGCTTCAACAGATAAAACTGTACTAGGTACATGTAATAGTGTATGTACAGTGCATAAATGAAATTAAGAATTCTGAACTAGATGCTTCTCTACCTTATTTAGAAAATGCAAAAATAATTTTCAAATGCTTTGTGAATCTTTCTCTGATAATATGCTATGCTTTAATTATATGCAAGTTACAACACTGTTATGCTGCAGATTAAAATACTGACCACAGACAAATACTGCATCTCCTCAAAATAGAAATGTGTTTTCTGTGCAAAAGTGTAGATAAAGGCTATTTTCTTGAAATTGATCCAATCTGGCTCCACAGGAACAGAAGCATGAGCATCCAAAGTAGCTGTAACAGCAGGAAATTCACTTTTCATTGCCATTTTGCTGTATCCCTTGTGAGAAGGGTTGAAAATAGTGCAGGGAAACTACAGGAAATCTATATCAAATTTTCTTAGAGATCCATCTTATTGTTTAGCAATTTTCCATTGTATCATATTAGCACTGTATTTTAGCAGAGAGTAGTGGTGATTTTTATGTTATCAAAATGATATTAAGAATTAATAAAGAAGTGTTAATGAAGAGCAAATGATGTTGGTAAAATAAGGTATATAAAATATATAAACAGTATCAGGTTTGCCAGTACAAACTGATATTTAATATGCTGCTTAATATCTGGTGTCAAGTCATTCATAGTTTCCACTTTTATCGTATGGTCTAGAAAAAATATTTTCTTACGTGTCCATACAGCATTTAAAAAAAATTATTTTCTCTTTCTTTCAAAAAATCCTTTTTGTGCATCACAAGGCTTCCCTGAAAGCTTTGCTGTGCAGAGAAATTGTGATGTTTTTCACACGTATAGAAATCTTTTGTAGGTACACCTTAAATAGCTAGTGAGTTGGTGAACTAAGCAACACGAAACCCACGCAATGTGAAGATGAAATATCTTAAACATGGGTATGATAATAAAGCATTGCAATTCCTATGATTTGGGGGAATAGGAACTATTGTAACTTCAGATGTCTTAGGGAAATACAGACAGAGATTGGTACTAAAATTTTGCCTGCCTACACAATAAACATCTTAGAAATTGTCAATTCAGTTTTTAATTCTGAAATGTTTGAGTTTCACATTAGAGTTTTGAGTTTCGTTGTATGTTTTGGTTCCCAGCTACCAGGGATACACCAGTAGCATTGAGGCATGGCATGAAGCCTAAATTAATAAGCTCTTTCAGGCTTATTAGGCTGGGCCATGTGCTGACACTGCCAAATTGGGCAGCTGGGGGAGGAGGGAGGTAGCAGCAGGGGTCAGAAGAACAAAGGATAGAAGACAAGGAGACAGCATCAGACAGTGGCAAGAAGCAATGTGGTGAATAGGAGGGAGGAAAGGGAAGGTGGTGGCTGGAAAGGAGGCAGGTCATGAGGAGGAGAACAAAGTGGAGGTAATGAAGTTCATTCCAAAAAGAAAACTGGGGACCAAGGACCTATTTCATTCAGTGTAATATGCAACATGAGACCTGATATGAATTACTTCTCAGCTAAAATAATTATTTTTCTAAAATTGAACTTGAACTCCTGGGATTTTTACAGATAGAACTAGTCTCTACTGTTACCATCGTTATATGTAAGCCCTGTTAATTTTTTTGCTGTTAGCTGGTATGTAGACAGAACAAAAACGAACCAATCTCATAAGAAATCCCATCTAGTCTGTGCGCTGTAGCTTAGTGCTTGAACAGGCTATATCTGTGGGGGTACAGTGGTGGGTTGCACTTCCTATCTAAAAATTGTGAAAACTCTTCACCCTGACTGGTGGCAGTGGCTGGGGAGAGGAGAAAGGGGACGCTGCTGGAAATGTATATTGTTGTTTGCTTTGAGCTGTGAGGRTGGTCAGAAAAGTCCCATTTCTACAGAGTCCTTCAAGGATTGCAAGTAATTGTCTTCTCTAGCTCATCTCCAGTCTGCCATGGAGCTAATCTAAGGTCAGCACATCTGGAAGCAAAGTGGTAGAAAGGCCAAAGTTCAGTCTTGGCCTCCAATGGATCGTCTTGTATTAAAGAACAGACCTCTTGGAGCTATTGTAGTGTAATTCTGTCTCTGCTTTGTCCTTGATGAAGTGATCAAGGAAGAGTTCTGACAGCTTTTSTGCAGATATTTTCTTTGTTTAAATTCATCACACCCAGGAGTAGTAATAATTTGGACACAGGCGCTCACTCACTCTGCTGTAATAGGAAGTGAGTTTTTTGTGGTACATCTTCTTTAAAGTGTTGTCATTCATTTTGCATGGAATATCGCCCGTAATTGAAGAGCTCTTTTTCACTTTTCAAGGATCTATGTATTCCTTCCTCTTCTAGTTGTTCCTATGTTAATTTTGAGTGCATAAGATTGTTGGCTACCTTGCCAGAAATATCCAATGCATGCTGTGAGCTTGAAGTTTAAAAAAGAGTGGCACTGAAGCAGGTTTGAGAACTTTGGAATATATATGATCTGTTTTTTTACGTCTCTGCCAGATGGTGAAGGTGCCTAGATACGATCCAATGACCTACCCAAACAGAAGAAAATGTACAATACCACAGTAATGGTCGTATCTAGCCGTGTTCTGACTGCTGTTCATATTCCTGTAAATATCTAGCATTGTCTTCAATGTATTATTCTGGGGACACAGGGAAGTTGCTGTTGTTGACTCAGGAACAATTATACAAACCTGAGAAAGCTCTGTAATTCATATGGACTAAAAATGTATGCATTGGTCTGTCATTCACAAGGAACTGCAAATGGGCTGTTATTAAGAACATAAATGAGAATTAGACATACGTGTCCTGTGAAATTACTTGGAGGTACCTCACTGTCATTTGTGCCTTTGACCGCTTCTAAAGTATGCGTTTTGTTTGGACATAGTTATGCTTCTGCTAGGTCTGATTACTTTTTTTGCTGGGATTTCTGCGGCAGAGGTCCTGCACTCGAGTGGTCTGCTTCAAGTGCTAGTCCTCTGGAGCTGGAGCATTGCAGTTGTGCCATCCCCATGAAATACAGCTGTGCTGCAGAATTGCCTCTACTCACTCTTATCATTCTCTTCCATTGCTGCCCCGGGGTTTATATTGAGTGAGTAAAATTTGACTTAATGTCTTCAGTGTTGCTCCTTCTTCCTGGAAATAGAAAATGTGTAGACAACAGTATTTTCTTTCATTAGTTGCTCTATTCTTTTTCCTGTGCTATTTGCTAGAAAATAAAGACTATGTAAACTCCTGCCCAAGTAACAAACATTCTAGGTTATGGCAGGTGTAGAAATTGGTAAATAAAGAGGAGCAGCCATGTTACATATTGCATGATAAGTGACTGAAAAATATTAAAGCATATTTATGATATGCTATAATATGCTATATTTATCATATATTTTATATTTATGCCTATTCTCTACCACTTCCAAAGGTTCTATCTGACTTGTATGGTTTTTGAGGTCTTAGCTGCTTCTGAAATATCTCCATCCCTCTCCTTCTGTTTGTTGTGTGTTTTTGTGTGTGGGTTGCTGGTTTTTTTTGTGGTGTTTTTTTTTTTTTTCTTTTAATAAAAAGTTCTACCTGTATCATGAATGAGAATTTTAAGGTATTTTATCATACAAGTAAATGAAGGGATGGATAATATTAAAAATATCTAGCAAGTCTAAGAGACATGTTCTGATTTCTGAAATTCCTGCTTACATTTTGTTTTCCGCTCAATGCAGTTTTCAATTCATTGCAGCATTTTCCCCCTTTTTTACAATTGTAATAGTAATGGACAACTTTTTTTTTTTAAAATCCTGTTCATGGGGTTTCACAGTAGTAAATATGTTACTGTAAAATGAATAGTATTAGATTCAGAACATGAGATTAATTGTTCAGAAGATGACATTGACGCAATTCTGCCCATTACAAGTTTTTTTTAATGCCACTTCCTTTTGCTGCTATAGTTAACAATACTATTGAGTGATTAGGAATTAGTTATATGAATAACATTTCAGAAAATGTCTAAAATTTGGCTAACATACATTGCCAAGGTTTTTCTATTTATATGGTAGTATTGGACAAGGATGATATAGAATTAGTCAATAAATTTATTAGTTTTAAGAATTTTACTTTTTGAGTCCTGCTGTATGTTTAGGTTTGTAGAGAATAGTATTTGGCCAYGGACTTGTAGCTGGCAGCTATTGCTGAGACACTAAGAACTTCAGGAAAATATGCAGCAGTGTAAATACCTAGGTGAAGGAAAGAGAACTTTTAGGATAATTACATATATACTAATCTATTTTTACTTTCTGTCATTAATATTTTGAATTTTCTTAAAATATGCATTTTTAAAGTATTGTGACATCTTGCCTTGTTCTACGAATAACGCTCTGAAATGCTCTTGCCACATTTTTGGGGGTATTTTTTAGCTGATGGTGATCCTTAGAAGTCATTGTTTTCACCAGCTCCGTTGCTGTTGTTTGTCTATAGAAGTGGACGCTTTTTCATCTTTGTTCACTGACCGTATTGCATTTTTTTTCTACTCACGGCAGCACGAAAAATAATTTCTGTGTTCTAACGTGAACACTACTACTGGTATTGGGTAGAAGCACCCAGGGAACGATCCCACTTGTGGCCTGTTGGTGGGAGTATAGGCACATGCACCTGCAGCACACCGGCGCATCAGCAAACTGCAATGAGGCCATGGTTGACCTTTGTCAGGCTCAATAGCCTTTCATTTATCACTGATCACAAGAGTGGAATGAACATATTTACTTGTGTTTTACTTTCCACTTATAATATCTAGTGGCATGGGAGGAAAATGAAAACAATTGTTCATATGGGAAATTTATGTGCTTCATCTGGCTGTATGATTTCCACAGTTGTACCAGTGCCACTTAGGGACTGGTATTGCATTTTACATCTTTAGGCTACAACAAAGTAGCTTTTCCATCTGCTGTGAAGCCTCTAATAATGCTTGCCTCGCTGCGGTTTTGTAGTACAGTGTTTCATTTGAATAGCAGACTTCTTTAGCTCTTTGTTTAACAAATGCCTTTCATCTGATGTAAAAAACCGACTTCTGTTTTAAGGATATTTTCCTTTTATCCTTGGTGAAAGGAAGATTCTGATTTCTGGTTTCTCCTGTTATGTGCTGGGTACACATTCATTTAAGTACCTGAACTAGCCTTATTCCAGTTCCTGAGTTCTAGATGGAAATCATTCCTGGATACTATGCAAAGGGTTTCTGAATTCATTCCCATCGTAGGTTTGACACTATGTTCAACCTGTTCTCTTCCATGCTTTACTTATTCAAATAGTCCCATTAAAATCAATAGGATTATTCATGTAAGTAAGGCAAGTGGGATTTGGGTTTTAATTTGAGTAATCTTTTTTTTTTTTTTTCCACTTTGACTTAGTTGTTTTCATCATGTGTTTCAACTTCTGTAATGATTAAACCCATAATATTTTCTGATTTTGAGCACCATTTTCAGATATGTGTTAGTTTAAAATTTGTACTTATCAGTACACTTGTGTAAATCTACCTACAAATAAATTCTCCTTTCACCATTGTTTTACGGTATGTTAACAATGGCAGTTTTATTAAACTGCATTACAATATTGAAAGCCCTATCATTTAATTCAGTTAAAATATCTAGAAAGGTAAATTATTTCTTTCAACTTCACAGATCAAAGTAAATATGTATATACACACACCAGATTCGGATCAGTAAATGAGAAGTTTATCTTTCATTATCTCCTATATGTCAGCAAATTCTGGTGGTTTAGTGATAATTTTTAGATGAGGTTTAAACAAAATGTAAGTAATTTGTTTACATAATAATACAAGGTGAATAGGTGGGACARTAAGTATTATAGTATAGTGTTTGGAATCTACGTATCATTGTAAAATTCATAAATGCATGACTATTTTCTTAACAGTAAGTGGCATTGCTTTACAAATACTGCTATATATAGCAATGTTTATCAGTAGATAATTTTCAGTGATACTATAGGTATGTGTATAGCTTTGGTGATAAATTATGAAACACTGTGATCTACTGATGGATTTTATTTTTCTACTGTACTGCTTGCATTTGTAATGTAGTTTCTCTTTATTTAACTTGCATGTTTCACAGATTGGAAGCAGAGCCAGATTACAGGGAAATCAAATAGGGTAATAGAGTGAAACTGCATTGAAAGCAGAGTTGAATGAAATTCCAAAATTATTTTAAGATTGCGTTCTGCAAATTCTGATTTCATAATAAGTTTTTCACTTTAGAAAGAAGACATTGCTCTGTGTGTGTGACAGGAATACCTACTGCATCCAGAGCACAGAAACGACAAATGTGTTCTGCTTTGGTATAATGGTGATTAAAGGGTGTTGCAGTCCTGAGTTTGCTAGTGGACAGCAGGGTTTACAAAAAGCTTTACCTTGTTTTTTGTCACACTTATGTATTTATCAGTATTAGGACATATGAGTCAAAAAAAAAAAAAAGGAATAATGAAACACATACAAAATGATACCGTTGCATAAAAATGCATACTGTATTGTGACCAGTCGAATGTTACATAGATAGATGTTATCTGAGGCTAATCCTGTTTTTAATGCCCAACCCAAGCACCTTGGGGCTTCAGGACCTATATTTAATTTATTATTTGTAGCTGTCCTTTGGTTTCTGTAGAAGTGATAAATTTGAAATGCTTTTACTGTATCTATTTGCTTAATTTAAGAGATAGCATTTACTTGCTTAAAAGCAAACTTCTAAAGTTACTGAAGGCAAGCAGCAGTCTCCTTCTCAGGTGAATGGAATCCTCTCTCAGCTAATGAGAATTTACCCCATTTTCCCAGCAGTCTTACAACTGAATTATTCAAAATTACATTTCTTTATTGCATGTTGCCAAATTCCAAGGTGAGAAAATGCTAAGATAATGAGCAAATATTTATGACAAATTATTACCATTTATGTATAATAAAAACAATTTCTATTAAGATTAGTAAATATGATAAAACACACATCATACTAGAACTGGACAGAAGATGATTTGATACTGAAATAAATACATGACACATTTTTGAACGGACAAATATTGATGGTGGGAGACAGGTATACATGTATATGTGGGTTGTATTCACGTGCAAAGAATTATAAGATGCTGAAATGCTGCTTTGTTTTTTGTTGCTGTTTTCAGTGAACACAGAATGATAAAAGAATTAAAGAATGTGAAATATTTTACTAATTTTATTTGCTTTTAAGTTTTAAAAATCTCTTATTGCTTGAAACTGAAGTTAACTTTTAAAATTATTTATGGTAGCAATAATGCATGTTTTTGTTATTGAACTATATCTCTATAGTTCATCTAGTGAACAAAATCCTCCCTCAGCTAATTATAACTTACACTATTTTCCCAGCAGTCTTACAATCAAATTATTCAAAATTGCATTTCTTTATTGCATATTGCTAAAACCCAAGACAAGCAAACATCAAGATAATAAACAATTATTTATTGCAAATTATTACCTAATATATAAGATTAACAGCTTGTAACTATTAAGATTAATACATGTGGTAAACTGTATTTATTATACTTACTTTGTAGCAAATATCTTTGTATAAAACATATGTTTATGTATTGCAATTAATGAGAAAAAGTGTAAGATTAACAATTTAAGCTGTGTTTTGTTCTTAGATTTATGTACACTGTAAAATTTATTTATTGCACTTATTAAAAGTATTTAATGATGGACTTTTAGATGCTATATTTTTAATGTGCAAATATAAACTAAAGGAGTGTTAAATTACAAAATGGAAAATTATAACTGAAGTCAAAGGATCTAACTATTTTCTGCTATAAATCTACTTTAAAATGATCATCATTGGAATTACAGAATCCTTAAATTGTGGCCTTTATACTACATAATGAGTTGTGATGAGTTTTCCTTTTTAAAGGCTTTTTTCATCATTAGAACTAAACTCAACATCTTGCTCTTAAAGATAAATGTAACTCATAGTATAAACATTGGAATCATATCTTTTTATGATGAGAAGTTAAAATAACATTTCTGAGAGGAGAGAGAGAGAGCAAAACCAGACAACTTGTGATGCACTGCAAGGACGAAACAATTTAAAAATGAGGCTTCTGCTTTGTCTTTGGAGAAGAGCTACTGCTGCAGTCACGTAGATTGCACAGGTTGACTGAGATGTTTCAACACTCTTATTCCGGAGAGACTTCTTTGGTCAAAGTACTTCTAAACTGATTTTTGCTTTTGCAGAAGTATGATATTTTTCAGCATTTTCTATGCTTCATTTTGCTAGGAAGTTTTTACTGCTTCAATATATCAGTGATTAGGCTCTGGTATAATATGTTGTCTTAGCATTTTGTTTTAGAAAATACTGGTGTGTTACAAGTACATTCAGAACCTATTTATATACTGTTTTTTTTGTAAAGAAACTGGTTTGGGGGGAAGGAATCTTTCAGCTGAAATGTATTTCTACTTCTGCTTCTTCCTATGTGACCATGCTTAGTACCAGGCATTTAGAGTGCACTTAATGATGTAATTATAAGAAACAAGTGATGCGATTTCATCGGGATTTGATACTTAAGAAAACAACCATGTACATAAGCAGGTTGGATAGGGGGAAAAAACCACATTACATCTGCAAGTTGTGTTTTGGTTTTGTTTTTGTTTTTGTTTTTTTTTTTTTTTTTTAATTTTGTGTGAATGGGATTGATTCTCATGAAGCACCATACAGACAGTATTTCTAAAAAGATTAAATGAAATTTTTATTTCATTAATAGGGTACTTCTAATAGATTTTTTTTTTTTTTTAAAAGAGCATTCAAAAAGTATCACAGTGTGAAGAGAAGAAATTAACAAGAATGGCAAGCTGTGTATTTGTAATTTTTATTTTTTAGATATTCTAAGCAGTTATTCTCACTATTATTACTTTTAAGCATTCTGTACTAGGTTTAAATAACTTTACTATGTCGGACTTGAAATACTGAGCTACAAGTGTGTTTTAAGTCAGGTAAAAATACAGTTAAGTTTCTTTATGATAACTATAGTGATTTGATGGAATGAGAATCAAGTAAAAATATTATTTTGTCAGGTAAAATATAGTTAAGTTTCTTTATGGTAACTAGTGATTTGATGAAATGAGAATCAAGTAAAAATATTATTTTGTTAAAAGCAGTGAAAACTTTGAACTGAAAACGAGAGGTTTTTTTTTGTTAAGCTTTCTGGAACAGAGGAAAAATGTCTTTTACTTTTTGCTTACAAAATGGATTTTAATTTTGTGTTTTAAATGCATTAAAACACTGATGTACTGAGGAGTTCTGCTTATTGCTGTAGGTGCTACTCCTGTTTAAAAAACTGAATCAGTTTTTCTCTACATGTAACTTATTATTATGCAGTCATTTGACAAGATTTTTTCATCAAAGTGCTAATATGACAAACTGATCTTGTTTCCGTTGAAGTCAAGACGCTCTCTGAATCTTTTTTTTTTATTCCTCATTTGTTATAGACACAGATGTGAGTCTAAAAATGCCTATCAAAATATGTAACATACTCTGAGATTATTTTAAAGGCTTACGTTCTTAGTGTGATGCTTCAGTTCTAAACCACTGACCCTAGTTTGCTAATTTTGAAGTAGCAAAGATCCTGTATATTATATTATCGGTACATCAATGGAACTCTAGAAATATTTGATCTAAATTCTCTAAAGTGATTTCACTGCTTGGGAAATTTAAATGGTCTGATTTGGGATATGTGTGGCTAGCTGAAATTTCCGGAAGTGGGAATCAGTACTCTGGTGCTCCCTCCTGTCTTCAAATTTACGATCGTAAGAACAACTATTCTGCAGCAGACCAAAAGCCTTCTAGGACACTCTCCTTTTTGTGACATTGGCCAATGAAGGATTTAGAGGGAAAGAGTGGAAGTAGCAGAGCAAAAATAGGGTTGTATTTTCCCAAATTTGTGCTCCCTGTTTCTAGAAGCCAGCAGTTTTTGACCTATACATTTATACTTCTGATTATGCTTGTTTCTTGTTTCCAGTTCCCTTTTTATCCCTATTATCCTTTTTTGAGAAATGGTTACCAGAATGCACTCAGGTTTAAAGATGTAGGCATTCAAAATCTCTGCCGAGGGGGGCAAAAGGGCTTAAGAGCACAACGGAGCTCAGTCCTTCATTGGCGTAAACTCCCATAGCTACCATCTGAGACTGGTTTTTTGTAGGCAAATACCCTCACAGCTCAAGCTCAAGCTGGGACCGTCAGAGACTGGTATCAGAATTACTGAGCTATAATTAGGCCCATGATGCTCCTTTTCCTAGTGTCCTCCTTCACAGGGCAGAACTCGGACTCAGGAAAGACACTGTCCTTATAATCAGTTAACAAAAATGATGCTTCCACCAATGAGTGTTTGTGTGTGTGTGTCTAGACTTGGCCCTAGTCTTAAGAGGTCCTGACTTTGGTGGAAATTGTAGCTATGTAACACCTCACAGGATGAGGTTTAGTAGTTGCGGAACTAATATAGCATTTTTACAAAAGTCACAGTTTAGACAAGTCCCCTAATTCTGTATTCATTATATCTGTTTGCTTTGAGATTAACTTGACTGTGGCATTTCTGGAATTTTACTTCATTGAAGTGAGAACAAAACAACTAACTTTTGCAGCTGATCTGTGAAAAGCCATTATCATTAGGCCATCTGGAAAAAAAGCATTTTTAGTTCTTGAACAGTGGCTAAGAGCTCATTTTTGAAAAATAGATTTCTTGTGATTGCCACATGATAGTGACAGTGCATTAGAAAAAAAAAAAAAGTGCTGAAACAAGTAGGGTTTTATAGCACCATTTATATTCTAGGTTTATTTCTGCAATAATTTAAACTTTTTCCTGCTTTGCAATTTCTTTGTGCTAGTAAAGGTTTATATAGCTTTGGAGACAGTGCTACCTGGAATGTTGCCTCTGACTGGATTACCACAAAAACACGACAGCAGAAAGAAATTGGCTACTTAAAAACAGTATGAAGCTGAATAAATGACACATGCAATTTATATGAAGTTTGAATTTTTTGTGACATCAGAACAGAGTAGACAAAATGGAATTAGGGCGTTTACCTGGGAGCTGGTGTTACTGTATTTCAGATATTGAAAGTTTTTTGCAATAGTCCCTAAGACTGATTTCTAATATAAAAGTGGGAGGTTGGGATTTTTTTTGTTGTTTTTTACTTCATTATTTCTCCGTGTTTCTTTTCCCTACTGCCTATGAAGTACTATGTACTTTGAGAGGTGTGAGTCCATGACAACAGGGTATGAATTTGGAAAAACTTTTACAGGTTCTCGTCAGAGAGTGTTTATTGATCAGGCTTTCTCATTGTACTGTTTAGAAAACCCAGGCAAAAAATATGACTGAGAAGTGTTTGGTTTTTTAAATCAGAAATGGATTTAAAAAAAATCCAAAACAACTCATACTTTATTTAAAACTGTTTGGGAGAGAGTCCTCTTCAGTATTTCCACAAGCTGTACAATCAATCAGATGCATTGTTCATGTGGTAACTGGAAAATTGTAAGTTGATGGAAAAAGTTTTAGAAAAGACACTTAAAAAAAATTTGAACAATGTAACAGATTTATTTATCTTCTCCTGTCAAATAGGATGGGAGTGCAAAGCTAAGTTCATTTACAGAGGACAAGAATTAACTAAGGATGAATTGAACTGAAGGTCATACGGGTAGCTCTGCAAACATCACAGAATAACCAATAATGGACTGTGCTGTAAAACTATTTGTCTGCACCAAGAATTAAATGCTAGATTTACTTGTAGTGCAGGCAGTAGGAGTGCACAGTAAACAGTAAATAAAAGGTTCTGTTCATCCTGCTGAGTTCTTTATCAGCTGCCTGATATCAAGCTAGGGACACTGTGTTACTAGCCAGTACTTTCTACATTGTGTGGAAAATTAAATGTAGTGACCAACTGRAGGAGGGTGTAGGGGGTGGGGGTTTTCTTAATGTATCCCATACATGTTTTCTTGTACAGATGGCCCCTTGTACTTTGGATGTAGCTCTTGGAGGAAGTTGATGCAGAATATTCTACTCAACTGAGTTTATATCTGAATCCTAAACTTTCACCATGGATTTTTGATTGTCAGCAGACAGATTGTAGTCTAATGGCGAAGATTTCCTCCTTCTTGTTTTTTTTTTTTTGTTTCTAAATCACATGCATATTTTTAATACACAAGACATACTTTTAATATTGCTTTTCCATATGTTGCTCTAAATGTATACATTCCACATATTGCATCCAGCAATTTTTTTTTTTTTTTTCTTCCCCCTGAGGAAAAGTGTTATTCAGTGGAATTCATCTGTACTTCAGGAAATTTCAGGCAGGACAGATGGAATGATGAAGCCCTGGAAAGATACATACTTTCTCCTAGATGTTGATGGATATGAATCAGGATTATGAATATGAGGGGGCTTGGTTTATGAAAGTGCAGATAAGAAGGGATGTGATCCACAACGTAATATTTCCATTTCGATGGGGTCCAGAATACGAAAATACCTAAGGATCCATGATGACAGAGTTTTCAGGTATGGTATCATTTGGTCATAACCCTGCGATAATAGCCACTGTTCTTATGCAGTTTTACAGTACAAGAGGCAATATTTGTTTGAATATTAGATGATGGCCAGATCCAAACCAGATTTTTTGTCTCTTAAGTAATGCGTACCTTGTGATTCCAGTTAAATCTTTTCAAAAGGTCCCATATGAGTGCACCAAAAAAAAAAAAWAAAAATTTTTTTTTATTTAACTGTGAAGCATGTGTAGATTCTTTTTGAATGTGTGGCTCCTTTGTTTTTACAGTTGTGCTTTCCTAAGCTCAAAACTGTATAGGTTTCAGTGCCAGAAGCATACGTATGCCATTATTTCTTCACTGAACACAGCTAGGGCTCAGGGATAAGCTTTTGTATTGGAATTCAGTTTATTATTTCTCATCAATAATAGATGGGATATCATCTGTAGATATCATTCAAATATTTTGCAGTCTACCCAATGATTTTCAAATTTGGATTTGGTGAATTTGGATGTAAGTTTTCTGTATTTTCTATTAGTGTTTTACAGTTTTCATTGGAGCCTTGAAATACTTAGTACACATGATCATGCACATTCTTTAATATCAAACTTGCAAAATCGTCCTGAAATTTTACTTTCAGGAGTCGCAAAACCTGCTTGTCTGCCACATGCCCTGAAGATTGATTAAGAAGCAAAAGATATTTGACAAGTTTATAAAAAATAATTATTGCCCTGGGCAAATGAATAAGTAGTATTTTGATTTGCACATAGCCACTTTTGAAAACCTAGTTTAAATGTGAGACATTTTAAGGCAAAGCATAAAAATACTCACCGCATGGAACACATCCAGTTAGGAATGTACAGCAAGGAATGATTCTGGATTTATGAAAACAAATACTTGGATTTTAGGGGGAAAAAAATTTCCCTGAAGTTAATTTAATCAGAGGCTTCCATCCTGTTCCTCACGTTTTAGTTCAATTTGTAGGTTCATGTATTATTTTGACGCTGTGAAAACATTCAAAGAGAACATTGAAAAAAATCAGACCTTAGGAGCTGTCTTGAATGAGGGGATGCTTTGGACACAGCATTCTAGTAGAAGACTGGAGTCTGAGTGATTGTGTTGTCTTGTCATTCAGTGGGAAGCAGAGCTTTTCAGATAAAGTATCTCTGCAAATTGTTTTTGTCAACTGGGTCATCTTATTAATAATGCTGCTTCCTGATTATTGTAGCTTCTACAGGCATTAGGCTTCATTGAACAAGTCATCTTTACTCTCTTTTTTCCTGTGTTGCTTTCTTATGTGGTCAGAAAAAGATGGCTATCAATCTCTGTTTGGAATTTGGGAGAATTAGAATAAGTTAGTTAAGATGCTTACCTTAGATTTACTCTCTCATTATTGAATAGGTTATACTGGTAGATTACAAATACTTAGTTTTTTGCTATTTAAGGTGTGATAAGCAGTTTTTAAGAGTTTGTGTTTGCATGGGGATGAGTTATACTTAGCCAGGGAAAACAGACTCATAGAAGAAAAAAATCTTCATGTCTTCATGACACTACGGCTAAGCTTGAAAGCTTATGATTTGTTATAATTGTACAGATTATTCTAATTCTATCTAACTAAATAAATGACATTAGCAGTTTAGTGTACAAAAAGTAGTCCCTCCTGACTGCAACTCACAAGAGTTTTTGGAAAAAAATAAAGCAGTTATTGTGTTCTGAGACTGGGTTCAGACTGCGTGATAACAGTAGCATCATACAGTAAAGCAGAGAAGAACAGTGGTAAAAACACCCTTCTCTTTCCTGTGTAGTCAACAGTGAAGGAAGTTGTTAATTATCAGCTATAGATTTGCTTCTCGTTTTTCAAAGCTTACACTACCTGGTAACTTTGATTATAGAGTATTTTGGGCTTTACATACATTGCCTCATTAGGGAGACAATAAACCAATTTTATATGTCTCAGTCTGCTATTTTCAGATGAAACTGTCATCATGGGCCTTTTTTGTTACACTTCACAGCCTGGAATATTTTTTCCTTTAGTTTAGCATGTTTTCTTCCCCATATATATTGTAGTCTAGATATTAGCGTTTGTGGCATTTCACTTAATGACTGTGTACAATGTGTCTTTGGGTAAAATACACAGCATATAATGCAAACTAAGCAGATATTCCACCTGTACTACATAAAAATAAGGTAATTAACACCTGAGTGGTATCTGGAAGGGCTATGAGCTATCCTGTTCTGTAGGCATAGTGGGCCAGATAATGGTGTAAACATGGAGTAATGAGAATTTATCATTCTAGAGTTGAGTTCAGAACCTATTTGGATGAGCATGCAATAAAATAGTATAAATTAAAAGTCTACTATTTTAACATTAAAATGTAACTTGGTTTATAATTTAAAACCTGAGTAGAATATAAGTATTTAGATTATTGCCTTTTGTACTGGGTCTTTACCTACAGGTAACAGTTATAGAAGAAATAAGAAGATAGGAGCCGTGCCCTAGGAATGCCTAAAACAGATGCCTGAACAGGTGATTCTTTCCCTGGCACCCATTGTTCTCCATTGACTAGTCTGCAGGTCTGATTAACTGAGACTTGGATATCTCTTGCTAAAATAACTAAAATTTAAATTAGATGAATTCTGTCCTTCATATGTGAATTATCATTATTATGTGATCTAGTCTCTACATCAGAGAAGTTAGAGCTATATGGCGAACCACTGTGGTTACTGCTAATGATTAATGCCATCCATATAGGATTACAAAGTACCTGGTTGTTTGCCACACCTGCTGCTCTGGCAGCTTCAGCTAATTGCTCTGTTAATAGAGCACTGACTGAATTCAAAAGGGCGATATTTACATGGCCTGTAGTGGGGGAGGAGGGAGCAAATTTCATCGCATTTGCTAAAGGAGGGAGGGGAATTTTAGCATTGCATTACATGTCTCTAATGATTACTGAAAACTCCCTTTTTGCTACTACCAACCTGTCACTGCAATCAGTGAAGTCTAAATTCTGTCTTTTGAATAGCCATAGGTAGTTGCATTACTGCTAAATTTTAGCTGCTGTTAACACTTAATATAAAACTCTTCAGAGAATTTGTGGTTTTTTTTTTATTGATTCCGTGCTTTGTGCTTTTTTCATTTGATAACTTATGAAGAGATGAATATTGGTGAGGTTAGAAAAAAATTGTGTTGTCCAGGCACAAATGCATGTGGCAACAGTGTGGTAACATGAAATTCAGAAGCTGGTAACCTATGGATGGAGTGCACTGTGAGATCAAGTAACCTTACGCTAGCCCATTCATACTGAATTGCTGTGGTGTACTGTCTTGAGCTGTCTTGGCATAATGGGTTTAAAAACCTAGAGGGCAGACAASAAGGGCCCCAGCTTGACACTTCAATAATTTAAATGCAAGCTTAACTAAAGCTCAAGTTCCTCTGAGGCTGTCATGTACAGTCTGAACGTATCCTAAATAGTTGAAGATTTTAAAGCTCTATCTTGATGCCTAATTATGGATTTAGAGACTAATTTTAGGCACGTGGGTCTAAAAATGCATGCTGTAGTAATTCTAGTAAAATTTCCCAAACTTTCTTGAACTACCTCTTGCAAATAAACTTACAGGCTATGATTCAGTAAAGTACTTAAATGTACTTTTGGGAAAACTTGCATACTTAAAGACAATGAATAGTGTGGGATTATTTGTGTACTTAATCATCTGCTTGAACACTTTGAACCAGAGCTCTAGCTCTTAAATTTTTACATTCTTTTTCTTATGGTGACACTTATGAAGCAGTTATGAATCTTGCAGCTAAAATCACTGCAGCTGACGCTAAATAGAGCTCCTCTTATGCATTTTACATGTAGAACTGAATTTTATTTTTAACAGACAATGACATATACTGATTTAGATCGGAGATCAGTATCAGTCATTCTTATTTGACACAGGTTACAGTGTTATAAAATTTAGAAGAGCTGGAACTGTTGGACAAAAATGAATGGCAATATCAGAGAGCAAAATCTGCCTTATATTTAAAATATATTGCAACCTTTAACTAATTGAAAAGAATACATTATTAGAGGTAATTTAAATTATTGTGGAAAAATACATCTGTATTATAAGTTTGTTAAAAGATTATGGTTTGGTGCTAGAGACCTATATGCAGAACTTCATTGGTAAATTTTGAATTTTCTGATGCTTTTGGGTCAAAAAATGTCATTTTCTATTTTGCACCAATGTAAGTAGTCTGAGTGAATATGAGCAGTCTATATTAGAAAGTATAGCTGAAATAGCCATAGAGAGGGTAAATTTTCTAGAGTGGATACTTATACAGAAGTGTACAAGTATACCTTTTTCTAATACAACTTCTAGTTGCCAAAGAGAAGTCATTTATACTAGTAAAGACTCCTTTTACACCAGTAAACTGTTCCAGTCCCTAGCTGTTGGCTGGTAAGGGGATAATGCAAAAAGATTTAAAACAGAAAACAAAAAAAAMCCCCAAAACCCAAAAAAACCCCAAAAACCAAAAGCCCCAAACTTTTCTTTATCTTTCTGCATAAATAAATAAAAATATTTCATTTAATAAATTCTATAATTCATGAATAGAAATTTGATTAAATTATTTTGCATAGTTCTTGGAACATATATTTCTGAACTATTTTTAGTGGGAATTTTTGTGGGAGAACTAAACCAAACATACCCAAACTTTGCTATGTTTACCCTTAGGTACAATTTTGGATTACTGTACCCCATTTATTCTTCTGTATGTACAATATATATAGAGGGAGAAAGAAAAAAAAATGAGTGGAATGTAAATCATGGTTATTTAAGCAAGAGAATAAACATCAAAATCATTGAACCGAAGAACTGTATTTTCTATAATATTTGCACCGAAAATGGTTTCAGGTTTAAAAGTATACATTAATAGATTGTGTAAATAAGTGTATGCTGACCTGAAATAGATAACTTCTTTTGTGGAATGAGTTAATGCAGGAACTTTATTTTAATTTGGATGAAGTGAAATTTCATTAAATGTAGCATCCCTCATTTGATTGTTTGAATCTTTATTATTATTATTACTACTACTACTATTATTATTATTCTCTCTCTCTCTTTTTTCTCTCCAAAAGCAAATAGGATCAACACAGTTGAGTCCTGGGCATACCAATGGATTTTAAATACAGCAGCAAGGCAAGTACTTCTCCCTTGTATTCTGAATGTGCAAATGGTGCACAATATGCTATGTTAATACTTCTGGATTTTTTTAATACAGTAAAGGCTTCTCTAGTTTCAAATGCAGCATTTCCAACTGTATTCCTGAGGAAAAAGGAGGTGAACTTGTAGCAGTAGTAGACAGATGTTGAAAACTCTTTGTGCATGATATATGATGCAGACAAACCTTGTTGTACTGTCATTGTCACTGACTGTGACACAATTTGCTGCCTAGCTTTTGTTTCTCAGCTTAAAGCTTCTTGAGGCTGCTAACTAGTGTACATAACATTGCTGAGCTGTTAAGAAAGAGCTTAGAGAGAAAAATGTGCAACTTGTGTAACTTGTGGCAGAAGTTCCATCATGAAGCATTTAAATGTAGCTTGGACTCAATGGAAAGAAAAAAATTTGTTAAGAATAATTTTATATTAACACAATCCGAACAATATTAACAGAATGGAAACAAGATGGCCTGATGTATCTTTTCCAGTTCTAATTCCTGGCAGCACAGATATTAAAAAAAACCCAAACAACTAAACAAAACTTGAACTAATGTTCCCATGCTGGTTTTTACAACTATCAAAACCTTGATAATACCCAATGGAATTACTGAGAGACCTTATATGCCAGGAGAGAGAAACGGCAGGTATTGACAATTTCAATGAAAGATGGATTATGACATTTTGTGCATATGTAATTTAAATTGTGAGTTATGTAGAGTATAAATGAGGTTAGAAAAGAGCTTTAGATTACTATAATGGCACGTGAATTTTCCTTTTTTCCCCTTTAGACTAGAATTTGTAGTGTTAGGAGTCCTGGAAATAACATTCACATAAMAATTGTTGTCTATGTATTCCCTGCTTTGAAGATCATGCTATCAATTTGATAAAATCCAGGTTTTGTGGCAGTATTTCCACTCAACCTATATTTTTTTTTTAATGTATACATTTAATGTTTTTATTAAGGTATGCTTCCAAATGTACCACTGTTATAAACTTTTTGTTCTTCTAGTCAAATATTTAGGCCAGAAGCTGCATAGTAGTAATGATTACAGTGTAGACCAACAGGCAAATAGAAGTAAAATGGCAAAACAGAAATCACTTGCGCATGCATCGACAGTTGGACTTAAAATAGGAATTTGTCAATCTTTAAAATTTGTTAATAAATTAATATCATTGGGATGTACCATACAGAAGGCTTCAGTAGCAGTTAATAATGTAATCATATGGTTACATCAGTTTCCCTTTTTTCCTTTTAGAAAGGGTCTTAAAGAAATCCTTACATTTAGACATGCCATAAACATGAGGTGTAAGATTTTGTTACTGCAGATGTAATACTCTTTTGTAATGTTCTTTCTTAAGGTTACCATAGCAGTGTAATACTAAACAGAGGTAGAGTTTTATGTAGTTACAAGTATAAGCAGTCAGCTGAAGCAAAAAAGACACACATCGCAAATTATATGATGGCTTTGGGGTGGACAAAGGCCTCTTAGGAACCAAGAGGATGTTTTAAAATTTCCTCCAACTCGTTACCTCAGTAGACTATCAATGGTCATAATCACTGTAGTGATAGAGAAAGTTTGAAAAAGTTGCTGGAAACCAGATTTCGTTAACGAAATTGTAGTACAAAGGACTGGAAATAATAATATCAATTATCCTAATTCCTAAAGAGTCCAGTGAAAAAATGCYTGAGTTACAGAATGAAACATGCAATGATAAATGTCACTGACTTGTGCCAGTGTGCCTTTTTCCTCCTAGTTTCTTTACACAGCTCCTGAAGTTAGACCTTAACCCTATATTACTGCCTATGCACAGGTTGGCTCTCTTCCTTTTTACTCTGTCCTTATACAGTTTTTTTCTGTATGTTTCACTGAAACCTTCTTGTGGAAAAAGTTATCTATTGCCCTAGGAAAGCATGTTTTCCTCGGGTAACTGCCACATTTGAGTCCTGAAGGCTCATTTTACCCCAGGTTAAACCACTAAGTGGAAATAACCAACACTATGTTTCACCTCAAAACAAGATTTTAATCTATCCTTGACAGAAAGAAGTGTGGGAAAAAAAATTAGGAAGGAGACGCATATATATTGAAAATGAAAAATATTAAAAAAAAATTAATCTTTTCCCAGATAAAACAAGCTTTTCAGAATCTGACTCTCATTATTTTAAAGTCGGGAAATGCTCTTTGTGTTTGTTTTTGTTTTTGTTTTGTGAAACTTACAGACTGGATAAAGTACCTTTCCTTCTTCCAGTGATACAGGTAATAAATAAAGGTAAGCAGTGTTGGTGCCAAGTCGAGCCACACTGTTCAGATGAGAAGTTAGGAAGGAGGTGAATGGTTCTGTCAGAAATGAAAGTTTAGATGCTGTAAGGATTGCTGGTTGGAGAAACCTGAATAATACAGTCACAGAAGGACAAATTCTGCTGCTGCATCTTAGTTCAAATGCATACTAAAAACTTACTACTGCCACCACCAATCCAGGAGGGTTTATAAGCCTGACATTTTAAGTAGATTTTGTTCATCAGGTTAAGTAATGTAGGAAATGATTATATAAAAAAGTTTATTTCTGTTACAAGTGGGCAGTCACATGAATTTACTATTATAATAATACATAGGTTTTGAAGTGGCATGTATGTTCATAACTTCTAAGGTTCTTCCAGCATAGTCTGAGTGAACTAAGAACTAATTTTAATTGTAATATTCACTTTTTCTTTTAGTTGTTGAAGTAGTGTTTCATGTTTTTCACTGCTGGTCTGCAGATTACTTGGACACCTTTTGTTTTTGGGAACAGCAGTTGTATTTAAAAGCTGTTGACTATAATGTAAACTTTTTTCCCCCAAGAATGCCAAAGTAATTCTATTGTATATTTCTATCATCTGTGTTATTTAAGGGCCTGTTTGCATATTATTTTTACTGTGCCACTGCCTGAGGATCTGCTCGTAGACCAGGATCCCATTGTATTAGGCAGATATCAACATACAAAAAAAATCCTTGCTTAAGGAGCTTGAAAAAATTCCTTCTATTTTATTATTCTAATTGTCAGACTGGAAAGGTCTGACCAACTGAATTTGGACTTGGGTATCTCTTTCTCTCTTTTTATTATACCTGCTATTTTATTTTCAGTCTTTTGGTCGTCTTTCCTTCATTACTTCTGAAGGGCATGTGAGATGGCCAGTAGCTTCTCTGAACTGTGTTCCCCCTCTGCCGGCCTGCCCCCCCCCCCAAATGTGCTCCAGGCTTCCTAAAGATGTGTGAATCATGGCTAACCAGAGCAAGGTGCTAGGGGGAGCAGGGGGAGAAGAGGGAAATGGAGGATATCATGGAAGTTTTGGAGGTACTCATTTTACATTTCGATAATGCGACACACAGTGTCTACAAGTATATACCTAGAAAATATTACTGTTTAATGAGAATCAACATTTTCAATGTGAATAGTCAAAAATAGAGTAATTTTAAATATTATTTCAAGCTGGAAGTCACAGCTTTCACCTAACCTTTATGGCTATCAGAGGCCAACTTCTGCTGGACTTTTTAGGGTTTCTGCTCATTTTTCATGATAGGCAAAGAATGAAAATGAAGATCTTGACTAAATGGCTCATTTTATGAGAGAAATGTAAGAGTTTCTTTCCTCTCAGAATGCTTCCACTATTTATACCTAGTCTCCATTAAAAAAAAAAAATCTTTATTCATGTGAAGAATTTCTGTGAGAAAAATCACCAGTATCAGTGTTATCTGGCAGGTCTCTACTCTGCAATTCTCAAGCAAGTCCTGTTTTGAATTGGCAGTATCAGAATAGATGACATGATCTTTATATGGTTTTGAAAACAGAAAACAAAACATATCATCAATATGAAGGTGAACTTCAGTTGCAATGCCTGTAGGAGGAGTTTTCATGCCATTTTATCTTTGTTCAGCAACTCAGATTGTGCAAGAACTGTCTGAAGACAGATTTGTCTGGCATGACGGTGTAACAAATGGGTATGTCATAATTCTATTTCTTGTTGATTGTTTTTTTTTTTTTTTTATTTCCCAACCAACAGTGTGGCTTTCTTCTGTACTGAAATACGAGATTCATAAACTTTACTATTTTATTTGGTGGCTGTAGGAATAAACCTCACCTTTGTGATTTTTCTGAATCACAAAGTGGTGGGGTTTTTGTTGTTGTTGTTGGGTTTTTTGTTTGTTTGTGGTTTTTTGTTTTTTTTTTTTTTTTTGCATTTGGCTCCATGATATTCTAGGTCTACCCACCAGAGGAACTAACTGCTGTTAGTATATGGTATGTAAAATTTGTTCTTCATTAAAAAAAACATCCCTTAGTTTTTATAACTTCCCTGTTCATTAAAAATAACATCCCTGCAGTTTTTACATATAACATCCTCCTGCAAAGAGTGGTTCTTTATTTCACAGTTATGTGAATAGCTTAAAAAATTTACTGAATTTATATATTTAACTTCCTTTGGTAAGAATCTTTGGATGATGTAGTCCTGTTAGCTTTTTTTCCTAGTTCAGGAAACACTGAGATGCCTTTACAGCAGGCTGTGGTCTATCTGTTACTTTCAGTGTACATTTTAAAAGTGAATAACATGGACTATTGAGCAACTCCTAGTTAAATGTCAACAGGACAGATTGAAAATTAAGGGGCACATAACGCTGCTAGAAAGTCAGCTTAGCATTCTATGAAGTCAATTTACATACTTCCTGAAAGAGTTCTTGTTCAATTGTAGTCTCTCACTCTCCAACACCCATTCTACTCTTCATCTTTAATTTTGTGAAGGTTTCCATAGCTATGTCTGCATGCATTGATGTCTTGCTCTGCAGCATCTTTGTTGATTCATCGATTAGTACTTTACAAAGATGAATTGAAAGGGAAGGGTGGGGCTGCAGGCACAGGAGAACCTTGTTCTGATTCTAGTGTCCTTGTATAACTTTGCTTGTGACAGCATTGTTACCTTTCCAGTGAAAGGGTCTTGTCTCCCCAAAAGTTTGTGAGTGCTTTTTGATTAGGAACATGGAATATTGCCATAAATCACCTTGAGATTAAAAAAGGGACCTACTTTAATTTAGTTCTGATGATAAATATGTCTTGGGAAAATTGATGAAGTCACTCCTTCAACTGGATTTTGTCTTTGATTAGATGGACTAGGCAGAGTGATATAGAAAAATATACTTTATAGCCTGAATGCTTATATGTATCAGATCTTCTTTTATATCTGTAGAGTTGTATTTGTCTTTCATCTTTTATTCATGTCTTTTATACATGTGGATATAAACGTTTGTTGATTGCCATATCAAAAGACAGAAGAAACATCATAACGGTCTGGATGATATGCACAGTAAGACTTTATGATACTAAAAAATTTGGAAGAATTATGCTCTTGATATTTCACTGCTTGAGCCTAGATATGGTATGTGAGATCACTAGCGACTTATAAAACACGAAAGGGTTTGTTTTAGGAAGATGTTAGTTGAAGCCTTTCATGCTTTCCACTCTTGACAGTGATTATAATGAAGATAATGAAGTGGTTGACAATAGAGTTTTGAAGAATGAAAAATGATAAGAAGGGAATTGCATAGATACAAAAATGGTAGCTCAACTCAGTAGTATGTGGATAACCAAAAATAATTTAGAGAGACAGATGATTTCTCAGAATTCCAAAGTCCTGCAATATCTTTCTTAATAGTTCTGTGACAGAGCTTTGTTCTATATATTTGAACTAAAAGCAAAACTATAGGTTTAAATTTCAGTAGGTCAGCTCTTTTTATCCTTTAAGAATAGAGAAATATTATTGCAATGCAGTTTCCTGGGTAAGGCCCTGCAGAATTAAGAGCTACAATCATTGAACTTCCTGACTTGTGATCTGGAAGTTGTCAAGGTTAACAACTGAGTTTATTTACATTGTTTATGGAGGAGGAAGTGTAATTTATCTACTGGGGCTAGGAGTCGGCTAAGACAAGGTGTGCAACAGATGCATCTCAAGGTTCGTTGTGGGTTTTTTTGGACTGTGAGAATTGCTCTAATATACTTAACTGAACAAATATTTGAATAGGCCAGCCCTTGACATCATAAGTATGTGCTAGAACCATTGAAGTTATTTCCTGAATTCATACAAACTAAAAATGTGGGTAGAGAAAATGGTAAACCATATTTTTACTTCTAAGAATGAGGAATTTTTCCTCTATTCAAGATAGTGATACAAGTTTCAAACCAAATATGTTTTGTTCCTTTTGCTCCACTTAGTTGTCCTGCAAAAAAACCCAAAACCACAGGCAAGTGATGTGTACAGGATGATGATCGCAGCTCCAATGAATTAGGATTGTGCAAATTCATTGACAGTTCTAAGACTGCAAACATGTCAGGGCATGTTTTGAAGATCTTCACATTGTATAGGTAAGGTGGAGGCTGAAGTTGGATTGGAAACCCTCTAATATTGGTGACAACATGCACAAGAAAAAGAACCCGCCTGACTTTCAGATTCCAGATTGTTTGCAATATGAGTAGGGAACAAAACTTGCTCTCATACTGAGAATATATGTTATAGAACAGGAAATCATAAATCCTGACCTTGTAGGTTGTTTTTTTTTACAATACACTTTTTTGGAGAATAGCAGCAATTTTGATATCTTCATTCCCTACCACCCCTCCTCCCCGGGTATTATGCTGGTTTGGGTGCTTTGAGCATTAGGGAACTAGAATTTGGTTATTTCTGCTTCAAGTGTAAGGATTTTGTTCAGTTTGGTACTCTTCAGAGGCTTTAATTCTGGCTTAGAATTCGAGAGGAACCTAAGTTGTGTTTGGTGCATATGAAAATCAAGCAGCTTGTATTTAGCCATTTAATTTTTGTATCCAAAGTTCTTGGTTTCTAATTCTAAGGTAGAACTAAAAATCAAGGTTTCTCTTCCTCTCCTCCCCTTCCATAGGTACATGTATATAATATTTTGCTCCTGATATAGTTAATTCACAAATAATTCTGACTAAAGGAATTGTTGAATACTTCGAGTTTTTCTTCCCCAGTAACTTATGTTGCTTCACATGTTACGTTGAGTGGTCAACCTTTTTATCCAGTGAGCTGCCTATTAAAAATCTCTATTTTGCAAAGACCTACAGACAGATAGATGTTCCATAACTTGTAAGGGAAAGCTCTCAGTGGCACAAGCAAGAGAGGGTGACAACTTGCTACAACATAGTAGTGTTGTGAGAGAACTCTGGGCTGGTGCACAGCTGGAAAATACAGTACTGTTTCAGAACTCCACAGTAATAATGCTGGCTCCAGCAATCGCTCCTTGCTTGATTCTTCCCTAAATCGGGGATTTAGATTAAAATCCCGTTGCCAGTCATGTGTTGTAGCCCCAGCTAAAGCCGCACAAATCAAGAACAATTGGGCAAGGAGCACCTGCTTGTTCTGTGATTGAGCGCTTTGTATTTCCTTTAACCTGGTATTTTACTAACAAGCATTCCTTTTGTTGCCCATAAAATGAATGACTTTTGCTGACTCCAGAAGACAGGTACTTCATTACCTTGCACACAAATAAGGGAAATGAAAGTGACACTTAGAAGAGAATAACATGAGTTTATTTGCAAATGGAATCCTGGTCATAAGATGCTCCTCTTAGCAAATTGTAAGCAGGAATGAAAAGTCTGGGTTCTGGAGGCTGCTGATGAATTTATCATGACACCACCTATTTCTTCCCAAGACTTTTTGAGTCAGTTATAGATATGTTGGCAATTCTCTTGCATCCAGCTTTTGTTGCGAAGGCCAGCATTGTCTTGCCTGCCAGCCTGACCCTGTTAGACCACATTTCTATATGGCTTTGTTATTTAAAGTGATGTGTATCTTCTTTACTGAAACCCATAAAATCAACAGGCTCCCCTGCATGTAATTTCCTCTTCTTCTATTGCCACTAATACCAGCTAGAAAACTTCTTTTTAATTTTGAAACCAATAATTAAGATATACAGTGCTGGCTCCTCATTTATTGAGAAACTGACATTGATTCCACCACCTCACCCCCACCACAATTTACATTTCCGGGTAATAATTTGTCTTGGTACTTGAAATTTGCTCATACATGCAAAAAGCTACAACTATAAGTTCCTGTTTAGTTTCTGGAAGAACAAATTGTGTATAATATTTGTTAACTGATTTATTCTTTCCTTTGGAAACTATGCTATCTAGGGAAATATCCCACCTTTTTAAACTGACTTTAAGYAACAAAATTGACCTTAAATGTGGAAATGTAGATACATTCTTGCAAGAACTAAGAGCTCAGAGAAAACACAGTTGTATATTTTGCTGTATCTTAAGAAATATTTCTGGTTAGAATTTAGATCAGTAATATTTTCAGTCAATTTTTATTTAAAAAATTTGATAATGCATTTTTAAAAGAATTTTCAAAGATATTTTCAAAATTTGTGATGTACATAAAATACACAACAGAMGTATACAAGGATTATTTTCTTTCCTTAGTGGTAGCAGGTCTCATTGAGTTTATGGAGAGGAAAATTGGCCTCTTTGGTCAAACATTCTTCTTGATTATCCATCAGGTATGAAAGGGAGTTCTGTAATGTTCTCTGAAAGCTTGCAAAATTAGGCTTTGTCAGAAGGGAAGGTGAATTTCAAAGGCAATAATCTGCTTTCAGTGGCAATCTGGATTAGTTAGGCTGTGAACTGACTTTGAATTCCTGGTGTCATAAAAGGAGGTGAATCCAGCTTCCAGCTCTTATTCTGTAGAAATTTTAAGGTACAGGCTATTCTGAGGAAATAACTCACTGACTGCAACATGTAAAAATATGGCTTCTGTCATAGATCAGATCCTGACTATGTTAAACATGTGAAACTTTGATATCTAGGTCAAATACTGTACAGCTGTAAAAGAGCAGGTATGTCATGTGATCAGCAAAATTAAGTAAGTAAGTGGTTGCACAATTTCATGGCACACCACCCATATAATAGCTCAGTAATCATGACTGGAAGTAACAAACAAGTACATGAGAGGAACAAGGTTTGCAATAGAAAGCGTTCTGGTGATTAAAGAGCAAATACTAGGAATTAATTATAATTTAGAAAAGTTCCAGTCCTGTTCTCCTTAAAACCGATGGAAGCTGACAGGCAGCAAGATTAAGCTCGTAGTGCCTTTGAAGGATCTTAGTTTTAGTGCTGTCATTCAAGTTCTTCACTTTGCCTCAGAACATGTACAGCATAAGCACCACAAAGAGCAGACAAAATGTCAGATCACCAGAATGGCTCAGTGATGACACAGTAGGGTCACCTTATGATAGGAGAATGAATTTGTTCCTTCTGTCTTTTCTGAGCTGATCAACTGGGGTTCTGGTTGTGATGGTGTATGTGGTTTAGACACCTGTTCACTAGGAGCAGGGCCAAATCCACCAATTAATTCCATAGCTACTTGTGCATTTTCACTGCAGAGTTCCAAAGGTGCAATCATAAGCTTGATGATGGCTGCTCTCAGATGAGGAATGGACGTTGTAATGAATGGTACAAACTTCCGGTGGTTGTGGTATAGTTAAATTGTCCAYATGGCAAAGCAATTCAGAGAGTCTGCCTAAATTTTCTGTGTGCTTTTTACTGGCTCTGGGGTAAAATTTTTCAGAGGCCAGGACTGACCCATCAGAATGTACATTCAAAGTAGCCAATAAGCAATCCCTTTATTATTTATAGCACAATCATTCATAAATGTATTTAAGAAAAGGGATGATCTATTTTCTGCATGTTCCTTAAAGGGATTCCATTTTAGCTTCAATTGTAATTTTTACCTTTTTCAGTAGAATTTATTGACACAATGCCTCGCACAAGCCCTAGATTTTGCATCATCCTTTTGTCTGCAAGCATATTCACCAGCCGCTTAATTTGTCATAGCCCTGGAGGTATCAAAACTAATGAGCTTTGTTTGAATAGACTTTTTCCAGTTCATCTAGCACGCTTTGGGGTAATCATTCAGTTTCTGTTTGCTTCTGATGTGAAGCATTGTGGGAAATATAAGAAAATAATGGTTAAAAAAAAAGCATTATAAATTGTTAACAGCCACATTCACTGAAAAGCCCTAAAGGTGTTGTATTTTTAATTTCACTATTTATTGAAGTATTGTGAGTACCTTAAGTACAATCATTACAAGATAATATCAAAGAAGAATCTGATAAAATGCTATTTTTCAATTAGGTCTGAGTTTAATACTTTGCTTTTTTAAGTATTTCACAGCTAAGAAATCTTTAAACAATCTAACCTTTCAGGATTTGGAAGTGGACAAGATAATAACTATGAATACATAATATTGCAGCAGTGGTAAGGGTTTAAAAATCTATTACTGGGATTACATACAGGAATACCTTTTATTGGTCAGACAATTGCATTTTCATTTTTATAAAGCATTTCCCTATACTCGGTATTATACCACAGAGATACACAAAAATGGAATGCAGAGGTGTGCACTGCATAAGTAATTTCTGAAAGTGTCAGATACTCTGTACGACATATGCTTTTAATCTCAAATTCCTAGGCAGATTTGTTCTTCTTGCCAATTAGGACAACATTTGTGGTTTATGTTATTTTTGCCTCGTATACTCTAGAATAATATATCTTTAACTTATTCTATAATTGGAGACTTCCTATAAGGGTTTTCAAATTCTTAGTGCAATGGGGACAGATTCCCTAGAACTTTTGGTTAGTTTCTTCTAAAAAAAAAAAACAACAAAAAAAAAAACCAAAACCCACAAAAAACCAAAACAAAACCGAACCTGGTAGGCCAGGCTCTAAATTTGATTGCTAAGCAGCTCAGTAAGTCATTATTTTTCAAAAGGATTTAATAAGCAACTGAAACTTACTCTGTGATAACTTTGCATCAGTAAAGCATAACACTTCTAAATAGCCCATTACAATCTAAAAAGGGTTGTTTCATATGAACAGTCCCAGGACCTCTTAGTGTGTTTTCACATTTCTCATTATAAGTTGATTTGATGAAAAACTTTTTCTATAAAGCAGAGTGAGGAAGAGGGAGAAAGGACGTGGAGGAAGAGACAAAAGGACAAGAGAGGAGGAAAAGGGCAGGAGTTACCTGCTTTTTAAGTCAATTATAATCTCCTTTGGATCTTTTTTGTAATGCATTGTCATATTAAGATGACTTGGAAAAAAACTAGCAGGAGAAAGCATAAATTTAGCAGTTGGCTGAAACTCGGCCTACCTAAAATTGAAGTAAGTATAAACTGTGGCAAAGGTTGTATCTTACTTTATTAACTGATTATTATTTTAGATTGATACAGCACAGTGCAGTGCCCTACAGAGACATCCATGCTACCATTGAAYAAGACATCCTGAGTATCAGAAGCAATGTTAGATTCATCACCAGTTCATGTTCCTGAGGTTTATTTTACATCTCAGTTGGTCTAATTTTGGTATAGATGGCGTTTTGTACTAAAACAGCTACAATATTTCTGTACCCATATTAGGTCTTCTGGCTTTGTAGATCTTCCTAGCTGCACTGTGCTGTGTAGACATGCACTTAGTGACACAAATCAGTTTGCAATCCAGGCCTTCTGTGGATTCCATGTGTGATATTGAGTACTTAGATGGCATTGACAAGCAGTGTTAGTCTTCTCAGAGATAGAGCTATAACTTCTGCTTGTTGCCTTCACTGGCTTATTCAGGCTTTCATCACTTTTGAATTGGATTGCTGCTGTGAAACCTCCTCTCTTGGAGGTCACTGGAAAGGCAGTTCAGAATACAGAATGCAGAATATCTCATGTGGGTGGCTAAGCCAGGTTCAATAAGTACAGTAGTTCACATAGTTAAGAAAAAAATTGTTTTGATTTATACTTTACGTTGTGGCTTGGTCCTTAGTTATTGTAGAGTTAAGATTTGCTAAAAAGCAGGCTCCTTATTTGTATATCTGGGGACAGGGAAGGGATCATTTTCAAATAAGAAACATGCCCAAAATAATCACATTTAGAGAAGAAGTATATACTCTCTGTATTCAGGAACTGCCATGCAATATTGGGTTACGCAAAGCATTTATTCCTCAGGATAGCATGATTGCTGAGTTAAATATACACATGTCATTTCAGGGCTTCAAGACATCACCATTTTTGTCAGACACTTGCTCTACTCTTCCTCCTCCTTTGGTGGATATTACTTGTGGCGTTTAGTCTTTTTGGGTTTATTATAGTAATAGTTTGAGTTTTATAGCGGTGGGTGTAGATATTGTTCTTGATACACTTGTGGAAACCTAAATATGGGTGTATCTGAAGGTGTTTTGCAGTCTGAAGTAGCTCACACTCCTAAGTATTACTGTACTGATGAGTTTGGATAAGTTGTTGAGTGCAACAAACAGATCTGGTCAAATTTGACATTCTGTCAACTTATGTTAGAAATTTGGAATATCTGGTTTGGCATATCTGTGACCAAGTTGCTAAAAAATGCTGGTAAAAGCACCAAACCCTTTATGATTAGACACTTGGTTTTCAGCAGTAACAAAAACATACCAGAAAAAGTCCCTGAAAGGAAAAAATTAAAGGCTGCAGTTAACCCTATGACTTTGCCTTTGCTTGTATTACTGCCTGGATTAACAGTCGTTGCAATGATAGAAGGCATTACTGCAGACTAGCTTAAATATTTTTGATGATGTGTTGTTTAAAGATCTTTGTGAGCTCCCTCTACTTTAACATTTCTATTTTTTGCCATAAAATAAGTTTTTATATCAGCACCCTAGAATGTTTATATTTTCTAATACTGCAAGGTTCTGCCTCACTCAAACTTTAATTTTACTATAATATATTGGTTCAGTGAATAAATTTATACAGCTGTAAGTAGACAATTGCTTTACTTTTAAAATATGTAAGGTCTTACAGACTTTTAATTAAGGTTTTCTAATTCATATTTTTAAAAATAAAAAACTGTATATATTTTTAATTATGCAGRTGATTTGTTTTCCATAAGAATAATGCCAGTGAGAGGTGATCCAAATATAGGCTGCTTATACCTGTTTCCTGCTTTGTAGCTTTGCACGCTTTGTGTCAGGTCGGGGCAAAGACGTAGAGGTGGAGCCCTGCAGGCTGAAGGCATGTATTTTTTGCAAGTTTGGGCCTACAGTGGCATAATACTTGCTAGACCAATTTTTGCTGAACATAAAGATGTAATGCAACATCAGTCTATCTTTTAGAGCAGTCTGCTTGGAAGACTGTTGTTACACACCATTTGTGGAATGTATTCAGTGGAGAGAAGCAGCCAAATAATGGCTGAAGGGAAGTATTTATTTGTTTATTTTAAAATGAACCCACTGTGAGATATGAATACTAGTTTGACATTGCAGTTGAATTAAATCCTATGAAACCGACACAGATTATAGCAGCATTGTTTAGCTGACAAAAATGTATGGAGTACAGTGGACACTGACTCACGTTGGCAGGAATCAGCTTTAGGGAATTCTGCTTCACCAAACAGATCTCTTTACTTCTAATATTTGACAGTATAGCCATTCAAAGGAATCAAAGATGAGAAATATGAAAAGGGAGGGATACTTTAGAATAACTACCTTCAGCTGGAAATGAAATCAGATATTAATTCTTAGAGAAACATAAAATTCAAAACCTCTAAAAGAAGGAAAAATACAAATGTATTTTTTATGAAGACTTTTGCTAAAACCTTGGAGGTCTTCCTTCATTCTAATGTCCAAAGGTGAATATGAAATTTGTTGCTAGAAAATTATGTATCATTGTGGAACTCATATAAGATGCACTCAACAGTTAAATGGAATTTTTATCTGTAATCTKACAGAAGATTTATATAAATTACCTTATAAAAACATGGTAATAGAGGGAAAGAGTACCAAAAAAGTAGTAGCAGAATTGTCAGAAGACATGAGGAAGCTTGAATAGCATGTAAGATGCATTCTGTGTTTTGATTATTGTACAGGTGTGCTAAAGAATTCAAACATGCATGGCTGCATGTATTGTGTAGTTTCTGATGCTAGAGGAAATAGAGACCAGTGGATTACTTCCTCCTTGAGTATTTGATGCAAACATACAGTATAAGCAGTTTGGAGTTACAGGAAGTCTATCAGCCTTTGATTTTCTTCTATAACACGTTAAGTTGTATTTGTTCTCATATCTCACATATACAATATCTCATATATTCAGGAAAGCTTAGCTTAGTAACAGTAATTCATGAGAATGAGTGTGAAGGTTTCTGATAAAATAAAAGTGTGATATAGTTGGATTAGAACAGGTTATGGACAGTTATTTTCTATTCTGCTAGCTACAAGGAATGACTGTATGTTCTGTGTTACACTGACTTTTGATTCCATGTCAGTTTGACACAGAGTTTTGCCATTCTCTCCTCAATTTGCCATTTAAGCAGTGGCTTCCAGCRTTTTGTTTGGTTTTCTAGGAGGAAACTACATTGCTCTCCCTATGCAGTTTTGCAGAAGACATTAGCAAGAGCAACAAAATAAAGTTCCTCTGGATCTTGCAGTAGAACTATTGGTTATCCTTATATTACTTGTGGATGTTTCATTAAAACAACTACAGATGGGTTTCTCTGATTCGTTTCTCACTTGGGGTCTGCTGTGAACATTGAGCCTTGGAAGTGACATCATTCCCACTTTCTGTCCCTATTTCTGGTGATCTATGCAGAATGGTTCTTCAGTGGAGGGTGTTTGGTTTCTTGCTGCTGGAGCTCCTTCTTTTGCCTATACGTTCCAGAGAAACATCACTGATTTGAAGAGGGGAAAAGTACTGTCTGTGAATAACTGTCTTTCCTCATATATCTTTACAGATTTATCTACACAATAGCCAGAGTTAGAATTGCCACGTGTTTGATAGCTAGTTACCTCAGGGATTTAATATGAGCATGTGTTCTCTAATAGCTGACTTTTCTCCCAGTTCATTGACTTTGATTTCTTTCATGGATTTTCTTTGTAAGTATGGATACTGGACATGTTATCCACTGGAAAAGTAATGGAGCAGCTACCCTCCAGGCTGGAACATAACTAAATTCCAGCAGTGCTGATGTTCATATTAAGCACTGTGAATGGCATGTAGGGTCAAATCCTGTTTATGGTTGGGGTCAGATCATGTTTGTTGTTGTGGTACAGGAGCTGTTTGATGCTGTTTTGTTCACAGTGACTTGGAAGGAAAGAGAATCTGTACATCCTTGTTGGAACTGGTAGGTAAATATAGGTGGTTTGATTTTTTTTTTTAATTTTTTTTTTTTAATGCTATTTGAATTTAATCTGTAAGAATGTAGGGTCTTGTTTCCATTGAGTTATGTTAAACTACACTGAAGTTTGTATATTTTTGATTATGGATATTTAAATTAAGTCAAAGGTGCTTGTAGCCTTTTTATAGCCTTTGACGGCCATATCTTTTAAATAAAGCAACTGTTTTGGCAAAGCTTGAGTAGAAAGTTGGAATGTGTGTTTGAAATTGGTCTCCTCATCTATTGCATTAGTCAGTTCCAGAATGGATAAATGCAGATGAAGAAGTGATTAAGAGTGTAATATTTTAGAGAACTTAGTAGTTTTGCCTTGGTTATCCTGCTGGAATGCCATTTTTCAGACAGTCATCACACTTGAACTTGGTTTCTGATACTCATTTGAACAGTGTCTGAGGGGTATTAGCCAGCCAAGTGCTGCTCAGGTGTTGGTATTCTGTAATATTTATGGTCGGGGTAAGGCAAGGTATAATCTAGGAGGGTGACATTAACTTGTTAATAAGGGTAATAGTTGATGCCAGCACCTCCATTAATGATGTGGGAGCATGGTAATTACAAGAATGGATATTCTTGCTTTAATGCCCAGCTTTCAGGTTCTGGAGAGCTGCACAGATGGCTGTTTTCAAGACGCTTGGTCAACAGCACGTTGTATTATTGGTAGCTTCTGACTTGTATTTAAATGTGTACCTACTCTTTAGTCCGCATTTTTTTTTTCTTTTATCAGCTTATTCTGTGTTGAATAAATGCTTTTTTCCCCCCACTTTTCTTTGTTATGCCATCCTGTTCATTCTGAGGTATGTTTTCATAGGGGAGTTTAAAATGAGCTTCCTGACACATGTATTCTTTAGGTAATTCTGAACATGACACAAAAAGGAATCTTTTTCTGCTACAGTAAATATTTTTGTAATACAGCATGCTTATTTAATGTAAGTAGGTTTCTGAGATACCATGTAAAATGGGACCCAATTTTATTAGAGTAGCCTAAAGAACTGAATAAATCCTTTAAGCCAATTGTATAAAAATGCAAATTTAAGTCAAGCAATTAAAAACAGATAGAAATTAGAGATTTGGATTTTGCAGAGCAAGCTTTCCACAGCCACTGCCAGATTACTATGCAATTTATCTGGATTCTGTCAGCGATAGTCAGACTAGATTTTGATAAAGAGCAGCAAATCTGTCCCTCCGTAGCTCCTGTGACTCGCGCAAATTTCATTCAAGTTGAAGCATCTGTACAATCCCTTGAATAATTTGGAGTTAATCATTTGTACTTCACAGCCTCTGATAGGCCTTAGACTTGGGGGGTGGGAACAGATTTGGCTTTTTAATCGCCTTGTATATTGTACAGCGCGAGATAAATGACATAGACTGTCTGAAATCTACATTCTTGCTTCTGATGCAAAACTGTAATTAATTTTGTGCAGTGTTTCAGAATTGATCGTGGTCACTTGAATTTCTAATTTTTCATTCAATTCAAAGACCTTTTTTTAAAAAGAATGTGCTTGGAGTGTGTGAATGCTCTCTGATGCTAGTGTACTAAATGACTATTTTACGCCTCTTTTTCAATAAGGTGAAACAGAGGTCAAGGCATGTGGCTCGTGTTTATCTCTGTCCCAGTCTGCTTCAGGATGTATTTTCTGGCTTATAGGAAATACAATCAAACTTATGAAATTACATCTAAATACTTAGACTGCATAGTATTCACTTCTGTGCCTTGTAGAAATCCAAAAGGCTTCTTTCAGAAATCCTTTTCAGTATAAAACAATTAAGCACAATTTAGGCAATAATTACCCTAATTAACTACACTATAATGTTTGTATTCAAGATTATAGAAACATTGTATCTGTTCTCTACTGCAATAATATGAAGTCTTCCTAATTTCTCTGTATTGATAGTACTTGTATGTGCTTCTTTGTTTGGTGTATTTCACTGTAAAAATATTTGTCAGTGAAAGATTGAACAATATGAATGAATTTGATTATGCCATTGTCAAAAACCCCATGCATCACAATTTCTTGTTTTTAATCACTACTGTAAACCTCACAGCCTGAGGGCATAGTTTTAATTTGGGTGCCTTACTAATGAAAAGAAAAAAATAATTGTTTTGCCTGGATTTAATAATAAGCAATAAAATCAGCCAACCAGATTTTACCTCTGCATTCAATCTCTTTTTTATTATAAAACATTTTTGTCCTTTTTTTAGATTACAGGCGTAGATACCGAACATTTTACTAATAAATATTTCAGTTTGCTTATGAAGGCTAATGCTGTCATCTGAATATGGAATTATATTTCTTTCATGCTTCATTATCATTTCATGGTAGTAATGACAGTGAGGCGATGGAATATTTACAGGCTTTTCAGAAGACATTTATCCAATACATTTCCCTGAAGGGCACCTAGGCTTAAAGATACATTATCCTTTTATAAAACACTGCCCAGAATCCCAATTTCTGAATCAACCAATCAGAACTTGTTTTGCAGCAGTTACTGCTAAAACCCTCAAGCCAGTCTCATATTAATCCTGTGAATCTGGTGTGTGTGTGTGTGAGTGGAGGGCTGGAGAGGGGGAGAAGAGGTAGCATTCACTCTTGAATCATCAGGCTTGGTGCTCTAAGTAAAATATGTTATTTCTTCTGTATTGATAGAGTTTTTCAAACCTACACTTAGAACATTTCGTTGAAACTGGGTAGACTGCAGCAGTAAAGGCTGGTCATTCAAGTTTGGACTTATCTTTTATTTAAAATTTTTTAGACTTTTGCATTAACTTACAATAACTTTGTTGTGTGGCTGTTAAATGAGCAGATTCCTCGGATCTCTGTTGCTGTACATAAAGACATTGCATGAATCCATCTTATTCTAAAAGTATTCAGGCATTCAATCTGTTGCTCAGTAGCTGTGTTCTCTCGCAAAAAGCCTTGTTTGCTTTGTGTAAGGCTGCTGTAAGAAGCAGCACTTACTTGTGTCTATGTAAGATTTATTACTTTTAAATAAGGAAAGAAAGCAAAAGTTTTACACTGCTGTAATAGCTTTCATCCAAAGGACTTCATAAGAGGCAGTATGTTACAGTGATTAGTTGGAATATGTTACAGAATCAGGATTTTGCTTCTGCTACTGGCCTGTTATACTGGTATGTGTCTACACTGCATTTGGCAGAGCAATACAGAGATTTCTTTTCAGATTCCAGAAGAAATCTAGCTGAGATACCACAGAGCTCTGTAGGAGCTAGTATACTCTGTGCCCTTTGTTAAAGCTAACTCAAGGATCTCTGCTGTATGGCAATAAGTAATTTAGACATAACATGCACACCATTGAAATTAATTTAGTGGAAAGATCCCTATACTGGCAGTCCCTGGTACTCAACATACTGTAAGGTAGTAAAAGGTGAAATTTTTAGTGAAAGCTGTAAAACAAACCTTTCTTAGAAAAAGATCCTCTGTAATAACAGTGCAGAATTATCTCATATGAGATGTACATCCTAAACTGCATACAGCTTACATTATCTCCCTCAAAGGGTTGATTTTATAAATTTCTCCAACCAGGAGTTCTAACTTACAGCTTCAGAATACTGAGGTATTTCAAAGTTTATGCAATATTTACCACTAAAACAATTGGCATATACCATCTGTTACCACATGCACATATCCAAGATACTGCATTTTATCCCCAGAAGGGGTGTAGAAAATGTGCATGTCTGCCAAAAAAGTTGAGTGGCTCTGGTGAAGTAGTTTGAAGTTATGTTGATGCTCTTTGGCAGCCAATCTCAGTGCTTCTGCTAGTCCTGTAAGCACACACATTTGCTCCTTTCCTGTCTTTCCTGAAATGTTAAGTTTTAAAATTCACATGGGCAAGTCAATTTGGGGGGTATTTTTAGTGGGCTTGAGACTCAGTTCTTTCAATGACACTTGATCTTCATTTTTGCACACATTAAACAAATTTCAGAGCAAGAATAAAATAAAATAAATATCTGAATATTTTCTGCTCTAACTGCTTGTTTTGTGCCCGAGAACAGATAATTAGAGATAAATGTGCTCAGATGTGCACCTGCATATCAATTTGGCTGCAAAAATAATTTCTGTTGTTCAGTTCCCAGTGTCTATCAATGTAACAGCTACTACACAAAGAGGATTTACCGGGTCTTGAGCCCCAGATGTTATTGAAATAAAAGCACAAGTCTCATACACAAAGAGCTAAGCTCTTAAGGTGAGACTAATATACTCTCTTTTCTTTGACTGGATTGAAAGATATGTATATAATAACCTGACCACTGATTTACAAATTACTACTGATTCTTGAGCTACTTTGCGTTTAGGTCTGGATAATTTAGAAGATTCCTTTGCTTCTGCAGTCATTGAGCATCTTCTGTGTCCATCAATACGGGACCAGTCATGCCCAACACCATTCTGATAAAATGAGAACTCTGTGTATCTTTCATTGGCATTGAGCACTTCCGCTTACTTTCACAACATGAGGAAAAAAGATGCCTGACATATTGAAGCAGAAATCACTCTTGGTGGCTGTTAATCCCAACAAAACCATGAAGCTGTTCCACAATACAATTTAATTCACAGTTAACAATCTTGTGTATATATTCACTAATGTCGTCGTTCTCTCTGTAATCTCCACTGAAATGCTTAACGATTTCTAATGACTTCTAGATTACTAAACCAAGATTTATCTTGTAGATTCTGTATACTTGTTGATGTTCTGTCTGAAGACTATACATATAAACATAGTGTGAGTCACCATTTTGCACAGGCTGACTGCGCTGGTTTTGGGAATTTCAGTGCTGTTGACATTCCAGTAATAGTATAGTTGCTGTTTTGCCTATCTTCCTTTGTCTGGAATACCTATAGCTGTAGTAGATTGAGATACTTATCTAATGCTGTTGAATAACTGGTTTATAGAATGGTGGCTGTACTTCTGTGCACTGTATATCAACATTGGTAGCAGACTGCTGGAGGTACTTTGGAGCACTGTCTGAGGAGAAGGTGCCAACATGACGGTGGAATATGGATTCATAATACATATCATGTGGCTTGAAAGAGATGTATAGTTTGGTATGAGTGGCAAATGAAGGGAACTGGGCAGATCTTTATAAAACCTAACTTCTATGGAAAACCCCTGCCCTCCTCCCAGATTCAGAACTTAAATTATTGGGCTAAATCTAAAATGCTTAGATTCAGGGTTTGGGGAGGTGCAGAAAAAACTGATTTCTGTGAACAGTTGTCTTAATAAATAGCCTCATATTTTGTCCTTTTTGGTTCCTCTCCTCTCAATCTACAGAAATGTCTGTCCTTGAAGGTTAGGTGCTTGGAGATTAGATACTCTGGATGCATGCAGATCCTTAGTTTTGTCGTGGGAAGTATAGGTCTGCATGACAATTGCTCAATATATTAGATAAGTATAGGGTTCCCTTAGTGTGAATATTTCTGAGAATTAATATTTGGAAGCAGCAGCATGAGCTATTTCTAAGATCTTTCAGAAAAAAACTTCCCTTCTTATGATTTACTTTGAAAAATAACACTTTCTTTCCAGAACTTGTTTCAGTAGGTTGGCTTTAAGAGCATCAAAGGAATGAGACCTCTCTAAAGTGAACACTAAACTGAAGATATATTTGATTACAAAGGGGATTGTGCATAACAGTAATTTGTATCTCTAAATAACCTCTCCTGCAGTAGATTTACAGTTGGGATGTGTGAGGGCGTGTGCCTCATGCTTACAGGATCATAAAGCTTGTAGATAAAATGTAAGATGTTACTGGAGCATGTGTTTCATACCCTGTGAGTGCTAGGTATCTCATCCTACAGTAAGGCACTTTTTTTTTTCTTTTTTTTTTAAAAAAAAAAAAAAAACAAAAACAAAAAACAAAAAAACAAAACACAAACACACCAAAATCACAACCAAACCAACCAACCAAAAAAAAATCCAGGGCAAATACATTTAAATTTAAGCAATCAGGTTTAAACAATATTTAAAAAAACCCAGAAAGTTCTGCTTAAAACAAACTTTTGCAAATGCAACTTAGTTCTTCCTGAATAAAAAAATAAGGTAGAGACAATAACAAATAAAATCCAATAATCCAACCTACTTTCAGGTGTAGGTAAAAAAATGTTGCATGGCGATTGGCACAAAATTACTCACACTTATTAATTTCTTGCTCAGATCATTAGAGAGCTATACAAAGAGAAAAAAGAAAGAAATTAGTAACTGTTTATGGTGTTTGCGGTAGAAAAATACGTTGCAGGCTGTGAAACATACTGCTCCTTGCCTGAGTGAATAAACTACCCTTGAATGCTATGGAATGTCGTTGCTATTTTGGTGTCAGTAGTCTGGTATAGCCTGCCTCTAGTTTTGGGATTGTTGTAACTTTCTCCTTCCCTCAGGATGAGTCCATTAGCATGCATTGAGTGCCCACTGTAATCTTGATTTCTTTTCCAGTTGCAGATAACAAGAAAAATGTTATAATTACAGTAGACAGGGTTCTGAAATTGTGATTATCTAAGTAATATCTTAGTAATTTTGCAACACAGGATTTCTCTGGTTTTTCTTTTCTTAAGAGCCAAAGACTACTTTTCACCTTGTGGTTAACTAGGAAAARGGGGTAATCGCAAGCAAACGTGCCTCTGCCCCCCGCCCCCCCATCCCCATCTCTTAAACCTCCCGATAAATCCTAAGCAGCTGCATATGACTGTTATTACTCGAGTGAATTTGAACTCATAACATTTGAGATGAAAAAAAGGACTCAAAGCTGCTCACCAGTCAAGAATAAAACATTTCTACTGTGCAAGACCTTGCCTCAACAAAGAATAAATCTGTAAATCATTAACCGTATTTTTCCTTCCTCCCCTCTCCCCCTCACCCCAAGTGTGCATCACTGTGTACTGGTTTAACGCAGACACAACCCCTTGTAAAGTCGTCATGGCTGGAATCTGATACAGCACTTGTTTTAAAATCCACTTTGATCAGTGAACATTAACCAAAGTGTCGACAAAAGGTCATTTGGCCTCAGGAAAGAAATAGACAATTTTATGTACAGAAGACATTGCAGTGAGTACAGGGTCATTATAACTATGAGGATAGCGGTTGTTTTTTGTTTGTGTGTGTGGGTTTTTTTTGTTTGGTTGTTGTTTTTTTTTTTTTCCTCCTTTCCTTTCCTTGGCTGCTATATGACTTTGAACTTGGCATGGAAGCATAGGCTGCTGAAGCAAAAACTCCTCCCTCCAGTGATCACATGAGCCCCTGTGAATTCTTGACAGGGCCAGTAAAGAGCCGTGTCCCACAGCAGATATCATATTTTTGACATAGGACTTCAATTGCAAAGATGTTGATGACCAGTGCAAATGTATCGATTTGTGTTTTTTTTTTCCTCAATAGACCAAAGTGGTGTTTGTAGTTAGAAGAGGAGAAGAAAGCTAGTGAAACAGTTGAATCTACTTCTTAGAAGCCTGGGTTATCAAACTCATTAATCTACATGTCAAGAGGCTAGGAATGAATAATTGTGTGTAGAATTTATCTGCCAACATGATAGCTACTTTTCAGCTCTCTCTTCAGAGCTCTTTCATTGTGCTTGGCTTTATTATATGCTTTGTCTTTTCTATTTCTAGTCTGTTGGGGAGGTATAGAAATATGTACCTCAGCACTACAGAGGACAGTTGCTTTGAAACATGACACTGGTTAGTTCTTTGCATGCACATTTATTCTTACCTAGGTGTTTAAGCATCAGGGTAGCTTTTGCAAGATTTACTCTTTATTCAAATGTTAATTCTTAGCATTATGAATATTATTCCACCAAAAAAAATCACCTTAGAGGTAACATCTTTGTGCCATTTTTGACAGCTTTGTGGACAATATAGGCTGCTTTATTAAAATAGTGTTCTTGTTAGTAAAGCTTATAAATGATGGGGATTCGGACCATGTTATAACAATGATGTTTCAAGAATCTCAGTACAACTGAGATGCTCTCTATTATTTGCTACAGGGATTTTCATTGCCATGAAAGACAAAATCCAAAACCAAAGCTGGTGTGGAGAGGGTAGTAGAAAGCAGCTTCTGTGAGGATGTGAAACTGATTTGAGTCAGAATATATGGTAATTAACTTTCTTTCTGAAAGAGCATTGTCCGGATTCTGATCTTGAACTTGTTTTGAGCCAGTGTGGCAGTATAGGCATTCAACTAATTTATCCAGAATTTCCTCTCTGTTTGGTTTATACCAAATTTGCATACCTTGGTCTTGCTTACTATGTGTGTTTTCAAGACAAAATGTTCATATGGTTCTGATGCCTGAATTTTATTTCAAATGTATAGTATCTGGGAGCTGCTGCTGTTGGCAACTTCCTGGGTGTGTGTGGTTTGTTGGTTTGTTTGGTTTGTTTTGTGTGTGTGTGGTTTGTTTTTTTTTTTTAATTAAGATCTATGATAATGTACCACAACTATGGCCTTTGCTGCAAAAACTATTAGGCCAGACTAGTCTCTATCTTACTGATACCCAGGAATTCATAGAGAGGAGTAATATATATTGGTAATCATAGCAAAAATTATACGTGCTGTTGGGTGCTTCCTTTCTTTTGCCTGAGCTCTCTGAGGCATCTGTCCTGTTACCTGGCACAGCCAAAATGCTTCATAGTGTTATTACCCGGGTGTTGCATTTCTATTCCTTTTCCCAGTAATCTATATGACACTGGTAGAAAAATTCAGCATTTGGCCCTTATTACACTGATATTGCACTTTTATAATTTGACTAGTGAAAGGTAAATAGTTTATTTTTAAAGGGTCATGAACAATGTATTCTCATATTTTCACCAAGACATACCGTAACATTTGATGAAATGAAAATCTGTAATGAGAAAGGGAGGGAGCTTTGTACTCAGTGTGTATATGGTAACTCAGAACACTGTTTATTGTAACAGAATGAAAGTACTGCAAGTCTAAGTGGTTTCAACTATGTTTCCTTCATCCCAGGAGCATCTGAACCCAGCTTCTGCCTTGTCAGCCACATTTATGATGTGTTCATAATTAAATGTCCACGAAGCTCACAGCATGCTGACCACAGAGGGGCCATAAGCAGTAAAGATAAATGAGAGAGAGAGATGTAATATTGCTTCACTTGTGGGTTTAGTCTGATGTTAAAGATTGTCAGTGATAATTATTAATATGTGACCTGGTTGAGTCTTTATGTGAACAATCACAATTTTAATAAAGTGGTAAACTCTGCTCTCTCTGTGTAATCTCACTCTATATTTAACTGTTTTACATTTAATTCTAGAATTTCAGGACAAATTTCGGTTATTGAAAAATAATATGGTAGCCTATTAATGTAAACATGCTGCTACTAACACTTTTATTTAAAGCTTAAATAAGACTAAAATTTGAATGAGAAATTGAAAAGAATAGCTATAGTCTAAGTTGTGGTGCGGATCAAATCTAATTTGGTTAGTTGTTTGTCACCTCAAACAAGTCTTAGGAATCTTTCTTTGTTAATATCAATAAAGAATAGCTGGATGTGCTAAATATGGCATTTATAATCCTGTACCCTTATGCACCTAAAATTCCAATTTACTGCAGTGTGTCCACTGACCTGATTGTTGCCAAAAATATCTTCTTCATGGAACTGGAAACATGCTTTGTTGTTGCATTTGATATTTAAGACTTGCCAATTATCTTATTCCTTCTGCTTATATGTCTCAACGTTATTTATGGGCAATTGACCAGAAGATATATTCCAGCTTAGAAAATTAAAATACTGTAAAATAAATGTATTTGCAATGAAATGCCACCCTGTGACTGACACACTGCTAAAAACTGCCCACTGAGTATTTAAAATTTCTTATCTCTTACTCCAAATAATTGTAATTATACAAAGGGGTGTTTTTGTTCAGTTATATCAGGAAATGACACTGTGATACAAAAATATTATTTTTAAAAGACCAGTGAGTATACCAGGGCAACAAGTTACTCTAAGTAATGGTGTTTTGGTGTTTTAAATTTGGAGCTATAGGAATGCCAGATGCTTACAGTGGTGCACCTGAATTTTGCTTCTTTTTTGCATCATTATAGAGGTGGGAGGAAAAAGGGTGAATTGTAAAATTCACGTCTTATTTTAAAATAGCCTGCAAAGTTTTTAGAGATGGTTACTTCTTTTGTTATTTCAAAACAAATAATTTTACAATTTTTCACATAAAGGATTATTTGATTTCCTATTCAGAAACGAATGTTACTTTGGAGTGCGTGTGTGTGTATCTTTCAAAGGCAATACTTTACAGCTGGAATTCCCATCTACTTTGCTGTGTTTCTACATGCATAGCAGCTGCAGTTACTAGTTATTATTCACCTAGTTACCGATTACCCATAGTGCTTCATAAATTTAGGATCAGAATCTGACACTTTTATAAATCCTTGTTCTTCTTTTTATGATTGTCTTTTCTGAAGGGTGGAAGGAAATTGTTCATCTGAGAGATGATAACTGTGAGTAGGTAGAACCAAACTAAATAACAGATATGTTCCATGATGCTCTTACTGAAGAAGTAAATGGGTTTATTTGTGAAGTAAAATGCTATGTAGCCTTAGTAAAAATAGGAGAAACTGTCTTAGAATTTTTTACTTTTAATTTGGGAAGAACAGTGGGAGCTGAGTGGTGAAAATTCTCTTTCTTTTAAATGACTGAAGGGCATAGTCTGAACATAAAATACAACCAAACCATTTTCTACTGCCTAATATGGGTGCTTATGCAGAAACAGCTTTATGCTATTCTGCTGTGTGTTGTACAGTTTATCCCTAAGTCCAACTATTTCTTTAACTCACCAGTGTATGCAAACTATTAATGATACTTAAGTGATGTGTACATCACAATGGATAGTAGTTTTATGACGTTAATAAAAGTAATTATATGCACTGGTGGGGGGGGGGGAAGTAAAATTCAAGGAAATATTTATTAAATGCAATCATTTATTGGAAACAAATGCTGTAGCATTGTCTTTGTTTGGTTGATCAGCCCAGGCATTTTATCAAAGTTTGCCTGTCAGACTTGCATGTCTTTGCAAGCCTAATTGACGCTAATAGACTTGAAAAGAGGAGGAGTAAACTTAGAACATAATACACATATAAAGATCCAGAGAATTGGTAACTAGTTATAAATGCATCAAAGTGCTTTCAAATGAAAATCTTAAACAAAGGAATAACATTTGGATAATAAAGAAGTCCATTACGCTTAAATGGCTATGAACAGGTAAAAAAAAAGGTGTTCTGTCAAATCAATACTTGTAGTGCAAAATTAATCACACATTTGACAAGACATGATTCTGTGTTATTTCCACCTACTGTATCTGATTCCATCTGAACATCCATTATTAATAAAATAGTCTCTCTCATGAAATTCATTATCCCAGAATAAATACTTTAATTTTTTTGATAAAATGTAGATTTGAAATATTACTTCACAACTCATTCAGTACAGATATTTCTTGTGAATATTTTTCTCCATCTCACTTAAATAATTGTATCTTTCTCCCATTAGTTCTGTTCACATCATACTTATCCTTTTCTTATTTTGCACATGGCTCTTAACTGTGGCCTACATACAGAATGTCACTCAAACTAATAGACGCTGAGCACTCTTGATTTTAGGAGTACATAATATCAATCTGTTTTCTACAGATCTATTTCTTCATTTATTTAGTTTCTACAAATAAATATGAGGACCATGATAATTGATTACTGCTTTTGAATAGTATAAACAGAGAGTTTATGAAAAATGCTGTTAGTGTTGTAAATGGTGATGGCTCTGGGTGCTGAGAGGAAACAAAATGAAAAGATCTAGTCTGGTTCCTGCTGAAGTAAATGAGAAGAAATATTGAGGAGAGTCAACAGTCATGACTATTTAGATTAGGATGTTTAAGGACTTTGTGAGAGTCAGATCTGAAGGACTTGATTTGATCTTCCAAAGGAAGGGATAGAAATCTTCTCTAAACTAAATTGCAACCTTCCATTTTAATCCTGTGTAGGAAAGTCTTTTTCATCAGTAACAGTATATTTTATGTCTGTAATCCATAATGTTTTGAATAATTTCTATAATAGCAGATTGTGATAATCTGCATTTCTGCCTTGCAACCAAAGATTTTAAAATATATTGCAAAACTTCAAGCATTTAACATTAGGTCAATATAATTACAGCATTTTTGCTGTTCTTTTGTGTGTAACTTTTAAAATCTGAAAAGAAACTGAATGAAACCAAATATTTAATGCTTACTTCTGAGAAGTAAAATATCTAAAACATAGTCATTCTGTAGCTTTCAAAATCATAAGTATTGGGATCAATATATAAAAGTACAAATATAAAAGTACATTGGACCATATCTACATCAGTGGATTGCTGCTCCTCCATTTTTTTGACTATCTGGGTAATAAAGTCTAATGAGATAACGGAAGTACACTTTTTCATAGAAACATATTAAGCTCTCATTGACAAACTTTAGAATGAAAATGTGAGTGTTAAACTCCATTTCTTTGTAGTAGACATTTGACTGGGCAGTTACTTTTACATTATTTTATAGTGTTGACAATTTTATACTAGATATTCAGAATTCATTATAATAATAGAGCATTGTTTGTAAGACACATTTGCGTATGTGCTAGATAATGAAATATGATAATATACTTTGCAAGGCTGCAATGTAATAAAAGAGTTCAAATTTTCTATATAAATGTAAAGAAGTAAATAAAATCACTGCAGATGATACATTTTGTTCCCAGTACACATTACATACAATAAGCAAAGTGTTCATGGTGTGAAAGTTTTGAAAAGTGCCCATCTGGCTTATGAATTTTTACTGGCTTTTTAAACTGTTATCCTGAGACATGCGATGGGACTTAAGTTTAGACTTTTGTAAGTACACATGCCATTGACTATCAACATGTAACTATCAAAATTCTTAGCTAACTCGGTGCTATTGAAAAAAATCCTTCTTCCTTATTGTAGGTATCTGATAGTTCTCTGTATAGTTAATCTAGAGGACAAAAGGTTGAAATTATGGCCTTGTTGAAGTTAATGGTAAAACTCTGACATTTTCCTGGCTTGGATCAGGATGTAATATAATGCCAACTTGAATTGTAATTTGAATTGGAACAGTTGGTGTCAAAATCAATAAATAAATGTGTTTTAGAAAGAAAACAAACCCCAAACTAGCAGATGTATGTTGTCAGGCATTGGCCACAGTAACTACAGTAAGGAACTGAGTGGAAGTCAATGCTTGGAATGTCCCTGATCCTGTATGTCACCGAAAACGTGTAGGACGTATAAGCAGTTATCTTTCCTAACTTTGGCAAGTACATGATAAGTACTGTATCCTTAACAGAAAGAGAGGCTTTAGGATTCAAAATACTGCCAGCTGTTGAGTGTTAGCTTGAGAGAAATTATTAGAGGAAAAACAGCTTTAAGCACTTTGATTGTGGCAACTTTGGAGATACCAGTTTGCCTTTGTATTATTTCTTATCTTTTTTTCCTATTTTCCTATTCATAAAGTTGCTTTTTTTGTGTGTGGCACTGAGTGTCCTGGCACTTAATTGAATTCTAGAGATGGTTTAGTTGTATTACATGCCAATTCTATTTCTATAGACCTGGACGTGCAGATGAAAGATATAAAAGTGGACTTTTATTTTTAACTAAATCTTTTTCTCYTTCTGGATGTAATTCTTGGACCCACTGCATGGAAATGCTCCTATGCAGAGGATACTGTTTCATCAAATTTTGGACCATATTCAGTAAAAACAGAAGAGAGCTGTTCTGTGATGAGGTGAATGTGTCCACCTTTTTTCATGAATTATGGTCTAGTAAAAAACTCAGAATCCTTTAGAATGATCGAGCTGCTAAGTAAACACAAATTCTTGACAAAGGATCTAGACATTTAAAGGTGAGATAGCCTTTGGGGTTCACTGAGTAATACAGATGTTGATGGTCTGTACCTCTCACTTAATCAGCCACATGTCCTTATTTGAAAACCATAGAAGCATTGGCTAAATATACCTGAATGAGCTTTATGTATATTAAACGGAGAAAAATACCATTGACCACTGCTTTTGATGTGGTAGAGTCTTCATAATTGAGAGTAATGTGCTCTTGATGACTCTGTCATTTCCCTTGTGATCTGGTATACCTGCATTCTGAATAAACAGTTAACAAGACCTGGTACAAATAAATGTCACTTTCTTCCTAAAGTCCAAAATATGGTACATGTGGAGCGAAGTGGGATGGGAGATTTGGGTAGTTGATTTTAYGGATACTGTTAGCCAGACAGGAATATTTTTCGTATTTTTTAATGCATTAATCAGAAGCCTTGCTGTTGAGTACTTGAATGAATTAGGAAAAAACCCCACGCCCAAAGCTTGTATTTTGTGAGGATTTTTCACAATTTTTTTCATTCTAAAAACTACCCACATTGTGTGACCTCATGCAGAACTGATTAGAAATCCAGCTTGACTATATTTCTAACATTAAAAGTGAATTAAAGATGAAAATACTATAGGAAACTCAAATTTATAAACTATAACTCATATGAGTAAGTTGTGTGGTTGGAAAGAAGGATGACGCAGGTTTTTTGTTTAGGATGTTAATGGCCTGCTGCTTGTTGCTCTCATTAGAATTTTGATGTATCCATCTTGAATGAGAACACTCTATGAAACCTGTGGTTCTTATTGTCCTGTTTTAAGCTTGTAAATGATGACAAAGAGTTTGATTTGGGTGCTCTAATTGTGTTCCTGTTTTGTTCTAGTGACATAATAGAAGCAGATGTTGTGTTAAATGTAACTTTTCCCTTTTAGTACAAGGTTTTCTGTATGCCTGCTCATCAAGTGGGTCTAGCAGATAACTCTTCTGTAGCTAGTATTTGATTAATATGATGGTCATGCCCACTTACCCCCCTACTTGAATGTATGCACTTTCATTATAAAAGAAAATATAAATGGCATTGATCATAGCTGAAAAAATGGCTCCTCTTGCTGTCTTTCTGAATGGCAGCTGCAGAATGCTGTCTTTAGGGAAAGCTTGCTGATTCTTGATTCATAAAGCTATTTTTCTTCATGTTAGAGATAAGAAAAACTCAAAGTGGAAATGGAACTAGTGCCAGAAAATGCCAAGGGAGTTTCTTTGTTCAGCTATTGGGAAGTTGACAGTTAAAGATACTCTTGTCCCTTCACTAAGTGTTATTATTATCTCTTTGCTCTGATGATTTCTGGAGTTGCCAATGTGCCGCTAAGGTTGAAGCTGAGAACTATTATAAGTTCATATTCCAAAATGTGAATTTCTTTATCAGAACAGATATTTCTTACTTGTTCTGCCACAAATTTTGAGAATTTGCGCAAAGCTCTGTTGCTGTGGTCATAAAAAGATAAATAATGAGGATATCGGTTAGTTTTTAGATAATGAGACTTTTCTTTCTCAACTGGTCACATTTACTTTTTTCATTAAACATTTGGGTTTGATATCACAAGAAGCAGTTTTATTTTTTTAGGATACCTCACTCTTTTTTCATTGTCCTGTTAGGACTCCATCAGCTTGGGAGTTTGCCTGGATCTAGGAATGCAGGCAAGAAACAAGAGAAGAAATATCACTATTTTGTTAGGGGTGCCATACCTCAAGCTTACTTGACGACGAGCTGTGATGGATAAAATTCCTCCACAAGAAGTGATTTTTGCTATTAACAAACATTAAACTTTATTTTGTTTTTGTTACTGATCTGTGTGACCAACCCTTCTTTGTAACCTGATTTTTCCTACTGTGAGTTTGCAGTTCTCCTTTCTGAAACTGAAGTATTGTATGTAATTTATTTCATGGGAATGTTTTATGCTTGCAAGAGATGAACAGAAGTTTAGAAAACAAAGCTWCTAGTCACTAGTTTTGTTACAGCTGCACTAGTGATCAATTGTATGAATTTTACAGCATAGCTGTATTGGAATGGATGTTTCAGAGGCATTTCAATCAAAAGTGGTGCCATTCTGAGCTTGAAACATAGGCTTAGATTTATTTTTCTAGCAGTGCAATCCTCAAAGATTATACTTCATGCACCACTTTCAGGCACGTCAACATCCCTTACAAAATACAAAGATGAGCGTTATTTCATAGAGGTGGCACAAAGTAATATAATAAAATGGATTTATTTCATCTTAATTTATTTAAAATGTGCATAGACTGAACTGGGGTAAAATCCGTGAGATGAAATATCTTGTTCACATGAATATATTGGAGAAAAAAATCAACAGTGTTCTAACTTTGAAAGGAAAAAGAGGAAGATGTGGCCTGCTTTTACAGGCATGGATGGAAATTGTTCTAGTGATGCATTTCATAATGTTTGCATATAGATTTAATTTTCTGATGTCCAAAAGTATATATTCACCATAGTCTGAGCTGTCCTGTAAACTCTGTTTGGGAATACTGTTCAGTGGGTATTACAAGTCAGGACTTTTGTTTCTTTCCCTGGCTGTTTTGAAGCAGTACCTAGTGATATAAGGCACAACCTCTGCTAATTATGATTAAAGACAAAACTTACTTCTTAATATTATTAGTATTAGTGCTCTAAATACAATTCTGAGTATACAGCTAGTATAGCCAAGTACATCTAAGCTATGATTATTCTTTGCTTAGAAAATGAACAGTCTGACAGCATAGCAAGGCTTAAGTAGATAAAAAGTATACATGTAGTCTGACTTCATTGTTCTGGATAGTAACTTCTTACACAGCTTGGGCTATGTTCCTTAGGGTGTACCTGACCATGGTCTAAGCTGAAATTTCTCTAGAGCTAGTTCTCTACATTCACTTTGATATACGCTTAGTTTGTACTTTATCAAATATATCATCCCTCCATCTCCCCACCTACAACTTTTCCATCTTTCCCCTCTACTTTCTATTTCAGCATATAAGTGAATTAAAAGCTAGGCTGTTTGATCCCCCTTCCCCCCGCCCTCTTCCTCCCCCCCATCTTGTTCACAACACCTGTCAAGGACAACAAAACTGAGTTATATCTCACAAAACTTTACAGGATGACAAGATGGGCTTTATCCTCTTACAGGGGAGACCACATGTGGACCAAATGCTGTCCTTTAGGATATTCTATTCCAGTCAGAGAGAGTCAAAACTTTAAGTGGGTATGCCTGTTTCCACAGGTCTGTTTTTGCTGGCTGTAGATCTCAAAACACAAAAACCATTAGGCAGTGTAATGAGAAGGAATTTTAAGGTCCAGTTCTAACTTTGGCCAAGCATCTGCAGATAGGCAAAGAGATATCTGTCTGAAGATAACATCTTCTTAGATTTACATCAGAAAATTCAAATGATTGTTTTGTAGCCAGTCTATTGAAATAGTATTGAAATTGAGTAAGCTAGTTCTATAAAATTACTGTCTATGCATGACGGTGTTAAATCTTACTTTTAAAATTCCATCATTTTTTATTAGAAACTTGTAGTTACTACTATTCTGACAAAAATATCACTGATGTTTTTAACTGACATGATGCTAAATAAAAAAAAAAATTAGCTCAAAAAACCCAAATGAATGCCATGCAGGAATTTCGTTAAAAGGAAGTATGGTATGGTGGTATCCCAAGATTTATGACTGATGCATTATACTTTGTATAAAAAATAAAAATTAATCACTGCTTTTCATACATGAGAGTAGCAGTGATGTTTTTCAAATAACACTTTTGTTTTGTGTTTGTCAGAGTTACAGTGAAAAACTTCAGTGACCACTGAAGCAAATATATGCCATCTACATCTAACAGAGGTACGTGTAGAGCTTGGCTTTGCTGTTGTCAGCCAGGAGTTCTTACTGAGGAGTGTCATCAGCCTCTAGAGGGTTTTGTGGATCTGAAGTCACTTGAATTGGGCTTGACTGCATTAAAGGGGCATTGCATGACACAAGCTTTAGATGACCGGTTTACCTACTTGCAGTGTTACAGCAGTCAAGTTTCCTTTGCTGCTTGTTACTTGAAGACTACAAGGGGTCACACTGTGTCAGCTGATGTGTCAGAATGTGAATGATACCAAAGTAAGCATAGGATTGATAGGGGAAAAAGAAAAAACAACAAAACATTGCCAGGGCTTTGGCAGACATTGCCAGAATGCCAGGTTCTGGTGTAAGAGCACCCCAATGCTGACAAACTTATGGCTTTTGTTATGTCAGCTGCCTTGCTTACTTTCATTTCATCTCTGTAGATATAGTCTGTTAGGGTCACAGCTGAGCACCACAAGTAAATGCGAAACATCGTAGTGCTAAGCCCTGGGGAAAAAGTGGCAGCTTCAGGAGCCTCTGACATAGAACAGAGAGTTTTTGCTCTTATGTGTCTAAGGTGAGCAGAGGGTAAGAAATTGTATGAGTGCAGGAGACCAATGTACTAGAAGTACCGCAAACAAAAACAATATCAAAGATGAGAGAGACAATTTGGATTGCATTGAGAGTAAATTCACCAAACCTCTCTAGCCTGAAGGTGACTCCCAGGCAAGGTATGCATTTAATTTAAGTATGCATAATCACCCCCAAAATGATGTAAAAGTAATTTTTAAATTTTCACCTGCAAATATTATATTTAGTGTCCTTAATAATGATGGGTGGCACCAAAATGTGATTACCTTGCTTCATTTGAACTAAATACACAGAGTTCAGAAATTTACTCAAATGACTAGGGTTACTTTCTTTGGCAGTGTGTGTCATATGGAAATCTCCTGGGACTGAAAATGAAGATGACTAAATACACATTCTGGATGGTTTGTCTCCTGAAATTTTGGGAGGAAGTGTATGGGATTGAATCGTGACCAAAGATGTACATTTTTGTACCTGTCTCATGGATTTTTAACTATTGAAAGCCAGGATCTGAATATCTGTAAATGAGGACAAATATTAAGTAACTTGTTCTGAACCTGGTTCCATGTCTTTTGAATGTAAATTTTCTTTTGATGGTTCTGTAGCCTTGTGCATCTGGTAAGGTAGTGATGGGGAAATGTGAAGCACATGCAAGAATGATAAATTAATTAGGAAAATGCTACGTCTCGAATCCTTTGTTCTCTAGAGTGGCCTGATCTTTAGAAGGCCAAATGGATCATACTCTTGATGTATTGGATCAGTCATGTATTTAAAAATCAGTCCCGACAGGAAAGAGAGTGGTGCTTAGGTGAGTGGTAAAGTGGTGAAATAATTCCGTTATTATAGACTGACAGGCTTTTAACAGGAGCTAGGCATGGCCTTGCTTGTGAGGAGCTACATAGTTCCAATTGGGATGTAACACGTGGATTGGCTATTGCTTGAGCAGCAAGGAATTCTGTGATTATTCTGAATGTATCAAGTTCTTCAGCTGGGAGAACTGAATATTAGAAGGGTACCTGCAATACTTTGGAAATATTGTGTGCCCTGCCTGGGCACGATGAGAGACACTTCAGTGTCCAAATTACATATTCTTTCTAGCACACAGGACATCTGGGTTGCTATTGCTAGAATTGAATTAGATGGTTTTTAATGTTTAAGAGTCCTTGCTGCTCTGGGTTCAGGGTGTTCTGTGGGATTGGGTAGTTGGGATTAGCCCCATCAYGGAGTGACTGCTCAGATAATTATGTGAGAATAGTTTGCCTGTGCTAAAAGTACATTTGGGGATGGCTTCTCACATTAGGAGGATATGTTGTTTCTGAACTGAATTATATCACAGCACACAAACTGCCTAAAAACATTCTCCTCTTCCTGATGCTGCCATAGTGAATGCCCTATAAGCTGCAGCATTCACATGATTTGTTTCTGATGCCACCGTATGCTCATGGGAGAGTCAGGGCAAGGGGCATACTTTGACTCTTCACATGCCAAGATGAAGAAAATCAATTTCAGTGCCCAAGGGAAGAAATTACTGCTAGAGAAGGTCACTCACCACTACAAGTTGTTCCATTATCATGTAGTCTTGGAAGGAATCCTACAAAAATTAGCTAAGTGTGGAGTATGAGCTGGTAAGCTATAAATAACCTGGGGTAATGTAAAAGGTATATAAAGGAACTAAACTTTAAACCAGGTAAGATTTACTTATGCATATTCGTCCGATAAAGAGTTTAGGTAAGATGCTCTTTGCTGAAGGACAATAATTTATACACTGTACATACAAAAAAATTGTTGATATAATGGAAAGAAGACTCATGTCAAGTTGGGATTGCTGCCAATGGAAGGTAGGGCAATTCACTGAGGAAAATAGTCTAATAACCACTCACAATATTCCAAGAATATGTCTTTTTTCAGAAATCAGCATGTTCATTCAAAGGAAGCCTGACTTACTATACACTTAAAATATTTAGGGGCCAAAGCTGAACCTTAGCTGAAGAAATGCACAGTCTATCCCAGACTCAATCTTGTGTAAATGGCTTTGCAAGCAGAAAAGAAACTGGCAGAGAAGCAACATCGTAATAACAGTAAAACATTGATGGTTTCATTCATGCTATATTTAACAGGCATGTGCTCAACTGAGCTAAGGAAAGCACACTCCAGAATGGACATAGTCACTACATGCGTAGGGAAGCTAAATATTCAAAATAAATACCAACATAAAAGTGCTAGTAGTCATCTGACTAACCTTAACAGGGATTTATAGAAGCTAATTCCTTATAAAAGTCAGGATCAAATGTGGAAAGCAAAGCAGCAAACTGAGACTGTAATTAGCTAGTAAACTGTTAACCCATCCATATACAATGAAATGCTCAGTATTAACAAATGTCACAAATATATTATTAATTTCCCACTATTTCATGCTTTTTTTTCTTTAAATATCCAGTTGCTGGACAATGTAATCCTAGAAAAAAAAAAAAAACCAAAAAACAAAAAACAACAAAACACCACATAACTTACTCATTTTTATAGTCACATTTTAAAAATCAGTTACTATGAACTCAGCTGCAGAGAAATCAAGACTCCAAATTCACTTTAACATATAACAAAACAGAAATTTGTTTTGAGGCCTTACTCATGACATATGACTGCTTGGTAAAACTAAATATGCTAAATGAAGATCAGAGTTTTAGGTAAAACAAATAAAAAATAACAATTATTCTGTACAGCAGGAAGACAAAGACAATGAAAACACAAGGAGGACCGCCCCCCCCTTTGATGCAAATGTTAAAAAAGTAAAACAAACAAAACCCCAAGACACAGTATCTACTTTAGTAACGTTATTCTTGCTGAAATACTTGCATGATGTCTGTAACACTTACACAGATATCAGCTCTTTTTAAGGAGGTTTCTTGTTAGTACTTTTTCACTTTTCCTGACATCACAGGCTAAAGTACACAGAAATTGAATCACAATGTCATGCTCAAAGATGACGAGAGAGTGGAAGTAAAAGGACATCGGGTGCCCTCTCGATCCTTAGGAGCATGGAACGAGTCCCCAGGGAATATTGGATTGGGTCTTGGAAGCAGATGGAGAAACACAGAGAAGTCAGCTGGAGATAAGGCTATATTAGGAGATTGAACAGTCCTATTGGTAGTCAAAAATGCACCTTTGATTAAAACTTCTACTTTGAGTTTCACTGGTTTTGTGTAATTTAATTATAGCAACACTCTCTGCATGATAAATGCTTTGTGAACACTAGTAAAGGACAAACTTTGCTGCACAAAACCTTAGAGTCTAAAGACTGACAAGTTGACAGAGTAGAGTAGCCCTGAAGCTTGTATGTTATAGTTGGAAAGAATCACGACTTATAGGCAAGTCCAAATAAACCCCACCCTCTCTCCCTTCACAACACCTAATAACATTTAATCATTGTTCATAGAGATGCTGAAACAAAGTCCCTTTTGTAAGAGGAAAAGGCAAGCCATAGATGTTGGAAATATTTTAAACAAAACATAAGTGAGAAAGGAACCTATAAAATTAACCCAAAAGCCAGTTTCAGAGAAGCTTACCATCACACTTATAAGTCCTGCACATAAAAGAACTGCAGAACAGAATTTTGGTCCAGATTTCCAAGAATCTCAGTATGACTTTTAAGGTGGTATCAACAGTATTGCATATGTGAATTTTTTATGTACATATATTTGTATCCTCATGCAGACACAAATACAGCTTTTGCTTACATACGTGGTATGAGATGGCAGACATTGAAATTCTGTCCCCTATCAACATAATTGATATTTGAACAGGTTTGAAAACAAATGAAGCTATCCTGAGGCTAAGACAAAACATAGCATTTATATAAACTGTTTGCTAGTCAGCATTAAAAATCATACATTTATTTGAACTACATATGTCACGGTTTTCTGTAACAGGTATTTAAGGTACTAAGGAAGAGGAATTTCTAATTACATTACTCTGGACATTGCGTTATACAAAACGTAATGCCAGGTTCAGTCAAGACTGTGACATAAAATTGGTAACACCATAGCCTGTGAATTCCATGTTATTTTGCTTCTCCTATTTAATGTTTTAGTCACTGAACATGTATACTATGCCTTCTCTTGGGAAATTAGCTATTTTTCCATAGTTGCTACCACCAAATGGGGTGCACAAGACACATCAGAGAAGAATTTGTGCCTTATGCAACCAACATCTCTTTGCAGCTCTACACTTTTTTCCACTATGCATCACATTAAACCAGTGTCCCTGTAGTCCAGTGAGTGTCAAAGTACAACAGCAAAAAACAATACCTGACACTAATAGTTTTTGCCAATAGCTGTGTGCTGGTTTTGGCTGGGATAGAGTTAATTTTCTTTATAGTAGCTAGTATGGGGCTATGGTTTGGATTTGTGCTGGAAACAGTGTTGATAACACAGGGATGTTTTAGCGACTGCTGAGCAGGGCTTACACAGAGTCAAGGCCTTTTCTGCTCCTCACCCCACCCCACCAGCGAGTAGCTGGAGGTGCACAAGGAATTGGGAGGGGACACAGCTGGGACAGCTGACTCCAATGACCAAAGGGATATCCCACACCATATGGCGTCATGCTCAGCATATAGAGCTGGGGGAAGAAGGAAGGGGGGACGTTCGGAGTGATGGTGTTTGTCTTCCCAAGTGACTGTTACGTGTGATGGAGCCCTGCTTTCCTGGAGATGGCTGAACGCCTGCCTGCCGGTGGGAAGGAGGGAATGAATTCCTTGTTTTGCTTTGCTTGCGTGCGCGGCTTTTGCTTTACCTTTAAATTGTCTTTATCTCAACCCACCAGTTTTCTCACTTTTCCTCTTCTGATTCTCTCCCCCGTCCCATTGTAGGGGGAGTGAGCGAGCAGTTTTGAAGATATGGGTAATAGGGGGATGCATGTTACCTTTGCCTGTGAAGGTCAGAGGCAGCACGTGCCACGTGAGAGGATGCACCCAGCAGGATCTCTCTGCCCACATTCTGGTGAGGGTGAGCCCTGTACTATTGCCGGCACAGGGCTAGAAAATTCTAGCCTCTGTGTGTGTATTTACATATATGTTTACGGTTAACACTGGGCTAAATAAACTATTTTTGCTTGGATACATGCAGTCCCTTTATGATAATATTACATTCAGTATATTTGAAATTCATGAGTAAGTGCCTACTGTCAGAAAGCCTACATTGATATCAGCATGTAGCCTGACGATGGCAAAGCTCCTTGCCTGAATATGGTATCATCCGTTCAAAACAAGAGTTTGGTATGTAGTGGTGTAGAGTGTGTGTGGGCAAAAGGCGGTGTCTGCCTGGAAAGTTGTTATGCCTAGAAATTTACAGCTATAGCTACGTAGTGTTCAGTATCTTTGAACTTTTGATATACAATGTGAAGAAAATGAAACATAATTTATCAATAAAATAGACAATCACTTATGCTTGTAGTTGCAAAAACTTCTGAGGTACTGAATCAGATAAAATATTAAAAGGGAGCAGGCCCTTTTGTATGTTTGGAAGGGGAGAGTTTCATTTTGTTTGCCTTTTGCATATACAAAAGGTAAAGAGAGAGGATAGTAAAGAAAGATACTTTAGAAGATGCCAAGTGAAGGTATTCTTCCTTCGTATAGTGGATTGGTTTTTGGAGGTGTGGGGCACTGAAACCCCAATTCTCCAAAAACCTTTGGCCTGGCCATGGATACAGCCAGCATCATTATATGTATGTACATGAGTGAGTATTATCCCTGAATTCTGCACTCTGCTTCAGTCAGTTACTCAGTAAAATTAACTTGAGTGGAGCTTGTGTCTGAGAAATTACTTCTTGGGTAGCAGAATGACTGTAGATAGGGCAACTCATAAGTAATAGTGTACAGTTCTTTAAAGTATGTGCATAATAGCTAGAAAAATGCATATATAATAAGTTGTGCACGTTCCCTTTAATTCTAACCAGCAAAACTGAAACTATTTAAAAGTKAATAGAATATTCAGCACAGGAATAAATGTATATTGGTGAAATGTGTGATTCCATTTAATCTTGGTATTGATCAGAAGACAACTGATCAGCCAATATCCTCAAAACACTGAGAAGAAAAACAGTGGGGAAAATATAAACTATAATCTTCTGGGKTTTTTTTTGCTAATTTATGCCAGATGTGATATATATACTTATGTAATAAAGATATACTAGTGTAAGGAACGAATTACGTTAGCAGGCAAAACTCCTGTTAACAGGCAGTTAATGAAAAAGAAGGATGATAGAAGTGAGATGGTAAACTAAATTTGTGAATAACCTGTGCGTGTAAGGTTTCATGATAAACGAATCTAAACAGCAGTCATTAAGTATAATTTTAACAAGATCTCAAGAACAATAGTATAAGCAATTGAAGAGGCAACAACCCATAGTGGGGCTGTAGCATGTTCTTTCCTTCAGTGATCATGATAGCACACTAATTATAATTGTCAGTAACAACATCCTGTGGTGAGCAGAAGAGTTTCACCGTCATCTTTACATGAATGTATTGTGAAAGGGAAGACATAGACAACTCTATAAAGAAAAGGGGAAGAAAGGAAAGACGAAAATCTGCTGAAACAGACAGCAAAAGAACTTCAGAGAAGAGGATTTCAGATAAATGAAGTAATAGTAATAACATTAAGAGCCTTCTAGTCAAAAGGCACAGAAATAATATTGAAAATAACATCTCTGCTTCCTTTTAATAGCTTACAAAATTTAAAATGGAATTTTAAATACCTTTCACACTGCAGTGAGGCTTCATTCAATCAAGGCTATTACATAGCTACAAAGGACTCGGCTCTGAGAAAGGAGGCTCAGCATTTTTATTTGTCAGTTAGAGCTCATACTCTTCCTCCCTCCACCTCTGTATTATCCTGCACCCTCTCTGCTTCTTATTTGTATTCACCTGCTTTCTAATTAGCATCCCATAAAGTCACACACTTACAGTATATTTAACCTCAACTCGTGACACTGTATCCATTATCGTTTGTATCAGGGAGGATGATTGTTTGAAGACCTGTTACAGAGGACACCTTATTACTTGTACATGACAGATATCAATTACAAGAAAGGTCTAATGGGGCTGTAGTCATTGGAAGTCTGCAAAGTCAAGTTTTAGTGAAGGTTTCTTTCTCTTCCACAGAAGGTCATGAAAAGTAAGATTTCTGTCATACTTTGATGTAAAGACATTCAGAAGAGTAAGAAAATTGTATGTTGCAATCTCTTAGAATTTTGAAGACTGTCTTCTGAAATTTAAGGTAGGAAGGAAAGAAATTTGATATATTGTAAATTCTAAAGAGCGAAAACATGGGATGCTGGTTAATGCATATGTAAAAAAACATGTCTTAAATAATTTTTTTTTTTTTGTAACTGTGACTTCAGCTGAGTTTAGGAGGGGGTTGGTCTGCAAATATTTACATGGGAAAGACAGTTATTAGCAGTATAGTGTTCAGACAAATTTAACCTGTCATCTTTCTGACATCAGTGTATAAAAAGGTCAGTCCTTCAAACTGAAAAAAATAGCCTCTAGATACACAGAGGAAGACAAATTTTCTGACGTAAAAGTGCCATGTAAAAGAAATAACTTCATTTTTGGCAAAAATAAAACTGGATTGGAAAGAAACTGTTTGATTATTCTGAAAACTAATCAAAAAATTTAAAACTCAAACTGATTTTTTGCTATTTCATATAAATCTGGAAATGCTGGCACAGCTTGAGCTATTTGAGCAGTGTTTGGTTCACTTTTTCCTCTGAGGCGTTTAAAGGCCTCAAATATATTGTCCAACACAAATTCTTCTATTTCTTGTGGACTTCTTATTCAACTTTTTAGTATCCGTTTCAAATATTGGATAGTGACTCAATTACGCATTAATCAGATAAGATTTAATGAATCATTACTGGAGTTGTATGAACATTCCTTTAGAATGCTATTGTGTGAAATAAATAATCAATATCTTTGTAAGCAATGGGCAATTTTTTTCATTGGTGAATGTAATTCTGACATGGTTTCTTTGAATAAAGGAGAAAAAAGGCATGTCACTGTGTTTCTAGGAGCAGAAGTAGACATGTGAAGTCTCAGGCCAGGTCATCTTTTTCATCAACATATGGTGATTGCAGAGCATTGTGTCATTCTTGTAGAAACTCGCGATGTACCTGAAGATGAAATGGTACCAATGTGGAGAGAGTGATGATAACAGATAGAGGAAATTGAGAGATGTTCTCCATGCTTATGGTCTACTTGTCCCAGCCTTTTGTGTGGTTTCTGAGGTAAAGAAACTCAAGTTCAAGTGGGAGAAGGAAACAGTCTTATGTGTGAACTACCTTTAAACTGAAGGATTTGGGGAAAATAGAAGTAACAAACCATAACATCTTTCTAGGAAGAGACTATAGCAGTATCTGTTATATCACACTCTGTGAACTGTACAGGGCCTCTCAAACCTGACGTTCTGAGTCAGCTCTGGAAATGCTAGATGAGTACATGATGGTTTCTGCTAATGTTCTCTCAGTTGTTTGTGAAGCCATATAACCCAACATTTCTATTTTTAGATTAACAAACAAATATAATTGAGTATTCTGTTTGCCACACTCAAAGTTAAAAATATGCCCTGTTCTATAACTCCTGTATGCTGTGAATTAATAGATACTGTCATTGACTTAGTGTAATGTGGTGGGCAGAAAACATGAGACATAGGTGCAAATTCAAGATAACCGTCTGAGAGCAATAGAAAYTATGAAATTAGGTGTTAGATTATTGTCAACAACCCAGATTTGATTTTTTAGATCTGGGAATGTGGACACCAATATTATTTTGGTAACATTCTTCAATTTCATGCTCAATTTTTGAAGTTGTTTTTTACTGAACAATACTAAAAAAATCTTCATGTATAGTCATGCTGCATTCTTACAGGGGTTGCTTTTTTTGAGGCTGTTAACCCACTGTCCTGGTTTCGGTTGGGATAGAGTTAATTTTTTTCCTAGCAGCTGATGTAGTGCTGTGTTTTGGATTTAGTATGAGAAGAATGTTGATAACACACTGATGTTTTAGTTGTTCCTAAGTAGTGCTTACACTGGTCAAGGACTTTTCAGCTTCCCATGCTCTGCCAGGTGCACAAGAAGCTGGGAGGGAGCATAGCCAGGCCAGCTATAGTCCCAAACTGGCCAATGGGGTATTCCATACCATATGAYGTCATGCTCAGTATATAAACTGGGGGAGGGGGCTGGGGAGCAGCGATTGCTGCTCAGGGACTGACTGGGCATCGGTCAGCGAGTGGTGAGCAATTGCATTGTACATCACTTGCTTTGTATATTCTATTATTATCGTTATTAGTATTATTACTACTATTTTACTTTATTTCAATTATTAAACTTTCTTTATCTCAACCCACGAGTTTTCTCACTTTTACCCTCCTGATGCTCTCCCCCATCCCACCGGAGGTGGGGGGGAGTGAGTGAGCGGCTGTGTGGTGTTTAGTTGCTGGCTGGGGTTAAACCATGACAGTCCYTTCTGGCCCCCAGTGTGGGGCTCGAAGGGTTTGACATAATAAGAGATTAACCAGAGTGTATTAAGGAACTTACATCTGTTAACTCTTGCCGGTCACAATATTGATTCATCTGTTCTCAATATTGGTTTATCTGATTTGCACCATGCTCTTGTTTTTGCTGTACATGTTAAAGATTGGTGTTGGTTTTTGCAGTCTGCTGTGCTCTGCAGTGATTAGTGATGTTTTGCCTAGGAGATTTGTTGTTAAAACACTGGCCTTGAGCATTACCTGGTTTTGGGTTTTGTACTGAAGACGTTACTGTACTTTGGGTACCACCTCATGGAGACAATTAGCAATTATACCTCTTCCTCTGAGAGGTTTTTTATGGAGTAAATACAAAATGGCACCTTCGCTACCTTCTTCTATGATGTTTCCTCCTTTGTTACAATAATTTTTCAGTATCTTGAACGTCCTTGGGTAGTTAAGATACTTCTGTTGGTATTTCTTGGGAATATCATTTTCGTTTTATCTAAGGTTAATAAGTAATTTAAGAATATCATCCAGAGATCTGTCCCAAGGCTGGATAGTTACGAGTGGCAGGGTGTGTGGGCAGCATGGGCAAATGCCTAGGACAGTGGGCACCCCCAGTATTTTGGAACTTCACCCCTGAACAAGTGCAGAATCCTGAAAAATTAGTAGAATATTTGGAAAAAGTGTGCTGTCACCCTGGCAATTCTAGGGAGACACAAATCACTGCCATGTGCTGCGGCCTGGCTCATGCCTACCGAGCCCTGTTCAACACTATTCAGAACCCTCCAGGGCAAGAGAAGGTCTCTGGATCTGATGACAAAACGACGGGCCCTGCAGCTACTCCAACCCCAGCGACAGGCACTGCGGCTACTCCAACCCCTGCGAGAGAGAACCAACCCGTGCCAGTATCAGTTGCCCCTATACAAAAGAAGAAATACACAAGAAAATCAGCTTGTTTAGTAAGGGTAAGGGATCAAGATGAATGAGGGCCATCATGAGAACAGGAGGAGGAAGAGGCAGAGCCCATAAATGAGGTGATAACCACCCAATCCCTATCCCTGAGTGAGCTGCGAGATATGCAAAAAGATTTCAGTCATTGTCCAGGCGAGCACATTGTTGCCTGGCTGCTCTGATGCTGTGATAATGGGGCCAGTAGCCTGGAATTGGAGGGTAGGGAAGCCAAGCAACTGGGATCCCTTTCTAGGGAAGGGGGCATTGACAAAGTGATTGGACAAGGGGCACAAGTCCTCAGCCTCTGGAGGCGACTCCTGTCAGGCGTGAAGGAAAGGTATCCCTTCAAGGAAAATGTTATATGTCACCCAGGCAAGCGGACCATCATGGAGAGAGGTATCCAGTACCTGAGGGAATTAGCGGTGCTGGAGGTGATTTATGATGACCTGAACAACGAGCAATTACCCAAAGATCCAGATAAAGTCAGGTGCACATGACCCATGTGGCAGAAGTTTGTACGGAGTGCACCATAGTCATATGCAAACTCATTGGCAGTAATAACCTGGAAAGATGGAGAGGGACAAATCGTGCATAAATTGGCTGGCCAACTCCAGCAATAAGAAGAAAGTCTCTCTTCCTCCCTATGGGCCTGCGTCTTGGCTGTGGAGAAACTGACTGAAAAACTGTCCCGGGAGTTCCAGCAACTCAAAAAGGGTATATCCTGCTCCTCACCTGTACGGACCAGTATCTTAGCCTTTAGGACTAAGCGTCCCTCTGCTCAAGAGACAAGATACAGTGGATACACACCCCGGGGCACCCTGTGGTTTTACCTGCATCACCACGGAGGGAACATGAGGAAGAAAATGTACCTCGACCCTAGAGGCATGGGTATGTGAGTTGCAAGGAAAAACGTTCATAAAAGGGGGTTCTTCCAGGAAAACTGCTACTGCAGTTCCCAGTGAGCAGCTCCGCAGACAGAGTAGAAGACCTGACTTTACTTCCGATCTTAATAAAGGGACTTCTGATTCGTACCTACAGGAAGTGAGTGGTGAATACTATGACCAGGACCGGGAGGGCCCTGCCTCCAGCCAGGCGGAGGACAGGGACAACCAGGTTTACTGGACTGGTAGCAGAGGATGGTCACTTTTTGCTAAAGATGAAGATAACTAAAATACTGTCTTTCAAAGGATAGGGCTTTATACTACCTACAAAGATGTTGCAAAATCTGTGATCCATAGTAGAAAGCATATTTAAGGAAAAAAGATTGTTGGCAGGCAAGTTTAGTCAATTGTATAGTGTATTTCAGAAGTGATGCATAGTGTTCAAAACTTTGAAGGCATTGTACCTACATTCCTAGGGGCTCAAAGCCCTGGGAAAGGGGAATTCATGCAAAGTTGTATGAATTTTAAAAAATAATAATTGAAAAGRCATTTAGCTTAAGTTTGTTCTAGGTACTTAGTGAATGAGACACTGGTGTTCTGAGTTCTGGAACATAGGACATTCCATGAAGTTAGAAAAGAGTAAGTACAAAACAAGAGTGAAAAGAAAAGTTTTTCATCCCACGTATGTTTAGAAGTATGGGAACCCTTTGCCAGAAGTCATGTGGGACTACTGTTTTAGCATATTAGGCATGTAGGTGGGTAACAAGAAGATCTAGAGTTGTTACTGTAAATTTCAAAGGAATGTTTTGAAATCATTCTTCAGTGTAAGATAATGAAATACTTAGGAACAGGTTTTTCTAATATGATACATTGTGACCTATTAGGAACTTTTCTAAACATTAGATAATTTGTAAAGGCAAATATCAGAGACAGAATATTAGACTAGATTGACCACTGAGGTCAGTTAGCACCTTTATGTTGCTTCTATTATCACCTTTATGTTTACTGCCTATGGAAGCTTTTTCACACTCTCCCTTCTTTTGATTTTTCTGGAACAACTCAGGACAAGCCAATCTTTTTGTAACTGGATGAAAGGGAATTGTAATGGAGAGAACCCTGCACAAAGGATATGAAGCTAAAGCAAAATGTTGAGTTTTGCAGAGTTGCTCTTTTTTAATTTTCTTTTTTCTTCTAATGAATATTCTCAGTGAGAAGAAATAGTATCCACTATAAGTATGCATGAGACTTTATCCTTTTAGCCAAAGAAGGAATTAAATAAAGGAAGCCTTTCTGAAGGACCCTATGCTAGTTATTTAGGTCATTTTAAAAGTCAATATGAATAAATGGGAGGTTATATATCATCCTTTCACCTTAAATTTACAGGTTGTAATGTGTAAATTTTGCCTTATAAGTTTCTTAAAGCAGAGATAATTTTTTTATCTTGTAAAAAATTGTGTATGCCAATGTCTCTGTGAAATACTAAAAACAAATGAAAGTGTTTGTTATGGAGGATTCTAAGCTTTTGAAACCTAGAAAATAAAGCTTACTTCATTTGGAAGGAAAGCTTGGATTATGATCCAAAATTTTTTTCCCAGTGTAATGAAAAAAAGCCAATGAGGTCTGAATCTCCTTTGGCTTGTATATTGAGGGAAACCATGTGTGATTTCCTCAGAGCTCACCTTTGTACCTCAAATTTGAAATTAAATGTGGAGAGTATAAATTCAAGGCAAACCATTTCAATCTATTAGTACTTAGAACCATATTCTCTTTATTACAACTAAATGCATTTCAGGTTTTTTTAAAAAAATCATTGAAATTATTAGGTTCTGTAAAGAACTGCAAAGTTCTACAGATCTACACAAGTTTTAATAAACCTCTGTAGCTTTTCAGAATAAGTTTCACAGTACAGGATGAAGTTTTTTTGTATTAGGGAGTGTACTCTTGTTATGGAAGTAGCTGAATAAAGCTTTTTGATCTATGTTGCATCAAATCAGGTTAGATGATTGGATAGTTCCTGTGGTCTCATATCTTTGGAATTTGTATTCCACACAGTTAGAATCATACAAGAAAGTTGTAATTTCTAGTAAGCTCCATAGATTTCTCCCCTCCCCCCAGCCCTTATTTCTCTTATTTGCAGCAGAACTTGAGGTAAGGGAATATAGGTTAGAAATAGTCTTTGCATACTGGAAAATCCATAACCAGTGAAAAGTAAGAATGATGAATAAATTCATTTTAACTGAAAAGGCAACATGTGAGGCTGATAGTCTTGAGGGCAATACGCATTGACATGTTAAGTCTGTACCGCCTTCCACTGGAAATTCTAGTCCTTGCTCTTGTAATGGCAGTATTGCTTTTTCTCATGCATGTGGGAAATAATTGGGGTAGAACTAATTTTTTGTCTAAAACTTGCTTGAAATTTCACAAGACTAGTTAATTAGCATTTTTTGGAAACATTTCACATGGAAAAGTTGTGATGCAGATAATGCTGTGGGAAATCACTTCCAAAAGGATTTCTTGTATGAAGCAGAGGGGGAAAAAAAATATAAAAAACCCCATTGAAACCTCTTAGAAAATACATACATTTAGCTTTTGTTTAGCTTTTTAGCTTTTCAATTATTTTCCCTGAAAGTAACATTTTCAAAATGTAGTAACCTATACAGAAATGATCTCACAAGGTGCTTGCTTGCTTTCTGCAAAAACATGCCGTCTCTATTTAAATGACAGTAACCAATAATTATATATCTGTAAACACGATCAACAGAGAACTTAAATAGTAAGCTAAAATTAGTTTTCATTACAACCTATTTGTAAACCATTTGAACCAAATATCTCAAGCTGAAAATGTAAATGTGTTTTTGTTTTTACTGTAGAGATGAGGTCAGCAGAAGTCTGCAACAAATATGATTACTTGGGTGGARGTGACATGATTTACTTAAATCATGTAATTTCCCCATTAAAGCATTGAAGCCCCAACTCATAAAGAAACTGCTTAGCAGATGAACTATAATGTCTTCTAGCATTTGTTATATTAGGTGATTTGAAAGAAAAGAACAATTATAAGAATGAATGTATTTCTATGTTGAGTGGGAAAAACACAGTTTTTACAGCAGGGGGTGGCTAATTTTCAGCAGATAAAATACGGCTGCTTCATAAAAGCTTCTTTATAAATATTGTACAATTAAATATGTATATATATTTAGATTTATATTTCCAGGATAGGACAATGCAAGGATGAATCATTCGAGTGGTTACTTTCTTACACTCTTCTCCCACTTTCAATGCAGAAAATCTTTTCCCCTTCCCTTTCCTCCACACCCACAGGAACAGCAAGGTACTGTAAACCTCAGTACTGGTGCGTTTTGGTGGTAGTGGTGTTGGTGTCCCCCCCCTCCATGTTTTACTTCCAATTAGCAAGAATTATTAAATTGGCAAAATTTTAAACTGCTGCTCTAGCTTCTTTCCAGTATTATGAGCTGAGCCAGAGGCCACACAATAAAACCTGATTGATTAGCAAAGACTGTAGTTACAGTAACAGATGTCATATTTTCTGTACATTCCATTGACTGAAAGTGACTGAACAAGGAGATTCAGAGTTAAATCTGGAAGTCTATCTGAGCACGTTAGAGCATGTGTTTGACTTTGAAGAGGTTACACAGAGGTGCTTTTAGTGGGTTGTATTGCTGTTGTCGTCTAAGCACCTTTTTGTTCCTAAGCATTTATATTTGCAGTTGGAGTCTCAAGTGCTGCAGACAGGATTCTAGCCCAGACCTTTGGTCTGATCTAGTAAGATGGTTGTATATTCTGCTCTGCTAAGGGAGATGAGATTTGTAAAGAGAGGTGAATTTTCTAATTAGACCAACTAATGGTTTATTTTAGAGTATGTTTTTTGATCATTCCCATATTTTCCATCTTTACAGTAAATCTACTCTTCTATATGCTACGGTATATAGGTACATTTGATCAAACTAAAAATGGACTTTTTAACCATAACTTGGGACAGTGGATCATTACTTCAGTAAAAGCTCATGAGAAATTCAAGATGCTAAATGTTTGTGGTCTGCACCACTATTTTAGAAATTGCTATGCATTTTCTTCTGGTGAAAGCAAAAAAAAAAAAGTAAAGTGTATTTAGTTTTGGGCACTGTGTTTCTGAAAGATGACTGAGGTTGCAAAATTCTCTCTGAGATTAGAAGTTCTGATCTCCTGGGCACCTGTAAGAGCTGAATATTGTGCTGAAGGCTGAACAAACCTAAGAAATACTTAGAAAAACTTGATTTTAACATAATTAAAGGTTCCTTTTAAGGCTTTATTTGGACATTATTTTGCAGTAGAGAGAGTTTAAAAAAGATGAAAATCACAAGTTGGTAAAAGTTCATTTCGGTTTTCATGTCAATGCAGTATCTCCTTCAAAGAGACTGTGAAAATATGTATTAGTTGCACGTAAGTGGGTCTTGATCTTGTTGCTTGTGATTAGAGCTTGGTGTAATATCACCATATATTTTCAATGGGAGAAAGAGTGGGTTGCTGCAGAGGAGCAGGAAGTGTAGTTGCAGCAGACACATTTGAGAAGAGGTTGAAAGTTTAGACCGTCTGCAATGAGGCAACAGTGTATTGCTTAAAAATTCAGCACGTAACCCAAATGTAAGAACATCTCTTCCAAAACTGATGGCAGTGAGCAGCACCTCCAAAAAGAGCAGACATCTTCTCTCTCTGATACCACATCTTACTGCAATTAAAGAATATTTACAAAACTATTAAACATTTTAGTTTGCTTTTTCAAAATAGTGAAAGGAATCTGGTAATTTTATAATCTATAGTTCAGTTGCTTCAGATTAAGCACAATTTTGACTTTGAGTGTAAGGGAAAATAACTGTTTAATCCTGACAGTCTCTTGGTATTAAAGCATTACATATTGTAAGACCTCGGAATCCAAAATATTTCAAAATAACCTTCTAAATTAAAGGGACACTAAATTAAAAATTTAAATATTTGATTAACCCTGCAAATGACAGTATATAAAAACAGTCTAGAGTAACTTTTTTATGTCAGTTATAAAACCATAAAGCCGGAGAAGGAATAAATACAATGAAAACACTGATTAATCCCCCTGTGTTGCAGTGCCGCTTCATACTGTTGTAATGCGGACCCTTTCCTCTGATATTACTCAAGAAATACAAACAAGAAGCATTTATTATCTCCAAAGTAGTGTATGCTATAGAGTGCTGAATAAGGAAGTGAGGTATTGCAGCTGTTATCTACTGAACTAACTGCTACTGCGTGTTGCATGACCAGCCCTGGCAGGGTTTTTGTTCCCATGAATGAATAGGCTATAAATCTGTCGCAGCTGACACTAGCAGCACTGCTGGAGAGTGTAAAGGGAAAATTTGCAGAGGAATCTTGTGGTCTTTGCTTGCCTGGAAAATGAGTTCAATAAAATGGAGGTGATCAGTGCTTATTTATAGGCCAAGCTGATACATCCAGCATTGGCTGTCAGAGTTTAACTTAGTGTTTCCTCATTTATGCTCACTCTGTAAAGCAAAACATGGCACTGTAAAAAGCTTATATAATGCTGTTATACTGTGCTAGTCACTATTGTTGAAAATAGATAAAGCAAAATAAAGGGAGGAAAAGATAAAAACACAGATAAAATGTACAGGAAGGAAATGGAAGAGGCTGGTAGATGCTAACACCCTGAGAAGGGATGTGGAGCAGCTCAGAATCATTTTGCTTGAACCCTAGATTGAAGGTGCTTGGCAATTACTGCTGTGTTATAACAGCAGATACATCTTGAGAACTCTGCTCTGGAAGGAAGGCATGGGGATTTTATTCTAGTTGAGGGAAAGGACTGAGGAGCTATCTTTTTTTTTGTGTAGAGTTCCTGCTAACACAAAATCCTAAGGTATGCTGGAACTGTATATAATGTATGTGTATTCTGTTTTATGCAGAGGGATTGTATGTGGATTAGTGTTACATGGGAAAGTGTTTAAATAAGACAAATCCTAAATTGTAATTTACTGAAGAGAAATTTTGAGGGATTTTTTTAATGCTTTTAAGTAGGTGTTAACAAAACAAAGCATTTTTTAATTTTTGTTTTTGTTGCTTGGTGACATTCCGTGAACAAACTGATGGTAGGTAATTTCAGGCCTTTGAAAATAGTTAATTGCAGCAGCAGTAAAAGTAAAGACTTGTTAAGTAGGGAGAACAGTGCAGTGCTAACTTTTTCCTTAAAAGGGTTTTAAGAAAAAAAAAAAAAAGTAACAACAAAAATCTAGTACAAACTAAATACACAGCACAGTATAACCTGTACATAACAACTGCACCTGGTCTCAGGCTGGCTGAGAAAGTTTCACCTGTAAATCATTAAAATCTTTTAAGACCAACTCACCTGATGCAAAGTAGGAGTAGCTCCGCCTAGCAAGTTTGTGAAATGTGCTTCACTGGAGTTAGGGTAGCTATGGGTTTGGAGCCAGTCAGGACACTCTATGACCAGAAGTATGAAAAATCTAAAAACTAGGTTCACTGGAAAATTGCAGTGAAAGATCATTTTTCTCTCTCCTAATAATTTATCAATTGTTTTAAGCTTCCTGCTTATAGCTATATTTCTAGCTGTGTTCAAAGGAGTTGAAGTAAATCTACATGTTCGTATTACTATCTTTGTGCCATAGTACACTGAAGACCTGTAAACTGTACTGCTCTTGGCTTCTTCGATAGAAGTGACCTCTGCCTGAAAGCAGGGAAGATGTGGAATAACTCCTCTGAGTAAGTGAACTTAATGCGGGACATAATGGTGCACGGGGGATAGATGTTTTTGTTTTGAAAAAGTACTTTAAGAATGAATAATATTACAAGTATTTCTGCAATCAAAGTTCTGTTGTAAATATAGTCGGAGGTCAGGTATGTAAGAACAGTAAATATAATTTTTCCTCTATCAGTGGAATTTGCCATGAAATGGGAAGCAGGAGAGGAGTGCAATTTGTAATCTTTAATTTCTTTTAAGATTTCTCTCAATGTGTGCATTCAATTAAATAAGTACTTTAAAAAACCAGACTTGCAGTATGTTTCTTTAGTCTTGCAAATCCTGTTAGCTGTAAGTCTGAGTTGTAAAATTTAAGTGTCTTGCTTTGTGTCTCTTTATGGAAGCTGAAATATTTACTGATTTTCCTCTTTTCTAGCACTCCAAAATTTATTTCAGTATCTCAATTAGTGCAAACTTATCAGAAAGAAAAGTACAATTTTCTTTTGCTCTGAAATTGCTTATTATAGTAGTAATAAAATATTTCGAAGACATTTTGGGCTATTTCAACACACAGACAGGTTTGAAGGGAATTTCAAATAAGAATGCCAAATTAAGTGGTAACACTCATTACTGGACTGTTTCACATATCATTCAGAGCTACTCCAGGGACAATGCTTGAGTTATACATAAAAATAATACTTGACCTTTTGTGACCTATTCCATTTCCAGTCTCTTGTATTCTGTGATTTAATGAATGAGCCTGTAAATTTTCTTGGTGAATTTAAAAAAAAATCCTAACAACCCAAAACACATTTGAGTTCTTTGTTACATCTTTGTAATTCCAAGAAAATCTGGAAGGTGCAAATATTTTCTGAAAAGGTCTTTCTCTTATATGTAACTGAAATATTAAAAACTTGTTCTTTTTGTAACAATAGCTAATATACCATATAAACACTTCTACCCTACAGTTCAAGAATTGGTGCATGTATTTTGCTAGCAATGGCCCTATTTCCCTTCTTGCTATTCAGCTTTCCAAAAAGGTATGAAATGTTTGCAATATAATTGTTGATTCATTAAAACAAGTCTTTTCCTTTCTCTTAAGTTAATAGATCTTAGGTCTAAGTGTCTGTTCTTCCTGAAACATGTGTCTGGATTATCCTTCATTTTGTCATTCAGTTCTTGTTCCTGGTGGTGGGTATATTTTCCCTATAAAGAAAACAGTATTATTTGTTGTCTGTAAAGAGTATGTGCCCAAATTCTGCAGAGGGTCCAGTGAGAAGTCATAGTGGATTGGGAGCCCTAACTCACTAGATGCAAAAACCACGTAAACAAATGCTAAAATTTTGAAACATGTGATTCTTTCTAGCTTGTGCTTTTTTCAGTCAGGTGTTGAAAGAAGTTACTGCAGTGAATGTCCATGTACAAGAGATCAGTGTGCACTTTCTACAGTACCAGGATGCCTGAGTTTAGAATGCACTTCTTGCATGCGTTTGTATTAGTAAAAATGGAAGACACATACTTTCTAAAAGCGAACATAAAGTTGTTTCAAACTGAGAATTTTCTTTAGTCTTGAATAAGCACTTGTACATTTTTCATTATTTTCTTAGAATGTACTTGTACTGTTTACAGGTGCTATATTAAAAATAYGAACAAAACTAGTTAGACTCAGAATGTTGCAAGTGTAGAATCTGGAATAAAAAGAAGCAGCAAGTCAGCTGCTTGTGTTGTATAAAGCCTAAGAAGTGAGGAGGGAAGAGACTTACACTTTTCCAGTGTAACATGAATTGTGTGGTGATTATTCATCACACCAGAGTGGTACTCTTTAATTACCCACAGCTATAACTTCTTAAATACAATAAATCAGACAGGAAACATGGTAGGTGATAATGACAGGCACTTGCCGATGGAGCCTGAAGTAATAAGTGTTGTACCATGTGCCAGCTGGCTTTCTTTAAGCGTACATGTCCATGTGAATGAAGGAGGATTAAGGGAGGGTGGGGGAAAGACCCCTGACAACAGACAGGTATAAAGCCTCAGGATAAACTTCACTGAAAAGTTTAGCCAGAGATTTCTTTGGGTTTTTTTAACTGAGAGAAATAAACGGAAGGGAGACCAAGGAAGTAAAAAGGTATTTGTATTAAAATGTTAATATTTAAAACATGTATTTTACTCTTTGCACATCTACAACTGCAATGGTTTAAAATAATTTTCTTTTCTAGTTACTGTGACAAGGTAGGATGCTATATTCAAGTGGTCATAGTCACAGTGCCTGGTTGACAATCCTGGTAATCCATGAGTGCAGCACTGTGTGACTACATTAACACTTCACAATAAAGGATGGCAAGTGGGCAGATTTGCATGCAAATTAAATTTTCAACAATATTTCTGCATGCAACTTCCATTACAGTTGGGCAACTTTACACAATTGAAACTGATGACTAAGAAAAAGCATTTATAATTTAGTAAATTACAACAGCAATGCCTGTAATCACCCAGGTTAGCTGCTAAAGTGCCTCTAGGGGTTTGATTAGAAGGAGGAGAACCTTTAAGAGGCTCATGAGGCAGTATCAAGCACTGTGAATTGAAACAGAGTAAGAGAAGCTGTTATAGCCTGGGCTTAGTGGAACAAATCTAAGACAAACCTATGTAATACAGGCAACTTCTAATCAGTGAAACAAGATTTGATCAATCAAACAATAAAAAGCTGTTAATAGTATGATATTTATATCAGAACCAAGGCCACATTTTATTAAACTGTATATGCAAGACATTATTAAATGCCCACTGAAAATAAAAGGGGATTGGTGACATAAAGAATGCAAAGAAACAGGTATCATTTTAGTATACCAGGTCCTGAGAAATATAGAATGTTCACAACCCCTCACGGACCTTTCAACATGTCTCCACATAATTTCTACATGTGTAAAAGGTTTTTTTTTTGTATTTACATCATGCACAGTTGATTTTGTGTGAGATCCATGTGGAAGTGGAGATGAATAATGCTGAGTCAAAACTCAGAATATACTGCCCTCTCCTGACAGTTGGGTCAACCTAGGAGCGCGCAAGTGAAACACATTAATTTTTGCTAGAAGAAATCTTGGTGCTCGATCTTTCAGCCTTATGATGTATAACTTATAAATGCTCTTCCACTGTGATAGYGTGTTTTCCTTTGTCTTTCATTATGAAAAAATTAACAAGGGTATTGTTTACTGACATTTGTAAGCTGATCATCTCCTGTTCCAAAACAGATCCTTATAACATTTTAAAAATATTTCCCATATTGCTTGTTATCAATTTACTTAGATTCAGAATTGGCTCACTAGCAGATTGTTGAAGATCATTAAAATAATGACTGAAAGTGTTGGCAAGGTGTTAATGAAATTAGCATCTTTCTCCTCCATAAACAGGTTAATTTTTTGGGGGCATACAATGACCAGTGATAACTGAAAGTAGAAAGTGTGCAAGAACTTTCTAGGTATTGTATTGGATTGTAAATTGTTCGTACTGCATAGYAGGGGTTTAGTTGGAAGTGTCTTGTCTGGTGGCGGCCATACAGACCTCTTAGATTTTCCAAATACTAGGTTCTTCCACACATTTGCAGCCAGGTTGCATTTTGTGAAATCCCAGTTATGGAAATTAGTACTGGTTTTTGTCTGATATTGAGATTACCTCTTGATCTGTTCTCAGGCCACAGCTGAGAAAGATTCAGTATAAACCCTACTATTTTTTCCACTTATTCTGAGAAGGTAGATAATGAAGAAATGAAAACCTTCTTATCAATTATTTGGAAAACCTCAGTGAAGCTTTCCTACCTTCAACAGGATATGTCTGATGTCCTCTCAAAACATCTCTATTATTTATCTGCTCTTTTTTTTTTTTTTCCTTCTTTCTTTTTTATTTCCCCCTGTATGTGGTTCTCTCTTCCATTTCTGCTGCTGTTTCTGCAGGCCAAGGAGTTGTCAAGCAGTAGAAACTTCTGTTTGCAGGTGATCGCATTCTTTCTGTGTCTTATATATAAGACTACCGGTACACTACCTAAAAACACCAGTAAAGAAATATTTCTGCTTCATATATTACATGTGTGACTTTGTTCCTTAGAACTTCGGAAGTACAGCGTATCCTGCCTCCAAAAGTCTCCCTTTATTCAGGGGTCATGAACTGATTTCTAGCAGCCCCAGAAAACCACGGAAGTAGTGGCTCTGGCTCCAGAAAAAAAAGCTTAATACAAAAGCTGGTGAGTGTATCACCACACTAAGGATTAGCATGGCTGGGAGAGAATTTTGACGAGAAGTAAGTGGAAAAGTTTTCACAAGAATGGCAAAGTGTAATGGTAAGATGTGCAGCAGCGCTGATACACAGGAGCTTGGAAAAGACTTAATTTCTGGTGGAGCTCTCACAGGACTATATAAACTTGTACACACACTTCATCCAATGTTCCTGTTAAATTCAGTGCTTCTGTAAGAGTTTCTTGCTTCACCTCTTTTGTCTGCTAAGAAATCATGGCCATAACCCCCTGTCTTACATTGTTTGTTTTTTCTTTTTTGTCACAGTTCTGTACACTGTACTTTTTTTTTATAATGTAAATTACCTATCACAACTACACCTGATCCCATGTTGCTACTGTTGGTATAATACAAGTAGCCAGGTAAGTAATCTGAGCTAGGCAGAGCTGGGAGTGTATGCTTTTTCATAGCTAAGGGCTGTTGAGAGCAGCTGCTCCCTCTTTCAGCTGTAGTTTAGGATTGATGTTTGAATTGCGTTCCTAAGATTGAATGTATAATATCAGAGTAGTGGTTATATTTTCCTACAATAAACTGCCAAGCCTCCTTTAGTAGGCACTTAACCACACCCTGCCATCTCTGTCCCTTACCCCAAGTTGTCAAATTAATATTGTACATACATACATATATATATATTTATAATGGTACTAGGTAGTTTTACAAATGAGAGTTGTGCTTCAGATGTTGTCATAACAAGTCATATTAATCTAAAAACATATACACTAAGTTTTAAATATATGTCCTATGACACTGGTACTATTTTTGAAGCAATGATATTAGTGTTTTCCCAGATAGGTACTGTGTATGGTCACTGGGGGAATGTGTGTATAATTTTTATGCACTGCTTTTAGACATATTTATGTTAATGGCAAATAAGATAATGCTGTCTTAATACGGTATGGTGCTCTGCAGCTCAGAGGCCTGTGAGGGTATCTCTGTTCCTGTTAGTACCAAGCTGGCAGAGAAGAAGGTGCTGATCCAGAGCATACAGCTGAGTAACTAGGAAGCAACTGGTGAGAGGTGACATAAAACCTATGCAGTCACAAATGAAAAGGTCTTTTTATTTAATTAGACTATAAAGTTGCAGAAGAATCTATAATGTGTGTGTATCAAACTACCATCCCTTGGGACAGAGATAATGTTGACAGTAAGGAAAACAACTTCAAAGAAATTCTAAAATAATATTCAGTTCTTAACGAAATAAAACCTATTCCTCATTGTTAGATAATCCTGCTTTTTCAAGACACCATTATTAATGCTGCTGGTAACTAATTTACCGCTTCTCCTAGCCAATGTTGAGATATTGGACTGTTGACCAGTTAGCATTAATATAGTTATTTGTGAACTGCATATGATAATGTAATTTGCCGAGGCATACCTTTCACATTTAATTATTCATGCAAATTACACTAAGAGATATTGTAATATTGGTTATGCAGATTCAGTGCAAACAGCGTATTGGTGCAAATACTGTTTATGTGAAATTAAAAGTAAGATTTTTTTATTGCTCATTGAGAGGAGAATTGATTGTCAGGTTTTATGAATCCTAAAATGTAGCCAAGAGTAAAACGACAACAATTGCTGAAAAACTGGAATACTGATCAATGTGAATGCCATATTTTAATCCACCACAAATATTTTTATTTAATTGTCTAAGAGCTCTTTTGATATAGAGAGACGGGCAAAACAAAAGTGTCTCTCTGATTCTTAGTTTCATTACGCACGTAAACAAATCCTCATGAAATTAATGAGACTTTAGATTAAATGGATATGAAATAGATTTAACTCTTGGTTAATCGTTCTGAGCTCTTTCAAATTAGTAGGTAATTGGCAGGATAGCACCATGTGATATTTTAGCCATGTAACCAGTGTATTGATACTATTAACGAAACATTAAAATAGACTTACTAAGCGTGGATGTTAAAGCATAGAACGTAAAGGAGTTATTCCTGATTTTCATCCTAAAACAAAAGAGAAAGTGTCTGTCTGTCCCTGACTTGTTACTGTGTTCAATAAGCAAGGCAGTGATTAAAAAATCTGTCCTTTGTACCCTTCGTATTTAGAGAGGGGAATACTTTACAAAGCTTTGACTTGAGCATCTCAGTTGCTGTACCATCTTGTATTTCCCTTGTGCAATGCAATCTTGGCCTCATCATGTACAAAGTTCAGGTGTTGGGAGCGGCTGAGGTGGGGCTTCAAGATAAAAATAGAGTTTAAGCTGTAAGTTGCCATCATAGAAGGGAGAAATCACTTGCCAAGAATGAAAACAAGCTCCCTAAGGCTCATCAGCTCAGCCGAAATTCCACCCAAGGTTCTGTGTCAGTGAATGGTGTTAACTTTAATGGCATTGAAGTAGCCTTCATTCTCTGGTCATCGTTCCAAATACGTCCCCTTTGTTAGCTGAGATAATTTCCTCCTCCCTCACATGTAAGCAAGGTTTTGCAGTAATAGATGGTTCCTGCTGAGACTTTGCCAGGCAACACAAATCTCTAGGGAGGCTTAAAATGTCCTCCTCTTAAAAAATGTCCAATTTAACGGCTGTATTTAGGTGTTTGAGGCCATACAGTGTTTGCAACAACTATGATGGCTCTATTATGATAATGGAAGAAAGCTACATTATGAAATAAATGCATTCTAGGTTTTCCTTGGCAACATAATGTAAGGATCGTTCTGTGTGTTGGTACTAAAGAATCAAAAACAGTTTAGTAAGTCAATGTGAACACTGTTTCTTGTCATGCGGTTAATGGATCTACTGTTGTATTTGTGTTCTTTCCAGCTCTGCTGCCTTACATCAATGAAAAATTATGTTTTTTCTTCAATGCCACAACACTAGTCATCTTTATATTCAACATATTCCCCTTCAAATCTTTCAGTATAAAATGTTTACCGTTTTACTGTTTTTGAGTCATTTACCTGGTTCTTGGCAATAGAAAAGGGTCATCTTTCTTGATTATTGATGTTGCATTTAATAAGTTCAGTTTACTATAGTCATGTTGATGCATGAACAAATGCACTATTTTTTTTTTTTTTTTTTTTTTTTTAATGTAGAGCTGGCTGGAAATATGGCTGTATGTATTCACTCTGGTTTTGCTTCTGGTTAAGGCAACAATAAATCTTTTACCCTTATAGATATAGTATTTATACCCTCTCTAATCTTTCTTCCCTTTCCCAAAAGCTGTTGCTTATGATTGGCTTGGGCAGATTTAGGAAACACTGAAAATCTTTATGAAAAGCAGTTACAGTGCATGAACAGTAGGCATTCTTCAGATTTAAAGAGGTCAAATTGATTCTTGTGTGTGTGTGACAGAATTTGTTCCTGGGGTGAGACTTTGAAGTAAAATTTCAAAGCATTGACTAGGGGTGCAGCTCTGCAGCTTCTTATTGACTTTGTTCAGAGATCAGGAGCTAAAACTGCATGCCGCACTTTGAAAATTTACCCCTAAGTATTGAGTTTTACCTCAAAATAATTTTTTTCCAATAATTTAATAAACCCCTGAGAATGTGGTTTATAATGGAAATGCTGACATGCTTAAATTTAATGCTAATCACTGAAAATTAGTAAGATCTTTAAATAGGACTTGGGCAAAACCTGCAACTCATGAGTCTGCTGTAGTTAATTAACAGGAGACATTTCAGAAATGCATAATACTCAGAACACTGTGTTAGCAATGGCCATGTCAATTGTAATATCATATTTTGTTTTATTACTTATAAATTATCCTCCAATTCATAGGAGAGTGCTTCTGAACACCTAGCTATTTCCCAAACATATTTCTGCATTGTGGAATTGAGCTTGTCAAACTTAGAAGCTCATGGTGAGGAGTGTTTGTATATAACAGCATGATGGATTCTTTAATATAAAAGTGTCAACAAGATCAGTGCTGTTACGATCTTGTTTGTTTGAGTAGGACCTCAGAAAAGAACATCGTCCAGTCTAGAAATGGTATTGACAATGTCCAGAACAAGGATTTTGAGTCCAGGCAYGTTTGCTGTGCTGCTTCCTCTTGCCTCTCTGTGGCTCCTTTGTACTTCTCCCCCACATTTCTCYATGGTAAAGTAACTGCAATGACAATCTAATAAATACTTTTGGAAAGAGAGTGGTGGAGCAATGAGGAGTATAGGAATCACTGGTCTTGGAAAGAGGAATTTTGAGTACATGGGGCTGAAGTTTGGGAAACCAACCTTAATTTCTGAGCCCTGCAAAAGAGACTAGATTTTTTTAGCATATTGTAGTTGCTTTGYGCTGTTTAGGTGGTGGTTGTGCTTTGTTGTACTAGCTAGGAAGGAGATTCACTAGATGTAATTGTTAGCTGCAAGTCTGGTCGGGGCTTCTTTGCTCTCCCATCACATCCCCCCTACTGTGCTACTTGTACAGGAGCCAACGAAAAGAAAATGGCAGTAACATCTATATCTAAAATTTTGCCTTGTGGGTTGATGATCTCAAGTTTTAGTCATTTAAATCAAAACACAGTACATCAAATAGCATCTCCTTAGAAGAACATTTTAAAGGGGAATTTGGAGAAGAATGGTGTGGTGGACTTTTGTGGATCTTTGCAGAGCTTATGGAAGGCAGTGTGGGAGAAAGCACATAGATAAATTTGAAAAAGGAGTAAGTAAATATGTGTGCTTTTCCTTTAAAAAACCTGTTCCCCGAATACTAACATTTAATATTTTTAGTCACAATGGAACTCATGAATGTCGCAACCAATTTATACGATTTTCTGTAAAAAACCAACCAAACAAAACCCGTGCATCTGGACTGACAAGCTGTATGCCAAGATTCAGCCAGATGCAATTTGAAATGTCCAAGACATTAAACGTGCCCTGAAATGGAGCTTTTAATGAAAGTGCCATCTTTGTCTTGGCTGAATTGAATGCCAGTGTAACACACTGCAAGGAATTTATCATGCTAGATCTCAACTGCAAGTAGGTTACACTAATCTAGAAGTAAATATACTGGAAGTCTGCAGAAGTTAATGCCTGGGAGGTGATTTTTCCATCATGTATCCCATCCTGCCTGCATACTTTGTTTATAGTAATCTATTTCTGATAACTACATAAATTTTACCAAACAAAGAAAAAAAAATAAAAGAAAAAAGTTGTGTGCTGTGTGCTTGGTATGCATTGTTTTGTTTCTTTCATTAATTCTTGCTGGCATTCTGGATGCTCAGATGAACAATAGCAGTACCCTGTAAAGATCAATACCAGATTGCTGATAGTGCCTATCTATTCAAAGAGTAGATTATTTGATAAATGGTTTGGTCCATACGTTTTGACATTTGTTAGCTGTATAGCCCAGACCAACTGGTAGTAGAACTGTAGTTCCATCAGAAAAAACAGGAGCAGCAAATAGAATATTTCCTTTTTTGCTACAAAACCTATATATTGTAGTTTTAAAGCTGCAAGTARTAGATTTCAAGAGAGAAAACCAAAAACTTCAAGTTGTTAAAAGTTCACATGTTTTTCTTAAGTTTTTAAATTATGGTCTATGAATACAATGTATATAATTTGTATGTTATGGCTTTGTAGTTGACAGGATTCAGATCTCATAAAATTGTAATCCTAGCCATTTTTTTATATCAGTGTCTATGTATAGTGGATGAAACGGGATCCTCTGAGAGAGCTCACTTCTATCTTCCCCCAAAACTTGACCTCTTTCAAAAAAACCTGGGAAATTTAATGAAAGATATGTGGTGACAAGAATATCCAGAGCAGACTCAAAAGTTAATGAAACTTTGGGCAAGCATCTGGAACTTTATACAAGCTCAGATTGCAATTCCTAGCACTTAGGTCAAAATTCCGAATTATTTTTGGAAGACATATACTTATCCTTTCTTTTCTCTCAAATGCCTTATAATGTATGCTCAAATGCCTTATAATGTATGCTGAAGTGCAAAGTCCTGCACTTCATATGCACTTAAACAAAGGACATTTTGTCATTTAGGTAGTAGCAGTAGTCAAACTCTTATCTTTCGGCCTCAGAGGACCAAATAAATCTGTTTGTGAAAGGCAGCATGCTCTGTAAACTGAATTCAAAGAAACAGTTATAGTTACTGTATTTATTTCAAGCTATTTATGAGAGGAATTGATGAGTAAATTTGTAAGTAAAATTTTTGTAAGGAAATTTGTAAATAAACTTGTAAGTAAAAAGACTAGCCAGTTCCTCATTGCTGCATAAAGAGACTGAAAATCATTATTTCAAAAGTGATTTGCAGTCCTCGTACAGGGAGACCTCATACAGGTGAGAGGTAGTACTGTAATAGATATGGCAGGAAAAATACAGTGAAAAATTGTACCTGACATGCTTCAACTTCGAAATACATTTTAGAGCCTTATAAGCAAACAGGAAAACGATGTTGCTCTCCCCATTTTATGATTTTGTTGACTTCATGTGGTGAGAAAAAGGATGGTGTTTGCTTAAAGGTCCCTGCCCTCTAAAGGTCTCTTAGGGGTTCAGTTAAGCCATTACTTGCTGAGTATGTGGTATATAAAGGTATATAAACCTTGTTCCTCTACCTCTTGCCATGTGTGACAGGTCCTCCTGCCAGGAGTTCCTTGGGCTTTTGTGAGTGTTGCCATCCCTTTTGGGATTTGGAAGGATTTCCCTCCTCTGTCAGCAACAGCAGGTTGGTCCCCAGCAGGGGAAGTGAAGAGGAAATTGTCTGGTTGTGATTTAGCAGCTTGTAGATACTTGGGTATGGTGTCTGTGTCTGGMTCTCTGGTAGGTTAAAATGAGCTGGTTTTAACTGAAATAGATTTTAAGGAAGACAGCGAATGGGGTTAGAATTTCTGGAATACCAATAACAACTTCCTTTCCCCTTTCTTTTAACCCAAGATGGTGAGAAACAAGAAAGTTGGTGTGAGAATAAGATAGGATGAGTTAGAGACTGACAGTTTTCCTTCATAAAATGGAAAGGAACATGAAGGGAAAGACAGTCTGAGCTGGAAGAGGTATTTCCAGGTGGTTCTAAGGATGGATGAGATTTAACATAGTTAAAAACTATCCTGTGTATCTTGTCCTTTTCCTACTTGTTCTGAACAATCAGAGGTGGCTTAATGAAGAATGGTGGAAAATGGGTGCCTCAGTAGGGGGCTTGATCACTCACTGAAAGTTACATACTGTATTACTTACCGTTTAAGGAATGGTGTTATGCAATCTGGTATCAGAGAATGATCTTGGCTTTTCTTTCTTTCTTTCTTTTTTTTTTTTTTTTTTTTTTTTGACTTGCAGGAGGGAAATTTAAAATGTCTGTATTTCTCCTTTAAGTAATTGGCATTAAGTAGATATAATATCCCTGAACCACTGCTCTCAGAATCTTCTTGTTTTCCTGGTGTATATATGAAACAGGTGTATTAACATATTCATGATCAGATGTTATATTTAGCTCTACATTTTAAGAATCTTTAGCAATGTAGAAAAGGATGATTTGACAGGCTTAATTCAACACTGGGCAACAAATAAAGCTTATAATGAAATTAACATAAATCATTAGCATTAATCATTCAGTATTATTGATAGCCATATAAAGAAATGTATCACAGCCCTGGAAGTAAAGAAGAGAGGAGCAATGTTTCTTGCCAGCTGTCCTGACAAGCTATGAGCCCATATGGTAGTGGTACTGGCTTTCCTTTCTAATTTTCCTCCTCTGTTTGAGCTGTCAGAAGCCCCTCTCTCTCCTTTTCTTTCTCCACAGACTGCAGAGATAGCTTCTATGCCATTTTTTTGAAAATGCCAGCTTTTTAGAACAGTTCAGACTCCATCAGCATCTATGACTGTCACTAGCCCTGTGACCAACAGGAGCAAACTAGCTAGATGACAATTAACATGCAGTCTACATTCATTGTTTTCAATTTGGTAACCTTCACTTCTACTTACACTTTCATCTCCAAAACCTAGTAAGAGTTTTCCACACTGAGAAGCAACATACTCTTAAAGTAGCATTTGGAAATCATGTATTGGGAAACATGTGTGTATTTGAAATTTGATATAAAAAAATTGAATAAATGCAGGTGTGTTTCATGGTGTTCAGTCATTATTCCCTGGATAGCTTTTTTTGCTGTGTGCCACACCCCCCCCGCCCCCAATACAAAAGAGTGAAAGAATTGATGTCAAAATAATGAATACTGCTAAAACTGCTTGTGCTGGAAGCTTTTGAGGACCTGAAGTTACTTAGTCATCTTTATTTACCTGAAGTAAGCTCAGTGAAACATTAGGTAAACATGGGTACAGGGACTAAGTAGCAGGACTGACAATATATCCCTAAAGCTATAATCTCAGATGCTGTTCTAGTCGTAGACACTGCATACTTTCTTCATAGTTTTGGCATGCTTTCAAGTGTTAGACAAATCCCTATGATCAGCTGTGCTCAGACTCAGTGCTGTGAGAACATGAGCAAAGTAGGTGTGCTGGGGAGGTATCACAGAGTTAGACTCTTTGGATGGCAGTGATGAAAATTGCTTCCTTTTACATTGTTTTATAGCTTTACCTGCACCTTTTAATTTCTTTGTGTTGTATGAGCAATTGAAATCATTCTGCCTCTCATGAACATCTCAATTTTCCTAATTAAAAGGAAGTGTAAAATGGCTTCAAATTAAGAAAACCATGCATATACAAGCAATTTTTACATTTCTTTGTAATTTTTTTTACAGTTGGTTCTTTGTATTTACCTTTAAAATGTCTAAACACATGGAAAGTAAGGCTTTTCCATTCTTAATTCAAGATCACACAGTATATAAGGGATATGGTTAGGCATTGTCAGAGCATTGCACAATAGTACAGTACTGTCAGCTCTCCTTAAAATGTCTTTCTGTTTAAGTGTCTTGGCTAAAAGGATCTGGTATACTTAAATGCGGGTTACTAAATTTAAGTTACTGGACTTCCTGTTGAATAATTAAATATCCTTTTTCAAAGAACAAGATTCTGCCTTCTATTGCCATAAAATATTCTTTATTTTCAAGTTAGTTACATGCAGAAGAGCATAAAGAAAACAGGTGCTTGAAGGAAACATGTATGAACATAGAAAAGAATCCCATACTTCATCACTCTTGGGCAATCATGTGTTCACCTCTTAAATTTGCATGGGACCTTAATCTCCAATATAGAAATACATACCATTCCCTTATGCTCAGAGTCAGTGTTGCAAGGGAGCATAATAGCCAGGACTGGTATCCTACACCAAAGCGAATAGATCCCTTAATTTCATGGTTTAAAAAATACTTGAGTTGACCTCAGTATAATTCCTATATTTTAGTCATTTAGGTGTCATGGCTCAGTAATCATTCATTAACTATAGTGCTTTTCAAATGAAGAACTGAGATGAAAATTTTTCTTAATGATGACAAGTGATGTAATTTAGTTTTATTCATATATTATAGTGGTGCCCGCTAGCGCCRCTGTGTTTAAGGGTCTGTCAGTGGTTCCATTATAAACCCCTATTTTCAGAGGGTTTATAACTCTAAAATTGATTTTAGACTTAAAACTGCCACCCAAGGTCTAAGTCCTGGAGGTTGTTTTTATATACAAATTGGCATTTTGGGGAGGAGAAGAGGAAAGGTTAATAGTTTCTCAACTGTAAGAACAAGATTGAGGATTTTCTGTTTTAGATTTGTATTTGTGCTTCTATCATACTAAAATCACTTCATCCATCTCAACACCAAAGAAAAAAAGCCACTATCAAGTACTTTATGACCAAAGAAAGTCTGCAGATCTTATTAACCACAGTGTAAGAATTGAATCGGGCTGAGACTTGTAAAAGCAAGTCCATGGCTTGGAAAATCCCATGACATTTGATCAGAGGTTGAAATCTCTTTGAGTGTAGTCATTTAGGAAACTGGGGTAGGGATGAAGAAACGCCTCCTCTTTCTCTATGCAAGGTAAGAGAGTCAAAACAGATGTTCTGTTTTGCCTTGTGCTATAAAGAAGCTGCAACAAAAGTGGTACTAGTACTATAAAGGCAATTTTCAAAGGAGTGTAAGGTACTCATCAGGCTTTAAAAGGCATCTCTGGAATTGAGAATAGAATAGTAAATATAGCAGTGGCTCACTAAAAGCTCATGGGAGGGAAGGAAAATGAATTGGATCCTAGCTGGAACAAATGATACTGTCCTGATGGAAATGGGAGCTCCAGCAAGGAAACTTTTGTGACTCTCGACACACAGAGGAGGAACAAGAGGAGGGAAAGCCTTGCTGCTCTCTGTTCTCCGTAGGAGTCCTCAGAAAAGTGGGAGCTACACACTGAAAGAGAAACCCAGGCCAGGTGCCAAATCAGCTCCTATTGATTTGTCCTCCAGTAACCACACTCCTGCTAAGCTGAGAAGGAACAGGGGTGATCAACTTTAAAGCTGTCTGTCTATTGGAAATAGTAGTAATAACCCACTGGAATTACACTATTAAAACTGAGAATAAATCTAAAATGAATGCTAAAGAAATGGTAGAATTATTACAGATTTACTTTGGCTTACCTGATGGTCAAACGTCATTCTGTGAGTCTTTAAAAATGACCTCATAAACATTAAAAATGAATAGGTGGAACCAGAACCTGGAAATATGAAGGCCTTGCATTTGTATGCAAGCTTTGAATTGGATTCCGGAATATATAGTATAGATTCTCTACAGATGCACATAGTTTTTCTTACTGTAAGAAACAAAAGAATAATAAAAAAAATCAAGTTGTTCCAGTTCTTCTCCAACAGAATTACTTATCCTGCATCTATTGGAATTATTTATGATTAATGGTCCTGTATTTTGTTTTCAGTCCAAGTGTTCTGTCAGAGTGTTGCTCACAATTACAGATAGAAATATGAGAATTAGCAGCTGTTAGACATGCATCTCTCAGAAGAGAAAAAGCAGCTTGATATTTCCTGAGGAGGGAAAGTTTCTGACTGGTTTTATATTCCAGAGAGACAGCATAGTGGGTTGTCTAAGACAATGTCCTCCAACTAGACCTATCTGTTCACAAACCCGCTGTTTTCCTATGGAGACACTTGATCCTTTCTGTCTTTAGCAGCAATAATTTTTACTCTTTTCTCATAATGACAAAATGAAAAATTTTCAAGATAGTCATATAAATGTTAGAAATTGTTTTTTCAGTACTTAATAATAAGAAACCTCCCACTAGATCCAAAGGTATCAATACTCAAGAAAAAGTCTGCATTTTTATCTCATTCTCACCTCTCTCTTTAAGAAACATTAGAGAGATGCTTTGTTTTTCCTGACAGCTTCTGGCATCTTATACATTACAATGCACTGTACTGCAGAGAGGATGCATTTCTGTACAGATGTATAGAAACTGTATATTTCATAAGACCCGTCTGGTGCCATATCATGTATAGATGAAGACCTGTGTATGGGCCTTACATTAGGGAAAGGAGAACTGTAATAGATACTCTCCTGTTTCTGATTCATAGCCAACTCTGCCTCCTTGGCTAGTCATGCTAGGTTATGGGCTGTCTGCAGATTTGAAGAATGCTTGGACTAGAGAAGAGGGATAATATCTAGGAGAACAGTTCAGGACTGGTAGTTAAAAGCAGATGTAGCTGTGTAATGATAGACACTAATGTGAATTTAGGTATACCATTTCTTTATTTTCTTCAAATTTCAGCTATTTGTAAAACATAAGATTTAATGGAACACTTGCTGTTAGTGTGGTTTATGACTTTGTGAGAGGATGCATGCTGAAGCCGTATATTGTACATTTAGACTATGAGTTTTACTGTGCATTTAAAAAAAAAAATTTAAAATGACAATTTCTAGCACTGAAAAATTCCATTGGAAAGGTTCAGTGTTTCTCAGAACAGGATTACCACTACAAAGAAGGTAATCTCATGTTACATTGACCAGCACAAAGTTTAAGATGCAGAACACCATCTCCTTCTCTCAGATGGAGTTATGAGGTTTAAAATGGAACGTAGCTCTTAGTCCACCATTGTTAGCGCTATAGAGTGCTAAGTTTCAATAGCTGTCATGGCATTTTGACAGAATAAAATTACGAGCCTCTAAATAGTTTTTGTTATTAACAAAGAAGTATTTTGTCTTATAAAGCTGTTTGATAATGAAGAACATCATGGTTTTATTCTTACTATCTATTTTGTTACTGCATTTTCAACTAACTCCATTATTTAAAAAAAAGATATTTAGTAAAATAGCCGTTCCAAAGGCTGAGATCTTTGTGTCTTACCTTTCTTTTAGGATAGTTGTGGTAATATCTGAAAGATTTGCAAAGCTATGGAAGTAATACAACAAATGTAATTTTTTGATAAGTTCTGCTAAGAACGGTTATGAATTCTGGAATAAAACTGGTTTTGCCAGAGAGTTGGTATTAGTCTGTAACTAATCAGCCACCCCAAGGAGCTACCTGATGATTGTTTTTATCATAAGGGTAGTAATATTTTTTTTCTTTTCTGGGAAAAGAGATGTTTAATTTTTTTTTTTAAACCCAATCCTAGTATACAGACAATACAGCTGACAAATATATAGATGTGTGTAGATATTTGTCACCTCTAGTATTCTATAAGTGCAAGCAAAGATCTAACAACTCAAATCTTTAGTATATGTGTAAGCAGAGATTTGCATCTTTGAACATGCGTGTAGCGTCTTTGAACATCAGCAATGAACCACTATTTACATAGCTAATGGCAGCAAATCTTCTGGCTGCTGACCATTATCTGAGCTCTCCCATCATTGTTACATTTAAGGATTTAACAAACACTCAATCTATTGATGAAACAACCGGTAGGTTGTGGAAATACCTGCCCAAAACAGGGATGATACCAAGAAATTGAGGCGCACATACCAGCTTGTGAGAGCGATGCATTAAAATATGTGGCAGATTTGAATTAATCTAGTCGACTGATTCATGTCTTTCTATCTGGTTAAAACTAGAGTGGAAGTTAAGGACAGGATGATACTGTAGAAGTTGCACCCTTTTTTTAGGGTTTTGGTTTCCTTTAAGGACACATGTATGTCCTTATGGACCTGTTTTTTGTTGTAGGCAATGTAATTAATTATATAATGTAACCAGATACATTTTCCATTTAGAGACTGTGGAAAAGGTTCTGTTGAGAAAAACTAGGTGTCTTAATTTGCCTGTTCTTATTTCAAGTCATTTGCATATGTGCAAGGAGCAGAAATTCTGCTGGCTATGTAGGTGAATTGCAGTACAGGTGGTGAGTATAGATTATGCATCTGTTCTTGCATATCTAGATTTGATCAAGTCTCTTTTGTGCTCTTCAACATAAGAATGGTATTAACTTACCCATGATTTGACTTCAGTGCACACCAAATATATTTGCTTAAGATAGGTATCTGCCAAGGAGCACATTTCACTGGTTTCCTACAGATAGTATTAGTGGCATCCTAGTTCTTCATTCAGTTTACAGTGGTAGTCTCATGTGAAGTCCATGTGATTTGAAAGCAGTCCATCTGAGAAAGCATTACTGCTTTTGAAATCAGCAAAAATGCTATTTAAAAAAGCCACCAACCACTTGTTTGCTTTAGGAGGTATTGGCATGATAGTTTCTATATTAAGATCTTAATTTGCTCTTTCCTATAAATAGGGTCCAAAATAACTGTTAACAAAATAAAAGCATTTTGGGGCGTAGTGTAAAGATGCTGTTTTCCTTAAGCATTTAGGAAGTGTTGAGAATAAGGAATAGCACTAGTGATGGGAGAAAGGTGTTATCCTTAGCTGATTCATTTTACAGTTTGGACTACATTAAAGCCGTGTTGACAAAGCATGCTTTGAAAAAAATTCATAAGGTGCTTAGTGTTGCAAACAGATTCTGGTTTTGTTTTGCAAATCTAAAACTGGTGTAGAGGATAGGCAAGGCTAACACTCTCAATGTCCCACCTGTTGTCTGGTATCTAAGCAGACACATAATATGCTGTTATAGTCATCAGGAGCATACATGTGCATAAAAAGTATTAGGGATGAATCATGATATTGTAAGTCATGGAAATTGAGTATTTAGACTTAGCTTATCATTAAATGGCAAAAGTTTTATCACTGCATATGTATTCTACTGGAAATAAACAACAGTATCAGTTCAGTGAATACACATGTGCTCTGGACCTTTCCTAATTATCTCACTGAATCAGCAATTTAAGATTCAGTTAACAAAGATGTCCAAATATTCAGATACCTGCTACCTGCTTTTACACATGGGTAACACCAAAAAACATGTGCTTTTCAGTGGCAAAATCACTGGAGAAGAAAAGTCTTTTTTTATTTTTCTTAAGGTTTAAAACCTCCAGGGCAGTTAGAAAACCATGTTTTTCATTGAACTGTGTCTTTTTGAAATTCACAAGCTTGACATGTCATTGGCATGACGTGTTTCAGTCTGTTACACAGAAATGCCACAGTACACTGTGTGACGTGACAGGCTGACAAAAAGGGACATGACGCACCAGCCCAATGGGATGTCAAGCCTGAGAAATTTAAGCCATGCTGTTTGCTTAAAAAAAAAAAAAAAAAAAAAAAAAAGGCAAGGGGGAGCACACTCCATGCTGATATCCAGTACTGTTGGATTTTACAGATTCTAAAAGGTTTTCTTGGTTCAGTCAGGCCTCCCTCTTGTGTTTGATAATAAACCATTCAAATATAGGTTTCTGCTTTTGTATGTTTTATCCTGTGGGGACCACACAGTCTTGAGTTCCTCCACAATACTTGGCAAACCTTTGTAGAAATACTATATACTTGCAGCACTTGTGACATGGGGATCTGAGTTACAGAAGTACATTGTACTACATTTGGGATTGCTACACGCATAAACAAGAATTGTTGAAAGATCACTGTGATAACATGACATGCTGTAAGCCACAGTTCAGAATCTATGAAGGTTTTAGAAATATTTTATCAGTCGTGTTAGGCTTCTAGAAGATAGTATAAAGTCCATCCAGGGCAGGACAAATGGAAGGGCAGGAGAGCTTAGAATAATTAAAAGATCGTTAATAAACAAGTTTTTCTTCTGAAAAAGGCTTTCCCTCAATATTTGTTTCCTTTAAGTAGCAGCGAAAGTATTTCAATAATCTCTAAAGAGTTTAAGAACAATATACTTAATTACTATGAGTAATTTCAGAGCTAATTAATGTGATAAATCTCTATAGTGAAGTATTCTTAGCTGCTGATCAACATAAAATTAAATAGATTAAAGTCAGTGCAGATGTATCTTCTAGTTAATTTTACATTCGGTGTGGAATGGTGAAAATGAGCATAGAGACATATGTACACAGTTTAGGATTTGAATATTCTGAGCTGCATCATGTGTATATGCTTTTAATGCAGTCATTTACATGCAGATTTTGGCATGGATTTTTTTAATAGGTTGCAATAATGGGTTGAGTTAAAATAGACAACTTAAATTTAGTATTATTAAAAACCTGTCATGATTGTTCATCTATTAAAAGTAATAATTCACTCATGGGTAAAAAGTGCAAGAAATAAATTGCTGCATACATTTTTGTTAGTTTCTTTGCATTTTATGCATTGTAAAATTTTTATATAGAGATAATCTAAAATGAAATTTCTTCCTTCTGGGTTGGTACCTTGCTTGCTAAACATATGGAATAAACTTTTACTACAAGGGAATAAATCAGCTAAAATACACACTTATAATGCTAGTGGGATGTGACCTTAAATGTGAGTCTGAACAGTGCTTCTGTAATTCCTGGTGGTAAACAATATCCTTCTACTTTATCTCATCAATATGCTTGAAACTGATGAAAGAAGTTGGTCTAGAAGTACAAATTCTCCTTTGCAGAGAAACATTTTTCCATCTTTTTGCAAATAGACTTTCCTGAACTATGATTGGTTTCAGTTTATCTACAGTCTTTCCATTGACTTAGGTGTGCTTTGGGTTGTGTCCAAAAATATATTTTTCAAGCTGGACAGATTCTGGGAATTCTTCTTCAGAGAGAAATCTGGTTCTAGTTTAAAGTAGCAGTGTTGTTGAGAATCTTTTCCTCTTCTCAAAATGTTCATACCAGCTCCAAAGACATGGACACAGTGCATGAATAATTGTCTACGGCAGGTCCCTCTGACCTTCCACACCTGTTTACTCCCCTATGTGCTGGCTGACAGGGCATCTGAGGTTGTGTCCCATAGATGTCTGCATCAGATGCTGTAATGAGGTCTCAAGCTACTGCCTGTAGGAAAGGCACGTGCAATCTGCATGCTCGTAGAAGTGGCCATAGTGAGAATAATAAACTATAAGATCAGAGAAGGGTGCTTGAACACCACTTTCCCTCTTTCCCCAGGGAATGGGGGACAAACTTGAAGAGAATGGCAGAGGCAAACTGTGGTGGAAGGTACAGTGAGGGGTATCGTGAGACATGCCATTGCCAAGGCAGAGCAATAGGATGTTTGGTATCTGGACTGCATGTCTTTACTGCTACGTTGTTCTATGGATGTGCACCAGACTAAAAGTACCTGTTCTTGTAAAACTAATGGCCAGCATTTTGGGAGGATGTAATCTTTACACAAAAACATGTATGCATAGATTCTGAAATGTGGAACTGTAATATATAAACCAGCATGTAATTTCTGCACAGAAACATGTAGAAAAGTAGTAGTGGAGTAGTAAGGGACTGGGTAACCAGCACTACCTAAATTGTTTATCTTGCCCCTTCACTGCAAAGGGGTTTAGGTTTTGTAGCTGGACTTTGCAGCTATACCACCACAGCACCACCAAGCTAAGGTTGGGAGCTCAGTTAGATTCTTCTTCTGCAGATACTTCTGCTTTAACATGGCTATTAAGACCTGCCTGTGCAGTCTTCTATAGTGGGGACCTCTGGAGCAGCAGATTTCAAAATTGAGATGAATGGATCAGTTCAAAGCTATTAGAATTTTTTTTTTTTTAAGGCTTCACGTATGCAGGCTAGTGTGGTAGTGCACCTATGTTACATACTTAGCTGAGAAATATGAAAACTATACAAGTCACATATATTTTCCAAATGGAATTAGTTACTCTGATGTCATGGTATCCCTGAAGCTGGACTTTTAAACATGTGACTGTTTTTATCCAGATCCAGCTCAGCCTCTGAGCATGCATAATGAAGCTATTAGTATTTTATGAATTGAACTCTTTTTTTCTCTTGGGGAAGGGAGGGCTTCCTGAGTATGTTAAGCAAAGCAGAATTCATATGAATCATATGGCTGAATTACAGTATATCTACTTATGCCCTTGAACTTTATGATCTGCTGCAAAAGACACGAACATTTGTAAAGGTATGGAAAGGGTATGATCTGGGATCAGCGCTCAATATGTCAAGCATTAATTAAAGCTGAAGAAATGTAAGTTTGTTATGGAAACAAAGAGAAACACAGAAAGGAGTGTGCTGCAAACCAAGTCCCTGAGATATTCAGGAATCCTGCTTTGAGAATCTTATCATTAATTCCCAAAACACATTTGTTAAAAGCTCTCCAGTGATTTTTCTTCCTATATTTTGAATATTCTCCCAAAAATGTGGCAGGATCAATAGCCCAATTGAAGTGCATCTGCACCAATGCACACAACATGGGCAACAAACAGGAGGAGCTAGAAGCCATTGTGTAGCAGGAAAATTATGATATAGTTGCCATCATGGAAACATGGTGGGATGACTCGCACAACTGGAGTGCTGCAATGGATGGCTACAAACTCTTCAGAAGGGATGGGCAAGGCAGGAGAGGTGGTGGGGTAGTCCTGTATGTTAGTGGGTGTTTTGATTATCTAGCGCTTAATGATGGTCACGATAGGGTTGAGTGTTTATGGGTAAGAATCAGGGGGGAGGCCAACAAGGCAGATATCATGGTGGGAGTCTGTTATAGACCACCCAACCAGGATGAAGAGGCAGACAAAATACTCTATAAGCAGCTGGAAGAAGTCTCACAATTGCTAGCCTTTGTTCTTGTGGGGGGACTTCAACTTACCAGCTGTCTGCTGGAAATACAATACAGCAGAGATGAAACAGTCTTGGAGGTTCCTGGAGTGTGTGGAAGATAACTTCCTGACCAGCTGGTGAGGGAGCCAAGTAGGGAAGGTGACCCGCTGGACCTGTTGTTTGTGAACAGAGAAGGACTTGTGGGTGATGTGACAGTTGGAGGCCGTCTTGGGCATAGCGGTCATGAAATGATAGAATTTTCAGTTCTTGAAGGGGGGTCAACAGAACTGCTACCTTGGACTTCTGGAGGGCAGACTTTGGCCTGCTAAGGAGACTGGTTGACAGAGTCCCTTGGGAGGCAGCCCTGAAGGGCAAAGAAGTCCAGGAAGGTTGGACCTTCTTCAAGAAGGAAATCTTAAAGGTGCAGGAGCAGGCCGTCCCCATGGGCTGAAAGATGAGCCAGTGGGAAGAAGACCAACCTGGCTGAAAAGAGAGCTTTGGCTGGCACTCAGGAAAAAAAGGAGAGTTTATGACCTTTGGAAGAAGGGGCAGGCAACTCAGGAGGACTACAAAGATGTCATGAGGTTATGCAGGGAGAACACTAGAAGGGCCAAAGCCCAACTAGAACTTAATCTGGCTACTGCCCGTAAAAGACAATAAAAAATGTTTTTATAAATACATTAGCAACAAAAGGAGGGCTAAGGAGAATCTCCATCCTTTATTGGACGCGGGGGGAAACATAATGACAAAGGATGAGGAAAAGGCTGAGGTACTTAATGCCTTCTTTGCCTCAGTCTTTAATAGTAAGACCAGTTGGTATCTGGGTACCCTGCTCTCTGACCTGGAAGACAGGGACAGGGAGCAGAATGAAGCCCCCCTAATCCTAGGGGAAATGATTAGTGACCTGCTACACCACTTAGACACACAGTCTGTGGGGCTGGATGGGATCCACCCAATGGTACTGAGGGAGCTGGCGGAAGCGCTCACTAAGCCACTTTCAATCCTTTATCAGCAGTCCTGGCTAACYGGGGAGGTCCTGGTTGACTGCAGGTTAGCAAATGTGACGCTCATCTACAAGAAGGGTGGGAAGGAGGATGTGGGGAACTGCAGGCCTGTCAGTCTGACCTCGGTGCTGGGGAAGGTTATGGAGCAGATAATCTTGAGTTCCATCACGCAGCATGTACAGGACAACCAGGTGACCAGGCCCAGTCAGCACAGATTTTTGAAAGGCAGGTCCTGCTTGACTAACCTGATCTCCTTCTATGACAAGGTGACCCACTTAGTGGACGAGGGAGAGGCTGTGGATGTTGTCTACCTAGACTTTAGTAAAGACTTTGACACTGTCTCCCACAGCATTCTCCTGGAGAAACGGGCTACTCATGGCTTGGATGGGTGTACTCTTCACTGGGTAAAAAACTGGCTGGATGGCCGGGCCCAAAGAGTTGTGGTGAACAGAGTTAAATCCAGTTGGCAGCCTGTCACAAGTGGTGTTCCCCAGGGCTCATTATTGGGGTCAGTTCTGTTTAATATCTTTATCAATGATCTGGTCGAGGGGGTTGAGTGCACCCTCAGTAAGTTTGCAGACGACACCAAGCTGGGCAGGGGTGTTGATCTGCCTGAGGGTAGGAAAGCTCTGCAGAGGGATCTGGACAGGCTGGATCGATGGGCCGAGGCCAATTGCATGAGATCCAACAAGACCAAGTGCCGGGTCCTGCACTTGGGTCACAACAACCCCAGGCAACGCTATAGGCTTGGGGAAGAGTGGCTGGAAAGCTGCCTGGTGGAAAAGGACCTGGGGGTGCTGGTCGACAGCTGGCTGAACATGAGCCGGCAGTGTGCCCAGGTGGCCAAGAAGGCCAACGGCATCCTGGCCTGTGTCAGAAATAGTGTGGCCAGCAGGAATAGGGAGGTGATCGTGTCCCTGTACTCGGCACTGGTGAGGCCGCACCTCGAATACTGTGTGCAGTTTTGGGCCCCTCACTAMAAGAAGGACATTGAGGTGCTGGAGTGTGTCCAGAGAAGGGCGACGAGGCTGGTGAAGGGTCTGGAGAACAGATCTTATGAGGAGCGGCTGAGGGAGCTGGGATTGTTTAGCCTGGAGAAGAGGAGGCTGAGGGGAGACCTTATCGCTCTCTACAACTACTTGAAAGGAGGCTGTAGCGAGGTGGGTGTTGGTCTCTTCTCCCAAGTAACAAGCAATGGGACAAGAGGAAACGGCCTCAATTTGCGCCAGGGAAGGTTTAAAGTGGATATGAGGAAAAATTTCTTCATCGAAAGGGTTGTCAAGCACTGGAACAGGCTGCCCAGGGAAGTGGTGGAGTCACCATCACTGGAGGTATTTAGAAGACATGTAGATGTGGTGCTTAGGGACATGGTTTAGTGGTAGACTTGGCAATGCTAGGTTAATGGTTGGACTCGATGATCTTAGAGGTCTTTCCCAACCTAAACAATTCTATGATTCTATTCTATGAATTCTATCTGTTTGGAAAATCCAGACTCCCTTTTCCTTTAAATTTAATGTTGATACATATTCCTGAAGCACAAGAAGGATCTGAAACTATGAAGCCTAATGATACTGCTTTGGATTTTTAGCTCTAATGAATGACACTTCTTTCATGGCTAATGGTCTGTATCAGTGGTATAGCTAAATCAGTTAAAACCAGGTAGATTAACTTGATAATTTGCTGGTTTTGTTTTTAGTTGGTGGTTTGTGTTTGGTGGTTTTTTTTTTTTTGTTTTGGTTTTTTTTTTTTAACCTGTGGTCCTGTTACTGCCAAATAAAATCCACCACAGCTGCTTTGGTAGAGGCTGTGTTATTTTGAAGACTTTGATTTTAGCCATATCCTTTTTGTTATCATATTTTGAGGCATAAATTATACTTTTTTTTTTGGACTGTGACTTTTGGAAATAAAATTTTAAACAATATGTTTTCTTGGGTCTGAAGGACTGATTTTTTTTTTTTTTCCTTCTTCAGAGCCTTTAGCTTCCTCAGGTTTTATTTACACACTGTTATGCTTGTCTTTGCTCCTGTAATTTGCAGATTCAAATGGTAATAAACACGCTTTTTGTGCTGGACAAAGAAGCTTTAGAATTTGCATCCTTGTCCACATAACAAAGTGGCACATGAACTGAGTAGTTGCAAATTCTGCTCGAGTATATACAAGCATAAGAACTTTAAAAGTGCAYGTATGTTTTCGTAAATCTGTAGATAAAGGATTTGCTGTTGGAAAAGTGGGGACTGTAAAGAAACCCAAATGAAAATTTCACCATTAGTGGCATGAGAAGATTGCACTTCCAGAAACCTCTGTGCCTGGGACAGTAGCGCTTTCCGAGGCACGCTGCAGAACGTGATACACTGTGAGGACAGCATTCAGCTGTATTTGCTCAGAGAACACACTGATAGACAGATGGGCTTTGAGAACAGAAGTGACAAATGTCATAAATTTCTCTTGAGCAAAAGTGTTATCGTTCCTGCTACTTACTTGCATATGTTTTCAAGCATGACTGTCTTAAGTGTTGCTGATAAGTTACATCGCACTGATAATTCGGTTGCATCGTTGGGTTTTCAAGAAAGGGTTAAATTCTGCAAGAATTCTGTTAATCTCTGAATTGTCCTACTGATTCACATTCTGTGGATGCAGTCAAAGCAGGATCATTAAAGCAACCCTGATTATTGGACAGATAATTACACTTTGAAAAAATACAGGTTTTCATGTTTTTTTGTTTTTTTTAGTTTCCTATTGGAGCAGATTGTTGTAGGTTTTATGTGTTTTCAAAAAGCCTTTCTGAGCACAAGTATGCACAGGCCCTTTTTAGATTGTTCTCACCTGCTATGAACTCTTTCTAGTTCAGGAAGTTGTTCACCTCTCTCCTAAGAGTGTGTTCCCTGAGAGCATTGTAAAATACGCTAATAGAATTTTGCCTACTAAATTGTATTTGCTCTGTGTTTCCTTTGTTAGAGTCCCCTCCTTTATTAGATGAGACTTTGTTCAAAAGGAAAAACAAGCAAACACCTCCCTTGTATCATCTTCTCCAGTTTCATAACCTCAAACATTAGCAATTGAATTTCTCTTGAACTCATAAACATCCTTACCAATTGCTGCCTCTGTAGTTTAGCAGGGGARGAAACAATGGAACTGTCATAAGATCAGAATTTTTGTTCAGGAAAGAGCAGACGGGAGGTTACACAGGCTGCCTGGATGAACTTGCTTGGGACTTCTGCTGGCTGGCACCCCTGAATGTAGGCTTGGGATTACGCAGCTACAGCGTGCGTGTGTACTCACCCTGGCTGTGTTTAAAGTAGGGTTCACACATTGAAATGTCTGGATGTCTGTCCACCCCTGAGCTTGTAAACTTGTGGTTGGTGTGGTGAATCTTCCTAATCAGGCTGAGGGTGGCATTAACTTTCCAAACTGAAATATATTTTCTACATCTGACTAGGAGTGTTTACTCTGTTTTTAAAGTTGGTTTGATGGTAACCGTAGATAAGTGCTCAGCTAAAACAAGTGATACTCACAAAATGTTATGCATCCAGGTAGTTGAGTTGTGACAAGTGAAAATGGAAACTTTTTCACTTTCATTTGCCCRAAGCATATGCAGGTAAAAAGACCAGATTAAATTCTTTTTGTGATCGTCCCCACCCCCATTTTGTTTCTTCAGTAAACAGTGCCTAAAGGGTGTATTCCCTCCTGAATGYGTACGACGACCAAAGGAGATGATGTTGGATACTTTAATTTGAATAAGCTCTTAAATTTATGATTCAATAGTAATGTTAGTATGAGACATGGGAAAGGAATGATCTGTAGCCTGTGTACATTAAAATTCTTACTCAGACTTAAAGTCCATGATTTTGATAATGATCTGTCATATAGTACAGAGATTTGCAAAAAATTTGAGCATTTGTAGTACGTTTTGGAATTAAATATTTTTAAGAATATTGAAACTAAATGTGGTCAAATAACTACTACTAGCCTTTGAAGCATCACCAAGCATAATGTCATTTTCTTAGGGCATGAATAGTTTTAGGAAGGAATCCAGGGGCTTTCCATAGCTATTTACTAATGGCAAAAGATAACTGAGAGATGGAAAACTGTAAATGCACAACAAAATGTGTTTAAATACTATCCTCATGGGCATCTTCTTTCTCTTAAAATTTATGGTTTCATATGCTATGTATGATATCCTGTGGGATAGTTAACAGTGCTAATGTGCAGGGAATATCCTAATTACCTGGTCCAGTTTGGTCATGATGCAGGTAGCAGTGTAAGATGTTTATAGTACTTAAATGCAAACTGTTTCTCGTTTTAGGCATGGTGTTGACTATGGTTTTTTCATAGTAAAAGGCAATATTGGCCATAAGGTAACAGTAGTGGACCTGATCTTGCTGTACGTTAATTGTAGCCTGTGCTAAGGTGCTATCTGCATGGGTAGCTCTGAGCTTTTCTGTCCAATGTGAAACTTCTTTTTTTTTTTGTTGTGCAAGTGTGGAAGGCAAAAAGCTCAGGCGATGACATTACTGTCACCTGCTTAAAACGGTATGAAGTTCTTCAAGAATCGGCATAATCTCCAGGGTTCACTGTTTTCCATGAAAGCATTTATTTCAGTCAAAATACTTCATGTTCTTCTCTACACAGACATTTCAAGAAAAGTTAAAAACATGCCATTTTAAAGGGAAACCTTACCTTTCTTTACAAACATACCTACTTTTAAATAGATCATACCACTGTGGAATCAAATCATACACCTTATTAGGCACACATGATTCACATGAAAGCTAAATAAACTGAGGTGCTTCTAATAAATGATCTAATTGAAACTATTTTAGATTGGTGAACAAGCCCTTCTGTTCACCTTCTTTATTTTTATTTCATTGTTTTATCTAATGTCTTCCTCAATAACTGACCCTTTAATTCTGTTTAAACTAAATCCTGTTTTTTTAATTTTCTTTTATTTTATATGTATGATTTGCCCTCTCAGAGCAAGGGGAAACAATCTTGCCCATCTGCTTGTAAAAGCATGATGAATCTTTTGAATATGCGAATGTAAGATCTGTTGTTCAAGATGTCATGTTTTTCCCTCTGTTGTTAGCTGGGAGACAACATGGAATACCCTGATTTACCTGTGTAATCCCAGTGTGTCTCAGGTGCCAGGACTTGCTGTTGAGATCAGCATGTCTCCTGTCAGAAGTGGTTGGAGTGAGACAGGGACGGCATGACCACTGGGCGCAAAAAGCTGCAGAGGTCAGGTTTCAAGGACAGCCAGCATGGCAGTGATGTGGCAGTGACAAGTTGTCAAGCGAGCAAATATAAAAGCGGAGTTGGGAGGGAGGGAGAAGGAAAAAGTCTTGTCATTTCTGATGAAATATTCAGCGTAGCAGGTAGCAATGGACTGAATGGATTACGCTCATGAGTTTGGTGATTGTTTTTTAAGAATGGTGGAGAACTGATTGCTCACAGTGGAGACCTGTTCAGTGGTTGCGAATACTTTGTTTACTAGCCTGATGATGCTCCGCAAGAGATGTCCGTCATAAATTGCCTACTTTAAATTTTTGAATAAATGAAATATTACACTCTCGTTCATAACAGTAGCAACATCAGGCTTGGGTAGGACACCCTTTAGAGCTCTAAACTGCTGTTAAGTCATTTGTATAGATCCTTCAGTTGCTACAGGGTGATGCAACTTAGAGAAATTTGGAAGGAAAACCATAACAACGATGCCAGTTCTGAATGATCATAAATAGTCATAATTAACAACTCTGCTGTCTAATTTTGTTGGTTTGTTTTCAGACACTTTTCATTTTATTTTGAATTTTTTCATATTGTATTGAATTGAAACACTTCTGTTTGTAGTTCTGTGTATTCCATAGTATATGAGATAATAGCATACTTTATTTGTCCCTGAAACAGACCGCAGGAATATGGTGACTTTTATCTCCTGGCATATTTGCTGAGTTCTCGATACTAGTTTTCTTAATGGTAAGAGTATTCTACTACATGCACATTATTCCTTGGATCAGTAATACTTTCACCAGCCTGCATGTGTGTACGTGCACACTAATTCTGCGTGTATATGCAAAAAAAAATGTTAATTTAAGCTTGATTAGTGTAATCTCATTAAGAATAAATACTACAAAAATTGTATCGTGATTCCCAGTGAAGTCCTTGAATAGCTTGTTATAATATGAGGAAAATGATGTATTTGTCTGCTGAAAAAATGCTTGCATATTTTGCTATGTAGAATTTAGCAATTTAGCAACCATAGTTCTTTTTTGTTAATGTGCACATTTATTCTTAAATTAGTAAACATGATCAAATGCTTTATTGTGGATATATAAGGAAAAATGTTTTAAATATGTGTTCTGTATTAGATTTCTTCAGGATGTACTTTCAACTCCCATCAATTACTTTTTAAGTTTAACTTTTCATTTCTTTACATGAGGGAGCAGCTGTATATTGACAGCTAGTGATGCTGAAAAGAGAAATATAAAGTTCTCTTTACTATCCTGCTCTCTTCTTTCTATCTAAAACAATTTAATTATTTTTGAATTCATCTGCAGCTGCTCAGGTTATAGTTGTGGTAGAGAGGGGATAGAAGGAATGAAAACAGCCAAAATCCATAGTCAATAAGTCAGTATTTAAAAATGGATGAATATTACTTTTTAGCCTTACAAAAATAGGCTTAGTTGCTTGAGAATGTAGATGGAAGAAAAAAAAAAACTCCTGAGGCAAAATGGTCTTGGAACAAAAAGAGAAAATAAGTTTAAATGAAAACAAAGCTATGAAAATGTTCAATGATTCAATGCAGTTTTGTCTCATTAAAGAGCAATATAGCTAAAGAATAACATTAAGAGTTCAAATATAAAGACAGACGCAAGAAAAAAGACAGAAGTCAGTATGTAGAGTGAATGAGAGTAGCTTGTATGCAGAGCCCRTCGGTCATGCCCACCTGAGGGCTGCTAAGCATCAGCATCTTTGCCACAGAAATACTTGAACTATGCTTCCAGCCAAATCACTGTGTCTATCTCTTGCTGTGGATTTTTGGCAGTGGATTCTCAGAGTTGCAAGCTGGTTTTCACACTGCCATGTGCTCTCACTCCTTGTTGATGCACACTGCAGGTGATAACACAAAGATATCAAAGACTTTTCCTTCAGTCTCCCTCTCCAGAGCTCTGTGTCTTCCAAGTAAAAAAAAATAGTGGAACAAAGGTTTCTGAGGTGGACTAAAGCAAAACCCCCCAAAAGATATATGTTGAAATCCAGCAGAGAAACTGCTCAATATTGATGATCTGGCAATGTGATATGCTCTTTTCTCAGAATAAGATTTGGAGTGCCTGTAAAAGAGAATTTGGACTTTCATTTTTAAAATGAAGATTTCTAGTCTTTTCCTAGTAAAAGTTTCCTTGGAAATGTAAATTCATGTTTCCCGTGAATGGAAGACCTTTTCAGTTACCCTWTTATGAAATATGAGAAAGAGGAATTGTGAAGAACATGCGCCTCCCGCTCCAGAGGACAGCCCATACCCACCCCTCTGTAGCTCCTCTCTTTCACTGATTATTTAGGCACTCCTTAGCAATGTGTACATTTGTGTATAGTCCTTGAAAATTGTGAGAACTACCCATTAGTTATGACTTACAAATACACTATTTAACCATTTTATTTTTGCTGTAAGAAGCACTGGAATTGATTTGTTTAAAATGTAACGTTCAGAGGTGCTACACACTCCCGTTATGTACTATGGGATATGGTGTAGTCTCCAGTCTTTGTCTTAGAGAGTCAATGTGCTTCCAGTCTTGTTAGCTTGGTTCTTGCTACTGGAATAATCAAGTATCTGACATTTTTAGACACACGTTCCTGATTGTTCTTGTTGTTGCCTATCTTTGCCTTATGAAGGCTGCTCTCACAAGCTTCTTTTCTCCATGAATAGGTGCTAAAGTGCCAGTCAGTGTTGTCTTTAGGGTCACTTTGGAATTCAGTTTTCTGAAAGATGGCTGGCAAATGATATTTTCATTCATATGGGAACAAAAAGCTGCTGCAGCAATCTCATGTGTATTTCTGCTGTGCCTAATTCAAGCAAAAGTACTGGGAAAGACAGGAAACTCTGTCTGTCTGTAGCCGAATACGTCTCTCTCTTAAAAAAAATCATAAATGTTTTGCATACTTGTGAGGTTTACACAGTGACCACTTACAAATCCTACCTGGGATCTGTGTACATTRCACAGTGACTGCTCTGGCGTTTGTGTTAAGAACCACAGCAGTGATTGTTTTGCATAATCTCCATAATTTCCTTACCTTGAGGCTCTGATTTGGTCAGGTATTTAAGCACATGTCCACCTTTGGCTGTTTTGCTTAACATCAATGAGTTTGGGTTTTGTTAATATGGCTAAGAAAGAAATCAGATGTCTCTCTGAAAATCTAAATATAAGTCTGTAGGGAATTTAGCAAAACCATCATTTCACCAAATCCTGTTATTGTCCAGTGAAATCTTGCTTGAATTGTGTCATAGAAAAAAGCCACATTGTAGGTAATGTGTGTTCTGGCTTGCCAAACTGGTTAAAAAATACATCTCTTTTATTGTCTGCACTAAAACATATTCAGTAGTATGTATTACTAATAGAATAAATGAAAAATGTATTTYTTTAACACTGTCATCTCTCTCTCTGACATACATCTTGAGATGATTTCAAATGCTCAGTTGTATAAGTGGCTTACAGAGGGAAATCAGCCTCTAATGTTATGCTGATGCATGGCCAGTTGCTTGAACCCATTAATGAACTAATCTCTGATATTCTAGTAAATGGTATTCTTGCTCTTGCATGCTGCACATTTTGTTTCAGTTAAAATCAACATTAGAAAAAGAGAATTTAAATGGATTATGGCACTTATCCTACCTTTCTCTCATATGTATTTTGAGAGAAATTAGAAAGTTTGCTATCCAAACCAAAATCTTGTTGTGTGTCTTTTTTCATGCTAAGGCAAGGTTATTAAAACCTACGCTTTGCTTTTGGCTGACCACTGGAGCTAAATAGCATCTTCTACATAAAGAGCAATCTTTTAAAACAATATACCAGCACACTTGTATTAAGCACAAGGCAATTTTTCTTTATTTCCCTTTCTATCATCACTGATTATGAAAATAGTTTTGTGTAAGTACAGATTCTCTCTCCCTTATAATCAGCTACCTCCTGCCCGATTCCTTAATTAATGACATAATTCAGTGTTCTGGACATCACAATCACTTCCAGGGTAGTGAAATATGATCAGAGCTGCCTGGAATGTGTGTAACGAACCCCCCAAGTGAAGGTCATGCCTCTGTTGTGTTTTCCTATCCATAGAAAAAAAATATGCTCTCAATCTAGATGATTTTCATTTTTAGATTAAAGAAAGAACAATTGAAACCCCCCAGAGAGAAAGAACAAATATAAAACTTCCTAGAAACAGAAAATATCCTGGTAATCCTCCTTCTTAAACTTCCTGAGAAGTCTGTATCTTAATGCACGGGTTGGTAGTGCTTCCTACCAAAGAATGTGGTAGAGAGGTAGAGAATCAAATTAGAATGTGCCACTCCGGCCTTTTTTTTTTTTTTTTTTTTTTAATCTTCTTAAGGAATCTGTCAGTCCAGCCAGCACTGAGAAGTTTCAGTGTTACAGTTTGCAGTGGCAAACCATTTATCAGCAGTTTTGTCTATCTTTACTTTTAAGGTTTTTGGCTTGTCTATTTAAATGTCAAGGGCAGGAGAGAGAGAGTAGTTAGTGCTTTATTCCACAGAGTTTGACAACTGGAAGCCCAGAGAAAAAAAACTCCAAAAGCTTAAAATTTTCCGGTGTTTCAGTGGAGTTTATCTAAATCGTGTATGTTTCCCAGAGTGTATTTTTCTTCTAGGCTGTAGAGATGTTTCCAGTAGAGGTCCACAATCATTTACGAAGCTCCCCTAAAAGCCCCCAAATCTGCTGTTCTGTAGCTCTCCAACTTGCAATCTATTATACAGCGCTGTTGTTCCATTGCTGTTATCTAGTACCGAGTGTGTAAATTCATACCTTTCCTCAGTGAGAAGTCACTACATTACCTTGCAGAGCTCCTGAGATTTTGCATTAGGGGTGCCAAGGTACTTTGCATACTGTCCTGACTTCTTTTCCACAGCACATGCAAGATATACAGCTCACGTTTAAACTGCCTCTGGTTAAGCTAAATCTTGTCACCTGCTTCCTATATTGATGGATTTGTTCTAATGCTTCTTCACAAACCTAGCCAAAATGATACAGATTTTACTCCAATTTACCATCATTCTGTACTCTTAATGTTTACTGTTGATGAAGRTGTAAAGATGAATGATACTTAACACCTCTCAGATAACAGAGTCTGAAGAGATGTATTGTCAGCTAATTTAAAAAAGTTGTAAGTAGGCCTGATGAATTCCTTAGAAAATAGCTGTCTAACACTTATCAAAATGTTCTGCATTTTTTTTTCTTTTCTCAGAGTTACTGTGTTGGCTTTTCTGCCTGAATATCTCCAATTTAATGTAACTGGTGAGAACAGAGGGAGACAGAGAAAGATTTCATTAAAGTGAATGGAAAGGTTACAAACTTTCTCCTTTCCTTTCTTGAAATGGTTAGAAACTGCATTTTGCCATGACTGTAGTGGGGTGGGGATTATATTTCTGTGGGGGAAAAAAAAGACTTACGGCAAATAGATTCTCTCCATGCTGGAAAAATATTAGCAATATTTCACACATTTCTTAGACTATTTATAATATATGTATTTATAAAAATTATAATATATGTATTTATAAAATGGGGATTTTTTTTTTTTTTTTCTGTCTACTGCAGGTCTCTGAACAGGGTTAGTTAAGCACTGCTTATATCAATAGGTAATTTGGCTATAGTGGTTGCAATTTTTGATTCCCATTTCTTTTGAGTTCCTTCACGAGTACTAAGTAGCTAGGGAATGGTTCTTATAAAATTATACATCGAAAGTAGTGCAGACGCAATGGAAATATTAATGAACATGATTGTTTTGACACATAAGAATTAGAGCATGTTTAAATATTATACATACTGTATGAACTGCTGGCACAAAATTAGAAACGTGAGATTTTTTTTCTAGCAAATATAGTTCATCTTTAAGTTCTTCTCAGACTTAAAAAAGTCAGTTTACTTAGGTCAGCTTCTGAGGCCTTTAAAGTCTCTGTATTTGAGATTAAAGGCAGCCAAAGAGACTGCATGTAAGGGTGGTTTGGTGAACTCTAAAGCTTTGTGATGTCTGAATTCTAAAAACCAGGTTAATCTGCCCTAATTTGCACTACATTCCATTTGCGCATTGATAAAATGAAATTTACAGTTGCTTTTTGGCAATGTTCAAATTTACATTTGGCATATTCTATACTTTTGGCATAATATACATTTTTTGCTCTTTTGACCAGTTTTTTATGCAAATAACAGTAGAAATACAATGCATTTGTCTGATGTCCTAAAATAAAATGCAAAATTTACAGSGTTATAAAACATGAGTTACAAAAGATTTAAAGGATCTTAAGCCAGGGCTATTTTCAGATGTTTGTATGGGAATGTGTGGGATTTGCAGGATGTTTTATGCTAAGAGCTTTTCAAAGTATTTTTTTAGTAATACTGTCTGTTGTGTTTCTTTCATGTCTTACGAACTGTCCTTGTTTTAAATGGCTAGATATGATCCTAAAATTTTAGTCGCCAAATGTGTCCTTCTAGAAAGTAGTAAAATATTCAGCTATGATTGGAAGAGTCAGTGGGCTGATGAGTATATATCGTTTTGCATTTGGGCTTCACGATGGAATTCTATTCCTAAGCTTTGTTAATGGAAGCTTTTGTTTTCTTAAGAATAATAGAGTTTATATGAGATATGGAAATGCATGCAGGAAAGTTTGATTTTTTTAGTAGGAAAATAAATATTGCTTAAAGGATAACTTTGTTTAAATGACTGAAATTAAGACTAGTGAACACTTGACCTGCTTTTAAAATTACTATTATTTCTTTATAATATAATACAATTCACGCTCTTCGAGTGTCCTATTTTTGAAAATTGAAAAATCAAATATGATTATCAGTCAGCTCACCCTTCCATCCATAGGCAACTGAAAGCAAAAATGGCATCTCAGTATACTGATCAGTTCTTGGATCAGACTGAAATATATAAATTGCTGGTTCATTTAGATCACTATATTACAACAGAGTGTAGTTAGTAAAGATATAACATCATAGTAGAAGGTGGGCAAATAAATAAGGACGAAAGTGCAAAATAAATAATTTAAATTTCATAAAAAATATTATTTCATGAATTTTCTGAGTTTTATTTAAGTAAACAAAAATGGTTCATCAAGTATCTATCCCAAAGTTCATTGATTTCAAGCAATAGGGTGTCCCTTGTGTTCTGTGTCAGAGTACAGACAACCTTAWTCTAGTGATTGTCATGCATGCAAGMTATAGGTTCAAATGCTGGATAAAGTAGAACAGTCTGTCAGGATTGCACAGAGGTTTTGCATTGTCTCTGGACTTGGCTCTTCGTCTGTTGTTTCTCAAGCTCACGTATCTCATATTCTGCTCAAGAATTTTGAGAATTTGCACAGCCAATAGCCAAGATGTTTTCTAATAGCTTGCTTTTGATTACCCAGATGATTACTCAACCTTTAATAACTTGTTCAGCAGTCTTAAGGAATTGTCTCTGGAACCTTTCAAGGAGTCTGAAATTCAGCTTTCCTTGGCAGTGTTTCACCTGAAGTAACATGGGAAGAAAAACCTTTGTAGTACAAGACTTGACTGCTGAAATTTCCTTACTGAGCGTTGTACAGTGACAAAGTGATGTGCCCAGGCCCAAACTATCTATCTGGAATATTTTGGGATATCTTCTAAAATGAATCTTTTAATCTTCCCTTTTCCTCTATAAACCACATGCTTTGTCAGGTGAAGTTTATCGGTAAGTTCCAGTAGAGGACGACTTACTGTGCTTAATTAACTTTTTGGATTGTATCTTAGACTACGCTCAATCTGTGTAGCAGATGCATGCACATCCTGAGTTTCTGGTCCTCATCAGTAGTTCCAATGAGAACTTGGTTGTTGAACTCCATGGCTTTGGCTTGTAGGAGCAAAGGCTGAGGAAGATGAGGGGATCTTGGCTTTTACTGCGAGACAGGTACTTACCTGCACCCAGAAACTTTAAGTACTTGGAATTCTGTAAATAAATAATAGTTGTAGTTACTGTGCAGGGACAAATATTCTTGCAGCTCTCTTAGGCTTCTGCTCTTTATTTGAGATGGATACCTTCTATGGTTTTGTTTTCACACTGTTTTAACAAGCTAGATTGAAAAGGGGAATAGTAAGCAAATGTACGTAGATCAGCTGCTGTACCCAAAAGAACTCTGTTGCAGGAGAGTAACTCGCTTSCTGCAGAAGGTGTTATCTACAGATATGAACTTACCTATCACCTTGCCTTTAGAGATTTGGTTCATTCTCTTGCTCGAGTTAAGGCCTAGGTCAGGACAGAACCGGCGGTTTCATGATGAGTCTGTTTAAATCCCTGAACACACATACATGCGTAATGACTGTGCCTCAGAGCAGCAAACCTTAACAAATCAATAGATCCGCCCCTTGACGCCACCCACGGAGAGAGCCACGTGACGCAGGACCATGGACCCAGGGGTGCGGCCAGGAGGGAGGTCTGCTTACAGCAAGGGAGTTTGCTGTTGAATTTTTGAAAGCTGTTGGCCTGGTGTGTTTTCCCCAATGTTGAGCTATCTCTAATCTGATTAGTATCTGGTATTTCTTTGTCTGTTTGACATCACCGTAGTGTTCCTAAAAGAGTATGTTCTGCCTATTGGAAAAAGAAGACATTATTATTTATTTTCTTTAATTAAACAAAAACAAAACCAAACCCCCTCACCCAAACCACCCAAACAGAAAAGTACAGTATCTCGTTTATGTGGAAGTATTAATTTTTCTTTCTTTTTGATATATTTCTCACTGTGGCATATGTATGTGATACACAGAGGTTTATAGTAGTTTATTTTGTTATTTACATACAAAATAACCACAGGCACTGATGTTAAGAGTAAAGCTCTTTTGGCTTTTGTTTACCTTCTTTTTATTAAATCTATTGGCTGTTTGTTTTCAGATTGGTTTTAGCTATTTGCTGTTTTTCCTAAAATGATATTTTGATGCTCTTTTTCCCTCTGCTGTTGCTCCTGATGGTTTGGTATTTATTGGAATGCAGGAATCATAGTGAGGCTATTGATCTGTGTTGGTCTTTTTTTTCTTTCTTTCACATGGTCATTTAGATTGAGCCATCTGCTTGCCTGATAGTGGCAATGCTGAAGAAAGACATTTTCTTTTCAGCTCACATATGAATTGTACTTTCAGATAGAGGTTATTCACTTGCAAATATGAAGACTGAACTATGATTCCATAGCATTATGTATAAAATAATGAAAAATAAATTATGTTCCTCCAAAATATTTTCTTTGATGTTGGTCCTTTGTCACTGCTCCACTATTGATTCAAAGTGTGGAGTATGAAGTGCATTTTTTCTGTAATCACTGCTGCAAGTGGGCAAGAAAAAGGACCATCTTTATTCTACTAATTTTCTCACAGTTAATATCAGAAAAAATGCTTTGATTAAATGTCCTCCATCCAAGGATCTTAAATACTTTGCAAGATGGTTTTGTAGCATTGTTGCTATGTTGTTGCTATGTATTGTTGATTAGGAGAAAGAGCAGAATATATCCCCTGGAAAGTTGTCCCATGCTGAGGACTGCACAGTGAGTCCATACAAGAATGCAAATAGAACCTACATAATCTTACTCCCGATCCCCCCTACTTAAGCTATCTGAACTTTTTTTTTTTAGCAAAGTATATGCATTCAAAATAAATCCTCAAAGCTTCAAAGCCTGAAACCAAATGGGAATAAAATAGTTTGTGCCCACTCTGACTGAACGATTAAGTGGGAAAATAATGAAGGTATRTAGGTAATGGCTTCAATTAATAGATGATGTGGTGAACATGGTTTGGCCTGATCTCCATTATATTCCCAGGTGGCTTTTTTTTTAATCACTGTGTAAGGCACAGTGACCTGTAARTGACAAAGGGAGGAAGTTTACTCCTGGTAAGCTCAACAGATTCATCTGTGTGGGAACTGGGCAYGGGCTGTCATAATGAGGGCTCCAGCAGGTTCTCTAGAGAGATGTCATGGGTGAGTTTGGCATTTATGAAATAGCAGGGGATTAGACAGGGCAGAGGTTGCTCTGCAGGATACTCCTGACTTCTTTCTCCTCTAGGCTGGAACATAGTAGTTTCCTGGGTTCCTTTGAGAGTCTGGGGGTGGGAAGGCTCTGTTGACATCTTTCTGGAGCAACCCCACTACCAAGTTCTAGACAGTGACTTTGTTGCTCRTAATTGTCCTCTCAGGAGGAAAATTTTCTCTTTTGACTATAGATGAAACCTGTGCAGTCTCCTAAATGAGATGCCTAAGTCTTGATTGGCAGGAGTACCATTAATGCTGTTAACTTAAAGCCTTCTTTAGTTTCACTGCTGAACAACAAGGGTAAATCTGGTTCACATTTATTTTCTACTAACCTGTATCTTTCTAACCTGTTTACTGTCTCATTCTTCCCCTGGAAAGGTCTGTAGTTAGTTTCTAGCCCTGCACTTAGGAAGACTTCTTGGCATGCAGTATGGTTCACTTTAAAATTTTTATTCTTTGTAACTTTTTAGCCCTCTAGCATAATGTYTCTCAAACTCTAGATTGCCTTCTGATTTCTCCAGGGGTAAAGGGTGGGAAAGGATGTCTGAGACTCCAGTACTGCAAATACTTCTGCTTGTAGTTGCTTCTACAAGTAATCCCTTTGAAATCAATAGGGAATATTCCCAGTAGTAAATGTCTTACAGAATAAAGCCTAAGGCTGGGAAACATTACAGAATGTTGTATGACTTCATTACGGAGGGCATCACCACAAAAAAGAAACCCCATCTTAAATAACCGCTAATGAACTTAATACAGTAAGGCATTTTATAAACGATGTGATTTTCTAATTGTTCTTTCTATACTATATCAATTTTTTTTGTTAAGACATCAGCATAAATATTCCAGTTTTGAAATAGTGCTTGTTTCAAGACCACTTATACATGAGAAAATCAAAACTGACCTTTGATACGTTCTATGCAACGTTCTCTACCCTTACTTATTATCTTTTGTGGCTGTTTCCTATCCATCGCTATTATTTCATTCAGCTCCAATTCCTTCCCAACCCAATTAACAACCAGCTGTTCTAGTGGGTGTGTAGCTGTGCTATCAAATAGCATTTTGTTTTTAATTAAATAAGTGGCAGAGAAGTATTTTACCAGTGCATTTTTGAAAGACAAATAATGAAGTAAATAAGTATACTTTGAAAAGCAGCTCTGAGTCAGGACTTCAGTAAATTAAAGTTTAATCAGCACGGCCAAATTATATCTGAAGCACATTTGTAAACTTTAGTAGAAACTGCTCCCATATATCTGAAGTTAGGATTTTGGCCTGCTTTTTCAAAGCAACAGTACATATTTAATGTACTTTCTTCTTTTGATAACATAAATTTTCAGTAGCCACAACTTTTGGTCTAAATTGTTCTCTTGAGTATTTAGGAAGCTTTGCATGCTGCTGGGGAGGAAAAAAATTGCCCCAGATTATTCATTAATTTATGTGAAATCATAAGATGAAAATACAAAAATCTCTTTTCAAATCCTCAAAGGCTGAATCATGACTCAGTATAAACATCCACATGCAGAGAATGAAGCCTGAAGCTTATGGCTGAGAATACCTTTTTGCCCAGAAATACAGCTGCAAAATGCTGATTCCTAGCTGATTAAATTCTTTTGTGCAACAACTTGCAGTTTGTGTTTAAGAGGCCACATGTTTTCATTACACAGCCATGAAGGAAACTGGAGAATTTGTAAAATATAAAGGAAAAAGTAGTAGTTTCTATAGTAGTTAAATAGTAATTTCTATAATGCATAGTTGACAGCCTATAGAAATATAATATTACAAAACTGAGGTGGCAGATATGTATGAATACCATTAAATACAATTTTATAATGAAAATTTTGTCTTATGAAGGTGAAACTTTTAGATCATATTAGAATTCTAAATTTTTTATGCGTAGCAATCAAATGACCTCTCCATATTGCCACATAAAGTATAGATTTAAAGTTAAATGATCCAGTCAGTCATTTAGCATTTTCTTAGGGTCATCTTTTGCCATTAAGGACAGATGTTTACATATGGTTCTCTTGTTTCTGTGTTTGTATTATTTACATTTTAAGAATTGAAGAAAGAATGACACTTTTAAAAACTATTTTTAATAGCCTTTGTTTATTGTTAATACCTAGTGGTCCAGGCTCTTGCTCTAATGATTTTTTTCACACTGCATTGATAATTAAATTCATTCATTTTCCTGGCTACACAATTCTTTTAAATAAAAAGTTACAGGTAATAATACCTATTATGTTGAAAGTACAGAGGAGAAAAGGGCAGATCTGCAGCTTTTAGTTCAAGGAGAGCCAATGGATTTTGCAAGTTACAGGTTTAAATAAAACCAGAAATCTTGAGTCCTTTAATCTACACTATAGTAATGGTAGATCTTGAAGTGTTGTTTTGTTTTTCTCATGTTATAGTGCATGCAATATTTTTTCCAGTAAAACAGGAGCTGCAGTATGTGATGTGTGATTGATTTCAGGATATTTATTAATAGTAGTTTTAGTAATGGTACTAAATGTTAGTCCTCTTAGATGACTGGAGACTGTTTGCATGTTGCTACCTCCTAACATATACATGGTAGCAGTAGTCCTCATCACACTCCTTCCACTCCCCTCCCCTTAAAGTGATTTAATATCAATAAATAGGGGAAAATATTGTGAACATGTGAAACTTTGTGATAACATAAGGTGCATATAATAAAAAAATTASTCCATTTTGTTCTTATTTATTTGCTTATACAGCCTCTGCAATTTTTATCTATTTCATGAGATTTTAGGTTTTGCAATTTTTAAATTATGTAAAAGGGATCTAATACTTAATTACTAATAGAGGAGACATTCTTAGCCTCATAGTTGTTTTTTGTCATGTTTACAGAACTCAAGAGCAAAAAAACATTATGTCTATTTGGACAAATAGTGGTTTAATTGTATTTTGAAAAGAGATCGGTATAAATGAGTGAGAATTTATATGATTTAAAATACATAATTATCTCATTTTGTAAAGTTTGTTTTGTAAGCTGGAATATCACTAGTTTGCAACAGCAATTCACAGCAAAATTAATTTTGAAATAGTGATAAATAAAACGCTGAATGAAAAGTGAGAGAAATCTAGGTCAATTTGTAGGTATTATTTTTCAGCAACTCAACTCAGGCTCATGAATTCTTTTGGACTCAGTTTGATGGAATTTTCTTGATTCTTGTCTACCCCTGAGTACATGGTCCTTGAAAGGGTGAGCATCTGTTCCTCTGAAATAGCTCTTTTTCTAAATACTCTGAGGTACGACTTTCCTTCTGCTATTTCTCCTGCTTTCTGTCTGCCTCTTTACCTTTTGCATTTTATTTGTATTTCTTTTCTTGATAGATTCTCGGTGTAAATGAGTTCTGTTCTAAGGTTGATAGGGCTGGTAGGGTCATTGGAGTAGAGTATTGAGGAGGCCCTTGGTAGARTTTCGTCATTAAAAGCCCGTTTGGAGGTCTTCCTTTCTACCTGCATTCTTGCAGGTGTATGAATGATAACACAACCACAAGTCTTCATCCCAGTTTCCTCACCTGTTGGAGGGCTGATGATAKAACTTTCTTCCAGCATTGTGTTCCATCAGCTTTAGGTGTTGAATATTGATGATGAAAATGTGCTCAGGCTGAATACTGCTRCCAGCCATCTCATTTTACAATGACAAAATTAATAAGAATACGGTGTCCCAGTTAGAGAGTAAAGATTTAAAGTTTCCATTATTTCAGGAGTTGAAAATGTTTTGTTCCTGACATTTTCTTRCTTAAAATATATCTACTACCTGTATTATCTTTAGTAATTCTCACCAAGCATCTCATAACTTTTCATACATATCTGTAATTAGTGTGSATGTTTCTGCCTTAGGTATCATTATTTCTCAAACTTGTAAGAACAAATGAGTGACTTAAAGGAGATCTGAGCAATAATCACTGATCCCCAAGTTGAACACCATAAGACCTGTACCAGTGTCAAGTGCCAACACTGATGTATTTGAAAAGGCAAAGACACAGATGCCATATCCGACACTTCTCCTGTACTAAGGAACAGGATACCTGTATGTTCTCTCTACTGTCTAAGGTCCATCACAGAGGGAGTCATGAGGGACCCCAGATAATCTTCTTAACTCATCTGCTCGTACGTTCTGGTATTATGATTTCCTGTCTCAATTATTTCTGCTAGACATGCCTGAGTGTTTCTTTCAGAGATAAAGACAAGGGTGTTACATTCAGCTCCTGCTTCTGCTCATGCGTTGGTGTAGATAATGAACTCCCAGATGCTGAATCTTTGAGTTTGTCAGAAGTTGTTAGTCAAATCCTATAGGAGTACTGAAAGCATTCCTCATGGAAGTCTGGAATCAAAGTAGGTTTGAATCAGCATCATCAAGTTGGATGCATGGTTCCTGTTTGGGCCGACTTCTAATGAAAAGCTTATGAATTAAAGAAAGTCAGTCAGAAAGGGAAAGGGCAAGTAAGAGGAACTGGTCTCAAAAACACCGGAAGAATCAAAACCAGAAAAATTTAAGCTAATATTTAACAAATATATTGCAGTGGAACTCAGATTAAGTAGTCTGATATTGAACTATTCTGTTAATAGTGGCAAAAAAGACTTTTCTAAATGGTACATTGCAAATGGGTGAACTGAAGTGAATGTCTCCTTGAAACTCTATGGGGAATTTGACTTCTTGAGTAACTCTCACAGGGAATTTGACCTCTTTATCACAAAAGACTGACTGTCTTGACACAATTCCAATCATACCTGAGGTTCGGCTGAAATCTCTATATGAACAGTTTCGTTTTGTAACTGCATATTGTGCTTAGAAGAATGAGAAAGCTGAAAATTGCAAGTAATTCCATTACTGATTGCGTTTGTTTTTCTAATGGCTGAAATTGGTACATATTGTAGAGGGTCATTGTCCTGGGAATTTCCTTAATGATACCTTATAAGAAAGCAATCTTACTGCACAAAGTTGCTAAAAATTGAGGAAAAGTGAGCGTTGCTTTGCAGCGAGAGGTGTCTGCTGGCTGCCTGAGCATAATCTACACTCCTTCAATGAACCACCACGATCAGACTAATGTGGAGGGCAAACTTCTAGCATCTAGACCATGTGTTGTATATACATGCTGRTTTCAAACTGTAACTTACTACTTTTTAAGGAATTAGTAATGCTTTTGATACAGTCTCCAAATACTTGCTAGTGAACCTTTTGATTCTTGTGAAGATGTGGGGAGGTATCTATTCTTCTCTGCACCCTTTCCTGTAAATAATGTTCATACAGTCTRTAAAGCTTGTCTGATCTAAAATTACGACATCTTTTTGTGGAATATGAGGAAATTTTCATCTATTCTCTTGATCTGTAGAGAAGAGAGATAGGAAGGACTGGACAACAGCATTTAACAATTAAATGTCGCTGCCTTCTCTGGAAGGTGGGAACCAATTACTCACCTCCTCCCGCAACATATGCATGGATGGGAGAGAAAGTCTTATTACAGTAGTTGAAGGTCTCTCCTATCACCTGCAATTTTCTTGATAGAAAGAGCTTGGGGTGCCTTCAGTTTCTTCCTCCCTTACACAGGTAAAGGTCTCTTTGGAGTCTGACATGGCTTCTATTGAGTGGGAAGGCGAAGGGGCCTCTAGTGTCTCTGCAGTAAGCCCTGCAGCTACCTGCCTGTGAGCCTGTGTGTAGCATTGCCATAGATGCAGTTCTGCAGCCCTAGCTTTCTTCTCAGCCTGCAGGAGATGCCCTGCCTTACAGAGTGATTTCTGTTGAAAAACAGTAAGTTCCTTTAACAAAAAGAAGCCTATTCCCATTTTGCAGGGTTCGTAAAATCTGAAGTACCAGGACTGTATATCACACTATTGCAAATATTCTTTAAAAACCCTCTGTAAGTTTGCTTTGCAGAAATGTATTGARGTTTAAAGAAAAAGGGAACGTGCTGGAGAATCCTTTGTGGATTTAACATAACTCAGTATATTTTCCAGGCTGAAATGTGATTTTATGTTACAATACATTTGTGAAAACCCAATTTTGATATTCAGTGTTGTGTCTATCCTAATAACTAGTTATTTCCCTGGCTTCCTCAACAAAGAGGATTAAAAAACAAGAAGAAATTATCCAGCTGGAGGTAAAATCACAGTGTAGGCATACTTACGAGAACAGAATTACTACCAGTCTTGTTTCTTTGATGAGGGAGTTTTGTAGATTAGCTTCTTTTTGTACTCTTGCAACAGAAGCATGCAGAACAAACTCTATGCTGCACCTTTTCTGCATTAATAAATACCATTCTGCATGTTTTTGGTTCTAATCACTTTGCAGACAAAGGCAACTCTAGTAAGGAAAATGTTTGTATTGAATATATTTGTGTAACTATGCAGGTGAGAGATCTGTATTCTGTGCCAAGTGCTATCTTTTCTTAATATTTCAAGTACTTGATCTGTGTTCCRGTGAGTTGGTGTTTCAGTCTCTCTTGCTTCACAATTTCTCAACTTTTCTTTGTGAGCAATGAATGTCAGTAAAAAGGGCAAAACCATCCCCCAGCAAATTAACCTACTTAAATCTGGAAGATATATGACAATGCATGGATATACTACCTCATATCTAGAGTCTTTTTGCAAAAGTTAAAGGAATAATATATTAATTTTCTTTATGTTAGTGTAATGCACTATTTTGAACAAGAATGCATCAAATTCCTCTCATTTGAAGTATCTAGCTAATAGGCTGTTAAAATGATTATTCCATCAAAATATATTCTCTGTTAGCAGTTCATGATCAGCATCACATGGTTTATACTCAAAGTTTATGCTTATGTATTTTTTAAAATGCTAAGTTGTTGTTTATTTCAGCCTTAGAAATATTGTGAATATGATTAACAGAAAGATAAATGTTCTTTGTCTAAGAAGCAACTGATTGTTGGTAATATGAAAAAGTCTTATCCTATACCTTTATAACTCTAATAAAGAAAATTTATGAATACARTTGATAGCTGAATTTGCCCAATTAATATATTTCACTTACATGCATACTGTTCCAAAAATACAACTTCAGCTATTGCAGAAGGCTTTAGAAATAAATTCTCTTCCCCAGTTTTGCAGGATTTTTATAAAATTAGGTCAAAGGAATTTTCAATTGAAAACAGTACTCTGTCATATTATCCACAACACGTCTAGCAAATTTATAAATCTAGTGTTCATTTGAGTAAAGTTCCAAATCATAATGAATGGTTTAGACAGYATTATCATCAATTTCCTACAGGTGCAGCTGTGAAAATCAGTCACTTCAATCAAAAGCCCCTKTCAAGTTTCACTGCACTGTCATTTTTTACATTCAGGTTTTGCTGAAATTAACAAAAAAAACCCCAAAACAACAACAACAACAAACCAACYCAAAAAASCACGACACACAAAAAAGACAATTCTGTAAATGTCTTTACAACACTTCTACCTTTGGGTGGTGCTTTTGAGCAGTGCTGCACTGTTGTTTCTGTTCGAAGAATTTAACARCATTCATATTTTTACACTTTATGCTAACACAATATTTCTTTCATGATATTATGGAGTTAAAATTGCACTGTGTGTTTTAACACACATTACAASAACCTCTTAAGGCAAAAAAAGTAAATTCATGCAAATGAGTTATGGAAAGTGAAAAGATTTGTGCTTCTTCATTCATTGCAGAAATAGTTATTGGGAAACAGGCATTTTCCTTTTGCGGACTCTGTATGCTTTACCGTATCTCATGCAATTTGTCCATTGATAATAGTTATCTTTTGAATACTAATCCTAAAAGGGTTTATAAAAGAGTATGAAGAAAGAAAATATGGTTGATATAGTTTGCTTTAAATTAGTTACTTTGTTTCACTTGTGTCTTTAAAATATTGTTGTTACAGCTCATTCACGTTGCTTTGCTAGTATCCGAAAACTAGAATAAATGAGAAACTTTGTATTATTGAGTTAGTGGTACATTTCGTAGTTTTATAGTACTTCATATGCCACTGGCTTTCTAGAGCCTTCTTATAGAACACTGGAATTAAAATCCAGTAACATTCAATAAAAATATAATACCAATCCCTTTGAAGAATTCCTAGTGTACTAAAAAAGTGAAGTTATAACTAGCTAAATCGTTGTACCTTGTGAAGCCAAGAGGCCAGGGTTTCTCCTGTCTTCAATCACAGAAGCAAACAACCTACCAGTTCCCRCCGTATCTACTTACAAACTGACAAGTCTCCATCTCTTAAGAAGCCACTTGTTGCCAGCAAAATTTTTTTGTAATGAAGCCATAGAAACCTAAATCATGARGGGTTCTTGCTCTTTCCCTGTGTGTGGCAGATAGTTAGAACTCTATTAAATTTGAGGGACACTCATTAGCTCATGAGAACATATTTTGCTGTATTTTGCTCAYGTTTTCTGACTTATTTCCTATTACGTTTTTTCCTTTCAAGTGTTTGTGTTCTTTCTATCTTGATGTTACTGCAGTCAGTGGTCATGTAACTTTTTGACAAGAATTTTACATGTCTTAGGCTATGACCATTGTAATTGTGTTGAAGATGGAAGAGATGCCAAGTTTTTTCTACTTTAGGCTTCATTGAAAAGGCTATGAATTGCAAATTAGTGATTCTTCTTCTGTTTAAAAACTTTTCTTTTAATATATAGAGCTATAATAAAATTATTATTTTTATTGACTGGTTATGCCACTTTTCCAGCGTTGGAGTAGGGTTCCTTTCTGTGTAAAGTTAAARCCCTATCTGTTTGTATCTCCACTGACAATATCATCCTGGAGACAGAAGCTAGAATAGCAAGACATTTCACCTCATGTTTTAAACTGCATGTGGACCACTATGAAATTCCTCTTAAATTAAAGGAAAGCCTTTAAAAGKTAGAAAACATTGAGTTTATATATGATTAACTTTTAGAGAATTCAATTTCTGATGTCTTTTTCTGCAATTAGGCAATGATGGCGGGTTTACACTAGGCTGCACTAAGAGCTGAGGCAGAAGCACCCAGTAACTGCGCGCTGGTTCATCTATATAAGGGTTTGCAGGATAGGGCTCATTTTTGTATTTGATAGTT